>OZ024729.1:50318891-50918891 GCA_964016875.1 Fallopia convolvulus
GTTTACTCAATATTATAACGGTGAGCTACTCCTTAATTAGATGGTAACAGCCTCTTATGATGTTTATAAGAACTAACATTTTGAGATTCTGTTTTGATTCTTTGTTTTACTCAGAATTTAAGTTAAGGTTTATTGGACTGTTGGGGCCTTGTTTCAGTTCAATGCATTTTAAGCTTGCTATGAGGTTGGTGACCGTTGATTGACCTTAATTTCTATTGTTTCTAAAGATGAAAATATCAGTAGTAGTTAGTTCTTAATGTCCATTTTGTTTGTACTGCAGTATATTGGAGCCCAAGATCAATTTTCCCGAGTCTGAACAACAAGATTTCAATGCGATGAGGCGTTACAGTTCTGAAAACCATACCTCATGCTTTGAAGTTACTGGAAGCATATGCTAAAGGGCTAGCTGATTTTCATGTGGTAAAAATCCAAAATTCATTCCATCTTTTTTTTTGTCAATGGATCCATGAATCACTGGCTGCAAAAGTGCATGTTTTATTATGCAGTTGTAACTTGACAATTGTTGCAGATAATTGATATTCTGCAACCACTGGCCGCTTTATACTTTAAGGAGAAGATTCCAGTTACTTTGCAGTACATCCAAGCATCTATTTTGCTTCTCATGGGCTTGCAACATCACGACGTCTCATATACTAAGGTTCTTTCTTAGAGAAATGTTCCTTCGTTTCCAACAAAAGAAAGATTAAAGGCAAGAATGTTCATTTATTCTTGTATTGTTAATTTGTGCAGGAGCAAATGAAATTAGAAAGGGATCAGATTATGTCAAACTTTAAGAAGGTGATGACCAAGTTGTACAAATTCGTGTATCACATTGCGTCCAAGGAGGTCGAGTCCACCCTACCTCGTCCCAAGGAAGTAAGTAGCCACATATGTTTTCAGGCAATTGTTGCCATCGTATTATATGTTTTTATAACAGATTTTTTTTAATCTCTTATAATTATATATTGGCAACCAGCAGGTTGTGCTCAAACCGCACAGTATTTTGTTGGATGATGATCTTAATGAAGCTGCTCGACAAGTCCAGGTAATGAAACATGCCATTTCTGTTTTTAATCCTATTTACACTGGGGTTGTTGATCTGAGATACGTCATGTGATTGAAAAAATATGTATAGGATCAAATGAGAGACCGGGCAGAGGCTGATGGCATTTCAGATGATAACAAATCTGCCCAACAACAACATACCAAGGTTGAACTTAAAAATGTTTTTTGATTTCTAGTTTTGATTTTTTTTTGATTGAAACTCATTCCTCTCTTTTGATACATAGGGCTTCTTGAAGCCCGAAAAGCTTGGACAGTACGCAATCGTGGAGGGGCAGGTTGATTTCGACGATGCCCTTAAAAATGGAAGTGGGAGCATTCCATCTGGTGGTGTTATCTCTTTGAAAAGCCATGGAAACAAGGAGAAGCGCAAGAAGAGTAGTAGTAAAAGTGAAGGTAAAAGTGCAAGTCACAGTAAATCTAGCAAGAAGAGGAAATCTTGATTCACAGGTTAAGAACTGGGAAGAAAGTGGTGAAGTGTAACATTTTTGTAGCGTATTTATGAATTTATTGTATACATACTTTCTTACCAAAGTTGAACTGCCTAAACTCTGCTAATGAGGTGTTTTATATAATTTTAGTTCAGAAATCAGAAAATACACATGAAATCAGAAAGATCTCTACTGTATTGCTCAGCATTAAGATGCTTTTTCATTGCTGCATTCTGACTTCCAAGCATACGAGGATGTGAAAAAAATACGGAGTATTGTTTAGGTACTTCTTTGGGTAATAAATTCCGAGTTTTATTTATATATTTGTGGTGAGATTTCGTATTTTTTTCCTTCAAAGATACAAGGACGGTCTAGTAGCTCATAGACAGATATTAGCGTTACATCATCTTTTCGAGGATATTTTACAATATGAACAAATTGTGTAAATCCATGTCAGAATGAAAGAGGCCAATAAAAAAAAAAGTGAAGTCAGAAGAAGAAAGCAAAAAAAAACTCTGGAATCTAACAGAATCTGTTGTAATATTCCAACTTATGGCTATCATTTTTGCATTTCCTTGAATATGACAAAACCAGATCCCACAAAGCACCACCAGTCACCAAATATGACAAAACCAGATCCCACAAAGCACCACCAGTCACCAGCACAGATTTCAATTGAAGAGAGAACAACAGAAACAAAAACAACAACAATAAGCCTCTTTTGAGGCATTCTGTTGTTTTCTTACAGAAACACCAATTTCTTTCCCTTAGCCATAGAAAAGATGCCAAAACTTCGACCCTAAAAAAAAAAAAAGAAAAGATGCCAAAAACACAAAAAAATATCCAAATAATTTACATAAAATGACACTCATTATAAGAATTACAGATTTGTATCAAATGAACCCAGTTTTTGTTAACACAGCATGCCTAACCTTGCTAAGATCTCTTCCCTTAAGCGTCCTTCCAGCGCCTTCACACACAGAGAACGACGCTATCTGATTCTTCGTCTGCTTCCTAGCCAGCCACTCATGCGGCGGAAGCCTACAATCATAGCCATCCTCGTACTCTTCTTCGTCATTGTTCCTGCTTAACTCATTTCCATCGCGGATTTCTTTGTCAAGCCAATCACAATCATGATCAGCAAACGACGAGTTTCTAGAAGAGTTCTTCCCTTTGAGGAGGCTCTTACCATAATATGCCTTGGGCCAATTGGGTATGTTGACTGGTGCAGAGTGGTGGGCCAATTCGGGCTCATGGGTCGGGTTCTTCTTGGCAACCGGGATGAGCCTGGCTGACGTTTGAAGCTGCCTCGAGAGAAGCCCGATGGAGGTTGGCTCGGGTTCACTCGCCTTTCTGCTTACTTCCATGACATCCCAGACGTCGGACTCTAAGAACTCCATGAATTGTAAGAAAGGGAATTGAAAGGGGTTTGAAGAAGAATAGAGTCCTTATATTGAAAAGGATTTGAAAAGGACAAGTTCTTCACGTTTTCCCAGAGGAACAAATGAATGAATGAATGAACCTGGACAAACAACAAAGGGAGTGTATCAATCAAAACACTGTACGTTTAGCAGTCTTTAATGGAAAAATGAGGTAAGATGAGTATGATTAAGAACCTGAATGAATCTTTGGGATCCTCTTCTCAAATCATAGGCATTCTGGAGATCTTTGCAGAATAAAACTTGCTGCAAGGATCATTTGTATATAAAGCTACTCTCTCTTTTTTTTTTTATAAGATGAAAATAAATAGAAGCAAACTCATAAAAGTGCAAGATGATCAAGTTGTAGAGATGCGAAAAGTGATATTGCAACCCCACACACAGCCTAATGCAGTTGATTGAAGATTTGTCTTTATATCGAATTTAAAACCCAGTAGGAAAAGTGGGTCTTCATTTTTATAATTTGTAATGATAATGATAGTGATGGGTTCTTGATACAAAAATCATGATATTCAACACTTTCCACAAAATTTCCCACTTTCTCATTAAAATTGCCTACTTACTCAGGATTCCTCTGCTGGGATCAATCAAGCACACCACACCCACACACCAATTACCAGTAAAAAGTTTTTAAAAAATCAAAAAAAAAAAAAAGATTCCTATTGTGCCATATATAGTATATTTCCATACTACTAAAAATTGTACAGATGCCAGTGAGCCATCGGTTATTGGCGTATGCCAACGGTGCAACACCTCGCACATCCATATCTGATGCTAAAATTATGTAAACAGAAAACAGAACTTTATAATAAAAATCAATTTAGTGGAAGAAACTTTCAACAAAGCATCACGTTTCCTTGAAAACTATGGTAGTAAAAGTGAAAAAAAAAGGTGGGCTGAAATAACAAAGGGCTGCCAGATTAACCCTCAAAGATTCCGAATTTAGGATAGATCAAAAGCGAATCATAATGGAACAACTGAGCCAACACAGTAAGAATGCAAGAATCCAAATTGGTTTCCTTGCACACTAGTATTATATTATACTAAAACCAACTTTATTGCAAGCATCTACCAGATTTTCAATGAGAAAATCTAGCAGGATTCATTTAGATTGAACTTTAGTACAAGAAGTATCGTGTAGATTGGACAAAAAAAATCTGAAAAAGACCCACAACATAGGCGGAATTGCATAAAATCACCCATTAAATTAGAAATCCACACATGTAACATAACATGTATAGCGTTATCAAAGCATTGATCACGTTTTATCAAGTCCTATCATTTATTTTTCATGAACCTTAATGAACATGGGTTTTGGTGGCCGGTATGTCGATAAATGCATACATGTTACGGATTTTTTTTTCTGGAATTGTTCATTTAACGGGTGGTTTTACGCAATTTCTAGTAATAAATTAAATTTAGCAGGATCTGAACTTGTTTGGCACCAAATCCTTGTTGATTAAGCGGCTGCCGAGAATTAATGATTAGCTACAACTACAAGTCAAGGCAATGTCCTGTTGCGAGAGTGGTGGAGTGCAAGACAGCTTTCCACCGTGCAAGTTTCTAGTCTGTAGGCCCCTTTTCCTCTAGGAAATGGCAGACAACGAGACCTTCTTTTTGACCCAAGTTCATTTGAGTTCATAATAGTACATTGGAGATTAGGTGAAATAGACAGTGCAAGGGATTTCTGGATTATTGGAAGCTGCTTACTGAATGCAAACTGGTATTGTAACTTTTGATTTTAACCTAGCTGTTGGAAAGATTTTTCATGTAGAGATCGGAGAATAAAAGCATAGAAATCAAATATATGAAAAGTACATTCACAAGAAACCCACATGATGAAAAGGTTATCTGAAGCATCAATACACGCATAACGCATTGCATTGGGCAAGGCTTGTTGTCATAATTCAATCATGCTTTGTATATATGTCGACACCAAGTAGTTGTTGCATTCGTACAGGCTTTGATCTTTAGCATTAAGAATACACTTTTTAGAGTAGTGATTATAATCACTAATTATCTACAAGTTTAGACTATTGCTTGTTCTTACAGTATGAATTAGTCAAGGAGCCCAGATTATTTATATGGATAGTTTGTTTAGAACTCAAGGATACAGAGGCACGAGCCTATAGAACAGATCCTGTTCAAATAAGGTTGTTTTATATGGATAGTTTGTAATCTTGTGTATATATACACATTTATCACCCTAAATTGTTTTTAACTCGAACCCACTACAAAATAAAGAGAAGAGGTATAAAACGGTTAAATTACAGAGAAGAGACAATGGGCGCTAATTGTGAAGGTGAGATAAGGGCTTTAGTGGCTTTTCAAAGGAGGTTTACACATCTCGCGAAGATAGTGGTTGTATAAAACTGTGCGATGCAAAAAAGATGAGATCGAGATGAAACTATGTGCAGAGGAAGATGCAGAGATAGAGTGAGATTGGAAGAAAGAGATGGGAAAAAGTAGTTAATTTAGGCCCCGTTCGGCACCAGCGGGTCGGGTCTACCCCTTTAGCTCGAAAATGCTTAACGCAAGGACATTGTTGCAATATATCATAAAAGCATAATAAGTCGACCAAGATAAACATAAAATAATATAGAGTAAAAAATAACGGACACTAACCTCAATCATTCTTGCCCACCAATCCGCATCACCACGGATTTTCCCCGTGGTCAGGTCCCAGTGATCCTAAGCTCCAAGCTTCTTGAACCGACACCATGCACGCCATTGCATCCTATGGAAGTCTAGGCGGAATTTGAGTTCGATGTTTGCCCTCATGTTTCCAGTGGCACTCTCAAATTCGTTGGCTATCTCCCAAAAATGTATGGGTGCATTTGGATTAAGTCTCTCCCTCCTCATGGAAGGGAGCACAATGTTGAGGAAGGCCTTGTCTTGGTCGAGTGTCCACCTCGAGTTATAAGCCATCTACAAAGGATGAACACTAACCTTAAGTAATCTAGTATTATGTAAGAAAATGAAGAATACAACAAAAAGTAAAAATATGAACTTAAGCAAAGGAAGAAAGCATACCTTCGGTTGGAGTACTTGCAAGGTAGAAAGTGATGGCAATGTGAATGAGATGAGTTATGTTAAAGAGAGTAGGCAATGTGAAGGAATGTTTTAGGGAGTTAGGATATATAAAGGAGGAAAAAGTCTTTATTAAAACCCAAATGAAAAAGCATTATTAAATTTAAAATACTATATATATGTGCATTTCGAATCTCCATACATAACAACGATGATACTAGTATTTTTATTAAATTTTATGTATTCCAAACTAAGAGGTAGGTTCTAATAAGGCCATTCTTATATTGCTACCTTGTGACGCAATATAGAGCGTTGGATTGAACCTAATCTACGGTGGTAATTATAGGGAGTATTAATCTTATTATGGGGATTTTTGTATGCAATAACTACCTAGAGAGAGATAACTACCATATCTGATTTTTTTTAAATATGCAAAAAAATTAATGGCAATTAAATCTGATAATTACGTGATTTTCTCCATCCAATCTTACAGTTTCCATTTTAATTCAGATCTACAAAATCCCGTAATTTTAGGAACAAAAAAATCAGTTTCCTTTCTCACGGTTGAGAAACCTCGCATATGCATATACATAATACATGAAACTCGTTATTTATATACATGTTTGTAATTTTTATATACATGATCATGATCTGTATCGAGTGTATACATGATATTGAACATATTATTTATGATCTGTATCGAGTGTTTACATTATATTGAGCATATGATTCATGGTTTTAAACGCTTGTATTCATGATTTTAGATTTGAGCAATGATGAAATCTAAAACATGTAATAATTTGCTCGAATACGTATATACATGGTTTTGAGTATACATATACTTAGTTTTTATTTTTCAGTATTCAATGTTTTATATTTACAATTATGGATTGCAATTTATGTATGTGGTAAAACACATATATACATGGTTTTGAGTATATATACATGGTTGTGACTATCTATATACATGACTTTATATTTCGTCTCATTTTTCTTTGGCTTCATTTTGCACAAGTCGTAAATCCAATAACTCGCGCATGACCGTGTATAAAGAAGAACATTACCATGTATATACATATAATAAATCATGTATGTAGCCTAATTAGAACCATAGATATGTAAATTAAAATTATGCATACAAAAAAATATTATATTGTAATATCATGTATAAAGAAGGACATTATCATGTAGATGTGAGTTCAAGTAAAACTATTCTTAGAGTGTGCACGTGTGCATAGTTTGTATTCATGATTTTGAGTTGCATATTCATGATTTTGTATGGTTGTATTCATATTTTTTAGTTGCATATTCATTCATATTCATTATTTCCATACTACACTGTATTCATGATTATAAATCGCATATTCATATTTTTATATAATTGTATTTTTGAAGCTTTTTTCATATTACATCTCTTTATCATGCTTATAGAGTTACATAATCATATTTTTAAGTTGTATATTCATAAAAAGCGAGTTACTCAACATAATGAATATGCAACTTAAAACCATGAATATAGTCATTCAAAATCATGCATATATAACTCAAAATCATGAATACAAATTGTGCACACGTGCACACTATAAGAACTCTTCTCACTTGAACTTAAATCTTATCATGTATATAGGTAAATAAAACCGTGTATATGTAAATTAAAGTCACGTAGTGCATTGTCGCATACAAACTAAGATTACCATGCAAATGTTTATAAACATGTATACATCCAATAATTACAATGTAAATATACAATATTATGTATAAAGAAGAACATTAACATGTATATATGTCAATACAACCGTGTATATTTAAATTAAAGTCATGTAGAGCGTTGTTGCATAGAAACAAAGATTACTACGCAAATGAATGTAACCATATATACGTATCTAATAATTACAATGTACATATAAAATAATATTGTGAATATGTAAACTGAAATCATACATTTTTTATGTAAATACATAAAAAACATGTATACAAATAAAGCTTAGCATGTATACAACTAAGTAAAGTCTTGTATATACACCAATCGATCCAAAATAACTAAAATTTTCGCTGAATTGCTCCATCAAAATATACATTAACCTATGATTCGATCTGATTTCTTTTGAGTTCTTCAATCATCCAAAGAGAACTAGAAAGATCAACAACAAAAACTCAAATCGATTTTGATATTATAAATTGGATATTATAACTTGAAATTGAAGGAATTGGGTGTCAAATCTAGTCTATTTTTTAAACTATAACTAGAAATATAAACTTAAAATGCATTAAAACCCAAAATCGTAACTTACTTGCTCGAGATTTGTAAACGAGAAAGTGGAACCGATCGAAGTGAATGGGGAAGTGAACAGAAACGAATCTGGCGAAGAAGTCGGAGTAGATATCCAGCGATTCCACCGAAGATGCTCCTCAAGTTGAAACCGGTTGAAGAAGATGAGAGAGTCGGATTTTGGTTGTCCTGTAAATGAGCATGAATGAGAGAGAAATCAGATTACGCATGTGTAAACTGGAAAGGAAAAGATTATACGATTTTTTTGAAAAAAATAAAATAAAATTAAAATCTTTCAATTTCCTAAAATCACGCTAGACATAATAATCTAGTGTTTTGCACTAGCACTCTAAAATTACTACTTAATCTCAACCCTTAATTTAAATTCGATCTAACGATTTATATTTCGTCACTGTGTAGCATTCTAAGAAGGGGTATCTATAGAACCTAATACCCAAACGAATATGATATGTTACTTCTTATAGATGACATAGCAATAAATCATGTTAATTGCAAATCTCCAAACATAGTAACAATAATATTATTGTTTTTATTAAATTACATGTATTCCAAACTAATATGATATGTTACTTTTTATAGATGACATAGCAATAAATCATGTTGATTGACTATGTCATAAAATCTTACATATTAATGATTAATTTTATAGATTATCATACAACTATCATAGATGAAATATTGCTTTATATTCTACCTCAAACATCCCAATATTTTTCACGCTCAACATAACAATAAATTAAGCCAAGACAAGCAATAGTCAAATACAAACAAATAACCAAAAAACATAGCAGGCACATGAACATGAGGGCAATGCTACACATTTTCCAACGGGTAACAACTTGTATTGCCTTATCACGCTCCAAGGCGCACTCGATTGTACAGGTTGATAACTCTTCGATGAGTTCAACCTGTTCATCAACTTTTGAATCTGTGCCTAGAGACTCATTTCCAACCATGCTACATACCTCTCAGCTTCATCAGCTCGCTGCTTATGACGCATTGCTACTTTATGTAGATGCGTAAAGCATGGTTGTTGACTAAACCGGTGCATTAGTTCTTCCTTCTCCTCCTCCTCAGAATTGCTTTGTTGAAAAAATATTGCAATTAAACCCTAAACAATAGTTAGGCATGTACTACATGAGTCATGAGGCAAAGTTAGGTTTGTATCATTACCTCTTCATTATAAAATTCATCAGAGAAAGACAAATTACCGTCTTCTGAATCAAAACAAGAGACAAATTCAACCAATTACAACACACTACACCTTGGCATAGATAAACCAAAGATTAATACTTTACATTGCATGCTTTTAATGATTATCATCAACAAAATAAGACCACTGCTTATCATCTATACATATAAGAAACTATTCACCATATGCTATTCTAAAATTATGTTAAACCAAGCCAAAAATCTAACAATGTGATTGAACTAGTCGAGTGTACTCATTTGTTACATTTTGAGCAATTCTATTCCTGTTAATTCTTTTCTGTTTCCCTCGCATTTGGCTAATATATTGGGTGAACTGTGTCATATCAACAATGTATAACTGACTATGTTCTTTCAAGAGCCCAACACTAACCTGTTATTTCTTGTCTGTTTCCCTCACATTTGGCTAACCTATTGGCTATGCTTCTCATAATTGGATTTTCTTATATGCTTCTCAAACATGTAGCTTTAATTGAAAGTGGCACAAACGAAATTCAGATCTCCCTCCTTGGAAGAGGTATTTGCAAATCTCCCTCCTGTTCTTCTCCAAAATGATCTACCAAACGAAATGCAGCTATGAATTAGTTTCATTTCCGAGATAGATAAGAGGGATAATCACCATTGTTGATACAAATTGGGTAAGCTGAGCTTGTTGAGGCTATGCATATGTTCAAGCCGGATTAAATGAGGTTGAAGATGCATACCTATTTTCGAGACAATCCAAACCGAATCCGGCCTCCTCCTCCTCTTCCAACTAAATCAAGCCTCCTCCTTTGCTCCTGTCATGGCCGGAATATTACAAGAGGTCGAGATATGAGCTATGAAAAAAAATGAACACTTTCGAGCTAACCTCCAAGCTGGATCGAACACTCCAAGACCGCCGCTTCGTCAATCGCCTATCGAGCGAGGAAACCTGATGGGGATAGAGCTCACCTCAAAGTTGCTCTCCTCAACTCGCCAATCGTCACTCATCGCCGGATGGAGCTAGGGTTTGTGTGAAAATGTTGATAATGGGTAACAAGGATATCGGGGGCAACAAAATGAGGATTTTATGGATTAGCTAGGGGAGAGAAATGAGCGGGATTGGGAAAAGCTACGGGCGGGGGGGGGGGGGATTGAGCAGAATCCCACCAGCGTCCTACTATTTTGTTGGGATCACCTGCTGGTGCCGAACATGGTTAAATATCTCCATCTTCGAGGGAACGCTCCCTCTCCGCTCATACCCACTGGTGCCGAATGAGGCCTTACTCAACAACGGGAGCGTCTCCGTCCGCTTCGTTCTGCTTTGAGACGCTGGTACCGAACTAGGTCTATATACAGTCATACCTCTATAAATTAATAGGGTTGAGACCATGATATTTTATTATTTTATAGAGATATTAATTAACTAGATCAATTAATTTTTATTAATTAATTTTTTTTTTATAATAAGAGCTTTCAAGATGCACTATCGTAGAAGATTTTAATTTACCGTAGAATTTTAGATGACTATGAGTTAGGACGATCTGATCCAAGTAAGATCTTATGAACCCACTTGCGAAAATAGTATTCATGAACTTAAGATAATAATTAATGAGCTTTGCTATTAGAAAAAAAATGGATCCCAATATATAGCCTATTGATTACCTAGGTAAAATTGATACATGTTCATGGGTCTAGAGCTTAAAAGTAATTGTGGCGACTTGCTTGTAAAAAAATGTTGATGATGAAGTTGAATACAATACAATATCCTTGGAACCAATTACTCAAAAGGAAACACTAATCTACCCTAATACATTATAAAACAGAAACCAAGTCTGTGTAAAAATTTGCGCCATATGGCATAACCTGAATAAAATAATGAAAAACCTTTTTTCAACTTAAAAAACTAAAATAATAAATCTAGAAATACCTCTACACATTATATTCTAATAATTATTCTAGAAATAACGATTTATCTTAAATTCTTAACCACTTCATAAAATAGATAATGAATAGATATCATATTATATGCATAGATTGTTTCATATAGTAATTAATTATTATCCAATTATATGTTTAAAAAAAGTAATTAAGTAATAAACATTACTAAATAAAAAAAATATTTTATAAAGATTGAAGGTTTTTTAGGGTAAGATTTAAGATTTTATAAAATAGATAATATATATATATATAATTTTCTATCTATGTAAATATTGATTTTATACTTAAAAATTCATAAATATAAAAAAAGGCAATTTTAGATTTTATAAAATAATTAATGTATCAAAATAAAATTTTATCTATATAATTTTCTATGTATGTTTATTGATATTGAAAAGCAATATTATATATGCTATCTTAAGATTATGCTAAAATATTTTTATCGGATTGTTGAAAAAAGGTTATCGATATAAATTTCAATCTATATCTAAATTAATACATAATAAAATAGAAATAAATTATCTATAAAATTTGTGCTACATGACACTTTAAGAACCAATCATTTTTTTCATTTTATTTATTTATTTATTTATTTATTTTTATTTATTATACTTAAAAGTGAATATAGGAGGTTTGATTTAGAAAAATATTTTCCATGTTTATTTAGTTTTATCTTAAAGATTAGAAAACAACAAATTCATTAATTTTATATAAATATCATTAATAATTATAATAATAGAATAATTATTAAAATATACATTATCTTTGTTTTTTCTCTTTAATTTATTATAATATATTATATAGAATAATTTTTAAAACTACCCGTAAATTTACTGGAATTACACTAGTTTTATCATTATAGTGAATCTGTAAAATGTATTGTTTTTTTTATCATTGTTATCAAATTAACAAATTTCACAATAAGCAGCCAGCCGGAATAAGGATTAGGTTTTTTGCTTACTTTATTTTTATTACTAATATAAATTTTACTCCGTAAAAAATTTATCTATCTATAATTATATATTAAGGCTATACCTTTTCGAGTCACCCTAACGATACTGGCCTCACTTCATATTTACAAAATTAAATTCTATTCCTAATATTTGAACTTTTTCATATTAAATTTTTCTGTAACTATTTAAATCTATCTTTAACATCAAACAAATATCTATTTAGTATAATAATATCTTTTGAAAACTTCCTTAGACAAATATTTAAAATTAAAGATGTCAACTTTAAAATATTTTAAAATAAGTATAAATATCTTTTATCTTTTAGCA
Organism: Fallopia convolvulus; assembly: GCA_964016875.1. Lineage (NCBI taxonomy): Eukaryota > Viridiplantae > Streptophyta > Magnoliopsida > Caryophyllales > Polygonaceae > Fallopia > Fallopia convolvulus. The sequence goes on from OZ024729.1 coordinate 50,331,535, forward strand.
TGATATCTTTTCACGAATTTATGTATAGATATATATTTTTCTTTTATAATAAAAAAATTAATGATAAATACTTATAATGTTTAAAAATAATAAAATAGGTAATAAAATATTTGATAGATATATTGAAATATTTGATAATCTCTAAATTAAGGTACATAGAAAGAAATAAAAAATATAATATTTAATCTTATCTAATCTCTACTTTATCAAGACACAAAATGAGTTTGGCCCCAACTTAAATCAAAATAAATTATTATTTTTTCTACAAATAAATAATTTTTATTTTTATCTTTCATGTTTTATTATATCTTATTAATTAGTTTAATTATTCTTTTATTTAAAACTTATCTCTTCCATATTCTAATATATAAATCTTTTTTATTCATATGTTATCTTTTTTTAATGAAATATCTAGGAAATATAATCATGGAAAAAGAGAAATGTACATTATTTACTTTAATAATCTTTTTATAGTCTCAATATTAAACTTAATAATTTATATTTAATTTTTTTTATTTGATTCCAATAAATAAAAAAATTTGTACATTGTAAGGCAATAAATTACTTACATTAAATTTTATATTATACTTTTATTTAATATCTATAAAATATCGAACCATAGTCGTATATGGTACGACGGGTACAACTAGTTGTGATTCGTGTCTAGAACTCTTCACAAAATTTCGGTGCAATTCGAGAACACAATGTTATAAATGTTAGAGATGAACCTCAAATAGACTTAACAACAATTAAATCACATGTCACTAAATTATCTTAGTTATGTCTATGTAAGTTTATATAATTATTAATCTATAGAGAAAATTGCATTTAACCACCCCTTATATTGTTATTGTTACATTTCACCATCCTTTATTTTTTTTTCAACACTTAACCACCCTTTATTTATATTTATGGAACATTTAACCACCCTTTGACCGATTGTGTTGTTAGCTCTGTTAAATATATTGAAATAATTTTTGCTTTTATTTTTTAATTTCTTTTTTAAAAAAACTATTTCTATAACCACCAATTTATTTCCTCTGTTTAAGAGCATGTGCAACCAAGAGGATTTACAATCCTCTATTGTTTTTCTCTCTCCTTCTCTCCTTTTGACACCTCATTTTCTCTATCATCCACATCACTTTTCACTTTTCCTTTCCTCCTTCTCTTCCTCTTTCTCTATTTCCCCCCACAACAAAGGGTATCCCCTTTCACTTCCTCTCTCCTAATTTCTACCTATTTTATATCATATAAAATAATTATATTTGCTTAAATAATTTGGATTTAAGATAATAAATTATATTTATTTTTACAAAAATAAATAAATAAATTACCTATGTTAATTATATTTACTAATTACCGATTTTAATTAAATATAATAAATTATATTTACTAATTACCTATGTTAATTAAAGTTCTTTAATCAAATAAATTAATAATAAATTATATTTACTTAAAGGATGATTTAAATAAATAGCAAAAAAAAAGAGGCTAATTAGGTGGATATTAAGGAGTGTGTGAAAATTAGCTAAATAGCAAAAACCCCCATCACCCACCCCCACCACACTCCCACCGAGTTGACTCGGTCGTTGACCGGGTTGACTCGCCCGTTGATCAGGTTGACTCGCCCGTTGACCGAGTTGACTCGGTCGTTGACCGGCCATTGACCGTCCGTTGACCGGCTGTTGACCGGTGTTGACCATTATCACAATCATCACTATCATCACTTTCATAACCGTCATCATAATTTTTTCACCGTCATCACAACTTATTTCACCGTCATCACAATTTTTTGATGACAAAAAGTATAATAAAAGGTAAAAAGTGTCATCAAAATGTCTTGATGACACTTTTTGATGACAAAAAGTATCATCAAAGGCATTCAACCACATAAAAACAACCGTCATCACTGTCATCACAATTTATTTCACCGTCATCACAATTTATTTCACCGTCATCAAAAATTTTTGATGACAAAAAGTGTAATAAAAGGCAAAAAGTGTCATCAAAATGTCTTGATGACAACTTTTTGATAACAAAAAGTATCATCAAAGGAATTCAAACCATATAAAAACAACCGCCATCACACGGTTCGAACAACTATCATCACTTGTCATCGTTACTTGATGACGGTTTGATTGTCATCAACTATCATCTCTACTTGATGACGGTTCGATTAATTTGTCATCAAATGGGCTTTGATGACAAACAAGTGTCATCACTTAAGCGTCATCAAATATGTGTCATCACTGTCATCACTACTTGATGACGGTTTGATTGTCATCAACTATCATCATAAATGTCATCTCTACTTGATGACGGTTCGATTCTCATCAATCGTCATCGCTATTTGATGACGGTTCGATTCTCATCAATTATCATCACTACTTGATGACGGTTCGATTAATTTGTCATCAAAAGGGCCTTGATGACAAACAAGTGTCATCAAACTATCATCACTTAAGCGTCATCAAATATGTGTCATCACTATCATCACTGTCATCACTACTTGATGACGGTTTGATTGTCATCAACTATCATCACAAGTGTCATCAAAATGTCTTAATGACAACTTTTGATGACAAAAAGTACCATCAAAGACATTCAACCACATAAAAACAACCGTCATCACACATAAAAAAAGTTGTCATCAAATATATATCGTCACGTTTAATTTTTTTAGTGTCATCAAATTGTGTCATCGTATATAACTTTTTAGTGTCATCAAATATGTGTTATCAAGGCATTTGATGATAATCATCACTTAATCTAAGATTGTTGATCAACGCTTTAATATTTCCTTTTTGATCACAAAACTCAGTGACTTATTGGATTGGACGGTTTGATTCCTTACTCTTAGATTTTGGAAGCATAGTATACACCCTCAGAATGGTTTACGATAACCACATTTTTCTTAGCCCCTTTCTGATTAGCATAAAAAAAAAGTGAGCATAAATTATTATTTTTTTCACTTTTTTGTTGATCTTATTAGCATAAAAATTAACAATCATTAAACTGAAGAATGAGAAAAGAGACACTTTGACTCTAAACATGACAAGGGTAGCATATAAACCCCACCTAATGTTGCTGAAGTTTCAACCAAGTTCGAAACCTAGAACAGAGACACTTTTAACAATCATTAAACTGAAGAATGAGAAAAGAGACACTTTTTAATAGAGCAATGACTAGCAAGTTTTTCATTGCAACAAGGTCGAAACCTAGAACAAGCAAAAATTCATCAGCAATTCTCTACTCTCTACAATGACAAGGATTCAAATTCTGAATACAACACTCTTAGTAATGCAATAAAGCACATAGAAAAAACAAAGCATTCTACCAAAATCCCCAAGGCGTGAAAATTAAGCTGATTTAGTGTAGAAGTGGACGCCAACAGCCAAACCCAAAACAGCGAGAGGAACTAGAAGTCTAGAAACTGGAGTATTCCTCTGATGAACTCGGGTGTCTTGTCCTGGTTGTAGTGTGGCTGATTTGGAAAAGCATAGCTGAACTTTGCAGGAATGGTTGTTGTGTCGACTTCTCCTACATACATTTCATCCAACATTGCTTTTGATGTGCTGCTATGACCAACATTCTCATACTCTTCGGTTGCATCCTTCCCTGCACCAATCAAGATATCATTATCTTAAAGCTATGTTACCCGGAAACTTTAATAGGATAGCTACTCTCAGGAGACGAACCTATTATTACATGAGACTGAAAACCGCTCCTTGGTTCAATCTGAAATTTGGCCATGGCTAGATTACTTGCACGCTTGTTGGAGAGTGCTTCATCCTAGAGTCTCATTTTCTTGCTTTGTTCTGATGAGACTGGCTGAAGTATTTTGGACTTGTTTCTTGCTTCTGCAGTTCTGCTGCAGCCTTTGAAGACTCTTCTCCACTCAAACGTGCCAAATTCCATGGAATGATCTTCAGTGCTAGATTCTTCTTCATGTTTGGTTCCTCCATGGTTGCCCTATTCCCGTACAAGCTCATTGACCCTGTGTTTGGAGGCACCACATCAAACTACAGAAAACAAAAAATCGTAGATGTCAGAACAACAAACTACGGAGTGTTCATTGGTTCACAACCTAACCGAACCAAAAATGGATTTATCAGCACTTCACTTCGAAACGAATAAATTCAATCAACAAAAAAGCAAATATATCTCAATCATTTCACTACGAAAACTATCTCCATCTTTTGCAAGTAATATTCAGTTCTTCACTAATTCATGAAACGTAAAAATCAAAAGATTCAATATCAGATTTCATGAAACTTTATCAACATCATCTGCATAAGATTAAGATAGAAACTAAATCGAAATACCAGAAACTAATCAAATTAAAAACACATAAGAGAGTTTTGACATCAACATCTATCATCACAACAGCGCTAGTTATTGGCCTGCATTCACCAAAAGTTGTTTTCAGTTCCCCATCTGTTGTGGAATCAGACAGAGTATACTTTGCTCATGTTAGGGTGAATCAAAGGCACTCTTCATCTCTTACATGTCAATTTGGTCACCATATGGCTGCATAATATGCAGTGTTATAACTTCTCAGTAATTTTGACACTGAATATTTTCAAAATTTTCCTTATAGTAGTTCTCATCAACATCAACTTCAGTCAAAATTGAATTTACATGACCATAAGTTAGTTTTGACCAAATTGATAAGAGAGTTTTGACATCAATCTCAAAAGTTGCTTGGATCTGATCTGTAGTCATAAAGAACATGTCATGAAACTAGTCTAAACCTGATTCAGTTCTGTTAAATTGACCCAATAACATTCTAACAGCATAACACATACATCTTTATATAGGAATTCAGGCATATACAACAGTCAAAAGCTTGATTGTTTATTCATCATCATCAGACACATCTTTTGCATAACACATGCATATTTCCATCTTGTCTAGTTTAACAGGTCGTCAATGGGAAACAAACAAGAGTTGATGATAAAGAGAGGCAAATCAGGCTAACCTTTTACAGCCTAGGAGCAACAATTTTCTTTGTGGTCAAACCAAGCTGCTTGCACATTCCAGGATACAAACTCTTCCTGATCTCAGCGTAGATTTAATCCCTCATCTCTGTTGCACCAACACCGACCACCAACCCAGCCTTCTACTTAACAAGTCTGCATAAATCAAAGCTAGGGAATTATCTGAACACATTATATGAACACAATTCAGATAATACAGCACATGCAAAAGCTTTACATCATCATAAATGTGCCAATTAAATCACTTAAAATTTGCAATAATGAGACAAAAACATGTGAATCTTCCCTGCCAGCATCTCTTGTTGCCGAAGAAACATAATTCATGAGAGGCTTGGCCTTATTCGCATAGAAATGACAGCTCTAAATGCAAATCAAACCACAAACCGATGAAGAGAGCCATATTTGAGATCGTTCTTACCTTTGCAACTGATGTTTCAAGGCCTCCTCCTCCTTCTCCTCTTTCGATCTGCTCAACTCCACCGCCGGCGAAGTGGAAAAGTGGTGAAGTTGAGGATGAGAAGCGAGCAACAACAAAGAGCACTACTGTCGCCGCGGAGTTCTCAACCCGCCGGCGAAGCAAAAAACAAGCCCTACCCTCTCCGACCTGATTTCCATGGCTTCTTCGCTCAGAACCCGAATTGACTCACCGTCCACTTGGTATCTCGCCTGCATCTTGACCGCCGCTTCAAAGGCCCGTACACCAACAGCCACATCCGCCGCCGGTCTTGTTGAATCTTTCCGGCACCAAGTGAGAAAGCGTCGGAACGGGCGTGTTGTTGACTTGTTGCCTAGAAAGGTTAACGTTATTCCTAACCCTAATCCCACCCCGCCGAATCTCGCAAAATCAAGAACAAGCATGGTGAGATTCAACTCTTAATTTTCGATTCAGACTAATTAAGGCCATGAATTTCACTTGAGAACAGCGAGGGAGGAGGACGAAGAAAATAGCTGGTGAGAGTGGAGAAAGCGCACGAGTGAGAGAGAAAAAGAACAAAAAAATTATCTAAACTTTATATATTTAACAAAAACCTAATTTAATGAGGGAGCTTAACAAGGGCCTAATTAGGATAACCAAAAATACTTTTGGGCTAATTTGTTTTTACTTAAATAATTTGGATTTAAGATAATTTAAACCAATAAAAAATTAAAAAAATAAATTTAATTAACATTGAGACAACTTCAAACAACATTATAAATTGCAAAAAAAAAAATACGAAATAAAAATAACGTTAAACATAAATAATAAAGCATTGTTGACATAGAAATTTAATCTAAATCTAAATCCGATGTCAAACTTTGAAACTTCTCCCATATGTTTTTTACCAAATGGTTCTTTAGAGTCACATGCATTTCTTTATTTCGAAACTCCTCCCTTCTAGTCATGAATCTTCTTAGATTTCGATCATTATCGTCCACGTGTCACAGTGAATGTCTCATTATCATTCCGAAAATCATCGTGCATGATAATAATTGGCCTTGGTTGATTACCAAACATTTGTAGCATAGCTTGAACTTGATCCAAATTAAATGTATTTGGATTATATTGGGTGTTCGAGTTATTTGGATTTTTATTGTGGTTATCCATGGAAGATAGTAGTAGTAGTGAACGAGAGAAAGAAAAGCTAAGATGAGTTTGTGAATGACCCAACAATATTAGACTCTATTTATAGATAATAAAAAATTATAAAAATTGATTAATTTATTTTTAAAAAAAAATTATCAACATTAATTATTATTTTGTTGAAATATATTTAATGTTAGGTTGAAATGAAATAAATAAAGTTAGTTGAAAGTTGGATACATGTGTCAAATTGTGATTGGATGAATGTTCCTCTTTGGACATAAGGGCCAAAACACTCATTCCTCTATGGAAGGATGATTACTCTCATTCCTCTCCCATTCCTCCTTGAAAGGGGAATCTCCTTTCAATTTTTACAACCAAGAGGAGCTCCTTTTTGAGGAGAGAGAGTGTAAAGAGGAGGTTGATTGCTCTTGGTTGCACATGCTCTAAAATTGAGAAGAATCCCCTCTCTTCTCCACTAATGTCTCGTTCTTTGCCTACTCCATCTCACTGTACATCATTTACAACCAAATTTTGTGAGTCTACAGATAGAGAAGAATACCCCCCCCCCCTCTCTCTCTCTCTCTCTCTCTCTCTCTCTCTCTCTAAATGCCTTAAATTTGTGAGTCTCCATATTTGCACCAAAGGATGCCATTGATGGAGCTCCATCAATGAACGAACCTCCATCTTCACACCGTCTTCGAGCGGCGGAAGAAAGACCTAGATCTGGTCAGTGTGGAAGATAGAACCCTAATTTTTATAAATTGGGGATTTTTCGGGTTCAATCTATTTTTGTGTCTTAAATCAAACAAATTTTCGTGCCTTGAGACATTATCAAAAGCAGAAGGCAACAATTGATGAAAAAACTGCTAACCTTTGAGGAGAAGCTTATCAGATCTTGCTCCTCTTTAATGGAGTTTGCTTTTCCCTCAATTCAATGGGAGTGATTTGTGATTGTTTAGGGTGTGTTTAATTAGTTGTAATTTTGCAAGCTTATAGACTGATTTTGGCTACTTTGAGAGCAACTTGCTTAAAAGGGGGAAATGTTAGATTAATAGGTTTCAATGTATTTTAATCACCTAAGCTGCAGTTTTGCAAGGTTATGGTAGAGGTTTCTCTCAACTAATGAAAAACACTAGCTTCGAAAATGAAATAAACAACAACTCATGGGGTAATAGCTTCTATGCTGAACTAGTAGAAGTCCCGTGATATTCACGGGATAATTTTACTAAAACTATACAATTTTTACGATATTAATTTAAATACTAAATATACTTATATAATTTCATAATAAATTATGCAATAAACAAATTATTTTTTTAGATTGTACTCCATATTTTAATTGAATATATTTTTAAATATTTTTTCATTATTTGTGGAGATCTTGTCCAAATTTAGATTAAAATTATTAAAATATTGATTTACTTTTTATCGAATATTTTTCAATAATATTTTCTTATTTTTTAGACACAATATTTATAAAATATTTGATTTTTATATAAAGATAATAATAATTAGGATAGGTTATCTACAAAGCATAATATAATTTATTAAAATATTTTTTAAGTTAATTTATTAAAATTATATATTAGGGTTCTTATCTTTTACTCTATATTAATAATAAGAATGTTTGTAAATATGAAAAATACAATATAAAGATTAGTATAAGAGAACATGCTCCTTGATTTAAGAGATAAAATACAGTGAAAATTATATATGTATCATTTTGCAAAATTCAATCCAGATTTACATAACAGAGAAATAAAATATAAAGGAATTAATGTATATGAAAATTTACAAAATTCAATGTATTAATCAACCTATCTATCATCCATATTAAATTACAAAAAAACATAGAGGTAAAAAAATTTAAATGTAAGGTGGGGCTAGATAAAAAAAATATATTCTATATCTTCATAAATCAAATGAAAAGGAAATTAAGAAAAATATAATGTAAATTTTTATCAAAATTCAATTTAATCAAAGTATTCATCAAGATTTGTAAATTTTTTTTTATCAAACTTTGATTTAAGAAAAAATCTTTAATATAAGTGCATAAAAAGATAAAGAAAATCTAATTTTATTAATTTAAATTAAAATTCGATTTTTTTTTTGACATCTACAATCTTAGTCATCAACATAAAATTATATCTTTTTCTCAAAATAAAAATATATCAACATAACAAAATTTATTATTTAAAAATATATCATTATATAGATATAAATTTTATACTTTGAGCTCAAGCCTTGTTAAAAGATAAAAAAAAATATATTAAGACCCTAAATCTTGTTAAGAGATAAAAATATTAAATTAATATGGAAAAATATCATCTCATAGGAATTTATGTATATAAAAATTACATAAATATGCTATCTATTGTACTAAAGTAATACATAATCCATAGATAGAAAATTATATACATAAAAAATTATATAAACATGTTATCTATTTAATATATGTAGCAAGAATACTATAATTTCTTACAAAATCTATTAAAATATAAATTCACATTAATTTATTCAAAAATGCCACGTGACGCAAATTTTACAACAGACTTAGGTTCTGCTTTATAATGTATTAGGGTAGATTAAGAATGAGATAAAAATATCTTTTTTTTCCTTGTAAATAAAAATTAAAATAAGGGTAAGAATGTCATTTAATTGAGTTAACGGATGGATAACATATTTTTTTAAATAGGTGGTTGAATGCCACATTATTGCAAATTATGGGTGGTTAAATGTAAAAAAAAAAAGGGTGGTAAAATGCAACAATAATAATATAAGGGGTGGTTAAATGCAATTTGTCCTAATCTATAATATTAATCGGACCTTATATTTATATAGTGGTTTTTTGAAGATACTAGGTAAACACGGCGTGCTCCGCACGCCGGAACCTACACATTAAGCGCTGACGGTTGCCAATTCGCAGACAATGAGACAATATCAATTTGCGTGTTAAAAAGAAAACCATAGGTTTTGAGCAAGTACTGACCCACACTGATTTATTTCTAGGGATAGAATTCTAAAATGCCAGCCTCTCTTCCATTAACAAAAACACAGGCTGAAAGCTTTCGTAGAATTCTAAAATGCATACAATCAACCAGTAGAATGTCCAATCTCCACACCATTCACAAAGTCATCATAGTTTACACTGACAGTATCCATCGTGCTTACTCCTCTTCTGATAGAAAGTAAACCCTTGACCTTCTTGAGATAAGATTAGTTGAGGTACATCTTCACTGAACTTCATAGTCAATACAATCATGTGGAAAATAATATATAATCAACAATAAAACAAATCATCAAAATCATATACTAATAACTAATGAGAGTGGTAGGTCTGAAAGCAATAGTCAATAGTTAAAGATAAACTGAGATATTCAGTATCCAACATGATGGTCATGAGCCCATGACTTTATCCTCAAATTAAGCCTTGTACACTTTAACTAACCCAATAGTCTTCTGATGAGATGCATGGTCACCATGGGACATGTTTCCACATGCCACATTCAATCCACATACTGCTAGTTTCCTGTCATTTCGTGTGTGCTTGTTGTAGAAAGACCATAAAGCTGGTCTTGCCAAAAGTCTATTTTTTTCAATCCAGAGACAACTAATTTCCAGTCTTTCGCTATATAAATCATGTGTGTGCTTGTTGTAGAAGGAACACATTCAATCCGACATCTGAATCGGATGTTGGATTCATGTCAACTACAGAGGCACCAAGAGATTGCCTAGTTGATTTGCCCATCTCTCTCTCTAACCCGAACCCATCGACATCGTCACAATCCCCTAAATCCAAATCCCAAATTGATCTCTTCCTCTGCCCCAATTGATCATCTGAAACTCTAAATTACATAAACATAAAACATAAAATAAAAATAAGGAAGACACAGTAGAACATAAAAATAGAGAAAAGATTGGAATGGGAAAGGGTTTTATTGAGTCATCTCCGGAAAAAGCCATATAAGGAAGCAATTGAAGAAATACATAGAATAATAAATGGCGGTGATCAAGAGATTCCTCCATCTGCTTAGGTTTCTTGGCCATGATCATCTTTCTCATGGAATTTATCCTGTCATCAGCTGAAAAGAACTGCAGAAGTCAAACCGAATTTATTTATATACAAAATCGCCATCTTTATCAGTTCGCTCATCTTTAAGCATTTGTATCTATCCGTAAATTTTCATCCCCACGAATTTTTTTGTGAATCCTTAGCCAGAGACTTACACAACTTTCGGCCTTCAATTACGATTTTGTACAAACATGACATTTTCTTGCACAATTTCGAAGATCACCGTTTTCGAGTTTCAGTGGACCCAAGTACCTGATTACTTTGCTTTGTTGCATTAGATTTTATGAAGCCTAATTATTTTTTTTCGGTTGATGCGAAGCTTAATTATTAAGTAACTAACTGTTTATTTGATTAAGATGCTCTTTTCAATGATGCAATAAGATAATCAATCAACCCTCCCACGTTCTGCTGAAAACATTTTTCCTGCTGATAACCAACCTCACACGTCTTTGCTACCAGATCCGGGTATCTCGTATTCAGTTTCACGATAATCTACTATCTATCTATTACTAATTAAAGCCGCAGCAATTTCTACCACCACATTGCGCCAAATCACCCATTTATTAAAATATAATTTTTAATATTTAATTATGCAAAAAAGTAAACATAAAAATAAAATCATATTTGTAAAAATTTATCTCCAAATAAACATAAAGATAAAATAATATTAGTATATTCTACCAATATAGATAAAAAGAACATTATATTTATCATTGTAAAAGATAAATTAAAAAATATAAGAAAAAATATGTACATGTGGTCACATATATGTCTTTGAAATAAAAATAGTCATATAAATGATAATATCTTTGAAATATCTATCTATCTATAACTATATATTAAGGCCGAACTTTTTCGAGCCACGAGAATGATTTTGGACCCACCTTATATTTAAAAATTAATTTTGTATTCTTATTTTGTATAATTTTTTCTTTTAAATTTTCTAAAAATCTATCTAATTTTTATAAAAACTAACGTTCTAATATATTTAATAAAAAATTAAAAGAAAGGAAAAATAAAACATAAGATTTTTTTAATATATAATGATAGATTGTTATCATAATAAGAAGGAAAATATTTTTACTAATAATTTTTTCTATCTAAAAACTAACATTACACTATATTTTATATTTGGAAAACATTAATCCGAATTTTAATTTAAAAAAAATATTTTATCTTTATCCTTTTATCTATTTGTGTAAAAGATTTATATTAAATCAAATTTAGATAAAAAAAATTAAAATTTTTAAATATGTATATAATTACTTGCCTAAATTAAATTTTGACAAAAAATTATATTATCTTTTCTTTAATTTTCTTTTTCGATTATTTATGTTAATATAAAAGATTTTTATCTTTAAAAAATTTCTATATTCATTCATATATTTTTATCTTTTCTTATTAATTTTTTTTTAACTTTTTATTGAAAAGATTTTTAAAGAATTGAATTTGATTGAAAAATTAAAAGAATTTACATTATTTTTGGCTTTTTAATTATTTTTGTAAAACATTTATAAAATTTAATGATTTTAATTAAAATAATTTTTATTTATACTTTTTCATAAATAAATTATCATTAAGCTATCAAACTTATATTGGACTCACCTTAAAAACTTTGGTTGTGCCTCACGTTATATTGACTCACCTTAATGATTTTTCTAATAAATATGTTATTTTTTTATATTAAATTAAAATACTATTCATTAAATAAATTAAGTATTAAATCTATATAATTGTGCACGACACAACGTGTATAACGAGTTAAACCCATTTATGAAATATTGTCAAGGGAAAAAAGCAATGTAGATTATTTTATCTTAATAACCTAGATTTAATTTGTTTTATTTGATTTCAAAAACAAAATAATTTTTATACATATTATAGGCAATAAATTACTTACAAAAACTAACTTTCTAATATATTTGGTTAAAAATTAAAAGAAAGGAAAAATAAAACATAAGATTTTTTAATATATAATGATAGATTGTTATCATAATAAGGTAGGAAAATATTTTTACTATTAATTTTTTCTATATAAAACTAACATTACACCTATATTTTATATTTTAAAAAATTAATCCGAATTTTAATTAAAAATAAAAAAAATTGTCTTTATCCTTTTATCTATTTGTGTAAAAGATTTATCTTAAATCAAATTTAGATTAAAAAAATTAAAATGTTTAAATATGTATGTAATTACTTGCCTAAATTAAATTTTGACAAAAATAATTATATTATATTTTCCTTAATTTTTTTTTTGGATTATTTATGTTAATATAAAAGATTTTTTATCTTAAAAAAGTTTCTATATTCATTCATATATTTTTATCTTTTCTTATTAATTATTTTTTTAACTTTTTATTGAAAAGATTTTTAAAGAATTGAATTTGATTAAAATATTATAAGAATTTACATTATTTTTGGCTTTTTAATTATTTTTGTAAATCATTTATAAAATTTAATGATTCTAATTAAAATAATTTTTAATTATTTATTGCACCAAAAGTGTCAGTATTGTCAGATACGTCATTCATACGTATATATTTACAATTAAATTTACTTTTTTAAATAATTAAATTAATCTTCTTAATATAAATTACAATTTATTATAATCAACGATGAGTCTAACTCAGCAGATTTTGTTATCTTTAATCAAGATGTTAAAGATGGGTTAATCAATCGGTAACCACGTTATTAGAAGCAAATATTAAGGTATTTTATAAATGCTATTGTATGATTCTATTACAATTATTGTACATAAGTTAATTAATGATATTGAGGCTACTTACATCATTTAGTTGATAACTACATTTCAGAAGGACTAAAAAGTTTTAATTAGAAAGACATGTTTGTTAAGAACTGATGTTGATACTAATATGACAAACAATCTAAAAATCTTTTATAAAGTAAAAAAAATCTAAACCTGAGGTATTTACTATTCTTTTATAACACCATATTTTTCCTTAACTATTTTTAATACTTTAACTGTTAAATGTTAATATATCCTAATTCATAAGTCATTATATTTCATTTTTGCATAATAATGTTGAACCATCTCCATCTGAGCTTGAAATACACTCCAATTTATCGTCAAATAAGTCACTAACTTCTTCAAAGCTTTTCAAATCAAAGCTCATCTCTAGATGATGATAATTGAGAAAAACTTAGCAAAGATCAACTTTCCACTTCCTATTCCAAAAAAAAAAAAATACAAAGCACGAAAAGAAAGACTAGGTTGCTTGCGGACCCCTTGCAAATTATTTCAAAATTGACATATGAACTTTGTTTTTCAAGCATTATTTTAAATACATTTTCTAATTTGATTTAGATTTATTTCAAACATATTTTCTTATTGTTATTTTGTATTTAGTATTTGGAGGTTAAATGATATGAAAGTATATTGACATTAAATTATATTTGATTTGTTTCAAAATAATTATTAAATATTTACTTTTATAAAATTATAGTATATATAAATTAATATATGTGTATATAATAAATCTTACTATTAAAGACCCGTTCAAGGGCACGGGTACATCAACTAGTATATATAAAAGTAATAAGGTTTGGAGCCACCATATTGCGCCACCTCAGCTTTTGACACATGGTATCCCATTATTAATCCACATAAGATTTTGTCACATGTCATTTAATCCTTGCTTCATAAAAATTATATATTAATTATTCTTTCCACCTCATATTCCACATGGAAAATTTTTTCTACTTAATTAAAATTTATTTTTATTTCCCAAATTTAGATAATATCTTAATTTTGGTAGAAGATAATATCTTAACTAAGAAATTTTAACTAATGGTTGGATTTTTTCCTTATAAGCCAATAAAATATATATGCTAAATCTTTTTAACATTTTAGTTGTTTCTTTAGTTATATTTTAACTATTTACAATAAATAAATTATATTTATTTTTCTTATTAAATTATATGTTATGATTAAATTAATTATTATTTTTCAAAATCTCATCTCTTCCACATTTTCAAAATATATCCTTTTGGCTTTATTTTCTTCATATTTTGTTTCTTTCCTTTAAATTAAACCTATTTATGAAATATTGTCAAGGAAAATGAGCAATGTAGATTATTTTATCTTAATAATCTATGTTTATTCTCAATTTTAAACTTAATAATCTAGATTTAATTTGTTTTATTTGATTTTAAAAAACAAAATAATTTTTATACATATTACGAGCAATAAATTACTTACATTAAATTTTATATTATAAAAATATTTATTGATATCTTTTTTATAGTATATCTAAAAAATCTCGAGTCATAGTCGTGCAGGGTACGACAGGGACAACTAGTGTATAACTATATATTAAAGCTATACCTTTTCAACCCGCCAGAATGATTCTGGTCCCACCACATATATAAAAAAATAATATCAATTTTCATTATTATAACTTCTTTCTATTAAATTTTTTTTAATTATTTAAATTTATCTCTAACATCAAATAAATATCTATTTAGTATAACAATATCCTTTGAAAGCTTCCTTATACAAGTATTTAAAATTAAAGATAAAATATTTTAAATGTTTTAAAATAAATATAAATCTTTTAGCATATACCTTTTAACGAATTTATTTATAGATATATATATTGATTTATTTTATAATAAAAAATTAATTATAAATATTATAATGTTTAAAATTAATAAAAATAGATAATAAAATATTTAATAGATATATTAAAATATTTGATAATCTCTAAATTTATGTACATGGAAAGTAATAAAATATGAATAAACTTATATTTAATCTTATCTAATCTATACTTTATCGAATCACAAAATGAGTTTGATACCATTTTAAATTAAATTAATTAAATTTTAAATATTTTATATAATTAAATTATCTTTATCTTTCATACTTTATTATATCTTATTTATTAAGTTAACTATTATTTTTTAAATTCTTATCTCTTCCATATTGAATATATAAATTTTTTAATTCATATTTTTATCTTTTTTTAAATTAAATATCTATGAAATATCATCAAGGAAAATGAGAAATATAATTATTTTATCTTGATAATATATCTTCATTCTCAACATTAAATTAATCATTCATATTGATTAAAAAAGTTATACATTCTACGAGCAATAAATTAACTATATTTAATTTTATATTATAGTTTTATTTATTAATATCTTATTTATAAATCTATAAAATACTGAATCATAGTCGTACATGGTACGACGGGTACAACTAGTTATATTTTATTTTTTGGTCGAAGGGACAATTATATTTTATTAAGTTTGTCTGTTTATGCATTATCCTCATGAATGATATCTTGCTGCTCTCAAGCGTATTATCCAATACATTCATGGTAATACTTCTCTCGACATTACTATTACTGTTGCGTCAGCTCTTGCTCTTATTGCTTATACATATGCCGATTGGATCGGGTGTCCGGACAATCGTCGGTCTACTTCTGGCTATTGTGTGTTTCTTAATAGTACTCTGGTCTGTTGGTCCGCCAACCGACGACCAGTCATCTCTAGTTCGAGTGCTGAGGTCGAATACCGTGGCGTGACCAATGTTTTTACCGAGTGTTCGTGGCTTTGTAGTCTGTTACTCGAACTTCACTGTCCTCTCACTCATGCCTCCTTGTTTATACGAACATTCTGTCTGCGTCTTATTTGGCCAATAATCTGGTTCAACATCATGTTCGCGTCCTCCATGTACCATCTAAATTTCAATATGCTGATATTTTTGCTAAAGGGTTACCTAGACAATTGTACATAGATTTTCGGGACAGCCTTATAGTTCGTAAGCCTCCTGTTACGACTGCGAGGATGTAATAGCATATATTGTTAACCATAACTTGCATAGCAAGACACTCTTGTACCTCATTAAATATATATCAATCAATAGAATGGAGGACCCCTCAAGGGGATATTTACCCAAACGCTTACAATATATGAATATAGTATATCTCAAAGTAGGAGGATAACCAGTAATCACTCTGCTTCACAGTCACACATACAATAACTACCGAAGCCTTCATATTAGTTTGAGAGTACAATAGAAAGTGAAGTGATTTAAAATGCATAAAGAGGATGCAAATCCAAAAAAATAAAAACAAAGCTTTTTGCCACTAACAATTGATATAGAGCACCTTCGAGATGAAGGCTAAGAAAAAAATGGTATACCAGATGCCAAAGCTCCATAAAAACACTTTCCAATCGAATGCTGCTTCATCTCCATCCCCATTTTCATTATGTTCATGGGCACTAGGAGGGAGTGGGTTACAACTCCTTCCAAGTGAATAGCCGCAAAGAAGTGGATTTCCTCTGTAGTTGTCGGCATCAAAGTTTGCAAATTGTCCACTCATTGGAGGTTTTCCACTTAGATTGTTGTAAGACACGTTGAATATCTCCAAGAAGTTCAAAGCACCCAACTCAAAAGGAATTGTTCCATTCAAGTTGTTGCAACAAAGGTCTAAACTCTCGATAGTCTCGAGCTTGGAGAATCTGCTCGGGATTGGCCCAGATAAGTGGTTGTGTGACAAGTTTAAGGCGCGGATTCCCTTCAAATCTCCCAACTCCAAGGGAATTTGACCAGTGAGCCGGTTACACGACAAATCCAATCCAGACATGTGCATGAATGTCGAACCCACGTAGTCATAGTTTCTGCCCTTGGTATTGATCCCTAGCTGTTCTTGAAAGTAACCGCTATCCGTGCCATTAGTACCAAATGACATTTCCCTCAAGCAACTAGGTATTTGGCCGGATATTCGATTGCTCGACAAATCCATGATGTTTAGATGTTGTAGATGACACAAGCGGGTCGGAAGTTTGCCTCTTAGGAAGTTCCCTCCAAGTAGAAGGGCTCGGAGATTCGATAACCGATCAATCCATGATGGAATCCGACCCGAAAGACGGTTATAACTTAGATCAAGAATCTTCAAGTTTGACCCTTTTGACAATGCATATGGCACATTTCCGGAAAGCCCATTATTGTGCAAGTGCAAGTAGCTCAACCCTGAAATCTTGGAGAAGCATGAAGGTATGGGTCCCTCTAGTTCATTTGTTGACAAGTCTAGGAAGCTAAGGGATGTAATGTCACAAAGCTCGTGTGGAACATTTCCCTTCAGTTTGTTTCCCGCCATTGACAAAATCTCGAGCCCTGAGAACTCTCCTATCCATGTAGGGATCTTACCAAGCACGTCATTGTTGGATATATCCATGCAAGTCAATTGATTGCTTGTAAGAGAAGCGTCCTCCGGGATCTCACTGAAGTGATTGCCATCCAAAAACAACCAGCTCAACTGCGTATGGTTCATCGCCTTGGGAATCACTTCTCCCTCGAGATGGTTGTTTGATAGGTAGACGGAAGCCAAGGAGTTGCATTGGGTGAACAACGCTTTTGGAAGCTTGCCCGAGAAGTTATTGTTAGATAGATCCAGAGTCCCAATCATTGTCATGTTGCCAATCGAAGCAGGAATCTCCCCTTGCAAATGATTGTGAGACGCGTCTAGCGACTGGAGATTCGGAAGAATCATGCCAATGTTTTCTCGGAGAGTCCCGTTTAGGTTGTTACGCGAAACATCTAAGTCAACCAAGGATGAGTTTCGGTGATGATTGGGGAATCCAATACTTCCTGAGAGTGAATTATTCCCAAGATAAAGGCTCTGAAGCTGGGAGTTGTTTCGCAACAACCAAGTCGGAAATGATCCAATGAAGCCATTGCCAGACATCTCGACGTGGTACAAGTTGTGTTGATTGGACAGGAATTGTGCCGGGAACTTGCTTAGATTGCAATAGTTTAATTGAAGGTAAGTTAGCTGAAAGGGGGGCTTCCAATGGATATCTTCTTCATGATCATCTTGTAACAAGTTGTTGTTTGAAAGGGTGAGATGGATAAGAGAAGGGGCATTGGAGAAAGAACGACGAATGGAGATGGGATCAAAGTGGTTGTCATTGATGTCGAGGTGTACTAGTGATGTTAGATTGGAGAGGATTGAAGTTATAGCCCCGGTTAGATGGTTATGTGACACATCAATAACGCGGAGAGAGGTCATGTTGCCAATGCATGTTGGGAGGCCGCCGTTGAACATGTTCGAGTCTAGATGTAGTTGTTGCAGCCTTTTTGAATCACATAAGCCTGCAATTTATAAATGCACGCAAAAACTAGTCAATTCAAGGACTTGAAAAATGAAATATTCTTATTTCAACAATTTGGACCTACCTAGTTCACGATCCTTACAAAGTTATATCATTTGACTTAAATAATATCTATAATCTTATATAACAACAACAACAACATCTATCTAGTTGGAACTCGGTATGAACGGGATCTGGGGGGTCGAGATGTACGCACCCTTACCCCGACTCGATGTTGGGAGGGTATTTAAGGAGGGCCCAAAGTAAAAAAAAAGGGGGGGTGGGGGGAAGAGCGGGAAACAAATGATAGAAGAATGGTAAAATATCAAAACGATAAGTATTTCTATAATCATATCTGTTATTATATATTTCTATAAATTAATGAGAATAATATCAAAAAAAAATGGTAAAGTATTTCAAATGACAAGTATTATTGATCAAAAAAATTAGGCTAAAAACGATAAGTATTTCCAAACGGAGGGAGTATTGTTTTGGGTCGAGATTCAAGAGTTGAGATTGTTTTTGGTAATTTTTTCTCTTAGAATTAGACAAGTTTCAAAAAAAATAATAAATTAGAGTGAGTATGCTAAATAAAGTATAAAAACTTTACTAATTGGTTATCGTTTTGTTTATCCCCCTTTAAATCCAATGAGGGACAGGAAAGAATCAACATAAGCAAATTCCAACAACAATTATCACAATTTATAACTCACTATCAATCAATTGCCTACAAAATCCGAAAGGACATAAAAATTAAAACATGCAGGATGTGATTGTTGGATAAGAAGCTAATATTTGTGATCGAAGAGAGTACGTACGTGCTTTAGCTTACAAATCCGAATTTGATCTTACCATGAGGCGTTACCGTTCCAAGGATGTGATTGTTGGATAAGTCCAAAACCTGCAACTTCTTTAGGTTTTGTAACACTAAAAATTAAAAGAAAACAAATTAAGAGTACGTTATGTACATAGTACATATATGTATGATGTATGTATATATTTTTGTGCATAAATCTGAAAAGTACGTACCTTGAAAGCCATCAACAAGGCTTCCAATTGAGTTCCAAGGCAAGCTGAGGCTAATCAATTCTTGAAGAGGCTGAAAAACCGTCAAGTTGAGAGGCCAAGGCGGCTGATCGAAGGGCATGGTGTAGTTGAGGTAGAGCCGGATCACGTGTCGTGTGGAAGGATCGCACCTAACGTCCTCCCACTCACAGCAATCGTTTCCGCGACCAAGAAGAACCCACGAAGGTAAGAGATCGACGTGATTTGAGGAAGAATTGATCGAGGTGAGGTAGGACTTGATTTCGAGCAAAGCGGCTCTCTCGTCTTGTAAGCAAGATTTGGATCCAAGAACAAGCAAGAGTAGTAGAAAGGCTAAAACTAAATATAAAGAGGATTTCATCATGGCGATTAATGCAAGAGGTGTTATGTGAGTGGAATTGAAGCTTGAAAGAGGTGTTATGTAATTGTCTCAATAGAGCCATTTGGGTTGATAATGCGCATGTACAAAGTACTAGAGTCTAGTCAATGAAAAAATCACTTTTAAAAACAATAGATATGTATATTTCTAACGACTAATTCCACACTGCCAACAATTTCAATTTTTAGTCTATGAAAGGGTTCTGGGTGTTTTCCATTAAATAAACTACAACTTACATTTAGGTGAAATTTTGTATAATTTATCTTTGTATTAGGAGTTTTATGTGAATTCCTTTGAGTTTAATACTCATTTCAGTCATTTGTGCAATGTAACTGTGAAAAGAAAAGACTGAGGTTGGCTGGCCTATGATTCTATGACCACTAAAAGTTAAAGATGTGGCCCACCTCCACTAAATGCCACTGGCCAGTGGCCACTTAACAAATTTTCCACACGACATAGGTTGTCGTACCATTTAAAAGTCTTCATTGACCCTTTTCATTTCAACTGAACATGGTTTTAGTAATGCCTCACAAAATTCCTTGTTTTCTTTTGTCCATGAGCTCACTGCTGATCTGGATTGTAAAGGCTTCACCCATTTCTTACAGCCTGCAGATATATGATATAAGGTATCAGAAAGTATATAATTGACCACTGTATGAATTCATGCATGCATTAAGTTGGGAATTTAGAATTTAAAGCAAGCTTACTGTCCTCCTAATTCTTCCATCAGAAGCAGTTGGCGTATCCAGCAAATAGGGAGATTTATATCGAGCAAGTTTACACCAGCAATTCAGGATCACACAGCCCCATCACATTAGGATGTTATTATAAATAATTCAGATCATCACTAAATTATTTCCATAATATGAGAGAGAATCCAACAATGTCCTTTAAAAAAAAAAAAGTAAAACTTCCAACTGTGTAAGTCAGATACACAATATGTATAAGGCCCTTATGGTCTTGTGTTTTCTACACCTTATCCAGTTCCATTCACATAAGCTCTCTCCTTCCATTCCTTACTGAAGGTGCGGAATTAATGATGGTTTCACCCATAACAGCTACACATATGCAGAGATCAAAAATAGCCCATAATGATGGTTTCACCCATACGTAGCTAAAGTGCACAACATTTAACCAAGCCGACATTCATTATATCAAATCACCACGATCTAGCATATCAACCAAAGTCATCCTTCTTGGGAACCTTGCAGGCAACCTCAAATACAAGGGGTCTTCAATCTTAATAGGCATATGAGTCGCCACAATCACAATTCCACCTTTCTTCCTATGCTCAGCAATTATATACTCAAGCAATTTCAGCCCGTCATCATCCAAAGCAACCGAGGGTTCATCAAGTAACCAAATTGGCCTATCAATTGCCAAAAGCCTGGCCAACTGCAGTCTTTTTCTCTGACCCATGGACAGCATTCTTGCCTTTTCTTTTGCCAATCTTCCTAGTCCCATTAACTCCACAGCGGGGCCCGATCTTCCGTATTTCCCTTCAAGAAGTTCAAACCACTGGCAATTTTCAAGTACAGTGTACTTCTCTTTAATGGCGTCTTTTAGAGAAACCCAATCCAGCTGAATCTTGTACTGATGGAAGATTCCTGATTGTGTTATGTCATGTCCATTCCAAAGGACCTCACCAGCAGAAGGCTTGTTAAAGCCAGCTAACATACGTAGTAAAGTTGTTTTGCCTGAGCCATTGGCACCAGTGAGAACAAGAGCACTGCCATCATGAAGTGACACATTTACATTACGTAAGATTTGCTGTGCATTTCGCATGCAAGAGACATTGTTAAGAAGTAACCGGGGAATTGGAGGCATTTAGTCGCACTCTGTAAATATACAGCAGTTGGATTTTAAATTGCAAATTCAGCAAGTAACTGCCAAGAAACCAATAAAATATGATCAGTTGCTGGAATAGAATGTTATTTAGCTTTGACAGCTGACATCATGTAAGTACGAGCATTTCAGGCCAATCAGAAAATGCCTAGTCTCAGTCAAAAAGTATACATCCCAACCATCGCTTCCTCAGAATCGAAATATAGAATCTTATTGCCAAACACAATATGCCACTCAACACACCACACATCGAATCAGAATAGCAAGTGCACATGGGAAACTATGGATAACGAATAAGTAGTTGAACATGAACATCCAAATGTAGACACCCTCCTATTTCTCACATTCCAACAAGAAAAAACACCCCTCAGGTCAAAATCAAGAGAAAAAAAAGTCGTAAACTATGGCACAGTTTGAAACAAACATGCAGCACAAGTGGCAGGTGACATATTATTTAGGTAACTGCATCCAAAAAGTAAGAGGTAACACCTAATATACAGATTTAAATCTATGTCTTTGAGTAACATTTTTTTGTATATATGTTTGCATCTTGAAGTGCATATGCACTCAGTTAGTAATCCTCAGATATAACATCTCTTTGCTTTACCTGGGTCCCTGAATCGGTGACTCCACACAGACCAAAGATTTTCAACTTCTTCAATTCTACCTTGCAAAGAAGAATACAGATTTGGACCATGGAGTTCATTTCACATATCGATCTAAAATTTCCTGATTCTTGCACACTTTTCTTTCAATCATAATCAAAACAAATTACAATTAGGTGCAAAAAGGACTTTACCAATGGTAGCTTCTGCATTCGAATCACTCATTTCAATATCTAACAGTAAATGAAGAGTTTGAAGAAGACTTAAAACACCAATTAGGCAAATTAGCAAGTTTTAAAGAACCTTATTCAAGCAGATCTTCATTAGCCGTCCTTCAAAAGCTTGACAGAAATTCATATTCCAAATATTTTGGAGCTGCCACTATAGTACTATACACATCCTACTAAGCTTTCGACTATGTAACAAACAGCAACAGAAGTAGTAGTTATGTGCAGCGGTCAAAATTTTGATAATCAAACAGAAACACTTATTGCAATCTCTTCTCAGCAGACTCGGTGGAGCCAAAATATTCTAATCCAACTAGCACACACGCCAAAAGAGCAAAATAGAAGGGATAAACCTCGAACTAAAGAATCTCAGGACAAAAGAGTTCCTCGTTCGAGATTATCTCTCTCTAAAATAACTTTAATGAAGATTTAATTGCAGCTAGAAACAACAAATCGGAATATCATCTTCCAACGAAAGCATTATAAAGATCCTTCCTTCGTTATACAATACAAACATCGGTATAAAAACATCTCCAAAAACACTTGACATTAGAAACAGAATCAGAAGAAAGAATAGAATCAAAATCAAAGCAAGGGAAGAAGAAGCTCACCTGCAATGCGATGGCGAGTGCTGAAAGACTGAAAGTGGAGAGGTCCGAAACGACAATCGACCTGGAGGAGGAAAGAAGACTCGGAATGCGGGCCGCTGATGATTTACAGCTGGGCCCAATGGGCCATTTCATAGGACTAATATGGTTTTTTCCATGTAAATTCTTTAAGTTCTTAGTACTCATTTGTGCAATTTAATTGTGAGAAATGAGGTTGGATGGCCTACGATTCTATGACCACTAAAAGTTTAGTACTCATATATGCATCTAGTACACAATATGTGCATATACTATATAGTGAATGTTTCTTCTTACATGATCCATATTCATATCAAGGAGCTAATTAAGCCTTTTTCTTCGTCCATAAAACAGAAAATGAAATATGTTATCTGTAGGGATTGTTAATGTTCACACTTGCTTTTCTTAAACTACTCTCAGTCTCTCTCCCGCCAAGCTTTCATAATTTTCCATCTCCTGGCGCTGGATAGTGGATATGGCTTGGTAAATAATGTAGTTTGATGGGCTGTATGGTTGATTAATTAAAATTAAAATGTGCAAGAAATATGGGTTTGTAAATAATTAAATACAAAAATTTATTATCTAATTAACAAAGGAGACATGCAAAGCAAACCCAGAACTAGATAACCACAACGCCATCGAGCCATCTCAGTCCACACAAAAGCTTACACAAGAAAAGTCTGAAATCTTCATCAACCACTTCGTTGCCCACAACATCAAGTTGAGTCAAGTTCAGGTCCTTGAAAACAGCAAAAGCCTCCCAGTAATTTGGAGTGCTAATCCCAAAGGCAGAGAATTCTTCAAAGTTCCACTCACTTCCTTCGGTGTGAGACAAGGGCGAGCGGCACAGATACCTTGAGGAGTCAATGGAGTGCTTGCCAATCTCATTGTGTGAGATGTCCAAAACTCTCAACGCCTTGAGCTGTCTCAGAGGCTCCAGAACAGTAAAACTCTTCAGTTTATTGTGGCTCAAGTTCAGGCAAGACAACAGTTGCATGGCTTCAAGCCCTGTAAAAGACGCAAAACAAAAATAAGGAGCTGATTTCTGTCAAGGAAGATATATTATACACATGAATGCCAGAGCGTACCTTCAATTGTTCTAAGCTCATTGTGACTAAGATCTAACATCTTAACCCATAGCAGTCGGTCAAACGAGCCAATTCTTGTCAATGACAGGTTGTTCAGCCGCAAGCAGAAAAAGTGGCCACTATAAGAAGTCATGGACCTATAGTGCCAACAGTGACTCGACAAAATCTGCTTGTTTGATGCAACCTAACAGAATCAAGAGAACACTAAGTTAACCAAATAAAATATTCTTTATCATTGACGAAACAGTGTGTTTCTTCATTCATGGTGTAGAAACCGAAAATATACTATGTGCCTTGAATTAAATGGCTACATGGCCCTAGGCTTGATCTCATTTTGAGAATCTCAGAGAGGAATATGTATATAGCATTTAGATAAAATGAGATACAAGACTGAGAGTAAACCACCTTTCTTAGCAAAGCTAAGCTGTACTCGTCTTTATAGTGCTCCAAATGTGGAAGGTCAGACTCCATCAAACTTTTGTATAGTTCTAGAGCCTCTTCACAATTGGCCATTTGGTTTGAATTTGATGCGGTGTCAACAGAGAGAATTGTATCCTGAGCCGTCAACAGTCTAGCAAGTGTCAGCGCTCCAATTTTACTACAAAGCAGAGACCCAAAATGAGCATATTTTCCTGTAACAAAATTATTTCTCTTGCAAGCACAAAAATGTTTTAAGAGAAGGCATACCATTCCATCTTACATACTTCACGAAAGAGGGTTATCTGATTTTCTAACAGATCTAATTTCCACTTAGAAGCAACACCCTCTTGCTCCTTGCCAGTCCATAATTGATTAAATGAAGGGATTGAATTCCATTCCTGAAAATCTGATTCAGTTTTCTCAAACTTGGACTCTTCCCAAGAAATCATCTCCATTTCCTGTCCATTCATATCTTCTGGACCTATTTGAAGTTGCACTACAAATTTAGAATGAAAAGAATGAACAATTTCAGCACCAGTCAAAGAGACGATGCTATGGGAGTCCCCGAGGCTAACTTCCACAGGAAATGAATTTGAAGAATTGATTTTCACATCAGAATACTTGAGTTCTGCTACCCAAGCCTGGGAATGCTGGCATTTGTTCGCTGACACAGGTCTCCAAACCAGATTGTTGCTTTCAGAAAAAGCAGACTGAACCATAATTGTAGATCGGTTGACGCCTGCGACTGGCTGATCGAAATAAAGAACTACGGGAATTGTCCCACTGTCAGGGGGATAGCCAGCAGACGGAGAAACTAAATGCCCAGCAGCGTCCCTGGATACTGTCAGAACCACCTCAGATCCAGGAGCAGGCCAAGATGAGATCAGGACAGGAGCATCAAGCTTGACTGTTTGCTCAAGAAGCCAAAGATGATAGAACCAGCCACTCTGGTCATCAGGCTCTGTAAAAATTGCGTGGGAAACAAGTTCATACTCCTCATTCAGAATCTTGTCCTTGGGGTAAAACCCTTCAGCTCTTTTTTTGAGCAACTTGGAAAGAATAACACTGCATTGGGAAATTTGTCAAAAAAAGTGCTAAATGTGTGAAATGCATGGAAAATATTATGTAGAATACCCTCCACGAAACGGGAACAACATTATGTGGTCTGAATGTGCATTTTTGAAATATTTGCAGAGTAATAGTACCTACGGTTGTGCCATGCAGAGTAATTACTGAAGTTACTCTCTATCATAATACTTGTGTGTTTCAATTCATCCTCATCAGGGATGTTCTTCAATGCTGCAACAAATCTGGAAGATTGGCACAAATTAGAAACATTATCAAAAAGCAAACTCTTCTTCAAAGCTTGATTATGTAAGCAAAGCCAAGTGTTTCACCTGCGGTAGTTCCAGGCATGAAAATTCCGGGAATCAGCTTTTTGAAACTGATCAAGAAGCCTTAGCTCATGATCAACAGAAGATTGACCCTTGCTAAGAACCCACTTCCTATGATGCCACGCTCCATATGACTTGTAATTTTGTCTCAATGCACTCTCCACCTAAGATCGTAAACAAACAAAATACCCAACTAGTTTTAGCAATATAAAGAAACAGCATTATCATTACTAGCTTGTTGCTTCTCATGCCTATTCATGACTAATATACAATTTCAAAATTCACAATGGACAACACAAGATTCAAATTCATAAAGGATCCAAAATGACATTCACCAAAGCACTCCAAATTCTTCCCAATTCAAAGTGAGATTTTGAAACTTACAACTCTAAGCTCCTCATTTAAAACTACTTGAACCGAGTCAGAATTGTAGTCCGATTGGCTTAAGAGGTAGCCAACTGCGAGCTTCCTATAGTTCCAAGCTGTGTAATACTCTGGGTTGATCTCTAGAAGCTTCGTGCAAACATCTAATGCCTCTTTCTCATATCTATCACAATTCCACAACCAGATATTCTTCAAACAACAAAACCCTAATCCAAAGAAAGATAGAAAAAATGAAATCAAGAGAAAAATTACATCTTATTCTGATGGTTGTGCAGAAACTGAGATTGAAGAGCGCGCAACTTAGCAGCCTTGGCAGTTAAAGCTGCTTCATCCACCGGTTCAGACGCTACCCGTGGTCGGCCGTGCATTCTTTTTCCACAATCAATGAATTAGAGAGATCAAGATTGCTACTTAGTCAAGGGTCAAAATCTAAGATGAGCACCAAGATGTGATCCAAGCGTGTGGCGGATTTAGCAACGGATGGGCTCTGAGATCTCGTGGATGCGGAAATGGCCTATAAACGGAGACAGGTCATTTGAAAATTAACTAGTGTTTATGCCCGTGCCTAAGGCACGGGATTTAATTGAAATTTATAGCCTTATAGGAGGGTAGAACATGCCTTATTTATCAAGAGAAACTGAAATATATTAATTTAGATAAAAATAATATATTATTTAGTATAAAGGTGTTTTACTATATACGACGGTAGAATAATTTATTTTCTACTGACTTTTTGGTCGAAGGTTATTTTCTACTGATTTAAGCTATGAAAGGATGGTATTACAAAATGCCACATGTCTCATGGAATCATATAGATCAAATGTACATTCTAATAAACGATTTCATAAAAATAACCTTAAAAATTGAAAAATAAAAGATTAAATGTCGCACAACCCCCAATTGAAGTCGGGTTTCGAGGACCACCTTCTTGAAGACAGTTTCGGTGGACAGATGTTTAGCTTTCAATACGTCCAAATTACCCTTTTTAAGCCAGAATTCTATACCATAATATCAGCCGAGCTATTGATAATCCAGATGCTTGAGCGTTATAGAATGAAGAATATCAAATGATAATTCATTCATGCAAATGCACACAAAACTCTTCAAGTAAAAACTATTAGCTTTAAACTTCTATAACTAAATCACCAAAAATAGTGCAAGGCTAATGGCTAGAAACTTCAAAAAAGTGGCTCCTACTCAAATACCCAATGAGCATTGTTTCACGAAGGTTTAGAGGTTACTGTTAGGAGAACATATCAATTACCAATGTGGCATTTGGGGAAAAAAAAAAAGGCAATGCCTATGAGGTGATTGCAAACTGGACTACAGTTCTTAATTATAAACCATAATCAAGATGCAATTTTTTAGGCTGATTAGTGATTAACTCTAGAAAAGCTTCTTCTCTACTATCTTTAACCAAACTCAATCAATCATCTCGTGCTTACTCAAATCAAATCCTGACAAAAAGTTGCCGACTAATGGCAAGATTTTTATGCTCCTGAAAAGAATCACCAATAGTAAGATGAAAAATGAATATGCAACCTTTTTACTATTACCAGGGACAAATGAAGTTGAAACATAACATGTTAACAAAAATTAATCATCCATCCAGTAGAGGACGTTTGAAAGTTAGGGAAAGAAAGGCTCAAAATTATTGTTTAAACCAAATCCGCTATCTATGCCTTGGCAGAATTTTCATCAATATATATTACTTTCTACGTAAATAGAATTGCATGAATTTATTGTCAAGCTAGATAACGGCAAGACCAATAAAAGGCAAGACCAATTTATTGTTGTAAAGGCAAGACCAATAAAAGAACATGTAATTGTGTAACCAAATCATCTTTTTCTTATGAAAAATAGTCAAAATCTAATAAAACCAAATTAATGTTTCTTATGAAACAGAAAATTAATATCAAGTATCACTCTATCAACTTATCCTTTTTTTCAGAATAAGATTCATACTTCAAAATTGAAAATAGGGGAAAAACATACTTGACAATTCTAGATTCAAAGGAAATTAGGCAAAAGGCTAAACAGCCACGTCATTTGTTGTCTACTGAGAAGAAGGACGCAATAACGCAAAGATCCGAGAAGGCACGTGTGTTGGCAAGTGAGACTGAGCGGCAAAACCATATTATAAGCAAAACCGTTTCCTAGGCAAAAGGCTAATACAGAAGGCCATTTCCTAGCAAAAAGTACATAATAATAAAGTTATAATCCTTTCAAATCCATATTATAAGCAAAAACCATTCATAAACAATAGGCAAAACACACAACTATAAGCTACCTGTGGAGTTCAATTAAAAACTGAGAGAAAGAGAACCTCATAATAATACTTTGGTATCCATATCAGAGAGATTTTAAGTAGTTTTAGCATAAGCATTTTCAGTTGAACTTGAACATTGTGTTAGTTTTAGCATAGCATTTTTGGCTTTTAAGTTCTGAATATGGAAACATGTGTTTTTCCCCAAAAACATAACTGGGTTAAGAAAGTATAACCAAACAAACATATTCTCAAACAGTTGGTTTGCCATCACAAATCAAATCAGTGAAGACAACAAATCAAGGAAACTCAATCTACCCACCATTTACAGTCATTTAAACCTAAAAATAAACACGGGCCTGAGCATACCTATGCTGAACTCGAAGACGAAAAGTGTAAATAAGATGAGCAAGAATATAAGAGCAAGAGCAAGACCAACTTTAGTTGCAAACAACACCTTACGAGGAAGGTTATTGTTTTCAACAAATTACATCTACGATTTCCAAAAGCCTTCATCTAATTCACAAGTTTCTTACCATTAACCATTTCATATCACAATAGAAATTGCATATTCAATATCACAAACAAAGAGCACAATTATATCGGACAAAGGATTCTTGAGCAGAAAAGATTAAAATTAAAAGATGAAATTACCTTGAGAGATCGGAAGAAGGAATCGAAATTGGACACAGAGACGAAGATGTGGTGGTCGCTGGGGAGGAAATTTGGGTCGGCGACAGGGGAGGTAGATCCGTAGATGTCTAGGGTCCTTCCGGAAGACGAGACTCAAGGTTTCTCTAGATGAGATGGAGTGAGAAGGAAGGTGGAAGCCTCAGCCATATTTTCCCGCTGGGTCACACGAGGTCAACCCTCGGACTCATCAATTGAAATAGTTAGTCGTCAACTCTTTCGATCTAGCAAGAAGTCGAAAATGGAAGTGTTTAGCCCTGCAAACTGAGTACTTAACAACGATTATAGAGATCGAAGTGAAGGAGAAAATTGGAAAGTGAAACCTGAAATTCGGGTACTCTGAACCCTAATTGAAGAATAGATTGGGAGGAAGAGAGTATTAGCCCTCCCGAAAGTTCACGATTTTCTCGTCCTTCAAGAGTTGAGAATCTACGGCGGCGTCTCCCTAGGCCGCACCATCGCCTCCGCCGCAATCGCGTCGTTGATCCTCCTCCTCCATCGAGTGCAGATTTGGTGGCGATCGATCAATCGGAAGTAGAAATGGCGATAGAGGAGCAACAACGGGGAACAATGTAGACAAATTCGAACTCGATCAACAAAGTGAAGGGAATAGGAAAGAAATCTGTAAAAATACAAATGAGAAAGGGATGAAGAACGATGAAAGGGGAGTTCTTATGTAAATCTGATGTGTGGTTTATGGTGCCTAATCTATCACATAAAGTTATTATTAGCCCCCCACCGTTGTAAAAGCTTTTTTAAGTTTCTATTTAATACTTTTTCATTTTAGACTTTAAATTTAATTATAACCAAACATCCAAATTTTATATTTATTTTTAATAATATCAATATTTATTTATTTTCAAAAAAAATACCTTAATGTATACATTTTAGGGAAAATAATAAATTATCACCCCATATTTCTTCTTTTTTCAAAAAATAGTACTTTTTATTAAAAACAACGTAATATTAAAAATAAAGGTGAGTTATAAATTTTTATTGCACTCTTATTCAATTTAATAGTTATTAAACTATTTTATCATATTAAAAAAAATTCACAAAAAAAATCTAACAACCCCTATTTACCCATTATTTATAACTTTTTTATAAAGTGATTTTTTAATTCATCACCTTTTTGCAATTATTTTATAAACTTCATAAAAATTTGATGAAATAAATTTTTATATAAAAAAAATCACCCCTTATTTACCCTTTGTTAAAAAAACTAGTAATATTTACCCTTTGTTAAAAAAAACTAGTAAAGTGATTTTTTAATCCATAAATTTTTTGCAATTATAATATAAACTTCATAAAAATTTATTCCCCCCCCCCCCCTTATTTACCCCTTGCTAAAAAACATTTCTGGTTTTTTTAAACAAAGGGTAAATAAGTGGTGATTTTATTAAATTAAATAAGAGGGCAATAGAAGAATTTTTTTTTAATTTATAAAATATTTTAATAACTATTAAATTCAATAAAGGGAAATAAATATTTATAACTCATATTTTATTTTTAAAATTATGTTTTTTATGAAAAGTACTATTTTTTGAAAAAAGGAGTCAATATGGAGTGATAATTTATTATTTTTTTTGTAAAATGTATAGATTGAGGTATTTTTTTGAAAATAAATAAATATTGGGATTATGACAAAAATAAATATAAAGTTTAGGTGTTTGTTTGTAATTAAACTTAGAGTCTAAAATGAAAAATGACCAAATAGTAACACTTTTCAAAGGTTAGGGACCTAAAAAAACATTTGTAAAGGTTATGGACTAATAAAAACTTTATGTGATAGGTTAGAGACCATAAAAGGAATTTAACCCAATTTTAGAGGAAGTGGGGTGAGCAGTTTACTTTTACATGAGTGTAACTGTAGATAGAACTTAAGAGTAAGCGTTTGGATGATGGGTAGCGAGAGCTTAATAGCGGAAAACGCTAGCGGAAATTGAAGACCCTTGGGTGTAGGAGCTTCTTCAAAAAGCTCGAAATTCCGCTACCGCTAGCGGAAGACGCTCGAAATTCCGATACATCCGAACGGACGCTAAAAAGGCTAAATATAAAAAAAATTAAGAAAAAAGGCTGAATTTTTTACACCTGGCAGAAGCAGAAGGCTTGAAGCCTTACTGCTTTAATTAGTTAGTAAGATGAGACTAATAGGAAAAGAGAATTCATAAATTGAGGAGATATAGATTGGGAAATTGGTTTTGCAATTGATTAAAAAGGCTATGCTGATTACATATAACTTGACAACTATTAATTTGGCTTTTATATTAAATAAAAGGTGTAACTGAATTCTGTTGCTCTACTGCACGCCTTTTATCCTTTGCTATATAAGCTGACATGTAGCTTATAGTGACTTGTTTTTCGAAGCTATGAAATTCTAGTTATGAGAGGTCTTTTCTTTCTCTCTTTTCTCTAAGTGTTCTTGAGTGATTATCAATAGATTCACATATTCAACATGGTATCAGAGCATTGATGTGTGAATCTATGAGTTTCTCGTCTGTTTTTGCTTCGTTTCTCTTCACTTCTCTCTAATCAAGTCTTCTCTCAACTTGATTTATGTTTGACGCAATCGAACAGTGATTTCTCGGTTTTCTTCGCTCGTTTCAGCTCGTCGACTGTTGCTTTGTTCAAATTTCTGGAACAAAAGATCATCAGTGAGCCATGTCTAACACAAAAGACAGTCGATCTACTCTTTCCGATCTGCAAAATCCGTTGTTCATCCATCCTTCTGATAACTCTGGTATGATTTTGACTACTATTCATCTTACTGGAGATAATTATATGAGGTGGAGGAAAGCTATCACCAAAGCTTTATCTGTCAAGAACAAACTAGGTTTTGTGGAAGGAACTATAATTGAAATTGATGAAAATTCTGCCTTATGGCATCGCTGTAATGATATGGTTTCCTCATGGATCTTAAATACTGTGTCGAAGGAAATCTATGCAACTCTGGATGAATTTGATACAGCAAAAGAGATGTGGGAGGATCTCTTTGAGAGTTATGGTCAGAGGAACGACCCCTTGTTGTTTCAAATTAAGAAAGACATTCATGAGTGTCAACAAGGAACTTCTAGTGTTACTGACTATTTTACAAAATTAAAAGGCCTTTGGCAGCAACTTTCTGGACTGGTTGCTCCTATCAGATGCACGTGTGAAAAATGTGAGTGTAATCTGAATAGCAAATTTGAAGCAAGTGAGAATGAGCATAGACTGGTGAAATTTCTTATGGGATTGAATGATCAATTCTCTGCTGCTAGGCGTCAGTTTTTGTTGACTACGCCTCTTCCAACTGCTAGTACTGCTCACTCCTTGCTATAATGATCAATTCTCAGCTGC
Organism: Fallopia convolvulus; assembly: GCA_964016875.1. NCBI lineage: Eukaryota > Viridiplantae > Streptophyta > Magnoliopsida > Caryophyllales > Polygonaceae > Fallopia > Fallopia convolvulus. Next base: position 50,364,602 of record OZ024729.1, read on the forward strand.
TATGCGTCAGTTTTTGTTGACTACGCCTCTTCCAACTGCTAGTACTGCTCACTCCTTGCTACTACAAGATGAATTGAGTAAGAGACTGTCCAGTTCAGATATCAAGACTAATGCTACTGCCTTGATGACTAGACGAGGTGGTGATAAGAATGTGGACAAATCTAAGAAAGAGTGTGAGCATTGTAAATGGAATCATCCAATTGAGATGTTTTGGGAGATCATTGGATATCCCAGCTGGCACTCAAAGAGCAAATACAAGCCACAACAATCCAGGAACATTGATAGCAACAAGGCTAAAGGGAAAGAAAACTACAACTACAATCGGAACTCTCATAAAGCCAACTCAAGCCAGTCAAGTCGGGGCTCCAACAACAGCAATTCCAGTGAGCAATTTCGAGGTTTTCAGAGTTTGTCTGAGGAAAACCAAAAATTGATGATGTAGAACTTCTTCAACTTCATGGAACATCGGAAGGAGAAATTTGTTGAAGCAAATCTGGCAGGTAGCATATTGTGATGTAATGTCTCTGATTATTCTGGCATTTGGATAATTGACAGTGGAGCAACTCATCACATGACTTGTGATTCAAAATACTTCACTAAAGTCATGCATGTTAAAGAACCAACCTCAATTCATCTACCAGATGGGAGTAAGAGTGTGATCACTCACGCCGGTGTTATCACTCTCTCTGAATACTTAAGCTTGAACAATGTCTTATATGTTCCAAGTTTTAAGTTTAATCTCTTGTCTCTCAGTAAGAGTGTGATCACTCACGCTGGTGTTATCACATTCACTTCTCATCTGATTTGTGCGTTATATAGGACCATGCAAGGAAGAAGGTGATTGCAGTTGGTAAAGAGTTTGGAGGTCTTTTCTACCTTGTCCCACATAAGAAAATTGATGATGTTCTACCTAAGCATTTTTGTGAGAACTTCTATGTTACCATACCTACCTTTCCTATGTTTTTACCTTCAAATTCTAGCAAAACTGATTTTAATGCCTTGTGGCATCTTAGACTTGCTCATGCTCCTTTGGAGAAACTCTTGCATGTTCCTTGTATTCAGAATGATATTAATACAAAGTCAAATTTAACATGTTCTGTTTGTCCTCTTGCTAAACAAACAAGAACTTCTTTTCCTCATAGCTCTTCTCATGCCCAAGAGAATTTTGCCTTGATTCATTGTGACTTATGGGGACCTTATGACTCTCCCACTTATGGTGGTCATAAGTATTTTTTGACTATTGTTGATGACAAGTCTAGAAGTGTATGGACCTATTTGATGAAAACTAAAGATAAAATTGTTGCGTTACTTAAACATTTCATTTGTCGTGTAGAAACACAATTTCATACACTGGTTAAGGTGCTAAGATCAGACCAAGGCACAAAATTCTTCAATTCTGATGTCCATTCTTTTCTATCCTCAAAAGGTATTATTCATGAAAGCTCATGCACTTCCACTCCTCAACAAAATGGCCGAATGGAAAGAAAGCATAGACATATCTTAGAAGATGCCCGAGCTCTCAGATTTCATGCCTCTTTGCCCATTAAATTCTGGGGGGATTGTGTTCTTACTGCCACTTACATTATAAATAGACTTCCTACCCCTGTTTTACATAATAAATCTCCTCATGAAGTTTTGTTTCATGAGTCATCAGACTACTCAAGGTTGAGAGTCTTTGGCTGTTTGTGCTATGTTTCTACTCTAAGCACATCTAGAAAGAAATTTGATCCCAAGTCTGACCCTTGTGTATTTTTGGGTTATCCTTATGGATTTAAAGGCTATAAAGTGTACAATCTCAATTCTCAAAAAGTTCAAATAAGTAGAGATGTACATTTTCTTGAGCATGTGTTTCCTTGTGGAGAATATGCTAGAACTGTTACCGAGTCTCCTCTAGTGACATCTCCTTCTCATACCTCTTTTCCCGATTCCTCTTGTTATGAGGATTTATTGCCTCTTTCTGACTCACCTTCTCCCAGCTCTTCCTTACAACCACTTGATCAACCCAGCTCTTTAGTTGAGTATTCACCATCTCCTGTACCCCCTGCTTTTGACCCTATTCCTTTCATTCCAGCACAAAGACAGTCTTCTAGAGTCACCAAACCATCAGTGTGGCTCAAAGATTATGTTTGTGCAACTCCTAAACTCTCTTCCGCTACAACTCCTTCCTCTCTTGCTGGTAAGTCCCCTTACCCTATGTCATGTTGCATGTCTTATGACTATTGCTCACCTAGCTATCAAATTTTTATCAATAATGTAGCTGGTTACATTGAACCAAGGAATGTGTCAGAGGCTCTTCAACAAGATTCTTGGTGTCAAGCTATGTTGACAAAATTGAATGCTCTTGAATTGAATCATACATGAGAACTAGTGCCAAAGCCTTTGAATCATTCTATTGTCACGTGCAAATGGCTCTTTAAACTCAAGTTCAAGGCTGATGGTACACTTGAAAAGCACAAAGCTAGGCTTGTTGCCAGAGGTTTCTCCAAAGTTGAAGGTGTTGATTATGAAGAAACTTTTGCTCCGATAGCTAAACTGATATCTGTAAGAACTCTTCTAGCAGTGGCAGCTGTGCAACAGTGGCATGTCTATCAAATGGATGTCACAAATGCTTTTCTTCATGGAGATCTAGACGAAGAAGTCTACATGGAATTGCCTCCTGCTTGTGATATTCTTAAATCTTATGGTGCTTGTCCTCAAGGGGAGAAAGATGTGACAAATGAGGCCAAGCAAGCCAAGGATAGATAGTTAGTGTGTAGGCTTAAGAAGTCTCTATATGGACTTAAACAAGCCCCGAGACAATGGTTTGCAAAATTTTCTCAAGTACTCAAAGATGTTGGATTTGTGCAGTCCAAATCTAACTATTCTTTGTTTTTCAAGCAAACTCAAAGTTCATATACTGCTCTATTAGTATATGTTGATGATATGCTAATTTCAGGAGATAGTGAAGTTGAAATTGCAAAGTTGAAGGCACATTTGCATAAGCATTTTAAGATGAAAGACTTGGGAGAGCTGAGATATTTTCTAGGAATTGAGGTGGAAAGGACAATTGAAGGGTTCCATCTCAATCAAAGGAAGTATGCTCTGGAACTACTGTAGGAAGCAGGAATGACTGATGCAAAACCAACTTCTACACCTTTTGAATCTAAGTTGAAACTATCCCTAGAGGGGACTAGAAATTCTGTGAATGCTAGTGCTTATAGAAGGCTAGTTGGAAAGCTGATCTACTTAACAATCACAAGGCCAGATATCTGTTATTCTGTGCAAGTACTGAGTCAGTTCATGCATAATCCAAATGATGAACATATGAAGGCAGCCAAGCATGTTTTGAGGTATTTGAAGAAAGCACCAGGTCAGGGAATTCTTCTTGCAAGGAATTCAGAATTTAAGTTGAAAGCATTTAGTGATGCAGACTGGATGAGTTGTCGGACAAGGAAATCCTTGACAAGGTTCTGTATCTTTCTTGGTTCTTCTTTAATCTCATGGAGAACCAAGAAGCAATCATATGTGTCCATGTCTTCAGCTGAATCAGAGTATAGAGCAATGGCCATGACTTGCTGTGAAGTAACTTACTTGGCTAATCAGGCTACTGTCAGACTTAAATGTGAAACTGAGTTCAGTTCAACTCTTCTGTGATAATCAATCTGCTATACATATAGCCAAAAACCCAGTATTTCACGAGAGGACAAAGCATATTGAAGGAGATTGTCACCTTGTGAGAGATATGGTGCCAAGGAAGCAAATTACACTGAAATATGTTCCTTCAAAAGAACAACCAGCTGATGTTTTTACAAAGTCTGTGCAAATAGATATGTTTGTTAAGCTTCTCTTCAAGTTAGGTGTTGTTAATCGTTTTACCAACTCCAAACTTGAGGGGGTGTTAAATAGCTTTTATATTAAATAAAAGGTGTAACTGAATTCTGTTGCTCTACTGCTCGCCTTTTATCCTCTGTTATATAAGCTGGCATGTTGCTTATAGTGGCTTGTTTTTCGAAGCTATGAAATTCTATTTATGAGAGGTATTTTCTTTCTCTCTTTTCTCTGAGTGTTCTTGAGTGATTATCAATGGATTCACATATTCAACAACAATAATCATGTGAATGAAGAAATGAATCCTGAAAACTCTCTCTCCCCGACCCCCTATGTTTATAATCAATTCTGAAACTCTAAAATCAGTAATCTTGCCCAATTTATTCGAAATTTTGCCACTTTATCAACAATTGTAAGCTACTATGGAATCCTCATCACTCTCTGGAAGGTTAGCTGCGGATTGCTCAAAGAAATCCCCGAAATCCCGCCTGTGATGTGATGAAATGGGTTACGATTAAAATAAGTGAGGCATCTCACTCTTCCCCTAGAGAGCGATGGAGATCTACACATCTAGTTTTTGGCGTAGGGGCAAGAAAAAGGGGATGATTGGGAGAGAAATGAGGTCTCTGTGGAGGCTAGGACTAGATCGGCTGCGTCACAGGAATATGCGGTCTGGAGAGGGCGGGTTGGTGAGTTCTGGGGGCTTGAGCTCTCAGCGCACTTTCAGGGCGGCTATAGCTAAGGGAACGACAATATTCCCTTCCTAAAGATGGGTGCGAACGAGAACGGCGGTGCAGAGGATTACTGTGCACATGTTGTACCCTTCCTACCTTCATTCTATAATATATTGTCTTAATATAGAATCTGAGAACCACTTTATGTTGGCCTATATATATCTGAATTGCTACCTTAGTGAAATCTCTACTTCTCATTATCAAAAACTCATTTATTGTATCATCTACTCCACTCTTTGCTTTATTCCTTTCTCTTCCTGCATCTGCTCTCCCGTGCTGATGGAGAAGAATCGAAGGAACCAATCATTTAGAAAGGTACTATGTTCTGACATATCTTTCTCTAAAGAACAAAGTAAGTTCGATCATGTGGATGAAACTTTTGAAAATCTGCCTACCATGGCCCCTGAGGCCTTTAAGGGTGGCATTTCTATTTCGCCTAATGAGGCTGGTCCCTCGGGATCTAAGAAAGGAAAGAATAAGTCTAAAGGAAAGATGGATATGAATTCATTCCTTGATCAGTTGTCAGGTGTTAGAGAAAATATAAACCATCTTGAAGAAACATCCCTTTTTGCTTTTATCCTGGGTGATTCCATCGAAGTGGTTAGGATGAGGCAGAAACTTAGGGTTGATTGGCAACTTAAGGGTGATTTTTATGTGCATGTAAGGACCAATGGTTGGATGGAATTGAGATTTGCTAACCCAATAGAGAAGAATAGAGCATGGGAGGGTAGACCCTACCATGTTTTTGGCCAACTTATGATATTGAAACCATGGAGATCCAACTTTGATCCATCTAGTGAGTCCATCACTGTGGTGGATGTGTGGGTTCGCATCCCTAGATTGCCTGTATAGTATCTTAGCTTTGAGGTCTTAAGCACCATCATGAGATGGAACCAAATGGGGACTGTGATTAAGCTGGACAGCTACACTGAAAAACTTCAAAGATTAAGGTATGCAAGGCTTTACATTAATGTTGACTTTGCTGAGATTGATGACACGTGCCGGATAAAAATGCACAAGAACACTCTTATAAAGTCTAGTTTGAGGATTTCCCTAGGGGGTGTGGAAGCCGTGGTGATGCTTCCCACACCTTTGCTAGCTGCCCACTTGCTGTTGTTAAGAATCAACCTTTAACCATCACTTTGTCTAAGCCTAACCTATCCAAAAAAGGAAAACAGAAAGTCCCTGAGCATGAGTTGGATGAGGAAATGGATGGCCCCTGGGAAGTTGTGGGGAAAGGAAAAGAGAAGGTCCAGGGAAAGGGGAAGGCTGTTATGTACCCTCTAGATCCCATTCCTAAAAGTGGCATTCATGTCATTTATAAAACAGAATCCTCATCTTCAGGTTCGAAGGATTCCAAAACATCTGGCCAATCAGTTGCTCCTCTCACTGAGGAGTTTACTGTTCTTGGGGTCATGGAAAATGCTGCTGGCACCAATGATGACACGCTCCTTGCTGTGGAGGTGCACCCTAACCCTAATGTGGAGATAATCCACAATAACCTTACGATCAATGTCCCTGGAGGCAATAACCTACTGTTGGCACCAATGATGACACTATCTTTGTTGTCGAGGTGCAACCCATTCCTAATGATGAGCTGATCCAGAATGGTCTCATGATCAATCCCTAGGAAGACCCTAGCCAAGACAATGAAGAGCAGATTGATGCACTAGACATGGTTATTGAGTTCCTTCTTATGGATGGGGATGAGGATGATGAAGAGGTGCTCTCTCCGGAGGACCAGGAGGAGTATATTGAAAATGAGCTAGAGGAGGAACTGATGGAAGACTCTCAAGCCTTGGAGTCCTTTCATTCCTTATCCAACACAACCTTTGTGGTACTTAGGCTGGAGAATATGGAAAAAATCAAGGAGAAAGAATCTAACTCTGAGTCAGGAAAGCGCAAGGGTAGCCCTAGGGACTATGAATCTGTTTCCTCTGCTCTTAAGGGTGGGGAAAACAAGAAACTGAAGATGTGATGATGATTGATGAACTAGAAGCCTTTTGTTACTTCATGTCTTGTGAAGACAGTGAAGATTATGTTAATCTTTTTATACCTTATTTAAGTTGCTGGGAGTACTTATATTATGATGGGATAGTAATGGTAGTTTATGTTTGCTGGTGGGTTGGGTTGTTTTTGCATGGAACTCATTGGAAAGAGATGATATCTAAACCACTGTCTTCTTTTTGGTGTATGTGGCTCCTTGAAGTTGACTACACTGGTGGTTTGGGTGTTATCTCTTACTTGCCTTACTTGGTGTATGTTATCTAGAACTTAATGAAATATAGTATGATGTTGTTGTATGCTTTCAATAACCTCCTTTGTTTATACCAATTCTGTGATGAGAATATTATTAGGAAAAATGCTAAGGATAGAGTCTATAGAAGGAATATTAATGTGACCCATAAGTCTAGAATGATACCAAAGGAAGCTAATGAATATTATGTATTAAGTTGGTACACCAATTAGGCTCACATGATATGTATAAACAGTCTAAGAAGCTGTAAAGATAGGAAAAACTATGTGAATTACATGAATAATAGAACAACTGAAAACAGGGAGATAATCTTTAGGTACTTCAGAATTAACTTCTACACATGCTTGACTAAGAATGGGAATGATCAGATGTGGTTATAGATAAGAAAAGTGACTAAGCACATCCTATAAGCTGTAAGGATTGTTCTTAAGAACAAGGGCATGTATAAAGAGATGGAATGACAAAATGGAGGCACAAGTTGTATTGTTGCCTGGTTGATTTTGATCCAACTAGATGTATGCTTAACCTGAGGTGCTACATAAGTGATGCCATTATAGTTTTTAACATCCATGCATTAGTATATCAAACAAATAATCCAGGTTTTTACCTTTATGGCTATTGGATACATCAGAACAAAAAGGGATCTGTAAGTATGAAATTACTTTGTAGAAAAGTTTATGTTATGATAGTAAAAGGGACTAAATGGCCTGGTCACTATGTTATTACTATATATTATATTAAGCCTACTTTTGTAGAGGAAAAGCTTGAGTTTCATATTGATGTTGTTTGGTGTATATATTAAGATTATTAAAACAGATGGCACGAAGGAATTAAACAAATGGATGAGGTGCAGCTGGTGGCTGGAAGCTAGATGAAGAAAGGAAAATTTGATACATTGGAAGACCTTATTATGGGAAAAAGAGATTATACCACTCAGTTATTACCATAGAAGGGATACAAGGGAAAACCAGGATGATAACTATGGTTGGCTACCATTGAAATGCAAAAGCAAAGAGGAAATGATGAGAGGCTATGACAAAGACCATATACTAGATACCATAAGACCTTTGGTGTGTTGGCAAAACAAGAGTATTAGTGAACATCAATGTTGTAACTATTACTTGAGCGTTGTATTTGAAACATGCAGAGTCAGGAAAGCTAGATATGATTACAATACTTTTAGACTAGACTATGCAATGAACTCTATAGGTGTGCAAAGAATGAAATACTTACATGAATACTTTACGATTCAAACTAGACCGATATTAAAGCCCCCTTTGTTCAAACAAATACAGAGAAATTTCAAATGGTGGCCAATAGCAAAAAAATAGAGCAACAGATAGAAAAGCATATGAAGCTCATAAGGCACGTTCTCCACCAAATTAAACCACAGCTAGCTAGTAGAACAAAGGATTATAATTTTGATTTAATATGAAAATCGGATTTTGGAATAGTAGAGGAATTGGGAGAAAATCTTTTTGGCCCGAGCTACACTCATTTTGCAAGATTCAGAATATTCAAATTATGGCAATTGGAGAGACAAAAACAGACACACTGCCGAGCGATCAGGTTTGACGACGTGCGGGGTTTGATAACTTCCTATGGTCTCCTACGAGTGGTCGAGCTGGTGGAATAGGAGTTTTCTGGAAAGCACAACAACTCATCAACGAAGAAATCAACGTGTTATAGTCTAAACACCAAGGTACATTGTTCTCAAATACTATCATGTTACCAAAAAACACTAGCTATCTGTTTTGCTTATGCCCCAACAAATGCAAGAGAAAAAAACGATTTCTAGAGTGACCTAACAGAAACCATTCAAAATATGAACATGCCGAATTGGATAATAGGAGATCTAAATGAAGTTCAAGAACCAACTAAAAAAAGGGAGGAGCTCACCCGGAACCACATAGATTTGAAAGGTTAATAAACTTTAAAAACGATTGCCTAATAGAAGACATTCCGACCTCAGGGAATTTCTTTACATGGAGAAAAAATAAAACATAAATTGATAACATTTATGAAAAATTAGATAGAGTCTTGGTAAGTAACAGTATTATCCAATGGTTTCCAAAGGTAAGTAAAAGAAACCACGCTTTTACCAGTTCTGACCATTGTAAAATATCGATAGAATTAAGTAATGATGAAATGTTCAAAGCACAACCTTTCAAGTTAGAAAAGATGTGGATGTACAGAAAAGATTTCCGAAATGTAGTAAAACAAGCTTGGAGGGCCAACTTTCATGGCTCTAACATGTTCCAACTAGTTAAGAAAACACAAATGTTTAATCAACATGGAAAAAGGTGGAATAAACACACACTAGGAAACATTTTTGAACAACTAAAGGAACTTGAAGAACAACTTCTTACAAATCCAAAAAAATATATCAAGCTCACCATAACCAGGCAGTATACAAAAGCAATTATGGCTGTTGAAAAAGAAAGAATGTATTTTGAATTATCATAAAACTTATTGGAGATAGAGGGATAAAATGAAACACATCAAGCTTTCTGATGCGAACTCAGGATATTTTCACAAAGTGGCAAGTGGAAGAAGGAATCGAAAAGTTCTTAAAGAAATTAGAACAGCTGATGGTACACTAATTACTGGAACAGAAAACATTCGGGAAGAAATAAGAGAAGATTTTAAAAAACGATATACAAAAGAACCAATACAATGCAAGGAACTATGTGAACCTTATTACTAGAGAGGTAACGGAAGAGGATAACACTAGCCCAATAAAACCGGTCACGAATGAAGAAATTAAAAATCTGGAACTTAATGAAATAAAGTATGATGTTGTTGTATGCTTTCTATTACCTCCTTTGTTTATACCAATTCTGTGATGAGAATATTATTAGGAAAAATGCTAAGGATAGAATCTATAGAAGGATTATTAATATGATCCATAAGTCTAGAATGATACTAAAGGAAGCTAATGAATATTATGTATTAAGTTGGTACACCAATTAGGCTCACATGATATGTATAAACAATCAAAGAAACTGTAAAGATAGGAAAAACTATGTGAATTACATGAATAATAGAACAACTGAAAACAGGGAGATAATCTTTAGGTACTTCAGAGTTAACTTCTACACATGCTTGACTAAGAATGGGAATGATCAGATGTGGTTATGGATAAGAAGAGTGACTAAGCACATCCTAGAAGTTGTAAGGATTGTTCTTAAGAACAAGGGCATGTATAAAGAGATGGAAAGACAAAATGGAGGCACATGTTGCACTGTTGCCTGGTTGATTTTGATCCAACTAGATGTATGCTTAACCTGAGGTGCTACATAAGTGATGCCATTATAGTTTTTAACATCCATGCATTAGTATATCAAACAAATAATCCAAATTTTTTTCTTTTATGGTTAATGGATACATTAGAACAAAAAGGGATATGTAAGTATGAAATTACTTTGTAGAAAAGTTTATGTTATGATAGTAAAAGGGACTAAATGGCCTGGTCACTATGTTATTACTATATATTATATTAAGCCTACTTTTGTAGAGGAAAAGCTTGAGTTTCATATTGTTGTTGTTTGGTGTAATAAGATTATTAAAACAGATGGCACGAAGGAATTAAACAAATGGATGAGGTGCAACTGGTGGCTGGAAGCTAGATGAAGAAAGGAAAAGTTGATACATTGGAAGACCTTATTATGGGAAAAAGAGATTGTACAACTCAGTTATTACCATAGAAGGGATACAAGGGAAAACCAGGATGGTAACTATGGCTGGCTACCATTGAAATGCAAAAGCAAAGAGGAAATGATGAGAGGCTATGACAAAGACCATATACTAGATACCATAAGACCTTTGATGTGTTGGCAAAACAAGAATATTAGTGAACATCAATGTTGTAACTATTACTTGAGCATTGTATTTGAAACATGCAGAGTCAGGAAAGCTAGATATGATTACAATACTTTTAGACTAGACTATGCAATGAACTCTATTGGTGTGCAAAGAATGAAATACTTACATGAATACTTTACGATTCAACCTAGACCGATATTAAAGCCCCCTTTGTTCAAACAAATACATAGAAATTTCAAATGGTGGCCAATAGCAAAATAATAGAACAACAGATAGAAAAGCATATGAAGCTCATAAGGTACGTTCTCCACCAAATTAAACCACAGCTAGCTAGTAGAAAAAAGGATTATAAATTTGATTTAATATGAAGATCGGATTTTGGAATAGTAGAGGAATTGGGAGAAAATCTTTTTGGCCCGAGCTAGACTCATCTTGCAAGATTCAGAAAATTCAAATTATGGCAATTGGAGAGACAAAAACAGACACACTGCCGAGCGATCAGGTTTGACGACGTGCGGGGTTTGATAACTTCCTATGGACTCCTGTGAGTGGTCGAGCTGGTGGAATAGGAGTTTTCTGGAAAGCACAATAACTCATCAACGAATAAATCAACGTGTTATAGTCTAAACACCAAGGTACATTGTTCTCAAATACTATCATGTTACCAAAAAAACACTAGCTATCTATTTTGCTTATGCCCCACCAAATGCGGGAGAAAAAAAACGATTTCTAGAGTGACCTAACAGAAACCATTCAAATTATGAACATGCCGAATTTGATAATAGGAGATCTAAATGAAATTCAAGAACCAACTGAAAAAGGGAGGAGCTCACCCGGAACCACATAGATTTGAAAGGTTAATAAACTTTAAAAACGATTGCCTATTAGAAGACATTCCGACCTCAGGGAATTTCTTTACATGGAGAAAAAATAAAACAGAAATTGATAACATTTATGAAAAATTAGATAGAGTCTTGGTAAATAACAGTATTATCCAATGGTTTCCAAAGGTAAGTAAAAGAAACCACGCTTTTACCAGTTCTGACCATTGTAAAATATCGATAGAATTAAGTAATGATGAAATGTTCAAAGCACAACCTTTCAAGTTAGAAAAGATGTGGATGTACAGAAAAGATTTCTGAAATGTAGTAAAACAGGCTTGGAGGGCCAACTTTCAAGGCTCTAACATGTTCCAACTAGTTAAGAAAACACAAATGTTTAAGCAACATGGAAAAAGGTGGAATAAACACACACTAGGAAACATTTTTGAACAACTAAAGGAACTTGAAGAACAACTTCTTGAAATCCAAAAAAATATATCAAGCTCACCATAACCAGGCAGTATACAAAAGCAATTACGGCTGTTGAAAAAGAAAGAATGTATTTTGAATTATCATAAAACTTATTGGAGATAGAGGGCTAAAATGAAACACATCAAGCTTTCTGATGCGAACTCAGGATATTTTCACAAAGTGGCAAGTGGAAGAAGGAATCGAATTTTTTTTAAACAAATTAGAACATCTGATGGTACACTAATTACTGGAACAGAAAACATTTGGGAAGAAATAAGAGAAGATTTTAAAAAATGGTATACAAAAGAACCAATACAATGCAAGTAACTGTATGAACCGAATTACTAGAGAGGTTACGGAAGAGGATAACACTAGCCTAATAAAACCGGTCACGAATGAAGAAATTAAAAATACGGTAATGAGTTTGGGAACAGAAAAATCCTCAAGTCTAGATGGAATCACAACAGAATTTTATAAAAGATATTGGGATATTGTAGGCCCTATGGTAACCAAAACGGTTAAAAGTTTCTTCCAACTCAGGCAAAATACTAAGACAAGTCAACCACACATTTATAACTCTTATACCGAAAATAGAAAATTCAAGTTCAACAAATCATTATCGACCTATTAGTTTGTGTTCAACCATATACAAAATAATAACAAAAAGACTAAAGAAAGTAATTTGTAAAATAACACACCCGCTTCAAGGAGCCTTTGTTGCAAACAAGGCCATTCAAGACAATATACTTATTGCCCATGAGATTTTACACTCTTAGGAATAGTAAAGCTAAAGAGGGGTGAATTGCAATCAAACTGCATATGGAGAAAGCATATGATAGAGTTGATTGGAACTACCTTTTAGAAGTTCTTAAGAAATTTGGTTTTGATAAGAAATTTGTAGGATGGATCCATGAATGCATATGCTCGGTGTCTTTTTCGGTTCTTGTAAATAACGGCCCCACGGACCCGTTCATACCAAAGAGAGGTCTTAGACAGGGCGATCCATTATCACCGTTTTTGTTTGTCCTTGCGGCGGAAATTCTAGCACGTAAATTACAATGAAATAGATAGAAAGTCGATTGGCTTCCCGATCACTCGGGGTGGAACTAGAATTCCATTTCTAGCCTTTGCCGATGACATCATAATCTTTGCCAAAACATCTCAAGGCTCGTGCATGAAGGTTAAAAATATAGTTGATGGATTTTGTAGGATTTCAGGTCAAAAAGTAAATTACACCAAATCTGCATTACAAGCGTCTAAAAAAGTGAATGCACAGCAAAGGAACATAGTCCATCAAACATTAGGAATCCTGACAATGACAAATATTGAAAAATATCTTGGCTGTCCGATCATTAGTGGAAAAGTTAATAAAGACACCTTTAAGGACTCCATAGGAAAGGGTTAGAAACAACTCACAAAGTGGAAAGCAAACTCGCTCTCTCAAAAAGGGAGAACAACCTTGATCCGAGCCAATCTTGCAACAAAACCCAACTATGTAATGCAAAGTTTCATGCTCCCCAGCTCCATTCATACTGAAATGGATAGGATTAATAGAGGTTTTTTCCGGAACAAAGATAGGCAATATAAGCCACTCGTAGGATGGGATAAGATATGCAAATCAAAGGAAATGGGTGGGTTAGGAATAAGGAAAACAGAGCATACAAACAAAGCGTTGCAAATGAAACTACTAAGGAAAATCCTTGTAGAACCAAACAATATCTGGGTAAGGATAGTGACACAAAAATACCTTAAAAGTGATACTCTTACATATAAGCCTAAACAGAATACTTCATGGCAATGGAAAAAGCTTATTCATCTCAGGGAGGAATTCTACAAGGGACTCATATGGCAAGTGGGGGATGGAACGGACCCTTGGAGGACCCTTGCACCCCCATGCTAAGAACCCTTCAATGATCAATGAAACATCAACAGTTGCAGATTGGATATCAAATGATAAAACATGGAAGATAGATCAATTAAGACAGGTCTTACCAAATGAAATAGTTGACCAAATACAAACAATTGCCTTACCAGATAACTATATCCCAAATAGACTCTATTGGGCACCGAGTAAAAATTGGTGGTTTTCCACTGCTTCAGCAATTAAACTAATCACTAACATAGAGGGACAAACTCCAAGCCTAAAAATTGGATATGGAATCTAGACACATATCCGAAAGTCAAAAAATTTCTATGGAAAATTGATAACAATGGTCTCCCTACCAAAGCACACAAAAGGGAAAAACAGGTTGTTACACCAGGAGGTTGTATATTGTGTGATTGTACCATTGAAGACACAAATCACTTACTTACTAAATGTCCATTACACAAAATACATAAAAGTTATAAAATCTTTATGAAACTAAAGGAGAGAGATAATCATACCCAGATCATAGTCATCATCATTTTGCTCACACCCTTTTATTGCAAAAGCTCTTCCAAATGCTCCTTCTCGGCTCTTGTATTTCCCCAACTCCAAATTTATCACTATATTTTGTGTACCCAAATCCGGATAAAACCGTTCCATACATAAAAAGATCGCATCCATAATAGCATCATTCTCATCGGTGGACCATGAAGAACCGGTATTATAGTAGTAATACGGATTCAACAAGTAAGCCGTCAAGTGAAGTGGAGTATCAACACGTCCCTTTCCCTTTGCATCTACTATGTCAAGTATAGGCTTATACCTCTCCTCTTTATGCTTCAAAGCCTCTTTGATTTCTTCTTTGTCTTTTTCAACTCACCATAAACAAATCCCATGGTAGGTTTCACATCTCCATCAATAAGTCTAAGCACTTTAACTAAGGGTGTAAATACTTTCAAGCAAGTAGTCACACCACTCCAAAAGGCTAGTTGAACTATAGTAGTATAAGGGGCTTTTCTCTTTTTGCTCTTTGATCATTTAGTGTCTTTCCAATCCTTAGAGTTCAATATTTGCATCAACTCCTCTTTCTTGTCAAGTAAGCTTTGCAATGTCATGAAAGAGGTGGCAAACCTAGTCACTTCGGGTCGAATTATTTCTTTTTGTACAATTCCTCATCAATGCCAAAGTCTTGTGATGAGAGTAGACAAAGACGGTAAAACTCGTGGCTTTCATAATTGCAATTCTGTAAAGAGGTAGCTTACCGATGCCTTCAGCATAAGATTCATAATACGAGTAGCACATGGAGTTCAAAAGAATTAGCCCGGCTAATGCTTTGTTGATTTGTTTTCATGTCATAATTCACCATAGAGGTGCATTAAAATTGATCAATTAGCCGTTTCAGAAGTGTAAATATGTTGTCTGAGGTATATTGCAATTCCTGATTAATTAGAGGATGAGGTATAATAAAATACTAGTGCTCCCCCTACTTCACCTCCCGCATTTCCATCTCTAATTTCTCAACCCATTTCCCCCTCCCATTTCACCTCCTATGCCACCAATAGTTATGGCAACCACCAACCAAGCTAGCCCCCTACCGCGGCCAACGGCCGAACCGCGGCCAACACCCCCACCTCTCACTCCGACATCTCCCTCGGGGGATTCATCTTGTCTGCCTTAATTTTTGCCGTGGGATTTTTCTTGTTGAAATTTGTGGTCTCCTTCCTACTTACCCATTCTCTTGAAGCCATGTGGAGGCGTTTCAGAAACCGCCACCATGCCCATGACGTTGAGGCCGGCGCTAGAAACAAGGGCGGCGGTGAGGCTGGCAAGGAGGAGGCTGTCAACCTTTTGGAGATTAGGTACAACATTTCCATAATTAGACCACCATATAACTACGAATTTAAAAAGAAGATATTAAAACAATAGAATTAATATGACATTATTACAAAAAATACATAAAAGTTATAAAATCTATTAAAAAACTTAAGGAGAGAGATAATCATACCCAGATCATAGTCATCATCATTTTGCTCACACTCTTTTGTTGCCAAAGCTCTTCCAAATGCTCCTTCCCAGCTCTTGTATTTCCCAACTCCAAATTTATCACTTTATTTTGTGTAGCCAAATCCGGATAAAACAGTTCCATACATAAAAAGATCGCATCCATAATAGCATCATTCTCATCGGTGGACCATGAAGAACCGGTATTACAGTAGTAATACGGATTCAACAAGTGAGCCATCAAGTGAAGTGGAGTATCAACACATCCGTTTCCCTTTGCATCTACTATGTCAAGTATAGGCTTATACCTCTCCTCTTTATGCTTCAAAGCCTCTTTGATTTCTTCTTTGTCTTTTTCAACTCACCATAAACAAATCCCATGGTAGGTTTCACATCTCCATCAACAAGTCTAAGCACTTTAACCAAGGGTGTAAATACTTTCAAGCAAGTAGTCACACCACTCCAAAAGGTTGGTTGAACTATAGTAGTATAAGGGGCTTTTCTCTTTTTGCTCTTTGACCATTTAGTGTCTTCCCAATCCTTAGAGTTCACTATTTGCATCAACTCCTCTTTCTTGTCAAGTAAGTTTTGCAATGTTATGAAAGAGGTGGCAAACCTAGTCACTCTGGGTCGAATTATATTTCTTTTTGTACAATTCCTCATCAATGCTAAAGTCTTCTGATGAGAGTAGACAAAGACGGTAAAACTCTTGGCTTTCATAATTGCATTTTTGTAAGAGGTAGCTTATCGATGCCTTCAAGCATAAGATTCATAGTACGAGTAGCACATGGAGTCCAATAGCATTAGCACGGCTAATGTTTTGATTTGTTTTCATGTCATAATTCACCATAGAGGTGCATTAAAATTAATCAATTAACCGTTTTATAAGTGTAAATATGTTGTCTGAGGTGTATTCCAATTCCCGATTAATTGGGGGATGAGGTATAATAAAAATACTAGTGTCCCCCCTGCTTCACTCCCGCATTTCCATCTCTAATTTCTCCTCCCATTTCCCCCTCACATTTCACCTCCTACACCACCAATAGCTATGGCAACCACCAACCCATCTAGCCCCACCACCGCCGCCAATGGCCCCACCACGGCCAACACCCCCACCTCCCACTCTAACATCTCCCGCTGGGGATTCATCTTGTCTGCCTTAATTTTTTCCGTGGGATTTTTCTTGTTGAAGTCAGTGCTTACTACTTACCCATGTTCTTGAAGCCATGTGGAGGCGTTTTAGAAATTGCCACCACGCCCATGATGTTGAGGCTGGCGCTAGAAACAGGGGTGGCGGTGAGGCTGACAAGGAGGGGGCTGGCAAGGAAGAGGCTAACAAGGAGGAGGCTAACAAGGCCGGAACTGATGGAGTTGAGTGAAGGTGAAGAGACGCTGCAGTAGAGTTGGTTATGTTTATCAAGGTGGGATCCTTCCCTTGCATGTGTGTGATAAAATTGAAAAGAAGAAGAGACTACGATATCTTGTTTATCAAAGTGGGATCTTCATGCTTGCCATTTTTTATTCAAGAAGAAGAGACTACGACATGTTGTTTATTGGAGCACCACATCAAGGAAGTGGACCAAATGGATTCGAGGACGAATCCCTTTAAAGGAGGAGATGATCATATTACAATCATGATGACGCTCGAACTTGCCAAAGTCCCATTCGAAGATTCCCGAGTGATGCAAAAGATAGATTTCGAGCTCGGCATTTGAATCATGAATACCACACCTTTGTGGATCGCACTCCATGGAAATGGGCAAGTCCACTTAAGCTAGTCATTTTAATTCCTAAAATGATGAGGTTCAAATCCATGAAACCCAAAAAGAACTCAAGGTTTTAAACGTCAAAGGATCAACTACTTGAAGGAACACTGATGCAACCCGGCAGACGCTTCAGTTGGCATGACCTCCCCTCTTGCAAAGGCTCGTCCCAAAGGGTTGGCCCTTCAAAACAAAAAGGCACTCCTCTTGCAACATGTGCATCTTTTCTATAGGACACTTGATAGTGATGAGTTGTTCCAAGTCATGGAAGGATCTCATTCTTTCTCTCCTTTTTTGAACCACTTGAGAGACCTTTTCGGTAATTCTGTTTCCAAAATTCTTCTGGTTTTTGTATGGGTTCGTTCCCTCAGATCCAATCTCCAAATTGAGTGATTCCAAAGCCCACGTGTAGATCTAGAAGTCTCGTTTAAGGCCTCCAAGTTTTAGCTCTTTTGGTTTTTGTATTAGGAAGTTATGACAATTTTTTGAGGGGTCGCAAGCTTTTGACGATAATAGAGTAATTAACTATGGAGAGATGATGGGTTTACCTTGATTGGCTCTGATACCAAATGATAAGAGTCTAGGATCTTCAAGGGGCGGTGAAAGGTAAACTGTGGTGATGTAGAGGGATAGGTTCCTTGAGATATGACTCACTCAAGGCAATTGCAATCAAAACAGCTCTAGAGATATATGACTAACTCAAGAGAAGGTTGATTTGGACTTGATATAACTCACAAGTCTTTTGATTAAAACAAGGGAAATTACACGAGCTAAGAAGAGGGTTTCTTTCATTCAACTTGATCATCAAATAAAGAAACATCATGCCCCTTTTACAGTAGAAAGGGACGTCCAAAACAAGGCAACAAAGAGGCCTTTCACATCTAGCTTTAATTGGAAAAGTTGGTGAGAAAAACTCAAGGGACAAAAATTAAAGTATGGCATTCACTTCTTCTAGATGGTAGGTATGATGGACGACCATTACTCTTTGTGTTTGGTGAGAAGAAGCTTCCAAATTATGATATGTGTTTTGGGCAGATTTAACATGTAAACACGTTATCTGCTATAATGAGGGAACTCTAGTAAAAAATCAGTTTAAACACGTTAATTTGCAAATAGTAAGGGATTTACGAAGGAAAATAGCAAATGAACTACTAAACAAGTAGAGAAAGAGATATGAATCCAAAATAATGAAATAAGATTGTAATTGCACTGCTACGAGTTACTCCTTATGATTCAAGATACCAATGATAAGTAGTAGACACGTTAGTTGATAAAATAATAGATATTGGAATAAATAGACAAATATATAGAATAACGAGGGTAAACTTCACTATGATTCCATTCAGATGTAGGAGAACAATTGATGAGTATGCCAGAGAGAAGATGAATAGCAAAATAGCTTTTGAGATCGTGGATGAATAATCGAAGAATAAAAATACAATTGTATGTAGATTGCTTTTTTGTAGAGAGAGCGTATGAGAGTGAGTCCGAGAGAATGTGTGTTCATGAGTCCCCTTTGTTGATGTTCTTCATCCCCTTTTATAGGCTCATATTTTGGTCATTTATGAGTCAATCCCAAGAATCTCGCCTTTTATTAATGTCTCCAACGGCTAGTTTTGACCAGTGACCACTTCTGCTAAATTATCAACACGTTAGCATTTAAGGCGTCCGTGATTTTCACCATGTAGTTAATGCGTTCCAACAGCTTCTTTATACGCTCCTTGATTTTCTCCATGCGGTTTAATGCTCCATTAATGGTGAATATTATCTTTAATTCATTCCGATTTCTTCATATCTTCGTGGTCCCACCTCATAAATTAGCCCGATATTTTTAGGGCCCAACAATACCCCCCAAACCCGCCCAAAATTTATCTCGTATATTTTGGTGCGGGTTTGAACTTGCTTTGGGAACCAGTGCCTGAAGTCGTCAAACTAATGATCTCCTCATGTTGTCTTTGTCAGTTTAATCAAGATGTCGTGTTGTGTATGCTTCGTTTGAACGAAGGCTTTCGCAAGACAAGCTGCTAATCAAGATGACGCGTTTTTCATAACGTGTACCCGGATTTTAGTGTTGGCGATAGAGGCCGATGTTGTAAATACTGGCGACAGAGGCCGATGTTGTAAATGTTAGCTACAGAGGCCGATGTTGTAAGTGTTTGGCTACAGAGGCCGATGTTGTATGTGTTTGGCTACAGAGGCCAACGTTGTAAGTACTGGCGACAGAGGCCGACGTTGTAATTGTTGTAGCGCGCGTGTGTAAGACTGTACTAAGGGAGTTTTTTGTGTATGTAGTGTGATGACACAAATGACAAATGTAATATGCACATACATTGTTACATGTCATTTGCGCTTAAGGGCTCCCCTTGCTCTAGAGCGCCTTAAGTGTACTCCACCTTAGCATCTTTGACCGGTCATGTGTGCACAGCGTTCGCCTGATTATAAGGCGGGGGCCCATGTTTTGGCCTGTAACGTCACAAGGCGTCCCTTGCTAGTTTTTGTTTGATGTATACTGGCGACTAAGGCTGATGTTGTACGTGTTGGCTACAGAGGCCGATGTGTAGTATGTTAAGAATGTATTGACATGTGTAAAAATGAATGGTAAAGTACCTTTGACTTAAAGTTTATGTTGCTAGCTCTTAACGCCTTCATGATGATGAATCTTTGTGTGTTACATCTTGACTTTGCCGAAGATAAGTGACTCGTGTTCCACTTTCGTTGTTTTGTTTGAAAGTACGTCGCACGACTTAGGCTACCCCCAGTGGTGAGCTCAATGCCACCCCTAGTCCTATGCCTCCTTGATTTGATGCACCATTTGTATGTAGTAACCATTTTCCTGTTTGTAACTTGTTGTCTACTTGCATTGTTTCTTGTAAGGTGTCATCAGTTTGGATAGGAATGAAGTCGACCATAAAATTATTTTGTAAGGCGTCCTGATTATTCTGGTATTGACACTATACTCTTCATAGGAAAGTTAGTGCACACTTTATGAAATGACTTTCAAAGTAAAGATGTAACGTGATAGAATTCATAACTAGTACACATACCAAATTTTTGATAGAAGAATACCTAGTTCCAGCATGAAGTAAAGTTTTGCTTACATGGTAAATTGATAACTTGTTTGTATCTTATTTCCTTACGAGTTCAATGATGAGAAACACCTTTGTAACGCGTTCCCGAGCTCTTCTATTTATTCGAACGTTATGTCCTTTCTCAAGAGTACGGATGATATCTTGAATCGCGCTTCCCATGCCTTCGATCTGATCGTAGTACTTCCCTCGTGCCAGCGATAAAGAGTTCATCCTCTTCTAGTCGAATGTGTGCTAACGCCTTTGCCTGTACTTCATCAAAGTTGGAGCAAGGATACTTAGTTAATTCATCATAAAGTTCAGGGGTTACCTGTGCATATCCCTCTTCGAAATGCTTCTACCGAAGTTGCGGCATCACATTCCTCAATGGTGACGAGTTCCTCATTGTACCTATTTAGAAATGTCTTCAAATATTCTCCAGATTTTTGCATTAAACGATATAAGTCGCTTGAACGTTTCTTGGTGTGTCGACTACTTGCAAACCTGAGTCTAAACTTGTCAACCAATTCAGCAAATGATGAAATACTTCCAAGTGGTAAGTAAGAATGCCAATTTAATGCTGGTCTAGATGACGTGTTACCGAACCAGCGACACATTACTACTTCCTTCATTTCGAATGGGACAGTACTAATGTTCATCGCTTGTTTAAAAGCCGTAACATGTTGGTCCGGATCAGTCATTCCTTCGTACTTTGGTACATCGGGAACGTGATACTTTTTCGAAATATCAACTCTCGCAATAGCCGGGATAAAGGGGGAGTCGGTATAACCATCTCGCCTTTCCATGACTATTGGTTGAGGTGCCCCGGGAACCTGATTGAATCGGTCCTCAAGGGCTTTAAGCCACTCTTTTAAAGCTACGACTTCTGCATCCTCTTGGACAGCTTGAAGCGTGTTACCACTTACCGGATAACGTGTTACCCGTCTTTCGTTAATCGGTGTGACGTGATTAGGTTCATCAAGATCCGATTGTCACGCTACTCCACGATTTATTGCTCCCGAAACCCTTGGTCGACTTGGGCCTGATTGTTCTTGTGATTTAACCTGAGATTGAAGCAAATTTTTTTCACGAGTTAGAGATTCAATTTGTCTTTCATAAAGTTCTGTAAATCGGTTGTGTGCCTCCTTTTGCTTTTCTAGATCCTTTTGCAAGGCAAGCATAAAGGCCCTGAGTTCGGCTATAACAACCGAGTTGGATGCGACCCCCATTTCAGGTAACGCGTTAGGGTCATTTGGCTTGAGAGTTTGGTCGATGGATGTGTTGGTTTGAATATCGGTGGGAATAGTAGGAGGTATAATTTGTGGCTGATTCAGAGTGACGAGGTTAGCTTCTCGGTTTTCAAGTTCACTAATGGGACTAGTGTTGGAAGTTTGGTCATTGGCCATTTTGGTAGCGGGGTGATGGTAACGTGTTTAGCAAGGTGGTAACGTGTTTGATGGGATTTTTGGCTAAAGGCCCCACGGTGGGCGCCAATTGTTTTGGGCAGATTTAACACGTAAACACGTTATCTGCTATAATGAGGGAACTCTAGTAAAAAATCAGTTTAAACACGTTAATTTGCAAATAGTAAGGGATTTACGAAGGAAAATAGCAAATGAACTACTAAACAAGTAGAGAAAGAGATATGAATCCAAAATAATGAAATAAGATTGTAATTGCACTGCTACGAGTTACTCCTTATGATTCAAGATACCAATGATAAGTAGTAGACACGTTAATTGATAAAATAGTAGATATTGGAATAAATAGACAAAAATATAGAATAACGAGGGTAAACTTCACTATGATTCCATTCAGATGTAGGAGAACAATTGATGAGTATGCCAGAGAGAAGATGAATAGCAAAATAGCTTTTGAGATCGTGGATGAATAATCGAAGAATAAAAATACAATTGTATGTAGATTGCTTTTTAGTAGAGAGAGTGTATGAGAGTGAGTCCGAGAGAATGTGTGTTCATGAGTCCCCTTTGCTTATGTTCTTCCTCCCCTTTTATAGGCTCATATTCTGGTCATTTATGAGTCAATCCCAAGAATCTCGCCTTTTATTAATGTCTCCAACGGCTAGTTTTGATCAGTGACCACTTCTGCTAAATTATCAACGCGTTAGCATTTAAGGCGTCCGTGATTTTGGCCATGTAGTTAATGCGTTCCAACAACTCCTTTATACGCTCCTTGATTTTCTCCATTCGGTTTAATGCTCCATTAATGGTGAATATTGTCTTTAATTCATTCCGATTTCTTCATATCTTCATGGTCCCACCTCATAAATTAGCCCGATATTTTTAGGGCCCAACAATATGTAAATGTAATATGAATAATATGGTAGTGAATGGACCGCCGGGTTGCATTAGGGTTCCTTCAAGTAGTTGATCCTTTGACGTTTAAAACCTGAATGGATAAGTTAGAAAGCGTTAGGCAAAGAGGAGCCTCTTTATCCCAGTGGCTCACAAGAAAGTGTTGGAACTCTTTGTGCATCAGTCATGCTGCTTGAAATCGGAATGGCCGTTGTAACGGGAAAAGCCATCAAACCCGGCAGAGGCCAATAAGATCGGATTGCATCGCCGCCAAGTGTCTAATTGCTGTATTTTCAAAATTTTCCGTCGTTCTATATTGCACAGCCCTCTGTCGAGTCTACCACTTGATCTTGTGTCCGGATCCCTTCCTCGATTCCAAGTGAATCGCGGGCCAGAGAACCCCATGTCAATCATCTCCATATCTTTCTCAATCCAGTTCTTGAACTTTGTTGATCTTCTCCTTAACTCATCCGAGTCCTCGGTCCTTTCCTTCATGAGCTTTGTCTCATTAAAATCTGCCATCATAAGCCATTGAAGATTAATGGACACTTTGAACTCCTTGAGCTTCTCCCAAAGTGAGAGTCGATTTGTTGGGTTTGGATCCGCGTAGATAGCCGAGAAGAGCCATTCCGCTTTACCAGCCCTGCGCACTTTCAAGGACACCACATGTCTTTAATTCTCCACCACATCAATGTGGACATTATCCTTCCTCCAAAGGATCCAAACTCCTCCTCGGAATCCAATAGCCTCAGATCGGATCCTGCCATCGAATCCAACGCGATCACACACTTTGTCCGCTTGTGGTCCACTAACTTTGGTCTTCAGGAGTACCACAATAGATGGGTCATGCAGACGTATGAGATCCTTTAGAGCATACATAAAATCCCTGCTTCCTGCTCCTTGAGTGTTCCACGTGATGATTTTTAGATTTGGACTAATCATCAAAAAAAGGTTGTACAAATGGGGGTCTTCTTTGAATCAACCAATCAAGTTATTGGCCATAGGCATCAACCATGTTGGTGTCTCAATCTTGAAATCTATCGTGCTCTCTGGTATTGTCAAGCTCTTCTTGTAAATCATCATCCATTCTGGTGCCCATAGGCGGATAAACCCAACCCTCAGTTCCTTCGTTTGTGTGTTCAAATTGAGGAATACTTAGTTGATGTTGATTTGAATTCTCTGCAGGAAGTTGCTTAAATAATCTTTCGCTCAGTGTTGTAGCTTGCCAAGCTGGCCTTAATGAAATCTCCTTCCCAAAATTCTTTCCCGACTCATGCATGATTGGATTCTCCTCACTCCTTATTAAGTCAACCTGTGATTTCTCTTTTTTTGAATTTTCCTTCTTTGAATTTGTTCCCAATTATTTTCCTTCTTTGTTTCCTGTAATATTCGCCTTCCTAGTCTTCGACTCTTCCTCTGTTTTATTCCTTGCTGATTTGGCCCCCGAGATTGCCGCATCCATAATATCCTCATCAGTTTCTTTCTTTTTTTCCTTTTGTCCAAATTCTTTTTGAGTTGAAGCCTTTTTAGGGGGAATTTTCTACATATTTTCCTCTTGATATCTTATAGATTGATCCTGTGAAATATCTTTCCTTGTTGGTGTCGATTCTTTTGCCTCGTTATCCTCTTTGGATAAAATTTGAAAACGAGAACCGGATTGGCTCGGTTTATCATTCATGTTATTCCCATCGGACCGGACCGGGTTTTTGGGTGGCTCGACTCAGCACTTCCTGAACCAGTCCTTTCACTCTTCGTCCTACCCTCCTGTTCCTCGTTCTTCTTCGACGCCTTGTAACCTTCAGTTCTTGTCTTAGTAGCATCTCCATCTTTGTAACCTCTACGTCGAGTTTTTCTTTTCACCACCATCTATTCACCATAATTCTCATTCACTTAAGGATGTATAGCCACAAAGTTGTCCATTGTTTCGCTTGCCCCAATCTCAGTAAACTTAGTTTGTAGAATTGAGCACTGGTCCCTAACATGCCCTATCTTGCCACATTCAAAACATATAATCTTCAATCCCTCATATTGAATCTTCCAAATTCTTCCATTCATCCAAAATTTAGGTCTCAGGGGCTTTGATATGTCTAATTCCACACATAATCGTGTGTACTTTCCTCGTTCCGCTTCCCTTGTCGTTCGACCAACTTTCAGAACCTTGCCCAGTTGAGAGCCAATTAAATTGAGGACATATCGATCAATATATTCCATAGAAAGATCCGGGATTCGAATCCAAGCCGCAACTTTTTGAATGGTTTCTTCTGCCGCAATGAAGTTCGACCTCCATCTTTGAATTGTAAGGTAACTATCCCCAATCATCCACAGTCCTTTAGTTAGGACGTGGTTTAGGTCATCATCATTTCGGAATCTTTTGACAAAAAAATCATTTCCAGTATCAATCATGGAGAAGTCCCCTTTTGGTTTCCATTTCTTTATCAGGCTATTCCTCAAATACACATATCCCACACTTTGATCTAGCATTTTAAGGATGATTGCATTCCTCCATGGTTTCGAATTCTTTTCTTCTCCTCTTCCGACAGGAGAATTATCGGGCATTCCGGATCTTGAAGATTCGGCATCACATCATCATGAACCTCCTCTGTTTTGTATTCCGTCATCATGCTATCAGATTTATGTCCAGTCACGAATTTCTTGTATGATATTATGTTTTTGTCTTTCTACAACAATCTATTCGTTTCCATTAGATTTGGAAAACTAGATCCTGAAGATAAGGCATCTTCATCTCCACGTTTAGTTTTCTTATTTACCCTGGTGTTCTGGCTCGGAGAAACATCTCCCGACGGTTGGAGTCGCGAGTCTTCAGAGTTCATAGAGAGCGTTTTTTTAACTAGTGCCAAGTCATGCATTTAAGTTTCTTTTCATGTGCTCCCTCCGTTAAGCAATACTTGTCATTTTAGGCTGATTTTTTGTTAAATAATACTTGTCATTTTACATATTTTGACAACATTTTTCCAATTTTATCCTTACAAAAAAATGGCTCGAAAGGCAACTTTTTCTCTTATTTTCCAAGAATAGAAATAAAAAAATTAATTATAAAAGATATATAGGTAAATTAAGTGGTTCATTAATTTTTTTGTTAATTCCTATAATGACGAGTACGTATTGCTTAACGGAGGGAGTAGTAAAGAAATAAAGATATGGTATACGTTAGAAAGAGGCAACGAGTAATTGGGAGGTTTTTTTTGAAGAAAGGTAAAAAATCGTTAGATCAGACAAAATTAGTGTACCAAGAGGCTGTTAAAGACGATAGTCAAAACCGACTAGCATAAACAACCAAACAGACAAACAAAATAAGAGTTTAGGTTTGAGGGGAGTGAAGCACTAAAATAAAGCGCTCGGAAATAGGTCAAACCATCACGGTATGTGCAAAAAAAACTATTAATGTTCCCTCCACCAGAATGAAGGATCTTCAAAAGCCGCGAAGAACATTAACGGCTTGGCCCCGAGAGACTCTAACGAGACCAAAACTCATGTCCATCTATTCGAAGGTGTGTCAAGTAGCTCGATCAATCCTGCCACAAACAAACAAAGACCAAAAAAAGGCCAACAAGAAATATGGGTCAAGCAAGCCTAGAAACACACACATGAATACATCAATGGGCCACATAGGACTTGAGATCACAAGAGGCAAAAGATGGGCAACGCCCAAACCCAAGCACCCACACCTAAGACCATGAGTAATGGTAGTACAAGATGGGTACAAATGAGAGTACAAGTTATTTTTTCGGATATTTCGCCTGGTAACCCTGAGGTCTTGCAATATTTCCATGGTGGACCAAAGTTTGTACAATTTCACGTGATACCCTTTAACTTTCATTTCTTTTCGTTGTGTGCCCAATACGTTTAAAAAGTTATAACCTCCTTTAACTCCCTATTTTTTGAAATAAAAAAGGAGAGAAAATCAATTGGCGACCGGAGAGAAAGACAATAAAACACGCTTGCCGCCTTCCTTGAGAACCGACGACCTGCTTTGCTCGTCGGAGGTGGCCCTGGGTCGTTTGTAAAGGCTCGACTAGGAAACTATTCGATGGAGGCATGCTGCTCCTATTGGTCGTGGCCCGGCTAGAGGAGAAGGGAGAAGAAGGGCGAAGCACCGCATTAATGATGAATGTGACTTTGTATTGTTGATAGGGGCGGACAGTGTTCTTCCAAGTCTCGACGGCAAGAAGTTGCAATTGGTGGACGGGTTGCATATAATCTGATGATTTTGATTAGGTGTAGTGATTGAGGTTAAAGTTTATTGATTTGAAATTTCGTTTTTTTATTCAATTGCTTCAAAATTAGGGATCTTGCTTTGGAATTTATGAATATTAAGCAGAAATTGATCTCCTAAATGATTATCCTTCTTCTTAATTCGTGATGACTCTTTGATGTCTGCTTATCCTTTTGATTTTGTATTTTCAGCAAATGCATAAGGGAACTTGATGTTAATTCATACATTTAAATACTCTGTCTATGTTTATTTGCTGATGTTAATTCGCATGGTCATACAATGATTCCATTAGAAGGCATGTTAAGAAGACAGTAAGACACTCTCTTGATGTCACATGGTCCTTGCTTTCTATTCTTCTGGTGGGCAAGGGGCAAATTAATGTGTACAATGCTGAGTTTTATTCAATTGTAGTCTGATAATGGGAAACGAAGAGGAGTGGCAACACGAACTGATGATGGGAGAGAAGAATATGGAGGGTCGCCGATTAATCACAAAATCCTCGTTGAAGTTTTCACGCACCCTTATGCACTTTTTTTTTCTTTTCTTTTTAAAAAATGAACTTAAAGTTTTTGACAGAATTTTTGACGGTGTGGTTACGGGACGAAATGACTCAAAACCCGGGGTTACCTTGGGAAATTGTGTAAACTTTGGTCCACCGTGCGAATATTGTAAGACCTCAGGGTTACCAGGCGAAATATCCGTTATTTTTTTAAAAAGAAAAGGGAAAAATCAGTTGTACCCAAGTAAGGATAGCTATATTACTACCCATTATGTACCTTCTTTTTGGCTTCTTCCTAGCACATGCCAAGTTTGTATTAGTTTTAGCTTTATTATACATGTAAATATTTTTTAAGCTTATAAAATTAGTTATTGGTATTTTATATATCTCTTTCAATCAAATTTTTAATCATAAAATAGTATATTTTTATTTGAGAAATTTATATAACATAATATTATCTACCCAACAAAACCCATATTGCATATGTTTAGCATATTTAAAAATGTTGTATCATAGGTGTAATAGTATTGTTAATTCTATTAATTATATTTACACTTAATTTATAAATAATATATAATTTTTTATAATCATTAAGAATTAAATAAAGTGCCAATTAGGCATGTCTTCTCGTGGGTCTTGATGTCTTTTTTTACTGTTGATAACTTCTAGACATAAGCAACATAATACAATTCAATTTCTTCTAGATTTTTCTCATTTCCTACCTCATCATCATCATCATAGTCCTCAATGAAGAGATCTAAGTTGACCTTCTCGGTTACATTTGTAGGTTTAGCGATTTCACACACCTCACCAACCTTCTCGACAATAAGGGTTGGATGGTCTTGAATTTGTCTAAGACACAAGCACCTCTTTAAAGCTCTTTTTTGTGTTTGCCGTTTTCAACATGGAGATTTTGGATCGTTTGAGAGTGTAGTAAATAGAGGGATTAGAGTGCAAGATGATTTTGGAGATTGTTTCAATATGTTATTTATAGAAGTGGAATTAGAGAGAAAACTAAGATGAAAAAGAATAGGAGCGGTGACTGGCTGAAAGTCGCTGATGCCAAATCAAAAATAATTCCCTAGTTACTCAACTAGTATAGTCGGTAAGTCGGGTCGAACCCAAGAGACACTTGTAATTCTAAGCAATATTATTATCAACTATAAAGTAATAAAAAGGGGGGATTTTGGAATTGTAAACTACAACTAGGAAAAATTAAACAAAGCAAAGCAATAAATCAAACATGGAAAACATTGGATTTTTATCAATTAGGGAAAACAATCCTATTCAAGCATCCACTTTTCTTTCTCAAGTTATTGATCATGGATTCAAACAAGTTATTTCTTTGGTTATTCCTATCCTGATCAGAAATATAACATGGCAACGAGACATGCAAACTTAATATCCAAACAACTCATGAAACGATCATAAATAATAGGAATATTAGCAATGAGAACAAGGATAAACATGATACATATAATTGAATTCCAACGAGTCAAATAATTAACATGCATTCAAATCTCTTTCTCAATTGTTTTAGTCCAACGAGTCCTAAATCAATTGAGTTGCTACAAAGATTAGAATTTGCTACGAGAAAACCTAGATCTAGCAATAGATAATATTAATTTCAACAAGTTGGCCAGACAAGCAGAAATCAACACAATCAATAATAATTACGCACAAGAAAATTAAAATAACCTGTAGAAATAAACTTGTTAAGTAGAATCTCACAACAACTTGAGTCTGAAAAGCTTCAACTTTAATAAGATTTAGGGAGTTTAGTTCTCCATAAGAGAGAAAATACCAAAGTCTGAAATTATGAAAACTAGGTTTAAGAGAGAATACAAACAAAGGCTAAAAAGTAAACCTCAAAATAGTCTCGAACAAGTCGGAAATAAAAAGATATAAAATATAAAATAATAAAACAAGCGGAGAAATCTTGATCACTTGATCTCCAGCCGGGTCGTGATCGCCATGGTGCAGGGTCGCGATTGATGTGATGGTTTCCCACACACTCGCAAGAATACGAGATCTATTGTAGTAGTAGATCAGGATCGAATCACGGGGATTATTTCTGTTTTAGTAAATTCTAGAAACAAGTTCCTAAGCCAAATATAATGATTTTGGAGTAGTTCTAACTACGAAAAACAAATAAATAAGTAAATAATGAGAATGAAAAGTATATGAGAAAGCAAAGTTCTAAGGCAAGGAATCACCACAACTTTGATCCACGGAGTTTGAATATCACTTTTACCTAAACTTAGTTGGATATTTTGTTATGAAGGTTATTGTCTAATGTCATAAATTAACTTTTCTCAAAGTTTAACTTAATGTGCTTCCATCAAATTAAGAACCCACTCTCGTGACGAAACAAAACCGATAGAAACCCTTTAAGAATTTAGAAATCTAGATGGTAAACCAAACTTGCCCTACTCTCGTGATGCATCAAACTTGACTCAATCACCTAAAAGTTCTATGACAATTAACCACACGAGAAACTAATCTCAAGTTCAACTCTAGTTTTTCCAAATAGATAGAACCACCTCTCAATGCGCTCTCTCTATTTTGTTTACTTACATAGACTATCACCTCTCGATGCGCAACCTAAACAAGACTCTAACAAGTTTAAACCTATTAGATTAAGCCCCTAGAATCAAATCATATTAGTTTTCCAACTCAATTCAAACAAAAGATATTGAATCTAATCCGCTTCACATCGTTGGGATCGACCAAACCCTAGAACTATAAAGTTTAGCCTAGCATAATTAAATTCATGATCAAAGCAATAAATTCAAACATGGAATAGAAATAAGAACAATAATTGAAAGAGAAACTTACTAGAGATTCAATTGAAAGAAAACAAAGTAGATCCAAGAGTGCAATTCTCCAAATTGAAAGAGCGTAAACTAAAAACCCTAGAAATTGTCTCTTCTCTCTCTTAAAATTAGAATTAATAATAATGCATCAAAAGTCTTCTAAAAGAGTTTTCTAAAGAGTATTTATATTAAATCCTAAAAATATCCAAAAATACAACATACAAGATGGCCCCTCGCGCAAGAAAACAAGTGACCCGCGGCTGCCTGTCCGCCGTCTCGACCGAGACGAGCACCGTCTCGACCGAGACGATGACTTAGTCAATTTTCTCCTCTTTTTCTCGTCTCTGCCTTCATCTCTGGCTTGTTGGCTCGTCTCTGGCACCTCTTTAACCTCATATTCTCGTCCCATGAGCATCTTCAAAGGCTTGTTTCACATCTCTTTGACTCTTATAATATCATTAAGCTCCCTAACCATCATTAAGACCCGAAAACACCTCCAAAAACCTGAAAGTGCAAACAAAGCTTGTGTAGACATCCATACTACGAATAATACTAGAAATCAACACAAAATGCAAAACCTAAGCTAGAAAAGAATGAAATCTAATGCTAAATGCTCATGAAAAACCATGCAAAACTAGATGACATCAAAATACCCCATAGTTAGACTTTGCTTGTCCCCAAGCAAAACTTAAAATTAAACCACAAGTGCAAGAAAAGATATTTTGCCTCAACTTGTTCAAATCCCCATAATCATGCTAATTGAAAGATCAAAGACAAGTGCCATCATAGCATAATCATTATTATCAACAAGACATGCCCTTCTTAGTCCCTAGACCTCACAAGGATAAATGTGTTTCACTCACTCTCAATGTGTTTAGGGTAATCAATAAACGCTCAAACCTTAACTTTGAAAACCATCTACCATATGCTTGCATCAGAGTCCTAAATCTCCACCACTTGGGACAATGCACATGAAATAAATCAAGAGGTCTTTTATTAGGTTGTAATGGGGCCAAGGTAAGAGAAAAGGGTAGGGAATAATTTGGTCTTGTGATGCTAAATCGGGAAAAGAGGAATCTAACCAAATTAAACAACACACCAAGCTTAAGATTTTTTCACTTTCTTCTCTTTCACTACCTTCTCATTAGAAAACTTCAACTCCATTAACAACTTCATTTATTCAAACTCTTTTTTTTTCTTCTTCTTTTTCATTGCTTTTCTCTCTTTTTCCCCTTTTTTTCTTACTTACAACTTACTTTATTTCAAACAATCACCTCCAATACCAAAACATGCAACCTCTTCAAGCTTGGCTCACACTTAGCAAATTTAATCAAATATCCTAATTCCCGGATTGGTAAAAAGGCTAAAAATAGGCTCAGAATGCTTTTGTGGAGCTTCAAAAATAAGGCTATAAAAGGCTAGAACATGGCTTGAAACACAGGAAATTATTTGTAAAGGTAGTCAAGGGATTATGGCTAACAAAACAAATGCCTCTATCATTTTCTTGTCATGCACAAAAGTCATATATGTGGCCTTGAAAAAGGTTGTAACGCAAGTTCTAGAGATTAAGTAATCAAGGCAAGAATACACACAAAGAATGCAAGAGGACACATTTATGAAGTCCATTAGGCCAAAAACTCTCACAAGGCTTTTTGTCTAGGGACCTATTCAAGCTATAATCTTATCA
This sequence comes from Fallopia convolvulus, assembly GCA_964016875.1. Lineage (NCBI taxonomy): Eukaryota > Viridiplantae > Streptophyta > Magnoliopsida > Caryophyllales > Polygonaceae > Fallopia > Fallopia convolvulus. Next base: position 50,396,764 of record OZ024729.1, read on the forward strand.
ATAACTCCATGCTAGGCAAATCATCAAAGAACAATCAATGCATTTTAGAGAAATTCAAAAACTTAGCATCATAGATAAATATCTAATCATTGTGGTCAATTTTCAAGTAAGGATATCTATCAAATCATCATAAAACTCTTTTTGTTTCATTTTTTTTAATCAAACAAAATAAACATGCAAGAAAAATAAACATGCAATGCATAACAAGCTAAAGTGAATACGCCCTACCCCATACTTAAACCCTATATTGTCCCCAATATAGAAAATAAACAAGAGGGAGAACGAAACTCACAAGATCCTACTGAGGTGTGTAGTCAGGTGGTCGCGGATAAGGAGCCGCTGGATCATAGTAATAGCCAAAGGCATGGTGGTACATATGTGCACTCATCTGCATAAGCTGGTTTTGTTGAACCTTCATCTCAGCCATACTCCTCTCAAGAGCATCAAGACGACCCATGAAATCTAGTACTGACGGGTCACATTGAGAGTGAAATCAAGACTTCGGGTCACTAGTACTGACGGGATGACCGGAAAATTGTATGTGGAAATACTTCCCGGAAATCTGGACAACGTTGGAATATCGTCCCTTGTCTACTGTAATCAAGTTAGCATTGATGGCATGTGCAATATCAAGAGTACAATGCTCCACAGTCTCATACCGCGTCGTGTCTACCCGAAAATGGTGTGCTAACCTAGTGACCAAGCCGCCTATGTGTATAGGACCCGAAGACATATCACCCTTCTTAGCAAATTCATAGCCCAAGTACAATGCTTCTATTTTTTTTATTTTTTTGGGTTTTACGTAAAAGATTTTTTTTTAATTTCCGGAAAATACCGTCGTCTCGACCGAGACGACACTCGTCTCGATCGAGACGAGATGCCGAGAGTAAGGACCTGCGGGTCTTGATCGAGATGCCAGACGTCTCGACAGAGACGACTCTGTCTCTAAGACATCATGGCTAAAATCTGGATTTTTTTTTCATTTTCATTTTTTTTTTGATTTTTTTTAACAAGAAAAACTAAAGAAAAATGAAAAGGTGCTCGGGTTGCCTCCCGAGAAGCGCTTCTTTAAGGTCATTAGCTTGACCAAGTACCTCATTTTAAGCATGTGGAATGAGCAAGTCTAAGGAAGACATTACCTCAATTGGCTCGGATGAATGATAAATTTTTAGGCGTTGACCATTTACCTTGAATTCGCCTTTCTCTTCACTCCATATGTCGACCGCTCCATAAGGATGTACCTTCTTTACAAAATAAGGACCGCTCCATCTTGACTTCAACTTTCCAGGAAATAGTTTTAGGCGAGAATTGTAGAGCAAAACTGGATCGCCTTCCTTGAACTCCTTGGGAGTAATCCTCTTATCATGCCACCTTTTGGTTCTTTCCTTGTAAATCCGAGCATTCTCATAAGCTTCAAGCCTCAACTCCTCAAGTTCTTGGAGTTGCAATTTCCTCTTTTCACCGGCTGCTTCGAATTGAAAGTTAAGCATCTTAATCGCCCAAAACGCCTTGTGCTCAAGCTCAACCGGTAAATGACAAGACTTTCCATAAACAAGCCGATATGGAGTAGTACCGAGGGGAGTCTTGTATGCAGTTCTATAGGCCCATAATGCATCATCAAGCTTCATTGCCCAATCCTTCCTTGATCGGGACACAGTTTTCTCCAAGATGCTTTTAATTTTCCGGTTAGAGACCTCAACCTGACCACTTGTTTGAGGATGGTAGGGAGTAGCAATTCGGTGATTTACCCCATACTTCCTCAAAAGTGCCTCAAAGCTCCTCTCAATAAAATGTGATCCTCCATCACTAATAAGAACACGAGGAACTCCAAATCTAGGGAAGATGGTGGACTTCATAAACTTGGCTACCACTCTAGAATCATTAGTGGGAGTGGCAATGGCTTCCACCCACTTAGAGACATAGTCTACTGCCACCAGAATGTATTTGTAAGGTCCAGAATTAGGAAACGGACCCATGAAGTCGATTCCCCATACATCAAAGAGCTCTACCTCCAAAATACCATTAAGTGGCATCTCATTCTTCCAAGAAATATTCCCTGCTCGTTGGCACTCATCACAAGACAAAACAAATTTCTGCACATCTTTAAACATAGTAGGCCAGTAGAGACCAGATTCTAGAATCTTTGCAGTAGTCTTGAATGTTTTTGCATGACCCCTAGTAGGCAGAGAATGACAATGCTGGATTACACTCTCAACTTCTTCATAAGGAATGCATCTTATAAATATCAAATCACTACCCTGTTTGAAGAGAAATGGCTCATCCCAATAATATTGGCGCACATCATGTAGGAATTTCTTCTTTTGATGATATGTGAGACCCGGTGGAAGCTCTCTACAAACAAGATAATTCACAAAATCAGCATACCAAGGAGTATCTTCAGCGGAAAGACGTCTCACTTCTTCCATATCATGAGCCAAAGTGATGGCAAATAGATGATCATTAGGGAAGGAATCATCAATTGGCATTTCACACTTCTTCTCCTCAATTTGCTCCAAAGGGAGCCTAGATAAGTGGTCAGCCACCAAATTTTCAGCACCCTTTTTATGCCTAATCTCCAAATCAAACTCTTGGAGCAACAAAATCCACCGAATAAAACGAGGTTTAACATCCTTTTTCTGTATCAAATAGCGGACAACAGCGTGATCGGTATAGACAATAACCTTGGAACCCACCAAGTAGGACCGAAATTTCTCAAAGGAAAACACAACAGCAAGCAACTCTTTCTCAGTGGTAGTGTAATTCATCTGAGCCTCATCAAGTGTTTTGCTAGCGTAATAAATGGCATGAAGCTTCTTGTCTTTCCTTTGGCCAAGGACAACACCAACAGCAAAGTCACTAGCATCACACATGACCTCAAATGGGAGGTCCCAGTCTGGAGATTGCATGATAGGGGCAGACACCAACTCCTTTTTCTACCTGTTAAATGACTCAAGACACTCGGGAGAAAAATGGAAGGCTACATCCTTCAATAATAGGTTAGTCAAAGGCTTAGCAATTTTTGAGAAATCCTTAATAAATCTCCTATAAAAGCCAGCATGTCCTAAAAAACTTCTAATTCCTTTTATAGAGGTAGGGGTGGCATCTTTTCAATGAGTTCAATTTTAGCACGATCCACTTCTATTCCTCTATTAGAAACTAAATGTCCTAGGACAATTCCTTCATTAACCATAAAGTGACATTTTTCCCAATTTAGCACAAGGTTAGACTCTTCACATCTTTTCAACACTTTAGCCAGATTAATCAAACAAGTTTCAAAAGTAGTGCCATAGACAGAAAAGTCATCCATAAATACTTCCATAATATCTTCAATCATATCGGAAAATATAGCCATCATGCATCTTTGGAAGGTAGCAGGAGCATTACAAAGACCAAAAGGCATTCTCCTATATGCAAAAGTGCCATAAGGGCATGTGAAAGTAGTCTTTTCTTGGTCCTCGGGATGAATAGAAATTTGCCAAAACCCACTATACCCATCTAAATAACAAAAATAAGCATGCTTGGCTAGTCTTTCAAGAACTTGATCGATAAAAGGAAGAGGAAAATGATCTTTTCTAGTGGCAGTGCTCAACTTCCTATAATCAATACACATTCTCCATCCAGTGATGGTCCTAGTAGGAATCAATTCATCTTTTTCATTTTTGACAACCGTTAACCCACCCTTCTTAGGCACAACATGGACAGGGCTCACCCATTTACTATCAGAAATAGGAAAAATAATTCCAGCATCAAGCAATTTTAAAATTTCTTTTTTCACTACTTCTTTCATGTTAGGATTGAGCCTTCTTTGGTGTTCTATGGTAGGTTTGTGATTGTCTTCCATAAAAATTCTATGCATGCATAAAGATGGAGAGATTCCTTTCAAATCATCAATAGAGTATCCTAGGGCCTTTTTGTGATTCCTAATAACAACCAAAAGTTTTTCAACTTCATCATCATTCAATTTAGAATTCACAAGCACAAGATAAGTAGAATTTGGTCCTAGAAATGCATACCTCAAGGTGGAGGGAAGTGGCTTTAACTCAAGTTTTGGGATGTCGGGCTTGCCCAATGGAATTTCAGGAGCAACTTTTCCAAGCTCAGGTGCTTCAGGAGACACCTCTAAATCTGCAATGGCACAGGCTAGATTTCTACCTTGGCAGGTAGTGGTTAAGCAAAGCTCCAATGGATCATTAGAAACAATGGACATTAAATGCTCTTGAGCTTCACTATCCACAACATCAATCTTATCAAAATAATCATCAAAAGAAGGTGATTTCACAGATTTAGCAAAATTAAATTCAATCTTCTCTTCACCAATGGTGAAAGAGAGGATTCCTTCTTTCACATTAATCATTGTACCTACAGTGGCTAAGAAAGGCCTACCAAGTATAATAGGAATAGGAGAATCAGCCTTAATATCTAACACAACAAAGTCTAAAGGCACATAAAATTTTCCAACACGAATTGGAATATCCTCAAGTATACCTGCAGGGTGAGCAATAGATCTATCCGCCATATAAAGTTGCATTTTCACAGACCTTAATTCTTTCATGCCAATTTTTTCACAAATAGATAGTGGAAGTAAACTAACACTAGCTCCTAAATCACATAAGGCATTATAAGAATAAGCACCCACATTAATAGGTATACAGAAACTACCTGGATCTTGGAGCTTTGGTGGGAGCTTGTTTTGAATCAAGGCACTGCACTCCCGGTTCATGGACACCATATGACACTCATCAAGCTTCCTCTTGTTGGAGAGGATCTCCTTCAAGAACTTCACATAAGAGGGCATCTCCTTTAAAGCATCAGTGAATGTAATGTTGATATGCAATTTCTTCAATACTTCAAGGAAATTCCCATACTTCTTCTCTAGCAAAGCTTGATTCTTCCTTTGGGGAAATGGGAGTGGAGGAACATAAGGAGGTGGTGGCACATATGGAACCACCTTCTCCTTGGCGGAATTTGAAGGCGTCATGTCTTCTTCAACCGGGCCATCCGGTTTTGTTGTCTCCTTAGCTTTCATAGGCTCCTTTTCATTTTCATGTAGTTGCTTGCCATTCCTAAAGGACACCGCTGAAATTTGGCCTTTCGGATTCTCTTCGAGGTGGCTTGGTAGAGTACCCAAAGGTCTAGGAGCATTGGCGGCATTTTGAGCCACTTGAGTTTCTGTCATCTTCTGTGCTTGCTCAAGAGCTTGTACCTTATTAGAAAGTTCTTTCATTTCAGCCATCATATTCTCCATAGCAATCAATTCTGGAGATTTCTTAGGAGCCACAGGTGGAGCAGGAGGGGGCCTAGCTTGATAGCCCGAAAAATTGCCTTGATAGCCAGGAGGAGGGCCATCTCTAGCCCCATAAGGAGCTTGATATACAGTTGGATTTTGAAATTGAGGTTGAGATGTTGAAGAAGCATTATTTCCATACCTCAGATTTGGATGATTCCTCTACCCTGGATTGTAGGTGGGCGAATAAGGATCGTTCTTCTGGTTTGGATATGGAGCTCGATAGCCATCTTTAACATAACTAGCTTCTTCAGTAGGAACCTCCACAGGTTGAGCCATATAAAGTTGACAAGTAAGAGCGGTATGGTTGGGAACACCACACATTTGACAAACAACCTTTGGAGTTAACGGTTCAACTGGGCTTGCTTTTGACATGTTCATCTCACCAACTTGCTTCCTTAGTTGTGCAATCTCATGAATAAGAGCACTATTTTGAGCCTCCTTGTGAATACTAGAATCAACCTCATATAATCCCATACTCTTCTTAGCAACAGAGGAAGAAGAAGAGCGAGCATTGGAAAACCGTTGAGCATGTAGGGCGGTCTTCTCAATTAGAGCCCAAGTAACATCAATTGGCATCTCCATAAAATTGCCCGATGAAGATGTATCAATATGTAGTCTTGTAGCATCATCAATGGCACTGTAGAAAATTTGAAGAAGCACATACTTAGTGAACCCATGATGAGGGCATTGAATAAGGAAGTCTTTGAACCTCTCCCATGCTTCAAAATAAGTTTCACCAGGAGCCATGGAAAATGAGCTTATTTGAGATCTCATCTCAACAGTCTTTTTGGGAGGAAAGAATTTGGCCATAAAAGCCTCATAGAGCTCATCCCAAGTAGTGATAGAATTCACCGAAAGAGACCGGTACCACGTCTTCGCCTTGCTTGTAAGAGAAAAGTGAAAAGCAAGAAGGCGCATAGCTTCCTTAGGCACATTCTGAATATGAACTGTATTCATCAGCTCCAAGAAGGTTTCAATGTGCTGTTGGGGATTTTCAGAAGGCAGACCCCAAACTGATTTGCCTGAATCATGTTGATCAAGCCAGACTTCAACTTAAAGTGTTGAGCTGTAACCTGTGGAAACACGACCCCAGAGATTGGGCCACGATTGACGGGCATCATGTACTCGCCAAGAGTGGCGGGTTGTGGCAGAAGTCGAGCCATCTCAACTTCAGATCGCTGATCCGCTTCCAATCGCTCAGCCTCACGTTGTGTGAAGCCTTGCAAACGGGCTGTCATATCAGCAATCATCTTCTGTAGAGTTTCCATAGCTTCGTCACGATCACCCATGGTATGTCTTTGAGCTTCTCGGGTTTCCCTTAATCTAGCATGAAGAGATCGTTCAGGCTCGGGATCGGGATCGTGTAGTGGGGTGCTAGAACTTCTCCCTCTGTGCATACATTAAAGGAATCACCTAAAACCAAAGACACAACGAAACAAATCAAAAAAACAAAAGGGGACTTAGATGAACTAGTCCGTTAGAACCAACTAAAACTATCAATAATCCCCGTCAACGGCGCCAAAACTTGATGTGATGGTTTCCCACACACTCGCAAGAATACGAGATCTATTGTGGTAGTAGATCAGGATCGAATCACGGGGATTATTTCTGTTTTAGTAAATTCTAGAAACAAGTTCCGAAGCCAAATATAATGATTTTGGAGTAATTCTAACTACGAAAAACAAATAAAATAAGTAAATAATGAGAATGAAAAGTATATGAGAAAGCAAAGTTCTAAGGCAAGGAATCACCACAACTTTGATCCACGGAGTTTGAATCTCACTTTTACCTAAACTGAGTTGGATATTTTGTTATGAAGGTTATTGTCTAATGTCATAAATTAACTTTTCTCAAAGTTTAACTTAATGTACTTCCATCAAATTAAGAACCCACTCTCGTGACGGAACAAAACCGATAGAAACCCTTTAAGAACTTAGAAATCTAGATGGTAAACCAAACTTGCCCCACTCTCGTGATGCATCAAACTTGACTCAATCACCTAAAAGTTCTATGACAATTAACCACATGAGAAACTAATCTCAAGTTCAACTCTAGTTTTTCCAAATAGATAGAACCACCTCTCGATGCGCTCTCTCTATTTTGTTTACTTACTTAGACTATCACCTCTCGATGCGCAACCTAAACAAGACTCTAACAAGTTTAAACCTATTAGATTAAGCCCCTAGAATCAAATCATATTAGTTTTCCAACTCAATTCAAACAAAAGATATTGAATCTAATCCGCTTCACATCGTTGGGATCAACCAAACCCTAGAACTATAAAGTTTAGCCTAGCATAATTAAATTCATGATCAAAGCAATAAATTCAAACATGGAATAGAAATAAGAACAATAATTGAAAGAGAAACTTACTAGAGATTCAATTGAAAGAAAACAAAGTAGATCCAAGAGTGCAATTCTCCAAATTGAAAGAGCGTAAACTAAAAACCCTAGAAAATGTCTCTTCTCTCTCTTAAAATTAGAAATAATAATAATGCATCAAAAGTCTTCTAAAAGAGTTTTCTAAAGAGTATTTATATTAAATCCTAAAAATATCCAAAAATACAACATACAAGATGGCCCCTCGCGCAAGAAAACAAGTGACTCGCGGTTGCCTGTCCGCTGTCTCGACCGAGACGATGACTTAGTCAATTTTCTCCTTTTTTTCTCGTCTCTGGCTTGTTGGCTCGTCTCTGGCAACTCTTTAACCTCATATTCTCGTCCCATGAGCATCTTCAAAGGCTTGTTTCACATCTCTTTGACTCTTATAATATCATTAAGCTCCCTAACCATCATTAAGACCCGAAAACACCTCCAAAAACCTAAAAATGCAAACAAAACTTGTGTAGACATCCATACTACGAATAATACTAGAAATCAACACAAAATGCAAAACCTAAGCTAGAAAAGAATGAAATCTAATGCTAAATGCTCATGAAAAACCATGCAAAACTAGATGCCATCAGCGATCGCGGCCAATCTTCAATCTGCGACATCAATCGGCGACCTTGAACCGCGATCGCCACCAAAGCTCGCCGCGATCGCGGCCTTTTTTGTCATCGCGGTCCTCCTCACCACCTCGTTCTTCCTTGGCGACGTCCACCGTGATCGCCCTTTGGGGTGGCAGCGATCGCGGCCTTTAGTATCTTAGACATCTACAGATCTTCATAACTCTGAACTCTCGGCCTTCAAATCTGTTCTTCAACAATGCTCCTAATAGGCCTAAAATACTATAAAAATGTGTACTAAAAAGTCCTAGTTATGCTATATAAAACACAACATATCGAATTCCCCCATACTTAGACCTTGCTCGTCCTTGAGTAAGCTCAAAATAAAATCAAGCATGACAAATCAACAAAGGTCTACAGACAACAATGAGAGAAAATGATCTAAAACTAAAAAGCACTCAAAATAAGCTCACAACCCGAACCCAAGTAAAAGAATAAATGTGCATACACTGAAACCCTAACACAATCTATCACTCAAGAGAAAATACATGTAGCAAAGATAAAAACCCATAACAATGATCCCCAAGCCCCAACAGAAATGTTCCTAAGCACTCTTTTTTTCACTCATTCTGCTTAGGCACCCTTTCGGGTTTTCACCTAACCGCTCATTTCATTTTTCTATAGATGTACTCACCAACTCACTTTCACTCTTTTTAGCCTCTTATTACCCCAGCCTAATGCCGGTCCGGGCCCTTGCAATTTTGCCTGAGCCGCCCTTTCGGGTTTTCAACTCAACATAGAGTTTAATGTTTTTTTTGTTTTTTTAGATGAATCTGAAATGCAGAAACTGAAATGCAACTGTACATATATACAACAGTGAGTACTCCCTCCCCCATACTTAAACATTTCATTGCCCTCAATGAAATAAAGACAAATCAGATAAAAATAAAGGAAGGAAAAACAGAAGACTCACTGTGGTGGACCTGGTGGATGATACTATGACCAATCAGGAAAGCCTGGCCACATGTGGCTGAAAAACTCATGGTGTTGCCCTTGCACCTGCTGAATGGACTGAACGGTGGATGCAATAGCACTCTGCTGAGCTGCCAACTCTCTCAGCTGCTCAACAATATCTCTCTGGGTGGCAACAATCTCATTCTGGGACATAGAAAGTCGTCGCATCTCCCAAAACATCATGTTCTGCCAATCTAAATCAGAATGTACACCCCCATAATCTCTACCTGCAGCACCATAACCAGCATATCCTCCTGTCGCCCAACTCGATGTACCAGCAAGTGTTGTACTAGAACTAGCAACCCATCCAGCTGACGAAGTACTAACATTACCTGAAGTACCAACATTACCTCCAGGCACAAAACCAGCGCCACCAAGTCCATGATCAAGACCCCCATCTCTAAAATCTCCTCCACCATCCCCACCATCACCATCATGACCATCATGGTCCTCCATCTCTACATCAGGAGCAGGCATCTCCTGCTGAGCCCCGTCCCCACCAACAAAATCAAACGGGATGTACAAATAAGCTAAGCTAGGGCCAATGGGCATGTGTCTAGGAAGACGTAAATAATCATCAGCTGGGGAACCCAAAGTCCAGATATAACCCTGCTCTGCTAATCCCTTCAAATAATGCGCCCTCCTCAGCTAGTTCTCATTAAATGTGAACTCAACACTATTAGGTCGTCCCATCACCTCATCCCTCACAAATACTCTAGCAATCAGAGTAATCATCCCATCTATAGCAATCTTGCTTGCATCCTTCTTCAAGATCTTCTTAATGCTCATCAGAAACAACTCAACCCAATCAGGAATTGTATCCTTCATAGGCATCAAACACCAAATCATACTCATGTCAAATCGGGATGCCTTGTTAACCTCCCCTTGCCCCAGAAAAGTCATAGACAACACCTTATGACATAATCTAATACAAGGATGAGTAATGCAGTAGTTATACTCCCCCTTCTTAGGCAAAAACCCATCACTTGTAATCGCCTCCCAAAAAGCATTAAGACCAGAATCTCTACCAACTGATTCCCAATTCTCAGTAGGAACACCAGTCACACCAAAAACTCCTTTCAAACCATCTTTGTCTATATAATATGGCTCATCCAAAATATGAAACTTAAACAAGCCATTATCATCCTGAAAAGTAGACAGAAACTCCAACACAATATTCCTATATGTAGGGGCATTCAGATCAATAAAAACCCCTAATCCACCCTCCGTCAGAAATCTCAGAGTACAGTCATACATGCTTAGCATCCTAAGCATCTCAACATCAAAGAACTTTGTACTAGTAAATTTCCTTTTAGCCAAAGAATCCCATTTTTTCTTCTGTGCAGCAGTTAACTTCTTAACAGGATACGCCATTTATAATGCAACTAATCATCTCAACAGTAGAGGCGAAGAAGCAACTTACAGAAATCAAAATTCGTGTAAACTGTTGAAGGGTCGCGATCACTGCTGGGGGGGGGGGGGGGGCGCGATCGCCTTCTGGGTCAAGGCCGCGATCGCGGATGCGGGGCAGCGCTTGCGGTTTCTAGTAGGGTCGCGATCGCGGTAGAAGGGGGCAATGATAGCGGTTTTTCTGGATCGGCGATTCTTGGCAGCGATGGAATTCCGACGCCACGGTTCTCTTCAGCTCCAAGCCGCGGTCGCGCCTCTAGGTCGTCTTCAACAACCCTACAATGGACCAAGAGGGATGGATGTGGTAGATTGAAAGGTATGGAAGGAAAATTTTTGTGGCTTTTTTTAGATTTGATTTAGGGAGAAAAGTAGAGGGGTAGAAGAGATTTTATGGACGGATTTGGATTTAGGATAAGGTGAGGATTGTAGATCCGGGATTTTTAAGAAGTTTGGAAGGAATTTTTGTGGAGGTTTAATGGAGGTTGAGAAAGGCTTCAATGGAGGTTTATGGTGGAGGAAGAAGAAGGAATTGAAAAGATAGAAGAAGAAGTAGAAAATGGAGGTGAAGAGGAGTAGGGTCGGCGGTGGGAGTGGCACTACTGCCTCGTGTCATTTTTTTGTATCTCAGAGGAACGCGATCACGGCTAAGGGAGGCCGCAATTGCTGCCTACGCAATGTACCGTCAATTCTTTTTCGAAAAACTCCCCGCGGTCGCCCTTTTTAAGGGGCGGTCGCGGTTTGTCCTTAGTAATGTTCTTTCGAACCTAGTACTTGCGTGTTAGCCTCAAGAGATTGAAAAGAAATTAAACAAAAAACAGAAAAAGAAACAAGAAAACTTACCTCGGGTTGCCTCCCGAGCAACGCCTTTGTTTAATGTCATTGGCTCAACAATAGTGCCTTTTTAATTATCAATTGGGGTTGGATCATCAAGACCCACCTCCTCTAGCGCTTCATGGCTGACTCCCTCATGGTATTTCTTCAATCTTTGTCCATTAACCTTGAACACCTTTTGGGAGTCCCTGTCCAATAATTCAACAGCCCCATGTGAAAAGACTCGAGCAACGGTATACGGTCCAGCCCATCTAGAACAGAGTTTTCCTGGGAAGAGTGTGAGATGAGACTGGAAGAGAAGGACCTTGTCTCCAACTTTGAATTCCTTAGGATGTTCTTATCATGTCATGCTTTTGTTTTGTTCTTGTAATTCACAGCATTATCGTAAGCATCCAATCTCAACTCTTCCAATTCTTGAAGATGTAATTTTCTGAACTCTCCATTCTCTTTGATGTTGAAACCGCATTTTTGGACTGCCCAATATGCTTTGTGCTCAAGCTCAACTGGCAAGTGACAGCTTTTTCCATAAACCAATCTGAAGGGAGACATCCCGATGAGGATCTTATAAGCAGTACGGTAGGCCCATAAAGCATCATTGAGTCACAAACTCCAGTCTTTCCTGTTGGGTGCCACAGTCTTCTCCAAAATTGACTTTATCTCCCGGTTGGACACTTCAGCTTGTCCATTGGTTTGGGGGTGATAGGCTGTAGAGATCTTCTGAGTGACATGGTACTTTTTCAATAAAGCACTCACAGTCTTGTTGCAAAAATGAGTACCCCTGTCACTTATTAGAGCTTTTGGAATCCCAAATTTGGAAAAAAATGTTGTCTTTAAGGAAACCTACAACTTCTTTTGAATCATCAGTTCTGGTGGCCTTTGCTTCCACCCACTTGGAAACATAGTCCGCCGCAAGTAAAATATACAAATTCCCATAAGAAGAGGGGAAGGGTCCCATAAAATCAATGCCCCAAACATCAAAAATTTCATAGAACACCATACGAGATTGAGGCATCTCATGTCTTTTAGAAATATTACCCACCCTCTGACAACGATCACATGATTTACAGAAAGCATAAGCATCCCTAAAAATATGAGGCCAATAAAAACCAGCTTCTAAGACTTTCCTAGTAGGTTTTGTTAGTCCCAAAATGACCCCCACATGCATAGGAATGACAAAAAGACAGGATAGATTGTACCTCAGAATCCGGGACACACTGTCGAATTACCTGATCTGTGCAGTGCTTCCATAAATAAGGATCATCCCAGACATAGAATCGGGATTCATGACGCACCTTGTCCTTTTGAGCCTTGGTAAAATTAGGAGGAAACTCCCCGAAGACGAGGTAGTTGACTAGATTTGCATACCATGGCTTGAAAGAATGGATTCCTAAAACAAATTCCTCGAGTCGCGGCTCGTCATCGCAGTCGTCGCCAGGGCCGCGATCGCCGACAGATAGGGCCGCGATCGCGGTGGCTTCAGGCGCGGTCGCGCCTTCTTCATGCAACGATCGCGGTTGGGCATAAGTCTCTTCGGAACTCTTAGTTAATGAACCGCGATCACCTTTGGAAGGGATCGCGATCGCGGTTCCTATTTCAGCATCGACTCCGAAAAGCGTGTCGTCAGGGAATCGTCTTTGAATCTGTTCTTGACTTTCTGACTTGTCTTCCACATATACAAGCCGGCTCAGGTGGTCAGCTACAAGATTTTCAGCTCCTTTTTTGTCTCTTATCTCAATATCAAACTCACTCAACAAGAGGATCCATCTTATCAACCTTGGCTTAGCCTCTTTTTTTGTCATCGGATAATGAAGCGTTGCATGGTCTGAATAGACTATCACTTTTGTCCCCAACAAATAGTATCTGAACTTCTCCAAAGCAAACACTACAACAAGCATTTCCTTCTCAGTGGTGGAGTACTTCCTTTGGGCATCGTTCAAAGTCATGGAAGCATAATGTTTGACATGAGATGCTCTAGCTTCCTTTTGACCCAAAACAGCCCCAACAGCATAATCACTTGCATCACACATGATCTCAAAAGGTTGAGACCAATCCGGGGCTTGAATTATTGGTGCACTTGTTAGGCATGTTTTCAACTCATCAAACGCCTTTTTACATGCCTCATTGAATTCATAAGGCACATCCTTCTTCAGCAATTCACACAATGGGGCTGAGATTTTGGAAAAGTCTTTAATAAACCTGCGATACAAACATGCATGGCCTAGAAAAGAACGCACTTCACGCACATTAGTAGGATAAGGCAAGGACTGAATGATATCAATCTTTGCCTTATCGACCCCAATACCCCTGGATGACACTATGTGACCTAACACAATGCCTTGCTCAACCATAAAGTGACACTTCTCAGAGTTTAGAACCAAATTGGTTTCTACACATCTTTGAAGGACTAAGGAGAGATGGTTCAAGCAGGCATCAAAGTTGTCTCCATGTACTGTAAAGTCATCCATAAAAACCTCTATAAAATTCTCAATATACTCAGAAAAGATGCTTACCATACACCATTGGAATGTACCGGATGCGTTACACAATCTGAATGGCATTCTGCGGTATGCAAAAGTGCCAAAAGGACATGTAAATGTCGTTTTCTCTTGGTCCTCCGGTGCAATAGCGATATGAAAATACCCTGAATAGCCATCTAAAAAGCAATAATAGAAACGACCAACAAGTCGCTCAAGCATTTGATCAATGAATGGCAAGCGAAAGTGATCTTTTCTGGTTACCGCGTTCAGCTTACGGTAATCAATACAGACTCTCCAACCTGTTTGGACTCGTGTGGGGACTAATTCCCCATGCACATTTTCTACCATTGTAATGCCTCCTTTTTTTGGCACAACTTGGGTCGGACTAACACACTAACTATCAGAGATGGGATAGATCATACATGCCTGTAGGAGCTTCAGCACCTCCTTTCTTACTAACTCCATCATAGGTGGGTTGAGCCCTCTTTGTGGCTGTCTGGATGGCTTGGCACCATCTTCTAGGAGGATCCTATGCATACATGTAGAGGGACTAATCCCTTTAGTGTCAGCAATAGTCCAACCTAAAGCTGTCTTGTGCTCTTTTAGTACCTACACCAATTTTTCTTCTTGCTCCTTGGAAAGTTTGTTAGAAATAATGACAGGAAAAGTGTCACCATCTCCAAGGAAGGCATATTTTAAATGCTCAGGGAGCTGTTTAAACTCAACTTCAAGTGCCTGTACTACAGAAGGAAGAAACTTCTCACTAGAGAGAGTTAGTGGTATGGGCCCAATGGCCAAACCATCAGCAGGAGATTCACAGCAAGCACTTAAATCAGCAAGGATTTCATGATATCTATCAGGCAAATTGTAATCCATGCATGAATTGTCAATGTCATTCTCTAAAACAGATTGTAACTCATCACCATAAGTAGTATCAAAGACATCTTGCACAATGGGATCAATTACATCAATAGAACAAAGAAAATGATCATCTTGGGGGTATTTTATAGCATTATCCATACTATATTCAAATTTCTCCCCATCAAATTCCATAGTTAGGACACCTTTACACATATCAATTTTTATTTTTGCAGTTTTCATGAAAGGTCTACCTAACAGAATGGGTGCAACATGCAAATCATGATCCATGTCAAGCACAAAGAAATCAGCAGGGAATATTAACTTATCAACCATGACAAGGACATCTTCAACAACCACTTTCGGGTAGACTGTAGACCTATCAGCTAATTGAATAATAACACCAGTTTCATGCAAAGGTCCTAAGCCTAGTGAAGTGTAAACAGAATAAGGCATGACATTAATATAAGCACCTAAATCAAGCATGGCTTTATCTATTTTAGTGTCTCCTATTATGCAGGGAATGCTGAACATGCCTGGATCACTACACTTCTTAGGCATTCGCCTTTGAAATACAGCAGATACATGTTCAATGACCTTAACTTTTTGTTTCCCTTTCAATTTTTGGTTCCTTTTGATAGTGCACAACTCTTTCAGAAATTTAGCAAATCTAGGAACGCCTTTAATTAGATTAAGTAAAGGGATGTTTACCTCACACTTTGAAAACGTCTCAAAGATCTCCTTGTCGTTCTCGGGCTTCCTTGTGTCTTTCAGTGCTTCAGGAAAGAGAGGGGGTGGTTTCTGAGAAACCATAGAAGGGAAATCTAGGCGAACATATTGATCGTCGAGATCTGGAGCCTGGCCGCGATCGCCATCAAGAAGTCGCGATCGCGGTTCTTGAGTTATTCGGAAATCATCGCCACCGAGATCGCAGCCCGGATTGGGCGCGATCACGTCTTCACTTTTCTCAAATCCCGAGGCCTTAGTTAAGGGGCTGTGATCGCCACTTATGGGGGTCGCGATCGCGGTATCTTCGGCCGCGGTCGCACCTTGTTCTGGCTGCGATCGCGGTTCGTCCGATCTCTCGTCAACCTTCGACAATTCTCTTCCACTTCTTAATGTAATCGCACTCACATTCTCCCTTGGATTGATGGGCTGTGCTGGCAGTTTTCCAGAATCTCTAGCCTCCAATTTGCTAATTGTAATAGCCAGTTGACTGATCTGGGTCTCTATATTCTTGATACTAGCTTGAGTGCTCTGGATGCTAGTCTGAGTGTTCTGTCCCAACTGGTCTACTGTTTTAGCTAGCCTTGCAAACATTTCTTCAGCATTGAATGTGTTGTTTTGATTTTGAACTGGAGGTCTAGGAACATAAGGTTGCCTGGGTTGCTGATTTTCTCCTTGCTGATTATATTGAGGCTGATTTTGATTCCCATATCTCAAATTTGGATGATGTGCCCAGCCTGGGTTGTAAGTATTAGAATAAGGATCAAAACGAGGTCTAGGAGGTCCATAGCCTCCTACAACATTAACCTCAGCCTAAGGTTCCTGGAGTTGTGGGCAGGCATCAGTAGGATGAAGTGTGTCAGCACAGATTTCACATGCCTTCAGTTGTTGAGGGGTTCCTTGCAGCATGAACCTCTTCATCATGTCCTTCAACTCCTCCATCTCAGATATTATAACAGAAGAGGAGTCAATAGCATTGACTCCTTTAGCGCCAGTTCTTTTGTTGAATTGCCTTGAGTTCTCAAATAGCTCAGAAACGAGCTCAAGGGCATCTGCTGGTGTTTTGTTTAACAGGCTTCCACCACAAGCTGCATTCACCATTCTGCGCTCCTCGTCCAATAATCCACCAAAGAAATACAGTATCAGGTCTTGATTAGAATATCCATGATATGGACAACTGGCACACAGTCTCTTGAAACGCTCATGATAATCATACAGGCTCTCTCCAGCCTGTTGTTCAATATTGCTCAGGTTCTTCTTCAGACTGTTTTGTTTGGTGGCTGAAAAATATTTCTCCAAGAATGCTGCTTTCATCTTAGTCCAGGTATTAATGGAGCCTGGAGAAAGATAGTAGAGCCACTCATTGGCTGAATCCTTCAAAGAGAAAGGAAACGCCCTCAGCTTAATTTGGTCTTCAGTTACATCAGCAGGTTTCATACTTGAGCAGACCCGATCAAATTCAACAAGATGCTTGTTAGGATCTTCTCCACCCTGCCCATGGAATTGGGGCAAAAGATGGATCAGTTCAGACTTCAACTCAAACGTAACGCCTTCATTCAGCGCAGGGAACTCAACAGCCAAGGGTTGTTGTTGAAAGTTTGGGGCAGTCAGCTGCCTCAAAGTTCGATCTCCCATTGTCTTAGTTACAGAAGAATTCAAGTTGAATGGCAATTCAAAGAGTAGATTCCGAGCTTCACGTCTCAACCTGGAAAGGGTTCTTTCAATCTATGAATCAAAAGGCAAAATAGAAGAATTAGTAGCACGGGTGTGGACCATAAACTAAGGTCCACACCAAAGTTGGTAACAATAAAAAGTTAGAATAAAACAAAGTGTTCCCGACAACGGCGCCAAAATTTGACTGGTTGAAAGTCGTTGATGCCAAATCAAAAATAATTCCCTAGTTACTCAACTAGTATAGTCGGTAAGTCGGGGTCGAACCCAAGAGACACTTGTAATTCTAAGAAATATTATTATCAACTATAAAGTAATAAAAAGGGGGGGGGGGGTGGAATTGTAAACTACAACTAGGGAAAATTAAACAAAGAAAAGCAATAAATCAAAAATGGAAAAGATTGGATTTTTATCAATTAGGGAAAACAATCTTATTCAAGCATCCACTTTTCTTTCTCAAGTTATTGATCATGGATTCAAACAAGTTACTCCTTTGGTTATTCCTATCCTGATCAGAAATATAACATGGCAACGAGACATGCAAACTTAATATCCAAACAACTCATGAAACGATCATAAATAATAGGGATATTAGCAATGAGAACAAAGATAAACAAGATACATGCAATTGAATTCCAACGAGTCAAACAATTAACATGCATTCAAATCTCTTTCTCAATTGTTTTAGTCCAACGAGTCCTAAATCAATTGAGTTGCTACAAAGATTAGGCTTTGCTACGATAAAACCTAGATCTAGCAATAGATAATATTAATTTCAACAAGTTGGCCAGACAAGCAGAAATCAACACAATCAATAAAAATTACGCACAAGAGAATTGAAATAACCTGTAGAAATAAACTTGTAAAGTAGAATCTCACAACAACTTGAGTCTGAAAAGCTTCAACTTGAATAAGATTTAGAGAGTTTAGTTCTCCATAAGAGAGAAAATACCAAAGTCTGAAATTATGAAAACTAGGTCTAAGAGAGAATACAAACAAAGGTTAAAAAGTAAACCTCAAATAGTCTCGAACAAGTCGGAAATAAAAAGATATAAAAAAATATAAAATAATAAAATAAGCGGAGAAATCTTGATCGCGTCGATCTCCAGCCGGGCTGCGATCGCCATAGTGCATAGCCACAATCGCGGCCAATCTTCAATCCGTGACATCAATCGGCGACCTTGAACCGCGATCACCACCAAAGCTCGCCGCGATCACGGCCTTTTTTGTCATCGCGGTCCTCCTTGCCACCTCGGTCTTCCTCGGTGACGTCCACCGCGATCGCCCTTTGGGGTGGCAGCGATCGCGGCCTTCAGTATCTTAGACATCTACAGATCTTCATAACTCTGAACTCTCGGTCTTCAAATCTGTTCTTCAACAATGCTCCTAATAGGCCTAAAATACTATAAAAATGTGTACTAAAAAGTCCTAATTATGCTGTATAAAACACAGCATATCAAACGGCCACACCCTTATCGATGTTCTTCCCATCAACTTGTTGTACTACCCCGGTCTCCCAATCCGGTTACTCATAGTCGTTTACACCAATCACAATGTTTGACTTCTTCGTACCTCTAGGATTATGCGCACCCATACCATATTGTACAGTTATCCATTGATTCATTCATGCCACTTTCACCGATTTGGAAAGTTGTCAATGATTGTGGTTGCCAGTCATTGCTTTTTCTTGTTGAAATTTTTATTAGGACGCTTATTTTGGATTTAGCTGAAATCTGAGCTTGCTTGGTTCCAATCGAAGTAGATAAGAAGGTCGGTACTTATGGTTGGAAGTAGATTTGGAATGTAAATAGTCGAATGCGATTTGGGATAGAAATTGATAAAGCGTAATTTTTCCCTCACATTTCTCATCTATTTCTTAGAGTTACAAATGGGTCCTTAATGTATCTTAAATACAAAACATTATAGATTTAAAGAGCATTTGCACTCTCAGCAAAAATATACTTTATTGACTATCATTTCCCGCAGAGCTTTCTTGGTAATTTTTCTTCCAATTTCTAGAGAGAAGGCTCTAGAACTTTATTAAAATCTTATGATGTCTTTAAATCTCATACATCTTTTAAAATAAATAATAGTACCACAAAAATAGAAATAATTTTCGTTAAGCAAAACTTGCCAGCAAAGTTGTCAAAAGTTGATCCGACCCGTAAACGCAGCCCGAATTACTCAAAAATTTTAGGATTAACTCCCGTAAATTTGAAACCGAAATCCGGAATAAACCGAACCCGGTAGACCCGAAATCTGGAATAAACCAAACTCGGTAGACCAGAAACTCGTTGGGTTGACCAATTAATTATATTTATAGAATATATAAAATTCATTTTGAATAATATATTTTATTATTAAAATATGTAAAAAAAAATAGTATATTTTAATTAGACATTATTATTTAATTAAGATTTGATTTTAATAATCTTACAAAATTCGATATTTTTAACCCGCGGATCAATACAACCCTTTCAAAAACTGTAACGACCCGATCTGTTAACCCGTGATACGAAATGCGACTCAACCCAAAGACCCATCCGCGATTGACAAGTCTACTTTGCCAGGATCCAGTTAATGTGTTAAAAAAGAATTAAAAAAAATGTATTATTAGGTTGAAAACATGGCAATTACACTACAAGATTACACAAGAGGGACTCCATTGATGCTTCTGTACAATTTTGGAGGGAAATCGAAAGGGAGCGCGAACGAGTATGGAGGATGACGAGAAGCAACAACTCCTCAACATGGGCTTCTCCGCTGAGCTCGCCGCCCAAGCCCTCGCTGCCACTGGCGGCTCCTCCATCGCTTCGGCCGCGGAGTGGATACTGAACCGCCAACAACACAACCACCAATCTGCCGCCGCCAACACCACAACCACTTCCTCCTCACCAATCTCCTCCCAATCTCAATCTCAATCTCAATCTCAATCCCAGCAGCCTAAAATAGACCGATTCTTCAACTTCCACCTTAAACCCTCATCCACACCCGCATCCTCCCCGTTAACCCCCAAATCGGACACCACATCGGAGATTTCTCTCCCGAAGCGCCGGAAATTGTCGCCTCCTCCTCCTCCTCCTCCTCCTCCGTCGCAATCTTCGCCTCCGAATCAGCCTCTAGCGGAGCGCATGCGCCCTAGAACCATCGACGATGTGATCGGCCAAGACCACATTCTGGGGCCCACTTCTCCCCTTCGCTCCTCCATAACCTGCAATCGCCTCCCTTCCATCGTCCTCTGGGGCCCACCGGGTACGGGGAAGACCTCCATAGCCAGAGCAATCGCCGTTTCCATGGCTTCTCAGTACCGATTCGTGTCGCTATCGGCCGTGACGTCAGGGGTGAAGGACGTGAGGGAAGCAGTGGACGAAGCTAGGAAGCACCGCAAGGGGAAGAATGGTAAGAAGACCGTGCTCTTCGTGGATGAAGTTCACAGGTTCAATAAGTCACAGCAAGACTCTTTCTTGCCTGTGATTGAAGATGGGAGCATTGTGTTCATTGGAGCCACAACTGAAAACCCTTCCTTCCATTTGATCACCCCTCTATTATCTAGGAGCAGGGTTTTGACACTTAACCCACTCGGAACTAATGATATTAGCACCCTTTTGAGAAGGGCGGTTGGGGATTTTGATAGGGGCTTATCTACGAGTTTCGGTATGAAATTGAATGTGGAAGAGGGAGCTATAGAGCTCTTGTCATCACAGTGTGACGGGGATGCCAGGGTGGCATTGAATGCCCTTGAGGTTTCTTCCATTATAGCGAAAGCCCGGTTTGAAAATGATATTGATAAGCAAAGATTAAATAATGGTAGTCAAAATGTCGGTGAGTTAGATCAGAATGGTGAAAACACAAGTAGTTTGTCTGATTCTGATGTGGTTTTGGTGACTGTGGCGGATGCCAAGGAAGCAATTCAGTGCAAGCATTTGGCGTATGACCGAGCCGGGGAAGAGCATTACAATCTAATAAGTGCTCTTCACAAGTCTATGAGGGGTAACGATGCGAATGCAGCCGTATATTGGCTGGCCAGGATGTTGGAAGGGGGAGAGGAGCCCCTGTACATTGCGAGGAGGCTTATTAGGTTTGCAAGCGAGGATGTCGGGTTAGCAGATGCGTCTGCGCTGGTGCAGGCTGTTGCTTGCTATCAAGCATGTCATTTCATTGGGATGCCTGAGTGCAATGTGGTTCTTGCTCAGTGTGTGGCTTACTTGGCTCTGGCTCCAAAATCTGTGGCTGTATATAGAGCTATTGGGGAAGCTCAGGGTGTAGTTCGGAAGTCTGTTGGTGGGAATGAGGGCGTGCCTCTTCATCTTAGGAATGCGCCTACCAAACTCATGAAGGATGTTGGTTACGGGAAGGGTTATATTTACACTCCTGATAACCCTTTGGCCTCACAGAGTTTCTTGCCACCATCTTTAGAAGGACACGAGTTCCTTAAATGGCCTTGAACTGATGCTGACAAATTACTCAAGTTGTTTGATCTGTATGGTTTGGAAGAGTCAAGAGAGTGTTTGGATCAATGGAGCTTGGTTGGCCTTTGCTGTAATTTTTGAGTTATGCTACAGGCATTTATGCTTCTGCATCTAGACAGTAAATATATCGTATGCTTTATGTATTTGGCATTAATATGCCTATTGCCTAGTGCTATTTTGTCCCGAAAATTGATGTTCCAAGTATTCAAAGTTGTGCAAGGGAATCAAACTCTATCATTACTTCCAGCTTAAACATATTTCCCTCATGCAGCAGCCACTTGTTAAATCCATTTGTGTAATTTGGATATCTTATTAGCTTAACAACTTGATCTTTTGCTCTGTGTTATTTTATTTTATTTTCTGGCTGTATCATTTCCTAGTTTTGTTTGTTTAAGCCAAGTATGAATCACGTGAGCAGAGGACAAACATCAAACATGAAACATGGTTTCTAGTATGCTGATGATGATATGCAAAAGTGGATTAGTGGAAAATGGAAATGAATGAAATTTATCTCTCGTGATCTGCAGAAATTACACAAAACAAATCTCATCCATAAAAATAACTGTGAACAAGCACCTTCTAATGCTTTGCACCAGCATAAATATTAAGTGCATTAATGCAGCACTTGTCATTCCACACCTGGAAGTAAATCCAGTTTGGTAAGATTCAAGGTACCAAGTGACCCATATACCTTTCCTGCTGTACTAATCTATGTTTTTGGCAACTCTGATTGTTTACTTGTCTCTATTGATGCAGTTCATTCGAATATTTCATGGCTTTATTGGTAGCCTGAATGATTAAGTTCTTATGGAGAACGTTGTGCTGTGCTGCAGAGATTAGAAATTCAATGGAACTTGCCTGAAAATAATTTGCACAATTTTATAGCATACTGTTTTCAATCTGCTGAACTTGACCATTAGCCATTGACATTTTTAGTGATGCTTTCTTACTCTATGCTGTCTGTTTTTTTTTTACTTGGTCTTGTAAAGGTCTGTACATTGATTGCCTAAAGCAATCCCAATATTACCTTGCAAAGTCAGCTTTGAAGCATTGATTTTTTGCTCCACATATTATATACGTATATCTCTTGGTGCCTCCTCCCTTGTAAATCGACAGCGGCATTCTAGCCAAAAGGGAGCCATATGAGAAAGTGCTGCAGGATGTGATTGGTGATCACATACTGAACAAGGAGCTGGAGAGTATTGAAATAATGTATTGTGACACAAAATGGCAACATGAAGTAATCATGAAAATTAACGTGAAACTAATGTAACGAAATTGTTTATACACAAGTTAATATAACACCAAAGTATCATGAAAACTGGATCTACCAACAAGCATGGAGCGTAGTGGGAGGGGCTACGCTTCCCTTCGTTGAGGTCGAGTGTTCGATCCTCAGTGGAGGAGAAATGAACTTGTTGGGAGAACAAATCCCACCCAAAAATAAAGGGGCCCTCGCGAGACTCGAACTCCAGACGTAGGCGTTTGATGGAGCAAAGCTCTCCGCTGAACTGGGGTGGTAATGACCAAAAAAAAATGAAAACTGGATCTTTTATACTCTTGTCCAAATGTGATTTAGCTAACATGAACGCGGAAATTTATCTATTGTCCATATGTAATGGCCAAGGATAGTGACTTATGGAGGGACAATATTAGAGTCACAAATATTTAGCTTTTGTCTAGTCTTGGTCTTGCCGTTGTCCAATATTTAGCTTTTGTCTAGTCTTTTGTCTAGTTTATTTTTGTTTTCTGAGTTTTTCGGAAACATGTAAGAATGTATATATTTAGACCCCCAGATCCCTGCCCTAGCGAGACTATACCGGAATTTTGCTGCTTGTTTACACAAATCGAATTCTTCATTTCGTGTATTGCCCTCTTTTATGAGTGATATATCAATTAGTAAATATTCCATATTCAAGACCTGCCCACATTATTTGTCCTTTAAATTCTCTCTTTCTGGTAACATTATTTTTTCTGAAACTTGATGTTGATTCCCCTAGCAATTTGGTTAAATTATACTGGAGTAATATGAATGTTTGCTTAATTAGGCATTGCATGGCTTGGTGGTGTACAAGAATTCCTCAGCACTCAACAGCTTGGAATTTCAACTTCTGTTTCCTCTAAAGCTAAAAAGATGATTAAAAAAAAAAAAACAAGAACAAGGTACTAGTCTTGAAAACAAGAACAAAGAGGACAATGGAGACACTAAGAAGGAAGTTAGAGCATTGGAGTTTTCAAGCAAATATGCAAAGTTAGGGTACGACCCTGACTCTCGCTCTATTATTAGAGGACAACTGTTTATGTCTATAATCGGTTACATTACTCGCATAACTAGGATCTTTAGGAAGGATTAAGGCTCAAAAGGATCAAGGTTAGAGAATATTATAATATAGTTCCACATCTTCAGGACCCTAACTGTCTATTAGGTATCTATTTTTTCTAAGATATATTTCAGATGAATAATTGTGATTGTTGTGATTGTCAAGAGCTTGATCCTGAATATGAAAACACTTGCAAGTTACAACAAAGCTTTGAAACCATGTTACTTACTAAACAGAGGAATTAATAAGTTTCACCCAACTAGATATAATGTGCACCTAAATTAAGTTTGATCAGTAAAAACAGCTTACACGATGCTGTGTGATAGCTTTGAGAAGCTGAGCTTCTTAAGACGGTTAGACAAGGAGCCAGCCGGGATCCCACAGTTTGTGTCCACAACTTCAACAATAGAAACTTTCCTTGCCGGCTTTTCTCTCTTAGGCGTCGTCTTCTCCAAAGCCATGTTTTCAGAGCCGAGAATGGGAATACGATGGTGCGGTCTCTTCTTGTGAATCTTCGTTTTCCATGTTTTCAACTCTGGGCTTCTACTACTACTACTACCACTACTACCAACACTTATTTCCTCTGGGGATGCCTTTTGCTTTTGTCGCTTGGGAGTTGTAGGGCCCACAGCCGGGACCTGAGTACCACTGATCAGCGCTTCATCCATTGATTTCCTTAGCTTGGATGATGAAGATACTTGAGATGAGGAACTTGCAGATTCAAGCTCCTTGTTCATCAAGGAGCCGATTGTCCCCGTACTCCCAACCCGGATAGAGCCTCCTCCGCCTCTCTTGATGTCTTCGAGTTTTTGGGCCATGTTTTTTCACTCTAAGCTCTGAACATGCCAAGCTTTTAAAGTCACAACAAGTCAAGAGAAATCAAAATTCCATGAATTTTTAAGCCATGAAAGTTTAAAACCACACTGAACTCATCAAACGAAAGGCAACTACCAAATCAAGCAAATGGTCTCCTCTTTAGAAGGAAGAAGCGACAAATCAGCTCTCAAATGTATTTGTTAAGATTTAGCTACATATCAGAAAATTCTCAATGAAACACAGTGGACAAATGCAATGATCAGTTACCCAAAAGGTTAAAAGTTTGTTTTAGAAATACATGAGAAAGGTAGAAACTGATCTTGGCTGAAAGAAGAGTATTCTCTAACTAGTGGTCATAAAAACACAAATCCACACAGCTCATACAAAAGCTAAGGCTTACTTAGCAAGAAATCAACAACATATCACAAAGGTTTCAAATACAAACTTCCTAATCCACCCCAAAATGAAGAAATAACTTTTACAAATTACAATTAGCTACCAAATTTGCATCCCAAACCGACAAACAAAAAACCGAAAGAAAATGCAATCATATCTCCTACAGAATAATGAAATTGGAGTACCTAATGATCATACCTACACCAATCAGAGAAGAAACCTAGATTGGGAATCTGTCTGAGCTGCCAATCCAAAAACCAGAGTGTATAAACATCAAAATGGCACCCCCAGAACTCAAATTCTGGACATGATAAAGAGCACACACAGAAGTACCATTTCAAAAGTCTTCTAATACTACAACAACCGGAAATTATACGACAAGAGAAAATCAAAAGCAGTGTAGAACCCTAAAAAACAAAGCAACGGCAACAACGACTGACCTGTTGCCACTTTGCGAACAAATTAAATGGCAATGAGATCGAAACAAAATAAAGGAGAAAAAGAGCGAGAGGTGTATAGCGATGAATGATTGAAAGCACTCACCAGCGCACGAGCGGCCTAAGATGGAAACTTTCAATTCGGCCCCGGAAAGTTTGAACTACTCATTCTCTTTGAATTTTATTTGTTGTTTTTGAAATTGCAAGGGGACAAGTTCACGGATTCTGATGGAAGTTCACGGAGGACCGTATTAGGCGAGAAGGATAATGTTACATTTAATGCTTTTTTATTAGACAAATATCAATATGCGCTACTTATTTTTTAGGAAAAATTATCCATATATCCTTCAAATCTTACAAAATCAGTTATATATCATTTCAAACTTCAAAACTAGCTATTTATCCATCAAATTATAATATTATTTGTTTTTTATCCAAATTCTTTTTCAACCTATTAAATATGATTAAAACACTAACTAAATTTATAAAACCTAAACTAACCTCAACTAATTATTGCTATTTCAAAAAAGCTTAAAAATAATTTGCCCATGACGTTTAACCTCAACTACCCCTCTGGCCATGGTTTTCTTTATTTTTTTGCTAACCTACCTACAATAGTAAGTACAATAGAATCTATGCAAGAACAACTAACAAATCATGCAAGTTTATAATAGTTATAGAAATTATAACGTCTATAGAATCATGCAAGTTCATCAATAAATAGTATGTAGAAAACCCTAATACAATGGAATTTGAAAATTTGAAGCTACAAATTAAGAAGAGAACACACAAAAACTAATGCAATTTTTAACAAAGAAAGTGAATTTATACAAAGTGTAGTTACAAAAATTGAGAAGAAAATAAATTGATTTTAATTAATTACAAACTACCGCCACATGTCTTTGAGGGAAGTAGAATCAATGAAGAAAATAATTGGTCAACATAATAAGATTTAATTATAATCTATTAAATAAGGTAATGATATCTTAGATAGTACTCCCTCCGATTCGAATTAAGTGTCGTTTTAATACTTTAAATTTGATCCAGTTTATGTGTCGTTTTAGGAATTCTAGGCAATTGATTAGGAGTGAGTTATGAGAATTGTTGATTGGAATGTGCTTTTATTTATTAATGTTATTCATTCATTCGTTAAAAAAAGTGATGAGTGGTAAAATTTATAAAAAAAAATACATTGTTGAGTTTAGTTAATACTTTGCTTAAATCTTGTGTCAAAAGTTAAAACGACCTTATTTTGAATCGGAGGGAGTATAGATTTAGTGAGATTTTTTAATTATGCTTAATAGGAAGAAAAAGATTTTTTCTAAAAAAAAGGAAATATTATAATTTGATGGATAAATAAGTAGTTTTGAAGTTTTAAGGGATATATAACTGATTTTGTTAGATTAGGAGGATATATGAATAATTTTCCCTATTTTTTAATGTTTTAATTCCTTAATGACAATATTTATAATTTTTAAAAATTGGTTTTTACATAGATTGGAATACTTATGTGATTTTGATTAGATTGGACACTAATTAATTGTATTTCTTTTGTCCTTGTTAGGCATGTGTTGCCGTTTTAAGGTATGCGTGGTCGTTTTATTTTTACGGATATGATAAATTGTATTAATAAAATATAGTTCTAATAATTATATGTGTTTTGTCTTTGTTTGGCTATGATAAATAGTATTAATAAAATATATTTCTTCGGCTATGATAAATTTTATCAATAAAATATAGTTCTAAATAATTGTATGTGTTTTGTGTTTGTTAGGCTATGATAAATTTTATCTTTAGTCTTTTTCTTTATTTATTGATATATTATTAAATTAATTTTTTTTTGTCTTTGTTAGGCTTCCGCAACCCTTATTCTTTTTGTTTTTGTTAGGCTTTTGCAACTATTTTTTAAAGGTGGTTCTGTTACACTTTAAAGGCTATGAAATACTTTAATTTTGTTTTTGTTAGACATAGCTTGTTAGAAACTAATCATACAAAGGCAAAAAGGTTGGAAATAGTGGAAAAAGAAAATAGAAAATAGAAAATAGAAAAAGGCAAACTGAAAATAAAAAAAGATGGTGAAAATTACAATTATCAAAGGTACTCCCTAGTTCCTCCGTCCCATTTTTTCCTTCCCACTTTTCTTTTAAGGCGTCCCAAAATAATCTTCCCATTTCTAAATCTTTCTATTTTAGGATATATGAAAATTACCAATATGCCCTTACTTTCTAAATCTTTCTATTTTAGTACTCTTTACCATTTTTAATACTTTTTCACATTTTTCAATACTTTCTTTCCACTTTTAAACACTTTTTACCCACTTTCCAATACTTTCTTTCCTCTTCAACACTTTCCAACACATTACCTTAATTATTGTGCCCAAACCCTAATGAGAAGTTAATTTTGGGACAGAGGGGGTATAATTTAGTAAAGGTGGTCTTATCTAGTAGCATAGATTTGAATTCAAGCTTGATCAATTTAAATATATTAATATTAAAGAAGAGGTGAATATGGGAGGGGGAAATCACGATATAGAATTTATGCATAGAAAGGAAGTGAATTATTAATATTAAAAGACACGTGATTTTATGTCACTAAGAAGTGTATTGTTCCTAAAAGAGTATTGGTTTGTTCTACCGAAAAAAGAGTATTGGTTTGCATAGGATGGAAAGAGATATGAAAATGACATTTTCATAAATTTATTAAAGGGGCATGGTTTTTTTTTGGATTTACATACACTATTTTTTTTATAAAACATGGCTCTCTTTTATAATAGAATAGAAATAGAAATAGAAATAGAAGTAAATAAGAACTTAAAATTCAAATACTTTGTAAGTCTTAAACCTATTTTTTTTTGGAAGTAGATAAGAAGTTAAAATTCAAATACTTCGTAAGTCTTAAACCTAGTTTTGTCATTAAAGGACAGGACATCATCATCATCATCATCATATAAGGGACATTTCCCTTAATGCACCATTTTAAGAGAAAAAAAATAATTAATGCTTCTGATTTGCAGCAGAGAGGAATTTGCTTTTACAGATCAACCAATCACAATTAAACAATGAAATAGCCTAGGATTGCCAACTTAGTACAAACAAAATGAGACTTCACTTTACAACCAATCACAATTCAACATTTAAAGTCACACGGATTACACCCAGGTTAAGGACAATTTTACTCCCCAATAATGGAGACTTAATTTTACAAAAGGGGACTTAATGCTTCATCTTACACACTTTCTATCTTCATTTGCCTCTAAGCATCCTTCATAAACTAGCAAGCATCATTGATAAATCCTCATGCCTTCAGATATTGATTTAAATGTGCATCCTCTTGGCATTAATGACGAAGATTATAGGTCCAATATTGATCTTAACCAGCCAGCAAGTGGTGGGGACATGGGAGAAGATGCTCCTCTATTTGACCTTACTGAAGAGCTACAGTCATCAATGCAGCAGGATGTAGAGAATGCATTTAATCCACAACCAACAAATCATCACCAGACAACAAGGAATTGGCTCAGTACAAATCAAAAAATGCACATCTTATTATGACTTCTAAATAAAGCAACAGATGGAAAGCTTCATCATGGGGCAATAAATGCAGCTGCACATGAATTCAATATTTCAAGGAAGAGCATCGACAAGATATGAGGCAAAGCAACGACACAGAGGGAGAATAATCAAAGACATAATGTGTCAGCAAATTATCATATGTTAGGGAGAAAGAGAATTCATGTGCCATCAATAGCTATTACATCTCTGAATATGAGAGAGAGGACATGCATAAGGGACTTATCAATAAACATATCAACAAATATCACATTTTCCAAAAGCACAATTCACAAAATGATCAAGAGATGAGCCATGCCACACACAAACTCATTGCATCGAGGTTTGAAACCAGCAAACAAGTTGACATGATTGGAATGGATTCTAAGCATGATCCCAGGGGATACACTATAACACCCCTATTTTGCAACGATGGGTATTACCGCCAGTGACCTCGGACTTTACCGTCCAAAGTCACCCTAGGCTTTATAAGGCATTAAACTTAAAGAAATGCGGAATTTAAATGGTAATATATGACATTAAAAGGTGCTCAAACTTGAGACTTTAAATATTGTCATTACATCTTAAACTGTTTCAAAACAACATGATAGAGTTAAGCATCGGAATTAATAAAACCTTGTTCTTGCAAAGCGTAGTGAATCCAAAATATGACAGAAATATATTCAAGAAGACTTGACCTTCCTTCCTTCAACTTTCTTGATTCTTCGTCTTTAAACCTTCGAGTGAAGTTTCCTAGAGTCTGACATTTGTCGCGAAGGGCGAGAAATACCAAGAAAAAATGCGGAAAATAAACGGAATTAGTCTAAGGAGACTAAGCAAGTGAGAGCAGAAATTCTCAAGGGTAGTATGGTAATTTTATTATTTCATCAAGGATATTAAGGGAAGAAGTACTTGAAAATTATAATCACTTTGTGGAGCTTATAAGGACGGAATTTAGTTGATCTCGAAAAGAGATAAACTTGGATTCGAGAAGAAGGGAACCACGAGATTATAGTTCCTCTTAGAGTACAATTAATGTTGGGAATGTTTTAGGCCACATCAATTTTCTAGAAAACCTCTCGCACCCTTTTCGGACCTAGAGTCGGGTCGGTCTTACACGTGGTTCTAAACCGGCCCAGTTTTAATTCATTTTAATGTGCACTAACACTTATCTTTATTACGTGTCAAAATGTTTCATATTATTTATAAATTTTAAGGGTGTGGAGGCTGTGAAAGAACCGAGTCCACTTAAAGGAAATGAAGGAATTCCAGGTCTCTTTCATCCTGAGTGTTTAGGCCTCTTTCATCCTGAATGTGTAGGCCTCTTTCATCTTGAGTGTGCAGGCCTCTTTCATCCTGAGTGTGCAGGCCTCTTTCATCCTGAGGATACCCGACCTCTTTCATCCCGAGTGTATAGGCATCTAGCTAGTGCATAATATAATATCGCCTATGCTAATCCATAACAAATCTCGAAAAGAGATTGAAACAAACAAGGCCACAAATCATCGGTCCTAAAGTTCAGTACTAGCGTAGTACAAATAATAATAGCAATATGTCGTTAATTCTAAGCAAATGAATAAACGTAAGTCCATTCATTTTAACAAACAAGTAGTTCCCAACATAGAAGAATTTCCTTAACGGAAACGAAGTATATATATAGAAAGGTTACAAGGGAGAATATCCACTTGCCTTGGATTTCTTTCGGAAATCTACGTAACTCGGAATTTGAAGCTCTTAGAGACGTCTGTACGCTTCAACCTATTTGACCGAAAGGAATGACGAACGAACATGTATTAAAATCCTTATTTTAATCTTAACTAAACTTTTCTCTTATTTTCCTCTTCTAAGAGAAAGAAAGTTAAATCTAAATTATTTTAATTAATAATTTAGATATGAGATATAAAAATAATAATTCTTTATTATTATTTCCAAGATAGTACTCTTTACGATTTAAAAATATTATTAAAAGAAAACATGTAAGGCCTTATTTAAACATAAAGGAAATTCCTTTTTAAACCACATGCACTAATTGTTTAAAATAGACTTAAAATATGATGTGCATGTATTTTATTATTTCTAAGTCAAACTTTATTTTAAACCAAAAGTCTATGTGACAAAGATGATTTTGACATGCAAGTATATTTTAACCACAATTAAAACCTTTTTTCCAATTACCATTATTTTTATGCAAAGCTACTAATAAGACTTATTCTTATGATCACAAATTTCTAAAGTCATGATTTACTTATTATAAAATTATAGAAAATTTTAGGATTGTCATGCATGTGTATAATACTTTATAAAAACACTTTTTAATCTCACATGCAACATCTTAGGTTATCTTACTATGATTTAAACTTATCAAATTAATCATCCTTTTTACTAAGAAAGTTTAACAAGTTTTAATTCAACATTTTGCTAGTTCTTAACACACATGCAAGTATAGTTTTAGTCCACAACTTTATAAAAAATCACATGCATAACCATAAGATTTATTTAAGTACCTATTATCTTTATACTTGATGGTTTTAGTTCTAGAATGATCATCCATAAATTATACCAAATTCTTCTTAGCTTAAATTAACATGCAAGAAGATTTTAAGTTATAAAGAGTCCATCTTTTAACATCCAACAACTTCTTAACTTGTTTAATAGATATTTTGATTCAAAATTTTATAACTAACACATGCAAGGGTGACAAGAGTTAAAATAATCATTTTTATTAACATACAAGTACTTATATGAATTAACAACCCATTGTAATTTTTTACTTCTTTCTCTACTCAAAGATCATTTACAAAAAAACATTCTCAAGTTTACAAGTTAAAGGAAGAAACATGCAACTAAGTTGATTTCATGAAAACTCACTTAAACTTACATGCAAGAACATTTTAACTTAATTGATCAAAGCTTGTCCTTATGAAAATCTTTCAAACTAGGAAAAATCATATAAAAGCTTTCAAAGTCTTATGAAAGACATGCATGTAGGTTTTATGCATAACTAAATTATCTTATAAAACTTCTCAAGTCATTATCTACATTAATCAAGGATTTTTGTATAGAAAAGGAACAAGAGTTGGGGTCTTTGATAACAAAAATAAAAATAAAAATTTTTAAGGCTCAAAAATCAACTTGTTCATCTTAAGAAGTTCAAAAAATCATCTAGAAGCTTATAAGACAATTTTCTTTTAAAATTCTTGCATGCATGTCATTTGTCAAAGATGATATGAACAAAAAATGGTATTTCATAAAATCTGAAATTTTGAGATTTTAATTAATGATAAACTCCTAAAAATACTTGGAATTATCCTAAGAAAAATACTTAAAGAAATTGGAGAGATTACCCTTTAAATGTGTCTTGTGTTTTTGTAGGAAGAACAACACAAGGGGAGCAAGGAGAGCAAGGGGAGGAGGGATGGCAGCAGCTCCTCAGTGGGCTGGTGGCACGCCTGGTGGCTGCTAGTGGCGCAGCCTGGTGGCAACCAAGGGAGGGTCGGTGGTGGTGGTGACTAGGGTGTGCCAAGGATGGAGTTTAGGTGTGTTTGCATGTGAAAAATCAGCCCTTGAAGAATTAAAGTATGGATGATTTTGCTTGCTCTTAAGGAGAGAAAAGAGAGTGTTTATGTGAGCTCTCTCTCAAGTCAGGGCTACTTTAAATAGAGTAATGATGGTTAGTGGAGATTGTAGAGATTTTGTGATGATGATGGGTAATCTCCTAATAAGTGAGTGGAAGACTAACAAATGTATTATAATAACTTAAGTCATGTTAGTGAAAGGAAGAGAATATGATAATAGTGAAATAGTCAACTATCATGAGTGGAGAATCTCTACCAAAATCTCACTAGATCTCTCAAATAAATGATCCGACGCGTTTGCAAAACGAACCGAAAGTCGGTTTGAGACGCGCGTCGGAACGGTCGGGTTTTACAAATAGAATTTCCATTAGCTATGAATTTATTAAGTTTTATTTTTAATAAATTTTATTTATTCGAAGAATTATTTCATAAGAATATTATGATCTATTTATTTTAGAAATAGATTTTGAATATAAGAATATTATGCATTTATTTTATTTAATAAATAATTAATGATTAAAAAAATTAATCATAAAAATAGCGGCTATTACATACACCAGAAGCAAAGACAGAGTACAAACCAATGTATGATTATGTGCAAATAGATGAAAAGTGGTTTAACCTCACCAAGAAGACACAAAGGGTCTATCTAGATCAAAATGAGAAAGGGAAATACAGGTCTGCAAACTCATCAAAATTCATCCCAAAAGTCATGTTTACAGTTGCAGTAGTGATAGCTCGCATTTAGGTATAGCTTAGGATGCATACTTATGTTTATTTTGCATGGTTTTAGTTTAGTTTAGTCTAGTTCTTAGGTTTTTAGGTTTTCTAGGAAATTCGGGTTTTGCGCTTGGTTTGTTCGGTTTTGCAGATATTTAGGTAAACAAGCGTGGACGGGATGAAGTTTAGTGGACTATGGTGGAGTTTGATGAGGCTTAGAGTGATACAAGTGAAGATTGGAAGAACCAAGGGTCAAGAGCTTGTGTGAAAAGAACGCTTAAACCCAGGCTATGCATTGAAGTTCTTGTTTCGACACCTCTATCTTGAAATGCTTGGTTTGGGAGCTACAGTGGTCATATGAAGCTGAATTTGCTATCACTGGAAAGATAACAAGAAGAGCTATAATTCATATTTCTACTCCGAGTCCAAATTTCAACTCGAAGGGGGTGAAAACAACCTCTGAAGTGTCACCTAAATGCTGAACCGAGAAGTGCCGCGGGCTTGAGTGCCTACATGCGCGGTCGCGCCACCTAGGAAATGCCCGCGCCATTTTCCTTTCAACCGAGACGTTGGGACGCGTGTTTGGGCTTCGAGATTGGCTAAAGTTAGGTCTTGACCGACATGTTTTAATGTATTTCGGGATTTATGGGTCTTTGGATATCTTAGGGGTGTTTTTAGTTTCTCTTCCATAACATAGAACATAATTTTGGAAGCTATGGTTTCTTTGGAGAGAGTTTTCTCAAAGGAGCAACCTTTGAACTTTTTAAAGTTTTTCTTAATTTAATTATGCATTGCTAATTCCTTTGTGTTTGACTCGTTATTGAAATCATAGATTGCATATTATTGTGAGGTTTGATTGATTCTCAACAACTTGAATAGGTTTTATTCCATGTGCTTGATTGAATCAGAAATATCCTAGGGTTTTGTTAGCTTGATCACCTAATAGAATTTCTAGGTTAATTTACAACTAATCTGATTAATACCCGTTCGCGGTTGATTAGATAAAGTAGTATCTATAATTTTTTAGACCCGTTTGGGCTATTCAATTGTAGAAGGGAATAAATCTGCAAATAACTTAGATGTCTGTTTGCTCTAAGTGTTTGTTTTTATTGATAACTTGATTCGTAGAGCTGTCGTTTAATTGAATCTAGACGTTATTTTAGGTTATTAAATGATTAGGGTTGTTTAGATTGTTAGTTCTTTCAACTAGATTTGAAGTTTGGGTCATAATCCTTAGTAGGAGCATAATCCACGAATGATTATTCAAGTGAAATGGGAATCAAGAGAATCAATGATCAATAAGCATATCTATGATGGATCTAACTAGTTGAACACTGGTCTCTCATATATTTATAATCAACTTTGCATTCATATTTACTTTTTAGTTTGCATCTTAGACTAGATAATCATTCCAAAAACCCCCGTTTTAGTTACTTGGAATCTAAGTAACAACACAAATACATGAGTCTTTGTGGGATCTACTAAGTTTGGTTAAGTTAGGATTCTTTGATAGGTAAACAACTGAAAAATACTTCATCAAATTTGGCATCGTTGCCGAAATTTGTTGTTATTTGTGTTTTACTTTGTGTGTTATTCATTGGTGTTGTCAACCTATCTTACGGTTCGTAACACCTATGCTACTAATCTATGACTTTGTTTGATTGTAGACAGCTGCAAGATGAACACTTCCATGACTATTTTTAAGATTTCAAGACCATGCGTTTGAACTTGGTGCTTGGGGATTACAATACAGTGATAGAGAGGTAAACATGGGAGTTATCCATGGTATGAATCTTGAGACAAGAGGATTGGCTGGCTATATACATGAGCAATGAGAGACTTTTGTTTATGGGACCTGAGGAATATTGGGATTTCTTTTGTTTCATGAGCCGTCAAAGCTTTTTGGTCGAGTCATCTTCCCTACCACCTCAGCCGGTTGATAGGTCTCTTGAGGATATAATCCGAGATATCTCAAAAGGGGCAGGTACTATAATAAAGGAGCACTGTGAGTCTTGTTCTTCGTATTTTCATTTCACAATCTCATGCCCTTTTGAGTTGTGTGAAAGGAGTGGTGGAATCACATTGGAGTCAAACGATCATGAGTCAGACACTCAGATTCAAGTTGAGGAGCAATCTACTACACTTGATGTGAGCTATGAGGATTCATTTGATGCCCAACATGAATTCACACATATAAAGCAAGTTGAGCAGATCATCACAGAGCCAAGGGAAGTTTGTGCAGGCATAGAGATTCTTACAACGCCTAGGGAGCCTGAGTCATTTTCATCCATGTGGAGTAAATTGCTTGATGGTTTTGTAGTTTTGGAAGAAGACTCGCTTGTTGACAATGATGACTTCTTTGTTGGTGAAGTTGACAACCATGAGGGAGAAAAACAACATGATACATCTATTAAGGCTCCCACTGTCATGGTGCACCCTATATTAGGCCTTGACATCCCAAGCTTCAGTTTCCGCACCTTCTCACATCCAGAGCTTATAGAGTTCCAAGATGAGAAGCCAAGTCTACAACACAAGATGGATGATGAGAAATATATGGAGTTCATCTTTGAAGAAAGTGGTATTGCTACCAAGCACTTTGATTCATACTGTAAGTATTTTCTAAAGTCACCACTTGTGCTGAATTTATTTGAGCAAATGCCATTCCATGCACACATGTTTGATAAGTTAAAATGGTCTTTGAAAGTTATATTATGCCTCTTTAATTTATCATTGTGCTACTTATGTTTTTGTGAGATATGTGCACAGGGATTTGACAGGTTATTAATGGCATTGACAATGTCTAATCTTGTCAATCCATGCTCAGAATCAAGCTAATGGCGTTAAATAAGCGCTTCTTGGGAGGCAACCGAAGATTTAGAGTAGATTTACTTTTTAAAAAAATCGTTTGCTTTTTAGGTAGTTTTTGTGTGTGTTTTAGATACCCTAGGTTTGAAAATCAATAACCCGAAACATTCAGAGGAGCGCAGGCATACAAGACATGTGCCGTGACCGCGCAGGTCCGAGCCTCACCCGCGTAATTTTAACAAAAATTCGAACCAATCGGGCGCGGGCAAAAAAGCCAGGTGGCGCCACCGCGGCCCATGGATGGCGCGACCACGGCATGGTAGCGACGCGCCCGCGGCTCCTGTTACAGTGCCCGCGCCGACGGTCCCTTTTTTGAGTTCCGTTCCGAAGTCTTCACCACCACCGTCGGGCGTCGGATTGCCAGCATTACCCGGATAGCTAGATTTTTTGTTAGTTTTTCTCTTTCCTTTTATTTTTACTATACTTTGGGGACAAAGTATGTTTTAAGGATGGGGGAAGGAGATTACTTGTTTGCATTGCATGTAGTTAAATTAGTTTAGGGCATATTTACATTTTTGCATGCATTGATTAAAGTCCTGAAAAATGAAAAAATCAATTAGAAAATTTTGAAAAAATACAAAAATATTGCATTTAGGTTCTTATTTCCTCATTGTTTGATACCTATTGTGTTTCTATGCTAAGTATGAGTCCTAACCCATGATTTGCATGATATGCTGAAATTTCTATGATATGAGCATGATCATTGATTATTTACCTTGATTATAGGACTGAGCATGTATATAGCTTGAGTTTTAGATTCATTCTGAAATTCTAGACAAAAATTTGCCTTGTGAGATTTTTGGCCTTTCATGATTATATTTTGCTCTATATTTCTTGAGTGTATCACCATGATTATCTAGCTCTAGGACTTGCGTTATGACTTTTTTTCAAGACTGTTTTATATGATTGAATGCATGGCATTAAAATGATTGAGGCAATGTTTCTTATTAGCCTATTATTTCCCTTCCTACCTTTACAAGATCCATATTCTTGACACCCCACTTCTTTGAGCTTTAAGCCTATTTTTATAGTTCCACAAAATAATCCCTAGCCTAATAAGCTTGATCCATCCGGGATTTAGGACTTTAGGTTGGTTTTGTTTTATGTGAGTTTTGTATAAGTATGGGGAAAGTTGAAGAAAAAAGGTAGAAAAGAGGAAATACAACTCTAGTGTGTAAAGTGGAAAAAAAATGAAGGTGAAAAGTATGTTGCAAAGAAAAGAAAAAGTTGAGCTAAAAGGTTAGGAATCTTCATAAGTGTAAGAAGAGTTGAAAAAGAGGCAAAAAGTGAAAAAAAAAGCATGAGAAGAATGACAGAAGAAACAAAGTGTTTGAATGAGTTATGGAGTTGGTAAAGAAAGTTTGGGAAAGATAAGATGAAAAGTGTGTTGAAGTTTGGGTTTAGGATTAGTTATTTATCCCGGATTTAGCACCACAAGCCAAATATGATCTCTTCCAAATTTCTCTTTACCTTGGTCCTATTACATTCCTTTAAAAGACCTCATGATTTTTGTTATGTGTTTGATCTACAACGGTGGAGATTTAGGACGCTGATGCAAGCTTATGGTAGTCTAGTTTTCATGGTTGATTTTGAGTGAAACACGCCCTTAAACACTTGAGAGTGAGTGCAAACACATTGCCGTAGTGAGGTCTAGAATGAATGAATAGTCTTTGCTTTATGCTTGATGTAATGCATGCTATAAAGTCTTGGTCGGGTTTTAATTATATGTTGAATTGTTCGATTGATTACGAGATGGATGCATGATTTCATTGATGTGGTGTGACTTGGATTTATGACTTGCTTGAGGACAAGCAAGGGTTAAGCATGGGGGAATTTGATAGCTCGCATTTAGGTATAGCTTAGGATGCATATTTATGTTTATTTTGCATGGTTTTAATTTAGTTTAGTCTAGTTCTTAGGTTTTTAGGTTTTCCAGGAAATTCGGGTTTTGCGCTTGTTTTGTTCGGTTTTGCAGATATTTAGGTAAACAAGCATAGACGGGATGAAGTTTAGTGGACTATGGTGGATTTTTATGAGGCTTAGAGTGATACAAGTGAATATTGGAAGAACCAAGGGCCAAGAGCTTGTGTGAAAAGAACGCTTAAACCCGGGCTATGCATTGAAGTTCTTGTTTCAATACCTCTATCTTGCAATGCTTGGTTTGGGAGCTATAGTGATCGGATGAAGCTGAATTTGCTATCACTGAAAAGCCAACGCGAAGACCTACAATTCATATTTTTTCTCCAAGTCCAAATTCCAACTCGAAGGGGGTGAAAACAGCCTCTGAAGTGTCGCCTAAATGCTGAACCGAGAAGTGCCGCGGGCTTGAGTGCCTACATGCATGGCCACGCCATCTAGGAAATGCCCGCGCCATCTACCTTTCAATGGAGACGTTGGGCCACGTGTTTGGGCTTCGAGATGGGCTTAAGTTAGGTCTTGACCGACATGTTTTAATCTATTTTGGGATTTGTGGGTCTTTGGATATCTTAGGGGTATTTAACCTTGTTTTGAGTTTCTCTTTCATAACATAGAACATAATTTTGGAGGCTAGGGTTTATTTGGAGAGAGTTTTCTCAAAGGAGCAACCTTTGAACTTTTGTAAGTTTTTCTTAATTTAATTATGCATTTCTAATTCCTTTGTGTTTGACTCGTTATTGAAATCATAGATTGCATATTATTGTGAGGTTTGATTGATTCTCAACAACTTGAATAGGTGTTATTCCCTGTGCTTAATTGAATCAAAATTATTCTAGGGTTTTGTTAGCTTGATCACCTAATAGAATTTCTAGGTTAATTTACAACTAATCTGATTAATGCCCGTTCGAGGTTGATTAGATAAAGTAGCATCTATAATTGTTTGGACCCATTTGAGCTATTGAATTGTAGAAGGGAATAAATCTGCAAATAACTTAGATGTCTGTTTGCTCTAAGTGTTTGTTTCTATTGATAACTTGATTCGTAGAGTTGTCGTTTAATTGAATCTAGATGTTGTTTTAAGTTGTTAAATGATTAGGGTTGTTTAGACTGTTAGTTCTTTCAACTAGATTTGAAGTTTGGGTCATAATCCTTAGTAGGAGCATAATTCACAATAGATTTACTCAAGTGAACTGAGAATCAAGAGAATCAATGATCAATAAGCATATATATGATGGATCTAACTAGTTGAACACTTGTCTCTCATATTTTTATAATCAACTTTGCATTCGTATTTACTTTTTAGTTTGCATCTTAAACTAGATAATCATTCCAAAAACCCCCGTTTTAGTTACTTGGCATCTAAGTAACAACACAAATACATGAGTCTTTGTGGGATCGACCCTTACTTATCATTCTACTAAGTTTGGTTAAGTTAGGATTCTTTGATAGGTAAACGACTGAAAAATACCTCATCAAGTAGCAAGGCCGAGATTCAATGTAAAGGGAGAGTGTACATTTGATGGGAAAATAGGGATTTTCCCATTTGCATACAAGGAGCCATCAAAGAGATCATCCAAAAACAGGCAAAAGGGGATACTTGTGACCAAATTGGTGGAATCAATCAACATATCAGTGACAAGAGACGTGCTTATACAGTTATACAACATATTGTTCCAGTAATTAAGGTCAAATGGCCACAAGAAGTTGATGGGCAACATCAAGTCATTTTCATACAACAAGACAATGCTAAGGCTCATATCACACAAGAAGATGAAGAATGGCAACAAGTATATCAACAAGAAGATTTTACTTTCATTTTAGTGTAACCTCTTAATAGTCCTGATTTAAACATTTTGGATTTGGGTTTTTTTAGAAGCATTCAATCCTTAATGCACAAAAAAAATGCCAAAAGATGTTGATGGCATGCTAGATGTTGTTTATAATGCTTATTATGAGCTGGAACCAAAGACCCTAAGTGATGTGTGGATGACTCTTCAATATTGTATGAATGAGGTAATGAAACACAATGGAGGTAATGATTATGACATCCCACATGTTGGGAAGAAAAGACTAGCAAGACAAGGAATTCTACATAGCCAAGTTCAAGCACCAATGCAAGCACTCATGACATCATGGGACATTGTTCATGGTGGGCAAAAATTCAATACAAAAGAGTTAGGCACATCAAATGCGGGCCAAGATGCAACTCAAGGTGAAGAAGAGCACGATTACATAGATTAGAAAAAGAATAAGAATCAGAAGTGCAATGACATTTTGTAGGTTTCATTTTGAAGCAAATTTTTTGTGAAGCAAAAAACTTTAATGCTTGGTTTGTATATTGTATGAGAATTAATGTATATATCCAAAAACAATTGGTATTAATCTCATGTTGTCCCCATTCATCATTGATACAATCCTAAATTAACAACACAAACACATCAATAGGACTCATTCAATCTAAAAAAAACGGTGACTCAAGCACATTAGTGTTGTCAAATTAAATGAAATTGTGTCTAAGTATCTTACAAAGTTGCATCATTGATTACATATTGATATAATCTCAGAGTCCCCAACTATCACAAACACAATCATTAATGACAACACTAACATACCAGCGAGCCTCATTCAGTCATATTTAGGCTCATTTCCTATGACACATTCATAAGTTAACATATATTATGGGTTTTGCATCTCAAGTCAGGTAGACTTCATTATCGATTTACACAAGAAAGCAGGACAAACATGCATTTTCATTCAAAAGCATCAATTTCCATCAGCATCACATCTCCAAACAGTCATAGAAGCAACTATAAACAAACAACATGTTACTGATTTCTTGCACATGGAAGGAGACATTTACTCCACATCCAATCACAATTAAGTAATGAAGTAGCCTAGGATTGCCAAAAACGGAAATTACATCATGGGACTTAAGTGAGGAACTAATAAAAAAGGAGCATTCAGGTCACACGGATTACCCCCAAAATTGCACAATAAACATGCAAGATCCAGAGACACATTCAAGGTCACAAAAGCATCAAGGATTTGCCAAGACAAGGACTTAAGTTGCACAATAACCATGCAAGATCAACATAGAGCATTCAAGGAACAAACAGATAATGCAAGATCACTCTCCTTACTATAAACACGATTTAGGGTCAAGGAGCCATCAAAATATGCAAAACAGAGTCAAGGAACCATCATGTAGAAGATCGAAATGAACATGCAATCAATCAAAACAGAGTAAAAGGGATAGAGTACTTAGCATGCACATTCACTCGGATCTAGAGGGGGCAGATTCGTCATCGTCAGGGGAGTTTGAAGGAGGTTGGTCAACAACACCATCATCAGGAAGCTCGACACTAGGAGGAGACTCAATGGTCTCCAAGGATTCGCCATGACTATTGTGACAATGCATGTATTGGCAATCCGGAGCCCATATACAAGCACTACCTTCCGAGCAAACCCACTTGTCAAGGTCAGATTCGTCCCTAGAGTCGGCCTTGGAATCATGTGCAAACGAACTCTCGACGGAATCCAAGCTCATTGTAATGAAGGGACAAAATCCACAAACTCAATAAAGCTCAATCAAGGCTAGAGATTCAGATATGGGAAGAAGCCAAGAACTCGAGATTGAAAACCAGATGGAGCTCGAGATTGAGGGACGAACTCAAGATCCAATTGATGGAGATCGAAATGGATCTCGAGATTGATGGACGAACTCAAGATCCAATTGATGGATATCGAAGATCCAGAGATCCAGATATGGGAAGCAAGAAATCCTCAAGATCTAGAGATTCGATGGAGAAGAATCGAAGAGAGCGAAGAGATCGAAGATCAATTTAGAGAGGAGAACTCTAGGGTTCTTCGTGATTGAGAGAAAGAGATGAGTGGGCTAAGGTTAGATGGAAAGAAAGAGAGGAACGTTTAATCAGAGGGAGAGAGTGAGGTTAAAAGGTGTGGGGTGGTTATTGTAAAAAAAAAGGTAGTGTTTAGGTATTTTAGTGTTATAATGAGGGTAAAAAGAGAAAGAATTTTATTGATATATGTGGAAAGAAATGAGATGGGTAGTTCTTTTTGAGACGTCGGAAAAGAAAATGTTTGGAGTAACTAGCAATATGGAAATAAATTAAATACTCCGTAATAAGGTTAGAACAATTCAGCATCATTGTCACTTGTGAAGTTTACTTGCTTGTGACTCCCTTTATTGAGAAAGCTCCACTCTGCTTTCTTCGATGGCTACTCATTTCAAAGCTTAGCTCTCACTCCATCTCCACTCTCCTCTCTTCCCAACCTACATTCATCCCCATCAATCCTCCGACGATAACAATGTCCTCCCAAGCTCCCAAATCTTCCTCCTCCTCTAAACCCGCAAAACCCCCAAGCAACATCAACCCGAACCCATCTCGATCTCCTTCCTCTTCTCTTTCCACTCATCTAGCCATGGTGGAGCTAAAGCAGCGCATCCTCACCTCCCTCTCCAAGCTCTCCGACCGCGACACCCACCAGATCGCACTCGAAGAGCTTGATTCCGCCATCTCCACCCTCCAAAATGACGCCGTCCCGATGGTTCTTAACGCCCTCTTCAACGCCTCTGCTTCCGACCCCAAACCCGCCGTCAGGAAGCACTCCCTCCGCCTCATCGCCTCCCTCTCCTCCTCCCACTCCTCCGCCGCCTCTCCTCATCTCCTCAAGATCGCCTCCCACCTCTCCAGGCGCCTCCGCGACTCCGATTCCGGCGTCCGGGAAGCATGTCGCGCCGCCATTGGCTCGCTCTCGGCCACTTACATAGACGGAGGGGGCGGGGGCGGAGGCGAAAACGGCGTCGTTTCAGTGTTTGTCAAGCCGTTGCTGGAGGCGTTGGGGGACAACGACAAGGGGGTTCAGGTTGGGGCGGCAATGTGCTTAGGGAAAGTTGTGGAGTGCGCCAAGAATCCTCCCGTTTTCGCCTTTCAGAAGCTCTGCCCTAGGATTTGCAAGTGTCTCAACAGCCCTGATTTCAACGCCAAATCGGCATTGTTACCTGTGATTTCAATCTTGTCTCAGGTGATGCTCTGATTTCTAAATGTGGAAATGTTTGATTCAATTTAACTGATTTTGATTGTGGTTGTGTGATGAATTTGCTGCCAGGTAGGGGCCATTGCGCCTCAGAGCTTAGACTCCTTGCTCCAAAGCATTAATGAGTGTCTTACAAATTCGGATTGGGCCACTCGGAAGGCCGCCGCTGAAACTCTGAGTTCCTTGGCGTTGCATTCGAGTGATTTGGTCAAAGATTGTGCTGAACCTACCTTGACTGCATTGGAAGCTTGTAGGTTTGACAAGGTATTAATGCTCTTCAAATTTTTTTTGTGTTAATATTTAGATTTTGTTGTGTGGTTGTTTCCGGTGTCACCTCAGAGATTTGAGATTGTGGAATTTGAGAGATTCAAAAGCTTATTAGAAACTCCTCAATGGAAACACATGAGTTTGGGTTATTTTCTTCTTTTGTCGCATCATGGTTGTCCTCCCACTTTTGCTTCTGAAGCTTACACTTGTGTGACCTGTAGACTTATCCAATTGGTTTACTATTGGGACATTTTTAAGAAAAATTGTTATAAGTTCAACTTTTATACCAGTAAAATGCTGACATGACTTAGGATTGAATTTGTAATTTGCTGAGGAAAGGTGGGCAAATTTGCAGTTGGGTTGAAGTTCTAATACACTCAATATTCAAAGGTGATATTTTTTTGGTCAGATATTCAAAAGTGATATAGCTGAATAATGAAGTTTCTTTTGAATTTATGCTTGGCTAATAGAAGCAGCTATCTTTTGTATATAATATACAAGACAGTAACTCGGTTAACTCCATTCAATATTCAAAGGTGAAATAACTGAATGATGTAGTTTCTTTTGAGTGTGTGCTTATCTTATAGAAGTAGTTATCTTATGTATTTAATAGTATAGGAGTAGTTCTCTTTTGTATTTTTCAGATGAGAGAGACAGCAGCTTGTTCACTTCTCTATTCCTGGTTAAATCTTTCTCTTAATTTTATGATTAGTTTGATTGCTAAGGTGGATTGGGTTGTACTTGAAATAAGGTAGTTGAAACTTAATGTACCATGCAGTAGTGCCTTTAGCCTGTGTGCTTGACAGATCTTTTAATTTGACATCAGTTGTCTCAAAATGAATTGTATTGTTTCCCTTTCTGTAAACAAAGCATATTGTTTGAGGCATTGTTACTTATTTTGGCCATGTGTTGTTGTCAGATTAAGCCTGTCAGAGACAGTATGGTTGAAGCATTGCAGCAATGGAAGAAAATTGAAGGAAAAGCTGGGGATGGGAATCTTGATGAACAA
The DNA here is from genome assembly GCA_964016875.1 of Fallopia convolvulus. Lineage (NCBI taxonomy): Eukaryota > Viridiplantae > Streptophyta > Magnoliopsida > Caryophyllales > Polygonaceae > Fallopia > Fallopia convolvulus. The sequence goes on from OZ024729.1 coordinate 50,441,384, forward strand.
AAAACTTCTCCTCATAATAAGAGTAACAGTAAGTTAATTGTGACTCCCTCTTCTAAAAATGCTGCTTTTACTTACACGATTTCTTTTTCTGCTGGTTCAGATGCTGCAAAATCTGGTTTTCGTGTGCTGTTAGATAAGATTAAGCAGAAACCTGTGGATACTAGTGAGAAAAAGGTTTTAAAGAAGGATGCTTCTAATGGAAATTCCTCTATCTCTGATTCTGATTCCAAAAAGGATGGTAACATTTCAGATAAAACTGTTGGGCTTTTGAAGAAAAAGATACCTGTCTTAACTGACAAAGAGCTGAACCCCGAGTTCTTTCAAAAACTTGAGAAAAGGGGTTCAAATCATTTACCTGTTGAAGTTGTAGTCTCACAAAAATGTCCTAATTCATCAACCTCTAATGAGGGTGACCGAGAACACAATGGCGCAGATAATAAGGTCAAAGCAGATGAAGGATCATTGGGTAATAATTCCAGACAAAATAGTATTAGCGTTGATGGACAGGATAAATGGCCTGATGATGTGATTAATGAGAAAGATCTAAGAACTAAAGCATTTGACAACGGTGACAAGAATAATGAGTTGTTGTCCAACCCTGATAGTCAGCCTGAAGGATCTTTTGTTAGTAACAAAGGAAATTGGTCAGGTATTCAAAGGCAGCTATTACACCTGGAAAGACAACAAACTCATCTAATGAATATGCTGCAGGTTGGTTTAGTTTTCTTTGTTAAAAAGGTTTAGATTCTAGTTTGTCTTTTAACATGTTCTTCTGTGGCAGGATTTCATGGGTGGATCCCATGACAGCATGATTACTTTAGAGAACAGGGTGCGTGGTCTGGAGAGAGTGGTCGAGGACATGGTGCATGATTTGTCATTTTCAGCAGGCAGGAGAGGAAATAACTCTGTGTTTGGATTCGAGGGATCTTCTAGAAGAAACCTAAATAGGTATAATGGCATCTATGACTACAATGGTAAGTTTGGAAGGCTTAATTTTGGTGATGGAATTTCTTCTGGAATGAGGGGAAGGAACCCATATGCTGGTCCTAGGATAGATGCGAGGAGCAACCATTTGGATGACAGATCATCAATATCTGAAACAATATTTGATGAGTTTGGTAGTCAAAGAGCTTGGAATAAAGGGAATGGACGTGTTAGGCTTGGTGAAGGACCTTCTGCTAGAAGTGTTTGGCAGGCTTCAAAGGATGAAGCTACCCTAGAAGCAATTCGAGTTGCTGGAGAGGAGAAAGTAACAGGTCGAGCTGCTAGAGTGGCTATTCCTGAAATGACTGCTGAAGCAATGGGAAATGATGACAATGAGCAACGTGATCCGGTTTGGATAGCATGGACTAATGCCATGGATGCTGTTCATATGGGTGATATGGAATCTGCTTATGCTGAGGTGTTATCAATAGAAGATGATTTTTTGCTTGTCAAATTAATGGATAGATCAGGTCCTATACTTGATCATCTTTCAAATGAGATGGCTGTTGAAGTCTTGAATTCAATTTCACAACTTTTTATGGACCAGAACTTGTTTGATCTATGTGTGGCTTGGATTCAACAGGTATGATATTGCTTATTCATTTCTAGCTGCTTTACTTTTTATATCGCCCTCCAATCCTTTTCAAAAGATAAGCTGATACAAACCCAAATATATATATATATATATTCCTTTCCCCTTTTCTAGGCAGTTTATCTGATTTCCCATTTTCCCTAACATTCTTCATTATGTTTTTATTATCTGAATCATTATTATTTAGATTTAGGAGTTAGTTACTATACTTATCTATTATAAAAGAGAAGTGCATCTTGCCAATTGGAGAGACATTATTAAAATGAATGATAAAATGTGAGGAAACCTCGAAATTGTCTGCATAGCGAGATGCTTGCTTTCAGATTTGCTCTCTTTTTTTCAATGTTTGGGTTATAACATGAGGTCACATATTGAATTCAACAATCGGGCGTATCCTGAATTCTGTTGTATCGCCAAATATGTAAATTAGATTCACGAATATTTCTAATTGAGTAAGCATTCTCTCATTTTGAGCCTGGCGTGCGTCTTAGGATCTGACATGAAGGTTTGTTTCCCTTTTCAGTTGGTTGATTTTGTGATGGAGGATGGGCCCGGTGTATTTGGCATCCCAACGGAGGTAAAACAAGAACTATTGTACAACTTGCATGAAGCATCATCATCCATGGAGCTCCCAGAAGATTGGGAAGGTGCAACACCAGAGCAACTCGTAATGCATCTGGCATCGGCATGGAACATTAAATTGCAGCATGGGAACTAATTTGAAAGAATCACATTCAGGGGGCAAAAAATGACAAGCACAGAATCTGCTCCTTCCTGCTAATATTAGTCCAGTGCATTTTAGGGACACTTTCTTTATCTGGGCAAGGAATGAGACTGCATGTTTTTTTTTTATATTTTCTTTGCTCTATTTTTTTCAAGGTATCCCAAATTGCACTCCTTAATCATCTAATGTGCATAATGAAACGAGGTATATGATTTGTGGTGCATGGAGGTTATTCTGTACTTCAGAGATTATTCTGTACTTTTAGAGTTTGAGTTCTATACCTAGGTATTTCATGAACATAAAACCTGTCATATATTATCCTTTGTTCTTTTAGGTGGGAATGAAATAAATTTTGTATTCCATGTCCTCTTGAATTGTGTACTTCAAAGTTGTTTAATTCATATAAATTCGACAAAAATCTGGCATTCTTGATAAGATATGAACTGGGTTGTCTTCTGATACTAAACTTGCCCAAGTCCAGTCTCAGAAATTGCAATTGCTGAACACAGAAGAATCACTAAATTTACACGTTTTTCATACACTGCACACTTAACATCCAGTAGTATCTCATCATCATACATGTTGGCATTTCCTTTCTCGGCTTAGCTGGTTACTTCCCTTGATGCCTTTCATAGGGCTCATCTCCTCTACTAAAAATATCAAAAAAGAACTAATCATGACTGAATTATTATTAACAAAACCTGATCACCCCGAACGACATGGCCAGCCAAACCTCAAGCTAAATACCTTGCAGAGTCAATTTGTGCTTTCAGAGGGACAACATTCACAAACCAAAATTTAGCCCCCGTATAGTTCCAAAGCTGAGTCAATTCCTGAATCATGAGTTTCTCAGCTGTGCTATTACTTGGCAGCATACCAATTCTGAGCACACTTGGCGTCAACAACTAGGTCAACTTTAAGAGTGTTGATCCCGTTGAAAGGTTTGGACATGCAATCCACTACAATGCACTTTGCCTCTTCTGATGATTCAGTTGGCCCTTCCAATATTACTTCATCGTGTACCTGCTCTTCCCAGAACAAAGAGGAAGTTAGCAAGTTCTAGGTAAAAAGTATAATTTGGATCCTAAGATAAGAACCCACATTTGGTGTCTAGCTTTGCCTACTATGTTCTAAAACCTATGAATTGCCTGGCTAAGAAAAAGATGAAGACCACAAAATCCAAACCAAACGAGGCTAGATCTAATGCTAAAAAACAATTAAAATCTGGGGGAGTCTAACCTGCAGAAGAAGCCTCCAGCCGAGCTCCTTGAGACGCGCATTTTTGTCAATTTCAAGCATAGCGCACATTGCAACATCAGCAGCACTACCCTGTGAAGTTTTCAAATAGATGTTAAGGTCACAGCATATTTATACTTCACATGCATGCTTAAGATCCTAAGAAAATGCTAGATAAATAATTAAAATGTTAACCTGCACTGGAGTATTAATAGCAGCTCTCTCAATATGACCCCTTTGTTGAGGGGAAGCAGAAGACATTGAAGGGAAACGACGTTGCCTTCCTAGCAATGTGTGGACACAACTTTTGGTTGCAGCTTCTTTTTTCCTTTCTTGTTGCCACGCTAGAACCTCCTTTCGCTCTTTGTACCATAGATTAACAGTGTTCTGTGCTTCCTTCACAGTGACCTACAGAGGCAAGGAGACTTTAAAAAATAATAAAGAAAAAAATGACAGCGATTGAGCAAAAAAATGTCGGAATGCAACAATGCCTCAGATAAAGAGAGCAAATACCTTCCAGTCTCGTGACAATCCTACAGGAGTTTTTCCATATGCAATGGAAAAGTTAAGCATCTTAGCTTTCCTTCTTTCAGAAGCAAAGGCGTCCTGAAAACAGTTTCAACATAAGCATCAGAATTCAGAGATTCTTGTTCGATATATATAAAACTTTACAGAAGGTTAATTTCATTAGTTTGATGCTTGAGCTTCAAAAACTCTAATATCATGTGGAATGTTATCCAAATTCATCAGTCTACTAAATTTCTTCCATTGTACCAATTGAATATTCCGTTACTCCACTAATCTACAAGCTCTTAAAGTTAGATTAAATTATAGCAGATAGAAACAGTAAAGACCTTCAGCAGAGGGACAGGGGGCTTTTCTTCACCCGGTTGAGGATGCCACTCTAGAAGCACTTTCTTTTCTTCAACAGCTTCACGAATATATTGATACATGTTCATCGCTGTCCTTGAATGAAAGTCTCCACCAGCTTTGAATGCATCCATCATACTCTTACAGTCAGCAAGATGTGCAAGAATCCTAAGTTCCAGCTGTAATAATTGGAAATATTTATTACCTTTATCAGTATAACAGATTCATATTCCTAATAGTCACTCTATGTCAAGAACATGCTATTTTTACCTGACCGTAATCAGCAACAATTAGAGAATTTCCAGGTGCAGCTATGAATGCCTGACGGATCTTGTATCTGTCCTTCTCTAAAGCAGGTTGGTTCTGAAATAAGGAAAACAAAAATATCATGATTTCTCATATGTTACTACATAGAGTATTCATTTCATTTTTGGCAAAATTCCCTGCTATACACTTATCATTCCATAATATCATTAAATGCAATGGATGTGAATTAAGTATAAAGTATACCTGTAAATTTGGTCTCCTAGCTGAAAGGCGCCCTGTTTCAGTATTAATATTCAACGAACAATGAATCCGACCATGCTTCCCTGACACATGACTTCCCTATGGGTCACAAGCACAAAAAGTTTCAGAGATAAATGCCATAATCTCAAGTTAGCAAATATAAGTCACAATAGCGCAAGCAAAATCAAGAAAACATAAAGAATACAGACACAAGTTCAATAAAAGGGGGAAAAGGAAGGTAACACAGTTTAATCAATACAAGCAATTTCACTATTGACAGCCACCATTGTAAGATTTGACTACTAAAGGATATAATCATCCAATTAGTCGTTCTTTCCCCTTCGAATTATAATCCTTTATGTCAAAACCTAACATCCAACTCTGGAAGAGCTACACACTCAATTTGTGTAAACAGATAGGTCATTAAACACCGTCAACAGGACAGCATAGCATAGTGATTCTTGATTTAGTGCACCCATTAACCTTTGGAATAGTCCGAGAGTAAAATGTAAATATTTGAAGACACTGTAATTCACTCACCTGCAATGGAAGAATGAAATTGGATATCAGTGAGTCAATAGAGCAAACTTCACATAATGCAGCAATAGCATGGCAGGCCTCCAATCCTTTCCTGCCTTTTCCAAATGCAGCGTAAGCAGTTCCATAAGTAGATGTGTTAACATTAAATTCGGCTGTTTCTGACATGTCTGATTTATCATCTGAATCTGATTCACAGGTGTCAACAAAATCATACTCTGCAGAAACCTTCCCAGCAAGTGACTTTAAAGCAGCTCCACTAACAGAAGGCCAACCAGTTGCTGTGAACAGCTCAGTTTCCATAACAGCATCAGCAAGTCTATGCAGTTTGATACTCCGAAACTTTGTTGCTTTTTTCTTTCCTTCTTCAATAATGTTATCCACGTTTGGAATTTTAAAACTTTTCTCCACTGGAAGAGACTCGTCAGGGTTCTTCCTGATACATTCAAGTGAGAAAGTTAAAAATATTAACATGTGCTTGATAATATTAATTTGTTAAATACCTGTACAAATGCTTCGTATTTTCTATCAAAAATTATTCTATTCTCCACCTAGCTTAGCATAAGATACAAGACAGCCCTCCATAAAACAAGCACAGAAAAAAGAGCAATCAATTTGGGTGGGAATAGAGACCTGTTTGAAATGCCACCAAAAAATATCTGCCTTAATTGAGTATCGCTTCCCACATTCATAAGTGTGGCATCAGGGCAATATTTAGAAGCCCAATTGCGAAATCGTTCTACAGCAGCTTTTTGCTCAGCGATAGCCACCTTCTCCACATCAGCAAGGTAATCCCTGTCAACCAACATACCCTCAGTTTCCATTAATGCCAGAAGCTCACCAAATGGACGCCAATAGCTTTCATAGAAGTTGATCATGGACCCTTTACATGTTCCATCCACTTTCCATGGCATCTTTGATAACTTGCACTTCAAGCTTTCATATAGCCTGAGAGTGCTAATTGAGTCTAGTGAAGAGTAACAGATAAATGGTTTTCTATCTTCTCTTTGAAGCTCTTCAATTGGAGGAATGTTAATGAGTTTGCCAAGAGATCCATCTTTCTTAGCATTTCTTCGGCCAAACAAAGCTTTCATAGATACTTTACCGGCCAGATATTCATCTGAGTGTAACTTACTTCTGGGAATGATCTTTGGGTCACTTGTGAGTGCTTCCAGGGAATACCCACCTTCTAATCGCCGTGAAGAATCCCACAACCGTGCCATGTGCATTGTATCAGCATGAAAACCAGATAATTTGATCCCATAGTTCTCTATAACATGGCAATCAAAGCTATAGTTGTGCCATACCTACAGACGATATCCATTCATTAACATAAGAATAAGCTCATTCCACTAGTGAAACAAGGTAGTAAAGTTGCATGAGCAAGGATTACAAGTTACAAATGTAACTGCAAGGTCCTTTCAGTTAATGGCAATCCCATAAATTATTCTACTTCTTTAGTACTTATACTTACGCTACCTTCTTTTTTTCTATTAAACCTTAAAATTTTCACTTCACGTCAAAAAAATGCTAAGAACGTTTCATGATTCCTAAAGGTCAATCTTAATAAATTAATTTAAAAAGCAAAAAAACATAACCATTAGATTTGAAAACACCAATATATTTAATTGAATATGAACCTGCAATGCCTCTTAATAATGCAGTTCTCTACAGAGGATTAACATATTAGCACAAAGGAGTGTAAGACTGCTAGATTTTAACACCAAGGAAAATGCAAGATCAATGAGAAAACAAATCAAAACTCCAACCTTTTTGATGGAGGAATCTTCAAAGAAGGGAGCAAACTCAACCAAAAGATCCTTACCACCTCCATCAAGAACGTCAACCCAAACACAGGACTTCCCATTTCCAAAGTCCACTTCTTCCCCACAATATATACTGAAGCATGTTATCTCCCCGTGATTAACTGGCGTCTCTTGCTTTACATCAATATTTGAAACCTGCAAAAAAAAAACATATAAACATTCAAATACATCTTAGTGGGTAACAATTGAAATCGCGTAGCTATTGGAAGAATATCTTATTCAATATTAAAGAGAATAATCCCAGCAAATAAGCATAAACGTATAAATATAATTATCCAGACCTGATTACTTTGTTATGATCCCTTCCCGAATTTTGCATACAAAATACTACCAATTATTTACCACAACAATTAGATGAGTTTAGACTTTCCCAACACAAAGATAAGTCAGGGAGAAAGAAATAAGCATCAGATAATGAAGTTCAAGTTCAATTACACACCTCTGTATCGCAAGCATGGACAAGATGCCTGTATTGGCTTGTAAGCAGCCTGACAACTTTTTTGGCATCAGGGATATTATCCACAACAAGTACTTTATCATAAATCCTGCAAAGATCAGACCGGAGTTTTCGTTGCTGCTCGATTTGGCCCTCTTTCTCTGTCAGAAGAATTCTATCATGTTCGTTAATAGCTTTAATGCCTGTGGTAACTTCAGATAGTTCCTTCTGTTCCAATGGTGATAATTTCAGTAATGAACCATTATGCGTGACATTACTTGCAGCACCTGTCATGGTGAAGATGTATATTATGAAAGGAAAATCAAATGGTTCATCATAGCAACAAACAGCTATTTTCATAAGACCAAGATGCTGGAAATTTGCAAGTTAGCCACAAGAATTAACTAATGGCAGCATATATTAAGGAAAAGAATATTGGTCTGGTGTAATTTCTAAATGAATTGCTCAGCATGCTGTAAATTTTGCATAAGCAATCTATGTTCTCACTTCTCAGGGAATACAAAATTCAAGAAGGTTTAGCAATTAGAACAAGACTCCCTCAAACAAATAAGCTGATGATGAAGCAAATGAGATGCTTCTTTACCATTTTCTTCCATACGATATGCCTGTTTTGACGTGCTTTGCACATCTATAGCCATAGATAAACTGTTGGCAACACCCCTAGCTGCACGACTGGTTAGTCCTGAATTACAACCAAATTCAAATCCATTTCTAGACAATCTCTTTGTAGTTTCTATATCAGAGCCACTCAGCTCAAGGCTAGATAGGCCATTGCTAAACCTGGAATTGCATTCTGTGTCACCATTTCCTGAATCCTGAAGCACAACAGGTAGATCTTCCTTACGTGATAGTGATGCCACATCAGTCACTTCTCCAATTTTTACGAGACTAGCAACTGTAACAGATCTTCTGCTTCTTTCTCCGGCAGAAAGCCAGTTATTCTTGGTACTCTTGGGCAACACATCTGAAGGTAACGCACTGGGATTACTGTGGTTGTGAACCTGTCCAATAGATTCGCCTCCAACTTCTCTTACTACCTGGCCACCATAACTTCCAACTGAGGGAATTCTTCTTCCTAGGTTTTCATAACTATTGGAGTACTGAGCTGATGAAGGTGAAATGTGTCTAGACCTATAGTATGAACGTGGGGGAACAATGTCAATGCATGTGCTTTTATCTTCACGTGGTCTAGCAGACAAGCTTGAGTTATGCCGTTTCAACTGAATTGATCTTCTAAACAAGTATCGACTGAAGGGTGGTCCGCAAGAACTCTGGAAAGGCTGGAGCTCGAGCCTGCAAAATCAACAATCAACCTAATTTAGAGAGGAACAATACATTTTTTTTTACAATGCCATCATAAGTAATTGCAAAAGAAGCTCCCATGACTCAAAAAAAAAAACAGATAAGCTAGACATAGTAAGATGATACATAAGCAGCAATTACAAAAGAATATCTGATACATTTCCTGACACAATTGAGGCAATCTACAGCAAAAACAAATAGAACATAATAATAAGTACACATAGGTTTAGAACCCATTGACATATTTCCTTCACGAACCGCATTGTCAAGCAAAAACGAATAGAATCGAGGCAAATAAACTGCACTTCTTAACAAGTACAATCAACAGCTAATGCTCAAACAGAATAACACCCAAGATTGCACTCAGAAAAACAAGTTCATTGCAAACAAGTAGAAAAAGGAAACAGTAGAAAAAGTGTACCGAGAAACCCAGAAGGGTAAAGGGGAAGAAGGCTTGAAAGCGCCAGCGGGTTGCGCAAAGACAGCCATTGATAAGGCTCTGTGTGTCGATTTGCCCACTTTAGGGGTCTTGAAGCAAATACAACGCGCCGTTTTTAGGCGCCGTTTGGTGGTGCTGGGGTTTATGAAGGAGGAGGGCAAAAGGGGATTGTGCTCCTGTTTGGACGGATTTGGTGGGCTCCCCGCTGCAAGAAGAGGACGAAAGAGGGGGCGTCAACTGGGAAGAAGAGGAGGTCCAACCAGAGAGGGAAATTGAATGGAGGGGAATGAAGAGAGATTATTAGAGAAAGAGTTGGAGAGTTTTGAAAGCTAAAACCCTGCTTTGGGGGGTTTCATCCATTAGTGAATATTAAAGACTCCAACAGCGCACAAACCAAACTACCACACTTCTCCCATTATTCTGGTTGCCAAATAATCCTCCTAAAAGTTTCACCTTTTCATATTAAAAAATTATGAAATAATGCAAAACCTCACATAATTAAAAGAGTTTTTCATGATTGAATCGTGCATTATAATATAAAACTTTACAGGTATTATGATGCAGAATTTAATGTAATTTTATATTAAATCTTGTATATACATATTGTTATATTATAATGCGCGATTCAAACAAGCCACACGCAAAAATCATAAGAAATATTCTTTTAAGATTTTTAAAGGAAAATCCGAACTCCAAAGTGGCGAAGCGTTCAACTCAATTTTCAATTTGTTTAGGGACAACAAATTAATAATATATCGTTACATAATGTATTTTTAAGCATTAAAACGGTTGGGTCTTGTGAGGTGTGACAGGAATAGAAATATAAAGTAATGATTTATTTTTTTTATCAGAAAAAGGGGCTAGCCCCTGCGAAATTTTATTGAGATTAAACTAAGCGTGCTCGGAGAGAGCAATTACATCATCTTGAAAGATGTTCATGACATGAATAGGAAGAACATCAAAGAAAACTAAATCAAAACCAAGGTTAACGGCTAAATTTGCTAGAGCATCCGCAACCTTATTTGCTTATCTACGAGCATGAACGAACATAATATCCCAAGTTTTGCTTGCAATAATCCTGCGGCATTGCCTAATTAATCCAAGATCCGGGTGAGTAGTTACATTAGGCCCCGTAAGCAAACTCACCATTGTCGACGAGTCGGTTTCAACGATGACCCGGGCCAGATTTGTACTTGTAGCAAGTTTAAGACCATATAAACAAGCTTTGAATTCACCTGTAAATGCTAAGCACTCGCCACAACTGAACATAAAACCTTGGACAAACTCCCCAGTTGCACTTCGGATAAGGCCACCGCCCCCTGCCTGACCTGGATTTCCTTTCGAACAACCATCGACATTTAATTTAAACCATCCAACCGGGGGACAAGACCAAAAGGTGGTCGAGTGAGCATTAGGCGTACTGGTAATCGGACCACTCGCGTTAAGCACTGCAGTAGACTTGGCTCCCCAGTAGGCATTTGAAACAGCAATCGCCATGAACGAAATTCGAAGATGATTATCAATACCTTCAAAAATCAACGTGTTTCTGGTCTTCCAAATATACCAAAGGAGATTGGCAAAGATCGTAGAATCCCGGGAACAAGTTTTGATGTTCGTGAGAACCCATTCAGTGAAGTTCTGACAAGAGAAGAAATTGGAAGGAGCGACATTTCCATGGATGGCCAGCCAAACATCACGAATTACAAAGCAGTCACGAAGTAAATGAAGTTTTGTTTCCTCGGCATTACACCTCGGGCAAGCTGCTGAATTGGCAAGATGGCGACGAAAACGATTTGCGTTGCAAAGAATGCAGCCATGTAGCAACAAATAGAGATACAAAAAAATAAAGTAATGATTTTGCCTACAATACTCGGTTCGCACATAGAGCAACTTTGGCCGATCAAATCGGGCGAGAGATACAAAAAATATTTATTTTGATATGAATAACACAATTCACGAATTATTTGTTGGAATTAATTCCAATGAGAATAGACCCCGAGGATAAAAAGAAGAATCCGCCATGATCGTTGGATCTCAAAAAAATTAACATTCAAGGTCAATAGTTTAATAAAAAGATAATACAAATTTATAATCAAGTGTGCAAGATTTTACAACTGAGTGTGTATAATCTTATAATTGAATGTGCACGATATTATAACTGAGTGTTAGGGTTAAGCAATTGGATATATTCAATTTGATTTGTTAATGGCCAAATATCTAGTAAAAAATATGTGTTTGGATCGGATATCCAAACTATATATTTTGGAAAAAAAAACATTTTAAGTATTTTGCATTTAGGCCCAATTAATAAAGCGAATCAACTGATATTCAAATCGGATATCTGCCAATTCAGTTAAATTGTAAGAAAAGTTTATATAGTTGGGGGGGTGGGGGGTTGAACCCGTGATGAGTTGAAATTTTACAAAAATACTCCTTAAAACTTTTATGATATTTAGTATTTATGTGCACTTTTCAAAAATATATATAGTACCGAATATATTGAATATCATGTTACCTGAAAACCGCGATCATATCCGATTCGATGATCCGGAAAAATTTATAGATCAGATAGGATAGAAATTTTTGTGATTCATTCAAATTCGAACTTTATCAGTTTGGATCAGCCAGATCATGCAAATCGGATGTTTTTGCATGCTCACCCCTAATGAGTGTACATGTACTTTTGAGTTAAGTGTGCATGAACTTTTTAATCGAGTACGTGTGCATGATTGTATAATTGAGTGTGGCATAATCATATAACTGGTATGACTTTTTAATTAAGTTTTAATAAAAAGTTGTGTTGTGAAGTTAATATGAGTTAAAGTTTTAACTTAAAATTGAAAAATTGATAAATTGAAACTGAAACTTTTTTTAATCGGTGAACTTATTACTTTAAAATCCAAAACATAATTTTATGAATAAATTTTTAAGCTTTATTGTCCACAACAAATTAACTTATTTGTAAGTTAATTCGCCCTAGAAACGAACATAACAATGCACAATCCACCTGGGTTTCTGGGCTTCGGTTGAGACTTTAATTTGGAACTGAAGATATAATGGCCAAAACCTCACAATAGTGTTTAATAAACCTAACCGTTCTCAACCCTTTTAAAAGGCCAGACTAATTTAGTGTTAACGAGATCTATATCCAATCATAAAGTTTCTCATGCATACATTCTTTTCTCGATAACTTTTTAATTATTGAATTATATAATTAAAAGATTAGACTACAAACATGTTGCACCGATTTAATTTGTGTTGACGATATCATATGAATTGGGCACAATTAATGTAACTAAGCTTGCAAACATTAATTAAGTATTCTACCCAAAAAAAAAAATAGCAGCGCAAACTTAGACATGAACCAATATCCAACTAGCCAAACTAATGAATGAATGTACGTAGTACGTAATTGAGAAACTAACTAACTAATTAATCCTGAAACGCCCAACTGTTCTGCTGATAGAGCTCCTCTTCTTCCTCGGGCGTGAAATCGTTGTCGATGTTGAATATCTGGCGCACCTCCTTTACGCCCTTATCCTTGATCCGATCCGCAACGGTTTGACAAGTGAGGTCCAACAGCCCCCTTATGTTGAGATAGTTTGCGGCCAGGATCAGATCAAAGAGCGTGTCGTAGTCATCGCCCTTCACCAACTCCGAGTCCAACTCCTTGAGCTCTCCCTCTTCTTTCGAGCCCTCGTGTTCATCAACTTCGTATGGAAATTGCTCGCTCACGGCAAAACGGGCAATCTGTAGAATCCTATTTTGGTCGTCTCAATCTCCTACAAGTTGAATTATCCACGTTCACCAAATAACGTGGCTATTCATGTGGCTTCAGAAATGTTTGCAAACATGGGCAACTGAATTAGAGGCTGATCGTGAAGAGGAGTTGATCCATCAATTCTTGATGGGTCTTGATGACGATGCTTACAGTACTGTCTGCTCTAATATACTAGCTAAGGATCCTCTCCCGAATCTTAATCGGGTTTATTCCCTGGTCATTCAAGAAGAACGACAACGGGCCATCACCAACGAGCGGGTTGTTGTGGTTCGTCAAGATGTTGTAGCCCTTGTTGCTCGTGGTCGCCCGTCGGGCTCCACTCGCTCTTCCTCTCGTCAGCCATCCACCAACCGTCCCTCTACTCGTCCTGACTCCAGCAAGCGCGATGACTCACGAGTTTGTACTCATTGCGGTCGTCCGAATCATGAAGCCGCTTCTTGCTTTAAAATTATTGGTTACCCGGAATGGTGGGATGACTATCAAAAGCGTCGTGGTTCTGGACAGATTCGGACTCCATCTCCTGACTCTGTTTCTGTCCCTATTGGTTCTTTGTGTGCCCAACATGACTCTCCTGTGGCCAACGCAGTTACTTCTTCTTCCACCAACGTCAACACCCAAGATCGAGCGGCCTTCCTCAATGCTCTGGATGACGGTCAGTGGTAGGATATGTTAACTATGGTACACCAGTTTCGTTCTTTTGGTGATGACAAAGTGACGAGTATGTTCTCTAGTGTTCAATGGATTTTGGACTCCGACGCGCCCTACCACATCAAGGGACGTCGGGATCTTCTTGTTGACGTCCACACTATTGCCCCTTCCTTAATTATGCTTCCTGATGGATCGCATTCTACAGCCCGGGAGGCCGACGCTATCTTTCTTAATTCTACAATGTGCATTACTGATGTTTTGCTTGTTCCGAATTTTTATTGCAATCTTATCTCTATTGCTAAATTAACTAAGGATTTATGGTGCATTGTCACACTTTCTGATAAGTTTTGCGCTATTCAGGACCGCACTTTGAGGACTTTGATTGGCGTGGGTGAAGCTCGGGGCGGGGTCTTTTAGTTATGCTCGGTCGCTTCTCTTTTCCGGCTGATCAAGCTTTGTTTTCTGTTGCGTCGTCCGTTTCTCCTGCGTGTTGGCATATGAGATTAGGACATCCTTCTATGAAATCTATTTCTAAGTTACCTATGGTTAGTTCTGTTGACTGTGGCAAACACGAGCCTTGTTTTATTTGTTTGAAAGCACAACAAACTAGACACTCTTTTCCTTTGAGTTCAAATAAAGCAGCACATTTGTTTGAGTTAATTCATCTTGATGTCTGGGGTCCATATAGTATTTCCTCCTCTTGTGGAGCGTTTTATTTTTTGACCATGTGATTTTTCCCGATGTGTTTGGGTTCATCTAATGGCTAGGAAAGCTGTTGTTACATTAGTTCAGAATTTTTGTGCTTATGTCAAGACACAGTTTCAAACTATGGTGAAGATTGTTCGCGCGGATAACGACACGGAGTTTCTTCCACTCCGCTCATTCTTTCCTTCTTCTTGCATTGTCTTTGAGACATCTTGTGTGGCCACTCCGCAACAAAACGGCCACGTCGAACACAAGCATCGTCATCTCCTTAACGTTGCTAGCGCCCTTCGATTCCAAGCACATTTATCGCTCAAGTTTTGGGGCGAATGTGTGCTTACGACCGCTTATTTAATTAACCAAACGCCATCTTCTCTTCTCAGATCGCACCCCTTATGAGCTTTTGTTTGGTCAGCAACCTTCTTATGCACACATTCGCATATTTGGTTGTTTATGCCATGCTTCGGTTATTCCTCAAAACAAGGACAAATTCGCCTCTCGTAGTAGGTGTTGCATTTTTGTGGGCTATCCCTTTGGCAAGAAAGCTTGGCGCTTATATGATCTCGATCAACATGTGTTCTTTAATTTCCGCGATGATGTGTTCTCGGAATCAGAATTTCTATTTGCACCGTCGCCGACAACGCTTGATCTCGCACCTGACGACAACCACTCTGTTGATTTTGTGTCTCCACTTGTATATGATGATTTGCCGTTGCTCGACAGGGGGAGTTCAGCTCCATCTTTGTCGCCTAATACAGCCTCTAATTCGCCCACTCTTCAGCTTGTACAACCGCATATTCCAATTGATTCTGAGTTGCTGGCTGCTTTTGATTTGCCGCCTGAACTTGTGTTAGACATTGTTCATCGTAGCACTCGCCCTCGCCGCTCGTCCACAAAGCTTCGCGATTTTGTTTGCCATACGACAGCTCGCATAGACCCCCCTCGAGCATCTTCGCCATCCACTCCACCGAAGTCCTCATGTACCTTATATCCTCTAGTTAATTATGTTGATTGCAATAAATTTTCTAAATCCCATGTCCAGTTCTTAGCAATTGTTACAGCGGGTCGAGAACTCGACACTTTTTCTAATGTTGTTAAGCATTCCGTTTGGAGAACGACAATGGCTGAGGAGATTACGGCCTTAGAGAATAATCACACTTGGTCTTTACAGTCGCTTCCGCCCGATAAAAAGCCCATCGAATGCAAATGGGTTTTTAGGATCAAGTACAAAGCTGATGGTTCGATTGAACGCTACAAGGCTCGCCTTGTTGTTTTTGGCAACATGTGGGTTGAAGGTATTGATTTTATTGAAACATTTGCTCATGTTGCCAAAATGACTTCTTTTCGTGTTTTTCTCTCGGTTGCTGCAATTCGGGGTTGGCTGTTGCATCAGATGGACGTTCATAACGCCTTTTTGCATGGTGATCTTGACGAGGAGGTTTATATGAGCCCACCTCCTGGCTACTCTATGCCTCCTGGTCAATTTTGTCGGCTCAGAAAATCCTTGTATGGTCTCCTCCAGGCTCCTCGTAACCGGTTTGCTAAGCTTGCCTCTACTTTGCTTCGTTTTGGCTTTCGTCAGTCCCATGTCGACTATTCATTGTTCTCTTTTAGTCATGCTTCCACTGTTTTGCATGTTCTCGTTTACGTGGATGATCTTATTATTTTAGGCAACGACTCTGCGTCTATTGCTCGCTTTATATAAGTCCTATTTGTATAAATGTATTATAATGCGCGATTCAAACAAACCACACGCAAAAATCATAAGAAATATTCTAATTTTAAGATTTTTAAAGGAAAATCTGAACTCCAAAGTGGCGAAGTGTTCAACTCAATTTTCAATTTGTTTAGGGACAACTAAGTGATAATATATCGTTACATAATGTATTTGTAAGCATTAAAACGGTTGGGTCTTGTGACTTGTGATAGGAATAGAAATATAAAGTAATGATTTTGTCTACAATACTCGGTTCGTACATAGAGCAATTTTGGCCGATCAAATCGGGCGAGAGATACAAAAAATATTTATTTTGTTATGAATAACACAATTCACGAATTATTTGTTGGAATTAATTCCAATGAGAATAGACCCCGAGGATAAAAAGAAGAATTCGCCATGATCGTTGGATCTTGAAAAAATTAACATTCAAGGTCAATAGTTTAATAAAAAGATAATACAAAATTATAATCAAGTGTGCAAGATTTTACAACTGAGTGTGTATAATCTTATAATTGAATGTGCACGATATCATAACTGAGTGTTAGGGTTAAGCAATTGGATATATTCAATTTGATCTGTTAATGGCCAAATATCTAGTAAAAGATATTTGTTTGGATCGGATATCAGGTAGCGGATATCCAAACTATATATTTTGGGAAAAAAAACATTTTAACTATTTTTCATTTAGGCCCAATTAATAAAGCGAATCGGCTGATATTCAAATCGGATATCCGCCAATTCGGTTAAATTGTAAGAGAAGTTTATATAGTTGGGGGGGGGGGGGATGAACCCGTGATGAGTTGAAATTTTACAAAAATACTCCTTAAAACTTCTATGATATTTAGTATTTATGTGCACTTTCCAAAAACATATATAATACCGAATATATTGAATATCATGTTACCTGAAAACCGCAATCATATCCGATTCGATAATCTGGAAAAATTTGATACGGATAAAAAATTTTGTGATTCATTCAGATTCGAACCTTATCAGTTTGGATGTTTTTGCATGCCCACCCCTAAAATTGATGAACTTATTAGTTAAAATTGATAAATTGAAACTTAAATTTTTTTTTAATCGGTGAACTTATTAGTTAAAATGCAAAACGTATTTTTATGAATAAATTTTTAAGCTTTATTGTCCACAACAAATTAACTTATTTGTAAGTTAATTCGCCCTAGAAACGAACATAACAATGCACAAATCCACCTGGGTTTCTGGGCTTGGCTTGAGACTTTAATTTGGACCTGAAGATATGATGGGCCAAAACCTGACAATAGTGAATTAATAAGCCCAGACTAATTTGTAACCAGTGTTCACTAGATCTATCCAATCATAAAGTTTTTTTGGGTCAATATCCAATAATAAAGTTTGTCATGCATCATACATGATAACTTTTTAATTATTGAATTATATAATTAAAAATTAATTATTGAATTATATAATTAAAGTTTGTCCTGCATCATACATGATAACTTTTTTAATTAGGAATAAAAATTAATTTTGTAAATATGAGGTGGGGCCAGAATCATTGTGTTGGCTCGAAAAGGTATAGCTTTAATATATAGTTATAGATTTATTCTAAAATTCGCTAGATTGAAAATCTCTCTCTATATAATAGTTACTTTACTAGTTATACCGTCGTGCCATGCACGACTACATGAATTTAATATTTAATTTATTTAATAAATATGATTTTAATTTAATATAAAAAACTTATTTATTAGAAAAAATTATATAAAATTTTACAATTAGTGTCATATTGTCATGTGAAACAGGGCCAAAATTATTAAGGTGGATCTAAAATAATTTTGATGACTTAACAATAATTTATTTATGCAAAAATATAAATAAAAATTATTTGAATTAGAATCATTCAATTTTAAAAATCTTTTACAAAAAAATATAAAAAGGTAAAAATAATCTAAATTCTTGTAGTTTTTTTTATCAAATTCAATTCTTTAAAAAAATTGAATAAAAATTAAAAATATACTTAATAAGAAGCTATGAAAAATATAAATAAAGAATGAATTTTTTAATGATAAGAAAATTTTTTATATTTACATAAATAATTCAAAAAGAAAATTAAGGAAAAGATAACACAATTTTTTTATTATCAAAAGTCAATTTAGGCAAGTAATTATCTAGATTGAAAGTTCTATTTTTATCATAATTTTATTTAAGATAAATCTTTTTACATAAATAGATAAAATAATAAAGATAAAAATATTTTTTTTAATTTTAAATAAAATTCGAATTTAATTTTTTTCAAATAAATAGATAAAAATTTAATTGGAAAAACTAAATCAATATATCTATCTTAATATATAATATATTAATATCTAATGTTCTATAATTTATTTTAATTTTAGATAATATCTTTTAGTTCTATCCTAATTCCTAATATATAATAGATAACATCTTTATTTTGGATAGAATCTTTCTTGGATTAATTTATCCTATTTCTATATTATCCTAAAATAATATCAACATATATAAATTTCCAAAATAAAAAAATCTTATGTGGCCAAATCCTAGGTGGCTTAACGTGGAAACGACACGTAGAAAAATGTTAGGTGGCGCAACGTGGTGGACTTATTCCTTCCGTCTTTTATATATATACATATATTCAATTCATTTAAAAGTTTATGGTAAAACTTTTTTTAAAAAAAATTTACAAAAAAAAATTGTTACTTTATTCAATATATATATCCCTTTTCTCCTTAATATAAGATTTCTCTATATCCCAATCCTAGCTTATATTATTAGTAATATTCTAACTACGTTCCACTCTAGTAAACTTTAATAAACCTTTATCACCAAACACGACAATCATTATTAACGCAATATTGGTCATGGCGAATAGAACCTTTATCACCAAACTAACTAACTAATTAATCCTGAAACGCCCAACTGTTCTGCTGATAGAGCTCCTCTTCTTCCTCGGGCGTGAAATCGTTGTCGATGTTGAATATCTGGCGCACCTCCTTTACGCCCTTATCCTTGATCCGATCCGCAACGGTTTGACAAGTGAGGTCCAACAGCCCCCTTATGTTGAGATAGTTTGCGGCCAGGATCAGATCAAAGAGCGTGTCGTAGTCATCGCCCTTCACCAACTCCGAGTCCAACTCCTTGAGCTCTCCCTCTTCTTTCGAGCCCTCGTGCGCGTGGGCCTTGCAATACTCCAACACCTTCGACAGGACCTTGCCGTCCACGTTGGGGAGAGGGATGAACTCGTCGTCCACGCACCCGTCCTCCACCATGTTCTTGATGGTCTGAGACTCCACCGCCACCGCCTCCTCCACCTCAAACACCTCCCCGTCGCTGCTCCTCAGGACGATCATCTTGCTGCCGGAGGTCGACATGATCTTGATTTGATGATGGGATTGGAGAGAATGAAAACCCTAAACCGGCCGATAGATTGTCGTCTTAATAATTGTAATGGTATATAGATTGATGACTGGAAACAACATACGTTGGGCGTGTATATATAGCCACATGGTATATCTAATTAACCTCTATACATATTAGATATACTTGATAGGCACGTAATTGCATGTTAAATATATATGGAAACAATATCTTACATAAAATACACGACGATAGAATATCTATATCTTATATCGACGTGTACGTATCACGCGTATATCCTATATATGGCGCTTCCATATATATCACATGAATATATATACTCCACTATTTAAACAATGATTTTCCTATAAAAAAAATTAATCTTATAAGAGAAAAGTAATAACATTGAAATTGTTAAACCTTATTAAAAAAATATTAACTTAATAAATAATTTTCATACTTTCCATATTTAAGTTTTGTTAATGTGAGCCATGGACACATTAGAAAAAGTATAAAATATAAGGATATTTAATTTTAGTTTAAGGATTTTTCTAATGTGTGCGTCCATGAACACATAATAAAAATTCTAATCTTGGTAAATCTAAATATTGTTTATTAATTTTTTTTAAAAGAATTCATTAATTCCAATTTAAAAAATAGTTTTGAAATAATTTCCCAAACTAACACTTTTATTGTGTACCCATGGACGGACAAACATTAGCCGAACCGTTAATTTAAATCCAAAGGACGACATAGGTCGAGAAAACTGTAATAAAATAATTAATGTTTCCTGATTAGTATATACATAGAAACTTTACTTTCCGTTAAATTATGTTATGTGTCTAAAATAATTGAGGAAACAGAAGCGTTGTATTTTCCACTATCCAACTATCAATAAATAAAATCTAAAATAGAAAAATCGTAGAACATAATAACCGGATAGCAAATAATGATAGTTATAATTATCCAAAAGTTTACCTTGTATCGCAAGTCTTGTAAAAAAAACTTGTATAGCAAGTAATATAAACCCATGAATCCATGATAACTCTATATATAGTGAAATGTCTCACTAGCAATGGAGGATACGTCTCTCTAAAAACGCTCTCAAAATAAGCTCCCAAAACGAACTCCCTCGACTGGTTCCCCGAATGTCCGTGGCCCCAGCTGCGGCGGCGGCTGGCCCGCAGCCTCCTCCACCGGGCACCCCCGCTCTCACAACGACCCTCACCCCGACAAAAACATGGAAAGACTTAGTGACCGCTGACGCTGGTCAGCAGAGACCCAAGCTGGCACCTGAATTCCTTAATGGCAAAATCAACATAGAGTTTCCAGGAGGGGCTACTAGCGACCCGATAGTCACGATCGCGCCGGAAGTGGTCACAACACTCGCGGAAGTGGTCACAACACTCGTTAAGTCATGGGGGGGGGGGGTCACGACATCTATGGACCAGTCCGCCTAGAGGGCCCCCACCTCTCTACCCGTTTTTTTAACCATGAATTGTCTACTATGGAAT
This sequence comes from Fallopia convolvulus, assembly GCA_964016875.1. Classification (NCBI taxonomy): domain Eukaryota; kingdom Viridiplantae; phylum Streptophyta; class Magnoliopsida; order Caryophyllales; family Polygonaceae; genus Fallopia; species Fallopia convolvulus. The sequence continues at coordinate 50,462,577 of OZ024729.1, forward strand.
TGTCGCGGAGCCGGTAATGACGGGTTTCGTCGCGCAATGCGGTACATGACCAAACAACACAAGGTTGACATCGTAGCTATTTTTGAACCAAAAATCTCAGGCGATTGAGCAAACTATGTCTGTGAGCGTCTGAAATACTCTCATAATACCCGCGTGGAAGCCACCGGGTTTGCAGGAGGCATCTGGCTCCTTTGGAATGAGGGCAACCTTGGTGTGCAGGTTGAAGGCTTGTATGATAGATTCATTCACGCCTTAATTAACACCAACGGTAAGACTTTCTATCTAATAGTTGTTTACGCTCCTCCTAACAAGACTAATCGGGAATTATTTTGGTCTTATTTACAAGAGTGTATTGGAAGAATCAATGGCCCAGTTTTCATAGGGGGGATTTCAACTGCACCCTACACAACTGGGAAAGCGCAGGCACTTCGAGCGCTCTCTCACCCGACTCAGATCGTTTCCAGACCTGGGTTGAAGATGCTAACATTATTGACATAGGCTTTGTTGGGTCCAATTTCACTTGGACCACGGGTGTCTATGCACAAACGTTTAAAGCCCGTCGCTTGGATCGAGTCTTCGCCAGCCCGTGCGCCCAACTGAACTGGCCGGATGCGTCAATCCAACACCTACTAGCCTATAGCTCTGACCACTCCCTTATCCTGCTCTCGCTAACTCCCCCCAAACTGATCAACAGAGACCGACGCCCCTTCCGGTTTGAAGCATCTTGGGCCGCCCATGAGGGATTTTCTGATTTGTTGAAGCACAATTGGGATGGGTCAGCTTGTGTATCTACAACTCTTAGTTCCTTTCGCGATGTGGTGCTAAAGTGGAATAAAGAAGTGTTTGGCAATATCCATGCACGGAAGAAGAGGGTTCTTGCTCGGTTATGTAACACCCCCATTTTTTCCTGGAGATATTACCGCCAGTGACCTCGAATTTCACTTTTCGAAGTCACCTAAGGCTTATAGTAACCAAACAAATAAAATCAAAACTTCATATATTATTAAATATTCAATACAAGTGTATGCAATGACTTAGTTCTTGGATTGGTCCTTACAAATTAACCAAGGATCTCAATCCTACAATTAAATTTGCGGAATTTAGCAGAAGTATTTACATTGGCAATCTTCGATAACACGACAACGGTCTTCTCAACTTCAATCTCTAAGCTCAACTCCTGATGTGCCGCCACGAGAAATACGGTTGACACCAGCCGACCATGCAAATGACAAAAGTGGTCGGGTTAGTCTTGTGACAGACTAAGCAAGTGGGGTTTTAAAATAGGTTCCTTGTGATTGTACTTAGCCACCAACATCGAACTCCGGATGAAAGCCGGTCAATGATCCATTAACTAAAGTACACTCACTAAACTTGAAGACATGCAGCGGAAAAAATAGGACGCCACAATAGTGTGGTTCCTCGGAGGTTTTAGGTGGTTTGTTGGGAACTTTTATTAATCATACAAAGTTGAGAAGCCTCCGTCAACTAATTCGATCCATAAACCAACCTCACCGAATACGTGTTGTCCGAATTCAGATTGGAAAGAAGATCTTCCTTAGTCGGGAGCCAGAGTGGTTTTTCAAGTTGTAGTCACCACCCTGAACACATTTTAATATGTGCAACACGCACTTATCTTATATTAATTCCAAAACTTTACAATTCAAGTTGGTAGCTTTTAATATTTTCTCGACACATGTCGAAGGGCAACAACGATAACGATTCCCGGGATTTGAAGAAGGCACTAGCTAGGTGCAACACCCCTCATACACGGATGAGGCGGTAGGATCATGACCAGCATTAGGGTATAGGGCCATCCTAATGCGATGTTATAAAGAGATGTGAATACCAAAATTCCATCCCTAATTCTACACTAAGTTCAACAATCAGTCTCTTTTGAGACAACAACACACAAGGCCACAACAAGGCCGCAAACATCGAGACCTAAGTCCATACTAGCGCAACCTAGAATAATAATAACTATGATAACAATATGATCATTATTTCTATAAAATAAATAACATCCTACTCCATTTTTATTTCATACCAACAACCAAAACATCATGATTCAAACCATTTTCATGCATTAAAACTTATGCGAAAACGAACCAAACCACTTGCCTTCTATTTGTAGACGAAAAGACGGACGATCCTATGGACGAATAAACTCTCAATCCTTAACGAGTTCCTGATTCACAAACAATTTATTTTGTATCACTCAACGATAGTGATCTATATTGACGGAATAGAATAGGTTTATAATCCTTAATAAACTTATAGATCATATTAATAATATGCTCTTTTATTAATATGATGATTGGAATTATAATATGAAAGGTTGTAAGATTTTATAAAACATTATAACTTAATAATATTTTCTTATTAAAAAAAATTACTTATAATATCAAATAAAATTTCTATATTTTATTTTAAATTCCCATAAACATAATTTTATAAAAATTATTCATTTCATTATTTGTACATATTTATTATTTTCTTTTCCGTAGAATAAACCACTTATTCACAAATCTTACTTAAAATACCAATTAAAATGCATATATTTCTATAAATACTCATGAGATATAATTTTATTAAAAATTACCCATTTAATTATATTACCCATTTTTATTTAGTAACAGATTTTTTTTTAATAAATCAAAACAAACCGAAAATAGTCAATAACTGGTCGGGCCGGGTCGGGCCCGACCTTCTTCCTCACCACACAACAGTAACAGGATGGAACAGAGGCGAGAAAGAGGGACTTCAAGCAGTGGCTGTGGGCGACGGACGGCAATGTGGGCGGTGGAGTTGGATGCGGGCATGAACGGAAAATACTATGGCGGTGGCGGTATAGGCTGTGGTGGTCGGAGGTGCACGAACGAGCCCAAATTCTGAGCACTTGCTCTGTTTTTCGCACTTCAACAACCCGATTCCAATCTCGATCTTTGGATGATTTGAAGTGTTTTTGTGAGAGATTTCTGCAAGATGTTTGTTTGTGTGTTATTCTTCTTGATCGAAGGTCCTTTTATAGCCCTCAATTCGGAGCTTAGGATGCCAAAATTGATTTTCCATTAATCACTTTCAAAGTAACGTTTTTTTTTGTTTAATTCGCCCATTAAATTACGTTTACTGGCTATTTCAATGTTCCGACAATCCTAATTAACACCCCATTACTTCTCCTTATCCATACACGTCAACATCTCTATCCATTTCGAGCTCCTAATGTCCAATTTGACCATTTATTTATTTTAGGTCTTCGAACATGAGCAGAAATTCGACCCCAAAGACATGTAACTTTTGTATCAATTGATTAAGGGTTTTGATAGATCAGGTCATGGGCTTTCCGGAACATCTTTCGGATCGAAAATTCGTTGAGAAACGAAGAAGTTATTAGCATTTGAAATTTCGGGCTAAAGGTTGAAGACAACCCATTTCGGGTTCAATCTATTCCCGAAAAATTGCACAAACAACCCTCTTGTTTTAGAAAAGTGATAAATATGCCCTTTCATCCTAACTTTTTTACTTCAAATAAAAACATTTGAACCTTGTGCCATTTTATTTGATTAAAACTTTATTTAAAACTATTTATACAATTTTTATAAAATATAATTATAACACTTATAATTAAGCCATATCTATATCTATACTACATATATAAAGTTGTGTACATGCTCACATTTATTGCGCCTAATAAATTATTAATTCTTAAATTACATGCCTACCCAATCAAAATATTTTGTATTTTTTCCCTTAATAAATTGTATGTAATGAGCTTGCGATGCATTTCAAGTTTATAAAGATCATTAAACATATTCAAAATGTGTATATATAAAATGGATATATACCATAGTATTACATATATCTATAATACATATATATTTGGCAATCCATGTACATATTATTTAAAAAAAAATTAAAACTAAAGTCCTTTCATATTATAATTCACAACAATGTATATTTTATATGAAAATTTGTTAATTACGATATTCATTGCCAAAAAAGCTAGAATACAATATATTTGCTAGCATACTATTTACATTGCTAGCATATCATAAGTCACTGATGCAAACATTCATGAGGTATGCATTCTTAATTTTTATTTCTTTATTATCATTGTGTTTTATTCTCTTATCAATTGTATATTAGATAATATATCTTAAATCTTAAATATTAAGAAGATTATCGACCTTTTATTTGTATCTCGCTTCATTTGGCAGAAAATAGTGTTCAATGGCTAAAGCACTCAATCGACCGAGCTCTCCATCTTCAATTATTGAAGAGGTAAAATATGGTCATCTTTTAAAATTATCTACTTATAGTATGATTTTATCTTTTTATAATATGATGAATAATCTAAGAATTGTAAATTTCGTATTATAATTTTCCATTCCCGCTCCTACTTATGGCCATTGTAATGTTTGCGGTTTCATTTGAGTTGTAGATTCTCAAGGAGTCTTTCTCGAAAAAGGTTCTCTAATTTTTATTTTTGGTGTATTCTTTTTTCAACAAAATTCCATTATATGCAATTAACAAAAAAGAGTTGTACTCTTTAACCAAGTTATGTACATACTCCATGCTATTAACAAAAAATAGCCAAAACAATTAATAGATTGGCAAAAAAAAATAAAGAATACATTGTCATGCAAATATAAATGGGAATATAAAAAAATTGTCCCATCATATGCAATAAAAATTTATGAAGATCATAACGTAATCGTGTAATTACTATAAAATTGATCCAAAACTACACAAAAAGTTATAATTAATTTACAAATACCCATAGACTTATCTACACTATGGTCATCATTGTTTATCATTAAATTATTTTCCAAACGCTTTTGCAATCCATCGGTTAAGACTCTTCACCTTAATCGTTAGATAATTGTGGGTCGAAAAATTTATATAACTAATTAAATATAATTTTAATTAGAAAACAGTTACATAATTTTTATGAAATAAATTTAGTTACAAATATTAATTTAGGGGATATAATAACAACCAATATTTTATAGTGATATATATACCTAAATAATAAATGTGTATATGTCATGTACAATGAAAATTTATAAAGAACAATCTTAATAATCATTGTTGAAAAGAGCGTTTTCAAAAAAATACACATGAAAAAAAACCTGCCCCGTGCGTATGCACGGGTCTGTCCCCTAGTTACTTACAAATATCTTCTTATAACTTTTATTAAGAAATAAGGCTTATATCATTTATTGTTACATTTTATCATATTGTACATAATTAGACATAGCTCATATGGTTCATAATTATCACTTTATAATTTGAGAAAATAACTCTTATAACATAACTTCATAACATTTTAAATGTTATAAGATAAAAAACTTATGAAATAAAATATGCAATTATTTTATTTATCATAAGAGAATATTATAAAATATTATCCAAATATTTTATAACATAAAAAATGACATTTTTACCCTTGTAAAAATGAGGGATATTACAAGTTAGTTGGGGTCCAAAAATCATTTGCTAATGGCGTGACCAATAATCTCCTCCAGCTTGAGGCTGAACTCCAAGCTGAGCTAAGCAAAATTCTAGAACAAGAAGAACTACTTTGGTATCAAAAATCAAGAGAGAATTGGCTTGTCTCGGGCGATCGCAACACAACCTTCTTTCATATATCGACTGTGGTCCGTAGGAGGCGCAATCGAGTTGACTCTCTTGTGAACAGTGAAGAAGTTACTATCACAGACCCACAGAGTGTTGAGAAACTTGCTCTCGACTATTTTAAGGGTCTCTTTGCGGAGCCTGATTTAGTGGAGCCACCCCTTGTGATTACGGGGAATTGCTTCCCGCCGATCCAAACTGAGGACTGGCACTCCCTCATGGCGCCCATTTCTGATGCAGAGATTACCACGGCTAATCGGCTATCAACCAAATGGGGGGCTACAAAGCACCGGGACCCGACGACTTCCAACCTTTCTTTTTCCAGAGATTCTAGGATACCATTGGGGGATCGACGATGGAGTTTGTAAAAGGTTTCTTCAGCAATGGAAAGTTACCGGAAGGGGTGAATAAAACAATCATTGTTCTTATCCCCAAGGTGGCAAATCTGACTCGCATCAACCAATTCCGGCTGATCAGCCTGTGTAATGTGATCTAGAAACTCATAACTAAGATCCTAGTGAACAGGATGCGTCCTATCCTTGCCTATTTGATCGGGTCTACACAAGGTAGCTTCTTACCCGGGCGCTACATCTCCGACAATATTGTGGTTATGCAAGAATTGGTCTACTCTATGAGGAAAAACAAGGTAGAAAAGGATGGATGGTTATGAAAATTGACTTGGAGAAGGCGTATGACCGCCTCAAGTGGGATTTCGTCGTGGATACTATCGGGAAAGATGGGTTCCCGGCAGCCTGGACGGCTTGGATTGGAGAATGCATAAATTCTACAACTACAAGCCTTCTTTGGAATGGGGAAATCACTGAAGAATTCCAACCAACCCGAGGACTCCGTCAGGGCGACCCAATATCCCCTTACTTATTCGTGTTATGCATGGAGAGATTAAGCCACATGATACTCGATGCGGTCACTACCGGGGATTGGAAGCCGGCCAAGATTACAAGGAATGGACCGGATATTTCACATGTCTTCTTCGCCGATGATGTGGTGCTTGTAGCGGAAGCGTTTGTGTTACAAATTAAGGTGATCAATAACATACTGCAACTGTTTTGTAACGCCTCGGGACAAAAAGTCAACTGCTCCAAGTCAAAGTTGTTTGTCTCCAAAAATGTTGAGCCGGCTGTGATTGATGGGATCAAAGCGGAATGTGGGTTTGAGGTCACTGATGACCTTGGCAGCTACCTCGGAATGTCGGTCCTTCACAAGACAGTCACTAAGGACACGTTTGGGCCCCTCAAAGATAAATTCAACGCAAGGCTAGCGTTGTGGAAGCGCAACTTCCTTAGCTTGGCCGGGAGAATAACACTTGCCAAAACGGTCCTCTCCTCACTACCGGTGTACTCAATGTCGACCATTGTCATGCCCAAGGAAGTTTGCGACAAGATTGATCAAATTACTAGGAACTTCATTTGGAACTCCACGGATGAAAGAAGGCGCATACACCTCGTCTCTTGGAAAGACGTCTGTAGACCCAAAGATTCAGGTGGAATCGGTATCCGGGCTATGCAACCACTCAACTTGGCCATAATTGGTAAACTAGGATGGAGGTTTCTACAGGACACTAATGGCTTGTGGAGTGCAATCCTCAAAGCCAAATATGTAAGGGAATCGGGCTCTTTGGTCGCAGAGGCATCTCCAACTTGGCAGAGCATCAGGAAGGGCTTGAAAGCTATTTCTAGTGGTCTCTGTTGGACTACAGGGAACATACGATCAATCAGCTTTTGGGACGATTGTTGGCTACTAGATGAACCACTTGCGATAGTGGCCACCACTCCAATTAGCGAGGCGGAGAGGCGCTGGGTTGTGAAGGACCTCTGGCAGTCCAATGGTGGATGGAAATGGGATCGCTTAACTGGATGACTTCCGGCGTCATCACTCCTAAGACTTGCGGCGATTGCCATCAACGACATGGACGAGGTGGAGGACAACCTCTCTAGGAACTTCTCCTCGGACGGAAATTACTTCGTGGCGTCGGCGTACAACATGGTGATCACGGAGAGTTCGATCTGCTGGAATGATGCCATGGTTTTTAAAACCATTTGGAGTTTGAAGGTTCAAGAAAGAATTAGAACTTTCATGTGGCTGGCCGCTCGGGGAAGTATTCTTACCAATGAGGAGCGCAGGAGAAGACACCTATCAAACACGGCCAATTGTGGGTTGTGCAATGAGGCGGATGAGACCCTTATCCATCTTTTTCGGGACTGCCCCACGGTGAAGGCTTGGTGGACTGCCATAACTTTACCTCCTGCAAGTTCTGACTTCTTCTATTTGTCCTTTGCAGCTTGGTTTCGTACAAATATTTTGACAAAATGGAGCCTCTCTAATGGTGTCGAGTGGTCGGCGGTGTATGCAACAACGCTTTGGTGGATTTGGCGTTGGCGGAACGAGAAGATCTTTGGAAGGACACTCCCGGTACAAGATCCCGTCGGCTTTGTGCTCGCCAAAGCTAAGGAATACAACAACGCTTGGATCAAAGGTCGAGGAAGATGTGAAGATCATCCAAAGACGGAGACTCTCGTTGCTTGGGAGCGGCCACCCATTGATTGGATCAAAATTAACTCTGATGGGGCCGTGAACAAAGATGGCCGGGCGACCGCTGCAGCTGTGCTTCGAGACTCGGATGGAAGATGGCTTGGGGGAGTGGTACACAACATTGGCATTTGTTCGGTCCCTAGAGCGGAGCTTTGGGGGCTTGTCGATGGGCTTAATCTTGCATGTAATAGAGGATTTCGGAGAGTTCATATCGAGAGTGATTCCAAATTGGTGGTTGAACTCATTCACAAAGGGGGTAGACTGCTACCATCCCCTGTTTGGTTTAATTACGCAGGCTCAAAATCTTCTCAAGTTGGACTGGGATACCCGCTTTTCACATTTCTTTAGGGAAGCGAATCTATTCGCCGACTCCCTCGCCAAGTTAGCCTTTTCTTTTCCTGTTGGGACTCACAATCTGGACCGGCCTCCTGAGGGGCTAGCTGTGTTGATGTCGGACGATGCTCGAGGTAGGGCTACCCCTCGCCTCAACCGTGTGTAATTCTGGTTTTGTGCTCTGTTTCCTGAAGGGCTCGTGCCTTTCGTTACCAAAAAATGATAACTCTATATATCTGCTCGACCGATCATCCATTCAAAGTTTTTTTTTGAGAGGATCATCCATTCAAAGTTGAAACACAAACCCTTAATTAATACGCATAACTTGCCTCCCTCTTCCGTATCTTCCATGGAGGTGCAATGCGAGGAGTCGATGGTCATCACTGAATTGGATCGTTTGTCCAAAATCTTCTTCACTATGACGAATGACGATGAAGAAGAAAAGGAAGAAGGTGCTAGTACCAAATCACTCAATGAAGAAAATAATAATAGTAGTAGGACTACTAAGGGTGCGCTTAATATAAACAAGTTGATGATGTACTAGTCCATGAAGCTCCTTTTGGCTTTTGGGAAGGGAGTTGCAGGTGCGCTTAGACATCTTAGAGAGAGGAGGGCGCTTAAACAAACAGTTGAAGGCAAGAAGAAGAAAAGCAAACAAGCCTTCCGTTTGTTCTCTTACAAGTTGAAGACAGCATATCTGTATCTGTATAACATATAAAATTGAAAATTTTTGGTCATTTATGACCAATCCCATAATTATGTTCCTATAGAAAAAATAAATAAATAAAAAGAATTCAACCCCTATTCTAATTACAATTTATGGACAAATTAATTTTGATAACATTCAAGTTTTTAAGTCATTTTGAATTAATGTTTACAATATTGAATGCACACAAAATATTTAATTACAAGAGGTTGTTACCAATTGGTTGTCTCTTCAACTTCTCAAAATCTAGATCTAAAATGTAAAAATTTAAATTAAAAAATAATTGTGAATTTATCCATATACAAATAAAAAAAAACTTGCATATGTTATCTTGCCTCTTCAACTTACTAACTTTTCACCTTCACCTTTAAATGCACATACTAATTATGAGCACATATTAAAGTAATTTGAAAGATAAAGAGTAAAAATAAAAGAAAAATAAATAAAATAAACATGTCATAATATAATTAATGTGTGCCAATGAATTTCCATGCAATTAATTAAAAAAATTATTCTTTAAAATTAAACAAATAAAATAAATATTCCGACACAACTATCTCTCTATCTAGTCTGTGAGTAGTTCACAAAATCTAAAAATAAAGTATTATCTAATAGACTAATTGTATATTTTACAACATTTGGTATTACATACAAAAATAACAAAATTAGCATTAATCTTTGATATTACATCATTTATTTAGCAACTTTTGTAGCATTTTTTGATATTACACACAAGACATAACCTTTGATATTACAAAATGAATTTAAAGCATTAAATTATAACCAATGGTATTACAATTTACAAATAAAAGAAGATAAGATCAACCTTTGGTATTCCAAACAAAAGATAAGATCAAATTTAAAATATAACATTTGACATTATTTAACCACTTTTGTAGTAAACTTTAGCAGTATTACACACAAACGTTAGTATTAGTGTATTACAATACGAATTTAATGTCATTAAATTATAACCATTGGTATTACAAATAAAAGTAAAAATAAAAGAAGATAAGATCAACATTTGGTATTTCAAACAAAAGATAAGATCAAATTTATAATATAACCTTTTGTATTCCACTCTCTTTAACACTATATAAGTTTTTCACTTTTGCATGATCACATTGCAATTCCATTCACAACAAAGCAAAAATTAAAAAACAACTCTCAAATTGTTGAAAAATAAGGATCAATCATGAAACCCTTGAAGATGGGTAAAGTGAAAATAAAAAAAACAATCTATATCTATCTATTTATACTATAAAATATAAAATATAATCTATGAGAACCCGTGCGATAGCACGGGCATCCACCTAGTATACAATATGATTGAGATTTTTATGTATCAAGTAGGGCTGGTCATGGGTTTGGTTATGGGTGGGTGGAGCACTTCCACCACCCGACTAGCGAAATAAATTATATCACCCGACCCACCCATCACCCGCAAAACCTTTCACCAATATCTGACCCACCTATCACCCGCGGGTGAGTCGAGTGACACGTCAACCGTGAATTCTAAAATTACCATAAAATTTTATAAAATTTCAGAATTAATATACAAATAAGTAATGCATCAATGTGCTTACTAAAGTGATATCCGTGAAGATTCACATAAGTTGACCTACAAATAGTAATCCTCAACTTCCTCTCATTAAAACAAGTTCCTAGGTCATTCAGAACCCTTAGCAAAAACGTTTATATTATCGTAATGACATTCCATTAGGGATTTAACCTTTAGGGTCCGTATAGTTTTAATATTTTTAAAACCCCAAAACTTTTAAAAAAAAAGCCCCAAGTCCCAAATAAATTTAGACAGGTGAAATGGATGGTGGGTGATGAGTCGGGTTAAACGGGTGTAAAATTTCACCTATATTCGACCCGTCACCCAATTTCACACGTCACCGGATCCACCTGTCACCCGCTTCATTACGATTTTTCACCCGTATTGGGTCGGGTGAAGCGGGTGGGTCGGAAGTCACCGACGAATAATGTCCATCCCTAGTATCAAGCATTGAAGAAGCAAATGAAGTATATAATATCTAATTGTGCAAAATATGATTTCTAGTTGTCTTTTCTTCTTTAACTCGTGAGTTTCACCGCTGAAAAAGTTCTTCAAACATAATTTTACAAGCTAGTTCTAAGCCATTAAAGATACCTAGCAGAATCCAGTATAAACCCAATCTGGGGAGTACATATCCAAAGTATTCGTTCAGTAATCAACATTTCAAACTTATTTTCTAGAAAAACAAATCCAGTCTTAAGCACGAGGCATGAAATATCCTTATGAACATAAGAGGAACACTTTATGAATAAACATCAAAAGAGCTGCAATGCCTATATTGTTAATGCCAATGATACAACATAAGAATATATATAAGATAAATAAATAAAACAAACACATTTTGTTCTAGCAGTCTACATATTAAGTACCCAAACTGCATTGTGGGATTAGCATGACAACAGAAATATGGGACTCCCATGTATCAGCATGATTGTGGGATGAAGAGACACTACTACATGCCACCTTAGTAGTTTCTTTTCTACTCCATAAGATTAAGCAAAGTCTTTCCGCATTTTCAGCATGATTGTGACATTGAGAAAGTAAGTGACACACCTCGTAGGATATGTTCCTAGTGTCAAATCTCAACTCCCTGTATCATCAGTCTAGTCCGTAGAATCTAGCAACCATGAATAGACAAACCAGCTGGGATATCATGATCTGCATCAAGGAAAATTTACAAATGATCACAAAATAGATTGATTCACTAGGAGTTCTCTTCAAACAAGTAATCAATGTATTAATTACAAACTCAAGATTGAGAAGAGCTGCACTATAAAGCCACCTTAAATATGGATTCCTACAATATTAAGAATTAGGATTTCACAATATTATCTCTACAAGTCTTTAAGTGTCCTTTTCTTTGTTTCCGTTGAGTTGGTGTGTTGTGGTGAGTTGCTTGGTTTGGGAGTCAATAGTGGTATTGTGCTCTCAAGGTTTCTGGTTGGTGGTCGTCCTACCCGGGTCTTTCAGGGCACTCCCCCTCAGCTTTAAGCCAGGGGTGTTCCTATCCTGGCCCCCCAGATTCCGCTGAAGTGGAGTACACTGGGTCATTGTTGTTGTTGTTGTTGTTGTTGTTGTTGTTGTTTGTCTCTACTATAATCATTGCCTACAGAGCCTACAATTTTTTTTTACCTTGTTTTCCTACATGAGCAGCCCCAACAACATCACTCTCGTCAACAAGAGTTATAGATATCTAAACAATCATCTATTATTGATACATGCCATCTCCCTGCAGCTCACCAAAAATTCCCTGCAGCTCTACATGCCATCCCTAAAGTGATGAAACCGGACTGTATCCCTCACAGTTCACAGTTACAGTATCTCCCTCTTTTCAACAAGGCTTACAAACTTGATGGCTTCGTGACAGTTCAATCAATAAGCAAAAATTGGCTTCGCATGGCTCATGCTAATAATTGCAAATGCAATCGATCGCCAACTTCTCACCGTGGTAGAAGAGAAAAGCAAGCAAGCCTTCCGTTTTTTGTATTCGTATTCATTTTAATATGTAACAATTCAATCAATAAGCAATCAATATTCACGGTAAAATGAGAGTCTAAACAATCATCTATTATTGTTCAAACCAACATTTATTATTATTCACACTATCACATATTCATATTCAAATCATGTTTGAGTTTTAAAAAAAAACACGATGAGATTATTGATTTTCAACGTATTGGATTATTGGTATAATCCCTAAAAATCAACTACCTTCCATGTCAACGCAGAATTTATTCAATCTCCTTTCCCCGTTTTCCTATTATATTGCCTAAACAAGTCATACAACTATACAAGGTTGAGAAAGAGAAAGAGTGCAGTAACAACACAGCACTCGTGTCTTCTTCTTGAACTAAAGAGTAAAGATTAGTAGAAGTCCAACTCCAGGGGAGAACGGCTAGCAAAAGCATTGCCTCCATTTCTGGCTTTTCCAGAGAATCTTCTCCTTGCCAGTGCCATAAACTGCATACTCTGATGTACTTGCAATGTTCAATTCCATCAGCTGTTCCTCGATACTGGGATAAGGACATGCACGCTTGAGTTCAGCTCTTGCCTCCCAGTCAATACCAGGCTCCCCAGGGTGGGGCCTCTCCTCACCACAACACAGGTAAATTATTTTAGCAAATCGGCCAACAGGTGCACCCGCCGGATATACGTACCTATAAGGACAACCGCTAGGAAAGTGCTCTCTTGATAGACAAATTTGACAACCCTTAATTAGAATAGGTATTTTCCTCTCCTTAGTTGGACTACTTTCTTTCCTCTCCTTAGTTGGACTACTTACTTTCCTCCCCTTGGCTTCCCTTTTTCCTTCATGAATGGGTTTTTTTTTCCTGGAGAAGGCAAAGAGAGTGGCTTGCGTTAATCAAGGACACATTTTAAGGTATTGATGTCGACGTACATAGATGGAGGGTTTTGTAGAAACTACAAGTGCATACTCAGACAGACCACAATTACTAAGCATTTTGTTCAATAGTAACAGATTAACAGTTGAATATTAGTAGATCAAAAACGCTAAATAACGCAGCAGCATGCATCCAACAACTCCAACCACATTCCTCAGACCTCAATCCCTAAAACCTAAGCATTCAGGCATCCGGCAAAACACGAGGATTCCATTGACAAACCTAAAATTATAAGGGGATCGAATAGGGAAACAACACCAGATCCAAATTATCACCAAAATTGAGGCAACCAGAACGCATCAAAATTAAAGAATTAAAGAGCAAAGAACAAACACGAAAGCCAACGATAAATCCAAAATTTTCCCTAAAACATCTCGACCAGTCCACTTTAAACCAGAATCAATCGCGAAGACAAAATCAATAGGACAGATATGAATGGGCAAAAACTAGAAAAGACAAAAGAGAATTGGACGATCGGAAGACGTTACCAACTCGCTGTGATCCGAGTTCGGTCGCGAATAGAATCAATCAGCTACGCTCCACTCCCTTTGTTGCGCTCTCTGCTTTCTCTCCTTCTATGATGCGCTTTCTTCGATTTCTACGGCCCACCCTAATGTTTTTCTATGGCAAATTACCTTTCTTCTTCCTCCTTCCTCCTTTTATACCAAAAAAAAATCCTTTTTAAGGGCATCTTCGTCCGATAAGGCACCTTGCATGATTTTTGTTGAAATTTTATTCAGAGAACAAATTTAGCCCAAAAGTATTTTAGGTCACCCTAATTAGGTCTTTGTTAAGCTTCCTTAATAAATTAATTATTTGTCAAGTATATAAACCTTAGCCATTGTACTTTCTCTCTCCTCATCCTCTCTCCATCCAGACTTTCTGTTTCTCGAGAACGATTCCCAAATCCCCAACTCACCATCATCCTCCCATCGTTGTCTTGTCAACGTCATCGATTTTCGCCGGATCCAGATCCTCCGTCCGTCAAACCTCCTCCTTGTGTAGATCTCGCCGTGGTGATGGCGGTCCGACGCATCTGACGCCTTCTGTCTTGCCTCAGTTCGACGTACAATCTCCCAAACTCTAGGCAGCCATTGCTCCGATCGGCGAGGAATCCGAGTCATCGGCTGAATCTCTAGCGTCCTAGAAAGGCTCGGATTGATCGATGTTCTCGTTGATAGCACCGACGTTCAATGCGTCGGACCCCTCGTCATTCAATGCGCTCTCTAGTGTTTTAGGGAAGGAGTTGTTCATGGATGGCATCTCGAAGATGGCGTCAGATGCAGCTTTAATCAGCCATTCCACCGTCTGATGAGGGAAAAGCGATCTATATTTGTTTTGCACCGCCTTGTCGCATTGATGGATTGGAGGGAGACGGGCGTTGTTGCGGCAGTGAAGAATCTAAGGCCAATGTGGTGAGTTTTCGTTGTCCTCTAATTTTAATTTTAATTTTAAAGTTTTTCATAATTTTCTGGAATTTGGTTTCGTAGTGGTTGAGTTTGTGGACTTTTTGTGTGTATTAGACAACGGAGCTATAATCTTAGGGGTAGTAAAATATTGAGTTTCGGCTTTGCAGGCTACATCTGGTTCATCACTGGATTCACTGCCACATTCAAACCAGTAAACAATTAAAAAGTGGTTGTACCACTCGAATCAAGAACTGAAATCAAAACCATTCTGAGGATGTAAACCAGGCTAATTTGAGGTTGGATAGGTATGATAGGATTAGGTGTTGATGAAATGTTGTGAATTTGTGGTTTTTTCAATGCATTTGTTGTTTTGGAGTGTTTCAATAGCTAGTTGTACGTGTAAAAGAGTGATAAGTGATAACATATATAATACAACTTGATTTGTGGAAACCCATTCAATGGCTTTATTTTGGTTCAACACAAATTTTCTCACTTTATGAGGAATTTAAGTTTGTAGATTTCTCAGCACAAAATTAAGTATTATTGGTACAAGAACTTGCTGGGGTTGGATAGGTATGATAGCATTTGGGGACTTGAGGTTGGATAATTTGAGGTGGGATAGGTATGATAGGATTAGGTGTTTAGGAGTAATTTATGATGACACTTATTAATAATCTTTTTTATGACAATTTTGTTTTTATGTATATATGATAGTTGTTTTATGTGGTCAAATGTCATCAAGGTCGTTTAAAAATATGTGATGACAATTTTTTATGATACTTGATGACGGTTGTTTGTCATCAAGGCCTTTTCGATGACAAACAAATCAATGTCACAAGGTCATTTGATGACACTTGTTTATCATCAAGTAGTGAACCCGATAATTGACAACAATTGACCGTCATCAAGTAGCGATGATAATTGATCAAAATCGAACCGTCATCAAATAGCGATAACGATTGATGACAATCGAACCGTCATCAAATAGTGATGACATTTGTGATGATAGTTGATGACAATCAAACCGTCATCAAGTAGTGATGACATTTGTGATGATAGTTGATGACAATCAACTATTTTTATTTGTGATGACAATGTTGTTTTTTATGCGGTGATGATAACTATTTTTATGTGGTGATGAGATTTGATGACAACTACTTTTTGTGATGAGGATAAAAACGAACAAACTTTGAGTGATGACACTTGATGACGGTTGTTTGATGACGCTTAAGTGATGACAGTTTGACGACACTTGTTTGTCATCAAGACCCTTTTGATGACAAATTAATCGAATCGTCATCAAGTAGAGATGATAGTTGATGACAATCAAACCGTCATCAAGTAACGATGACAAGTGATGACAGTTGATGACGGTTCGAACCGTGTGATGACGGTTGTTTTTATATGGTTGAATGCCTTTGATGATGATACTTTTTGTTTTAAAAAAGTTGTCATCAAGACATTTTGATGACAATTTTTTCCTTTTATTACACTTTTTGTCACCAAAAAATTGTGATGACGGTGAAAAAAATTGTGATGACGGTGAAAACAATTGTGATGACAGTGATGACGGTTGTTTTTATGTGGTTGAATGCCTTTGATGATACTTTTTGTCATCAAAAAGTGTCATTAAAACATTTTGATGACATTTTTTACCTTTTATTACACTTTTTGTCATCAAAAAATTGTGATGATGGTGAAAAAAATTATGATGACGGTGGAAAAAATTGTGATGACAGTTATGAATGTGATGATTGTGATGATGGTCAACGCCGGTCAACGCCGGTCAACGGTCGGTCAACACCGGTCAACGGACGGTCAATGGCCGGTCAACGACCGAGTCAACTCGGTCAATGGGCAAGTCAACCCGGTCAACGACCGAGTCAACTCGGTGGGAGTGGGGTGGGGGGTGGGTGATGTTTTTTTTTTGCTATTTAGCTAATTTTCACACACTCCTTAATATCCACCTAATTAGCCTCTTTTTTTTTTCTATTTATTTAAATCATTATATTAAAAATAAATTATTTTATATACTGATTTAATGTATATATATATATTAATAGATTGAATATATATTAATAATCTATGTATATATATAAAAGACGTAAGGAATAAGGCCATCACGTTACGCCACCTAGG
Organism: Fallopia convolvulus; assembly: GCA_964016875.1. NCBI lineage: Eukaryota > Viridiplantae > Streptophyta > Magnoliopsida > Caryophyllales > Polygonaceae > Fallopia > Fallopia convolvulus. The sequence continues at coordinate 50,479,812 of OZ024729.1, forward strand.
ATTTTCCTACGTGTCATTCCCACATTAAGACATCTAGGATATCGCCACATGGGATTTTTTTGATTTTGAGAATTTATATATGTTGATATTATTTTAGGATAATATAAAAATATGATAAATTAATCTAGAAAAGATTCTATCTAAAAATAAAGATGTTATCTAATTTTAAATCTTAAGTATCAATGTTAAATATTTGATATGATAATTTATTTAACTTAAAAAGATTATATCTAAAATAAAATAAACTATAAAGGCATTAAATATTTATTTATAACAATTTATTTAATTTATTTTTTCTATCACAATATAAGCCATCTGCCACTTAGGATTTTACTATGTGCCACCTAGGATTTATCGTACATGTAATTCTCACAATTTATATATATTGAAAAGATTCTATCTAACATAAAATAAACTATAGTATATATTATGATAGATTTTGAGTATATAATTGCTTATAAGTTGATTACATTATCTTTATCTATATATCTATTTCGATAAAAAATTTCTTTAATCAAATTATAAAAATAAAAATAAAAAATACAACATGATAAAAATTACATTATCTATGTTTTTTTATCCATTTATAATGTAAAAGATTTTTTTAAAATGAAATTTTGGTTAAAAAGTTCGTCTATAACTATATATTAAAGTTGTATCTTTTTGAGCCACCACATTGACTTTGACCCAAATTTATTTTTAAAATTTTCAACTTTTATTTTTATTACTTTAACTTTTTCAAATAATTTTGCTCTCTATTTAATTATAAAAATTGTAAAATTTTGAAATTTATTTGATTCTAAAAAAAAAAAAACTATTGTATGTGAGTACAAATTTTTTTCTTTTATGTATCATTATATTAAAATAAATATGTTCATACTTAATCCGAGTCATAGTCGTGCATGGAACGACGGGTATAACTAGTAAAAAACTAAAGCTGAAGCAATCTATGCCACCACATTGCCCCACATCACCCCTTTATTAAAATAATAATTTTAAATAGTTAATTATGTAAAAAAAATTATCTCCAAGTAAACATAAAGATAAAACAATATTAGTAGGTTTGATCAATATAGGTAAAAAAGGACATTATATTTATTATATTTGTAATAGATAAATTAAAAAAGATAAGAAAAAATATGTATATATGATCACATATATATCTTTGAAATAAAAATAGTCATATCCACCACTTTAATTCTGGCCCCACTTTATATTTAAAAAAGTATTTTTATTATTTTTTTCCAATTAAATTCCGTTCTATTTATTTATGTGGATAAAATTAATTCAAATTTTAAATAAAAATAATGAAATTTATTTTATCTTTATCTTTTTATCTATTTATAAAAAAATATTTATCTTAAATCAAATTTTGATAAAAAAAGTAAAAAATTTAAATATCTATATAATTACTTGCCTAAATTAAAATTTTATATTATCTTTTCCTTAATTTCCTTTTTGGATTGTTTATGTAAATATAGAAGATTTTTTTATCTTTTCTTATTAATTATCTTTTTAACTTTTTATTGAAAAGATTTTTAAAGAATTGAATTTGACTAAATTTTTCTAAGAATTTACATTATTTTTGTCTTTTTATTTATTTTTGTATATTTACTTTATTAATATCGTATTGATAATATATCTAAAAATTGATGAGTCGTAGTCGTGCATGGCACAACGGGTACAACTAGTACATATACTAAGTTCAGACGTACATTATCGTATATAATTTTGATAGGTTGATTATTTGACAGTGAAAAATTATAAAACTATTTAATTTAGAAAAAAATAGTTATATACAGAAATTCAATAGTTTTTATCTTCAATTCTTTTCATCAAAATAATATACAAAAACTCTTTTTATCATTAATTAAAGAGGTGAAGTAATTAATCATCACTGAATAGCTAAATCTCTTATATAATAAAGTCTTTTTTATCACTTTTAGTACTATAAATAGTACGAAGTACACGCATATTCCAACTTTGTAATCAATCAATCAATATCATAACTATAATCTAAAGCGGAGGTTAAAAAAATTATTAAACGATACATGTCAATTTTAGATTGGACCACACCACCTTTTTTTTATAAAAAAAATAATCTTTTATTTTAAGATATGATAAATTCTTAGATTGTAACATAGTACCATCCTTTTTATTTTAAAAAATAATCTTATATTTTTGGATATGATATATTCTTATCCATGTATTTAGAATATAGGATAGAAAATCTCATTATTAAATAATCTTTTATTTTTAGATATGGTAGATAGGAAGATCATTATTATAATCCAATCATTTGTTACCTTATATGAAAAGATCTTGATTAGTTATATAATAATTGTCTTATCTTTTTACGCAGATTATAACAAAAATTTATATTTAAGCATTTACATGATTTTCTCGTTGAATAAATATATTTAAAAATATTTTATTATTAATATTTTATTTAAGAAAAACCCGTACAAGGTACGGGCATACATACTAGTATATCTTCTAAACCTAAATCAATTATGAAATTTTTTATAATTAATGTGGTATAGATATTTTGTGTCTTGTAATATATTAATTTTTTCATAAGCATGTTGATTTTTTTAGTAAATAAATACAATTTATTGATCCTTTAATGTTGAACCGGTTAATCTGGTCAATTCAATCGAGTTTAGGTTTGATCATTTAGGGTTCGAGTTGTGTACGGGTTCATCATGTTAAAATTTATGGGTTGATGGAGTTAATTAATTGATATTTTTGTGTGGGCTCAAGTTAATCCTACGAGCTAAGAGCATGAACTTTTTTACAATTATTGCATAAATATTACAAATAGCATTTTTAATAATAAAAAATATTTTTAGACATTTTATAGTAAAATATATTATTATAATTAAAACAAATTGCATATATGTAATATTTCATTTAATTATTGACAATATTATTTGTTATTATATAAACTAGTTTTACTCGTCGTACCATGTACGACTATGATTCAGTATTTTATAGACATTATAAATAGGATATTAATACATAAATAAATAAATATAATAAAAATATAATATAAGTAATTTATTTCTCGTAGAAGGTATATTTTTTTTAATCAAATATTACATTCTTCATATTTTATTACTTTCTATGTACATAAATTAGAGATTATGAAATATTTCAATATATCTATTAAATATTTTATTATCTTTTTTTTTAATTTTAAAAATTATAAATATTTTACCCCTTATATATACATTAAAATTATAAATTATAAAAATTTAATTGACTATGAAATATTTCAATGTATCTATTAAATATTTTATTATCTTCTTTTTAAGCAGCCATATATTACCCCTTATATATACATATCCCTTATACATATTATATACATCAGCTAGTCTAGATCTAAATGTAATCTAGTCAATTAAATTTCTGGGCTATTCCACTAAGCACTAAGCACTAAGCACTAGAGCTGTCAAAAGCTGACCCGACCCGAAAAACCGACCCGACCCGCCCGAAAAATTTAGGATCAAGACTCGAAAGTTTGAACTCGAAACCTAAAATAAATTGAACCCGATAGACCCGAAACCCGTTGGGTTCAAACCCGAAAAAACGTTGGGTTGACCCAATTTGTTTTATTCTAAGAATATATAATATATTTTGAAAATTATAATATATTTTATTATTAAAATATATAAAAATAATAGATTTATTATTAAATATCATTTTTTAAATAAAAAATAATTTAATAATTGTAAGAAAATCAATTTTGATGACCTGTTAGGTCGACCCACTCCGCCAGACAACCCGCAATGACCCGACCCGATTTGACCGGTGACCCATTACGACCCGAACCCGACTCAACCCGAACCCGAAATAACCGAACCCGAACCCGACCTGACCGACCCGTTTGACACCTCTACTAAGCACTAAGCAGCCATATATTACCCCTTATTATAACCGAAAAGGAATTTTAATCATCCTAATTTATTAGTCAAACTAATAAAATTTGAAGAAAAAAACAGGTTTGAATGCATTCCGGTACATTTTTTTAGTAGGAAAAAAATTCGATTGATCAAACATACTTGGTGCAATCGAGAGACTTGAAAATCGGTGATTGGACAGTTTGGTGCATGACGAAACTGGAAAACAAACTAATAACATTGGAAAGAGACTCCACATCACCACGATCCAACTCGAAAGAGGGTTGAAACTCTAAAGTTTACTCAACAAACAAAGAAGTAAGCGCACCAAACTAACGACTTTGGGCCACATGAGGCAAAACAACAATGAAATATTGTATAATTCAGTAAATTATTGGTCAAATTTTAGAGCAAAACTAGTTAAACACTCGGGCCTTGCCCGGAGACTTTTTTAAATAATAATTGTAATATATTAATTTCAATATGATATATTATAACTTATATAATTAAAATAAAGGAAAATGATGAGAGAGAAATATAGAGAGAGAAACAGAGAGAAAAGAGAGCAGATTCTCGGCGTGAACCCTAGATCTCAATTCACCTACCAACTCCTTCAATTCAGCCTAATCATCTTTATTATCAGCCATGAAATTGCTACCCGAGCAAGTACCTCGTCTATACAAAGACCAATTGAGGAGTCGTGGCATCACCAGAGCCAAAATCCAAGCAATAATCAAATCCAAATAGTCAGAGAATACAAATGAAATCAATGGAAATCTCTGTTTAGAAAATGGAAGCAAGCATGGTGGCCTTTCAGAGCTATTTGGAGCCTATTCCTCCTTATCCTAAGGGCATAGGATAAGTATCTTGTTTTAGAAATATGTGGTATTTTTATTTATTTAAATATTTAAATCTTTTTTACGACGGGTTTATTCGTTTCCTTTTTAGGCATTTAGTTTCTAAAACCGGGAAGCTTATCCTATGCCCTTAGGGCATAGGTTAGAAAGACCGTTTTTATATATGCCCCACCGAGAAAGACGGAAAAGAATGCATTTTGGGAATGTCTACAACAATACATAATAAATTTCGCTTTACCGTGTATTATAATGAGAGACTAATTTAATAACATACTAGAACCATGTGATAAGTACGGTGGCATAGATCCTTGTCCATCAAGATTTAACCGATGAAAAACTTTTATGCAACAATGTAATTTAATAGATACTAGATCCATTGAAAACCAATTTACATGGAGAAAACGTAAGACAGATATTGATAACACCTATGAAAAACTGGATCGAGTAATGACTTCTTACGACATTATTCAACGGTTTCCGGAATTAGTAACGATGAACCATGATTTTTCGTTTTCGGATCACTGCCCAATTTCAATTGATCTTAATGAATCTCATACGTACAAGGGTAGACCGTTTAAGTTTGAGAAAATTTGGATGTATAAAAAAGACTTTGGAAATTTAGTTAGGCAGGCATGGAGATTTCAGAGTCCGGGATCTCATATGTTCAAACTGGTTCAAAAGACAAGACTTTTGAAGTCAAAAATAAAGATATGGAATAAATACACTTTTGTTAATATATTTAGACAACTTGAGGAAATTGATTTAGAATTGGTAAGATTACAAAGTGATCCGACACAGAGTAAGGGACATAGTGAGATCTTAAGACAATCCCAATTAATAGAGAAGAAAGAAAAACTAATTCATTTTTTCACATCAGGTTTTATACTAAAAGAAATTAACCATACTTTCATCTCCTTAATACAAAAATGTGACAACACGACAACGATCAACCATTATAGACCTATTAGTTTATGTTCCACTATATACAAGATCATTGCAAAGATATTAGCTGAAAGACTCAAGAAGGTCCTACCACATATAATTCATCCTCTTCAAGGAGCTTTTGTCACGAGTCGCGCTATACAAGATAATGTTCTTAAAGCTCATGAGATCTTTCATACGTTTCGACAACGAAAAGGAAAGACAGGATGGGCAGCCGTCAAACTAGATATGGAAAAGGCTTATGACCGTGTAGATTGGGAATTTCTAAAACGGATAATGCACGCATATGGGTTTCATCCCAAATTTATAACGTGGATGATGCAATGTGTGAGTACTGTAACGTTTTCAGTGTTAGTAAAAAATGAACCAAAAGACATTTTTTACCCAGAACGAAGATTACGCCAAGGAGACCCACTATCCCTATTACTATTTATCTTAGGTGCTGAAATCCTAGCACGTAGATTGCATAAGGAAAGCATGACCCATCCCAAACATGTTGGATTTCAGGTTGTTAGAGGAGGAACCAAGATCTCGTTCTTGTCATTCGCAGACGAAATAATAATCTTTATCCCGGCATCAACAGTAGCATTTCGGAATATCAAATTTATTTTAGAAGACTATTGCGATATATCAGGACAAAAGATCAATTTCCATAAATTAGCGTTTCAAACGACTAAAGAGGTAATGACATCGACAAGAAGACTTCTCCAAGAAGAAATAGGTATACCACATACAAGTTCTTTAGAAAAGTATTTAGGATGCCCTATCATAAACTCAAAAGTAACACGAAGAACGTTCGAACCTGTTACCATATCAGTTGAACAACAACTCTCGAAATGGAAAGCAAACTCTTTGTCTCAGGCAGGAAGAACAACCTTAATTAAATTAGTATTGGCCACAAAGCCTTTCTATACAATGCAGAATTTCATCTTACCAGAGGGAATGTTAAATAAGTTAGATACAATAAATAGAGAGTTTTTTTTTGAATAAACCGAATGGACACACTCCTCTTATAAGCTCGGATAGAATATGTCGCTCGAAGAAAAAGGGTGGTCTCGGCCTTCGAAAATCAGTTCACGTCAACAAAGCTCTACAAATGAAATTATTGTGGAAAATTTTAGCAGAACCAAACAATATTTGGGTCCGTATTGTATGGGAAAAATATCTAAAGAACAAGAACTTATTAGAGTATTCACATCCCCGAAATGCTTCATGGCAATGGAAAAAATTGATCACGCTAAAAACAGAATTTCATAAAGGATTAATTTGGCAAATAGGTGATGGAAAAACCGTTAGGTTTTGGAAAGATCAGTGGATGACTAATCAGGCACTAATAGATATTTGTCCTGAAACACTTGACTCGGATATTAATGCCACAATATCGGTATTTATTGACAAAGATGGACGATGGAAGGACCAAGAGTTATATAAAATAGTACCACGTGAATGGGCAGAACAAATTATGGCAATATTAATTCCGAAGAGCCAAATTAGAGATAGGCTATATTGGTTTCCCGGCAAAAATGGATGGTTTTCTACACACTCTGCAACTTCTTTCATATTGCATGAGCAACAAGTAAGTGATTGTGAATTTGAATGGATTTGGAATTTAGATATAAGCCCAAAATGTAAATTATTTCTATAGAAAATTTGTTCAGATGGATTACCGACAAAAGATATATTTTAATTCAATGTCACACGAAAGTAACTCCCGAGTGCCCGTTATGCTGAATTTCAAATGAAACAACAAAGCATTTACTGTTGGAGTGCCCATTTACGCTACAAGCATTGTATAAAGTGGATCACGATTTTGTTGCATCTTTATCCAACAGATTAGGAAATGACCAATGTATGAAGAAAATTCTGAGAAACCTGAAAGAATCAATGAGCTCGCATAAGTTTATTGAATTAATTATAGCTTGGTGGAGTATATGGTATTACATAAATAGAACAGTATTTAGTCAACCATTGGATGAAACCATAGAAGACTTCATAAAAATTCAAATAATGATGTCGAAAAAAGTAAAAGAGAACTTTAATGATGGTAATGACGTGCCAGTGCGAACTACATCTAAGAGGAAAGATAAGAAATGGCATAAACCAGAACGATTCGTAAAACTTAATTTTGATGGATCTAAAAAAACAAACTGGATTGGCAACAACAGGCTATATTATTCGGGACGATAATGGATAGACTATTTCGATAAATGCTTTTGCAAACGATCACTGGAGTATAATCCAAGCGAAAGCTACAACAATGTACGAGGCGGTATGTGAAGCCAGGAAGAGAAATCTGACCAAGATCATGATTGAAGGAGATAACCTAATTGTTATAAAAGCCTACTCGTTCAAGTTTGATTTTACTGATGCATTGAGAGCTGAGCTTAGTGTAATTAAGCAAGGCTTGTTGATCACTAAAAGAATGGCTTTCCCAAGAGTGATTGTTCAGTCGGATTCGGTCCAGGCTATTCATCTCCTTTCACAAGCAGTGCCTCGCCCACATAAAGATTACTATTTGGTTGCTAAATGCCACAAACTTATTCATGACAATTCTTGGAGCATCAAGCTCTGCCACGTCTCTCGGAATGCAAACAAAGTTGTTGATGCTCTTGCAAATTTTTCTCTAGGACTAGATGTTCCTTTAGTATAATTTTTTTATGTTCATGAAAGTTTTGCTGCTGCTTTGGATTTAAATGTACATCCCTCTATGGGGAACTCCTTTTCTAATTAATCAATAAAAACACGCATGAGCTTAGCTCCGTTTTCAGACCAAAAAAATAATTTCAAAGATTGGGTTGAAGATATCAAACTATTCTAGTTCTTCAAAATAATAAGGGATTTTGAGTGTGATAACTGACTTTTTTAACCAAAACATTTGAGCAGTGATCTTCCATCTTCAATCACCATTCAAGTAATACTCTCACTGGATTCACTTCAGCAACTTCAAGAAACCAATTTTAAGTGTGATAATTGACTTTTTAACCACAAAAGATCGTAACTTTGTCGAGATGAGAGTCATGAGACCTAGAGGTGTCAAACGGGTCAGTCAGGTCGGGTTCGGTTATAATTCGGGTTCGGGTTGTAACAGGTCACCGGTCAAATCGGGTCGGGTCATTGCGGGTTTTCGGGCAGGTTAGGTGGATCCAACGGGTTAAGAAAATTGATTTTTTTACAATTATTAAAATATTATTTTATTTAAAAAATGATATTTAATAATAATAATAATCTATTATAAAAATATCTTTTAGTAATAAAATATATCATAATTTTCAAAATATATGTTTCGGGTTCAAATTGTCGGGTCTTGACCCTAAATTTTTCAGGCAGTTCGGATCGGATCAGCTTTTTACAGCTCTAACGAGACCTCATCCACTCATAATGGCAACCAATATTTATGTGCATCATCAATCCATAGATGAACAAACAAAAATCAAACACCTTATCATCAATCCATAAACAAACAAAAGGAAATTCAAACATATTAAATGCATCATCAACAAAGAACAAACAAAACCAGAATCTATAACACCATGACACCATAATAGCTATTACAAATAGCCATTTCACTGTGAATGTAGAGGCGGGGAGTTGTGTGGCTACTTCAAGGCAGTAACACAGCACTTGTGTCTTCTTCACATGACACAATAATATCTATTGTACTTGAGCATCCTCTCTCTATATATATGTATAATATTCAGTCAATGGGAATTAGCAAAATACTCAGCTAAACGGGTCATATAACTATACAAGGTTGAGAAAGAGTGCAGCAACAAAGCACTCATGTCTTCTTCTTGAACTAAAGAGTAAAGATTAGTAGATCTCAAACTCCGGGGGAGAACGGCTAGCATTGCCTCCATCTCTGGCTTTTCCACAAATCTTCTCATTGGCGGTGCCATCAACTGCGGAATCTGATGTACTTGCCAGGTTCAATTCCATCAGCTCTTCATCAATACTGGGATAAGAAAATGAAGGCTTGAGATCAGCTCTTGCCTTCCAGTCAATACCAGGCAGCCCAGGGTGGGGATTCTCCTCACCACAACACAGGCATAATATTTCAGCAAATCGGCCAACAGGTGCACCCGCCGGATATACGTACCTATAAGGGCAACCCATAGGAAAGTGCTCTCTTGATAGACAAATTTGACAACCCTTAGCTACATTATATCTTTTCCTCTCCTCAATTGGACTACTTACTTTCCTCCCCTTAGTTGGACTACTTTCTTTCCTCCCCTTTGCATTCTCTTTCCCACCCTTTGCTTTCTCTTTCCTGCCCTTTGCTTTTTGCTTCATGAATGAGCTTTTTTTTCCTGGACAAGGCAAAGAGAGTGGGTTGCGTTAATGAAGGATACATTTTAAGGTATTGATGTCGACGTACTTAGATGGAGGGTTTCGTAGAAACTAGAAGAGTATACTCCTCAGACAGACCACAATTACTAAGCATTTTGTTCAATAGTAAGAGATTAACAGATGAATATTAATAGATCAAAAACGCTAAATAACGGAGAGCATGCATCCAACAACTCCAACCACACTCCTCAGACCTCAATCCCTAAAACCTAAGCATTCAGGCATCCCCCTCCCAAAAGACCAACCACAAGAAATAAAATCAAATCAAAACTACAGTTTCCGAGAGATCAAACAAACTAAAGGAAAAGCTCAGAGATAGGCAAAACACAAGGATTCTATTGACAAGCCTAAAATTATAAGCGGAATTGGGAAACAACATCAGGCAGATCCAAATTATCACCAAAATTGAGACAGCCAGAACGCATCAAAATTAAAGAGAAAAGAACAAACACGAAAGCCAACGATTAAATCCAAAATTTCCCCTAAAATATCCTGACCAGTCCACTTTCAACCAGAATCAATCGCGAAGACAAAATCAATAGAAAGACAGATATGAAAGGGAAAAAAGTAGAAAAAAGAGAATTGGACGATCGGAAGATGTTACCAACACGCTGTGATCCGAGTTCGGTCGCGAATAGAATCTGCTACGCTCCTCTCTCCCTCTGTTGCTATCTCTGCTTACTCTCCTTCTAAGACGCGCGCTTTCGTCGATTTCTTTCTGCGGCCCACCCTAATGTTTTTCTTTGGCATTTACCTTTTTTATTCTGTTTTTATACCAAAAAATCGTTTAAGGCATACTAGCATGTATTTCCGCACCTTGTACGGGTTTTCATTAAAAAATTAATATTTTTTTGTCAAATACATCAATTGTCTAGCGAAAAATAATCACGATCTTTAAACACAAATTAACTTTTAATTTGCATAAATAAGATAAACGTAAATGTTTTTTAGATTCTAGAATACTTTTTTATCATTAATATCCAAAATTGAATGATAGATCAAGTTAGCTTAAATAATTTAATTTAATAAAATCTTCTATTTAAGTTTTTATCTAGAATATAAAACCAATAATAATTTATTAGGAAAATAAATTTTATGTATCGAAAAATAATAATTGAAAAAGAGGGTTTCTATACACTTGCCTTGCACATGATTTATTATATATAGATTTATATATGATTTAATATTATAAATTAAATATTAATTATTATTTCAAAATAATTCAAACATAATAGTTATGTTCTTAATATTTCTAAAAAATAGTAATATTATTATATTAATATTTTAAAAATATCTTACAATGAAGATTATATTTCTATCACTTGCCAAATTTTAAGATCTCTTAATATACTTATATATTAGTAACATTATTATATTCAATAGAATTGTTACATAATGGATTATGCTCCGAACACAACTTGTTAAAATTTGAGATCTCTAAATATAATTTTATATAAATAATAACAAAGGAGTATTAGGATTATATATTTTAGGACATTATTACAATTAAAATAAATAAATAAATAAAGTATATAAGATGATAAAGTTTTTTTTTGAAATATATACGCAATCTTTTATTAAAGTAAAGTAGTTATCTATGTCTTCCAAATATAGCTAATATAGAGATATAGATTAATAAATTTGTTATAAGTAATATAAGAATATTATTATAATATAAGGATTGTAAATACTTAAATAAACGAAGGGCAAAGAGGTAAAAGAAAAAATTAGAACGCCTACGTGGCATAGTTAAGACGACAACACGTAGGATACATGGATTCGACTTTAGTTATAGTACTAGTTGTACCCGTCGTACCATGTACGACTATGGATCGTTATTTTATAGATATTAAATAAAAATATGATATAAAATTTAATGTAAGTAATTTATTGCCTGTACAATGTACAAATTTTTTATTCTTTGGAATCAAATAAAAAAATTAAATACAAATTATTAAGTTTAATATTGAGAATATAAAAAGATTATTAAGGTAAAATAATGTACATTTCTCTTTTTCCATGATTATATTTCGTAGATATTTCATTAAAAAAAGATAACATATGAATAAAAAAGATTTATATATTAGAATATGGAAGAGATAAGTTTTAAATAAAATAATAATTAAACTAATAAATAAGATATAATAAAAACATGAAAGATAAAAATAAAAATTATTTATTTGTAGAAAATAAGTAAAAATAATAATTTATTTTGATTTAAGCTGGGGCCAAACTCATTTCATGTCTCGATAAAGTAAATATATCTATCAAATAAACTATATGAATTTAATATTTAATTTATTTAACAAGTAATTTTAATTTAATATAAAAATCTCTTACATCATAAATGGATAAAAAGACACAAATAATGTAATTTTTTATATTTATTTTTATCATATTTTGATTTAAGAAAACTATTATGGAAATAGATATATAGATAAAGATAATGTGACTTTTATTTTTTTAATAAATTTCGAAGTTTTTATTTTATAAATATATAGACAAAAAATAAATTTAATTGAAAAAGATATATCAATATAAATAAAATTGACTTATGCGGTGGCTAAAAAAGATACGACTTTGTATATAGTTACTAGTATGTATTCTCGTACCTTGTACGGGTTTTTCTTAAATAAAATATTTTAAAATATATTTATTATTCTAGAAAAATAATCATGTAAATGCTTAAATATAAATTTTTGTTATGATCTGCATAAAAAGATAAGGCAATTATCATAAAACTAATCAATATCTTTTCATATATGGTAACAAATGATTGGATTATAATAATAATCAAATTGGCAACTAGATTGTTACGGTTATAAAGATAATATTCAATTAAGATAGCTTAGTTAAAAACGATTCTATGTAAAAATAAAATAAATATTCTTGAATTTCTATGACAACATAAAAAAATATCCTAACGATCTTCCTATCTATCATATCCACAAATAAGAGATTTTTTAATAATGAGATTTTCTATCATATATTCTAAAAACATGGATAAGAATTTATCATATCTAAAAGGGGTGGTGTGGTCCAATATAAAAGTGACATGTGTCATTTAATAATTTTTTAACCTCCGCTTTAGGTTATAGTTATGATGATATGATTAGGCAAAACTAGTATACCATAAGACGGAAGTACGAACTACGATATACAATATGTACTAGTATGTATTCACGTACCTTGTACGGGTTTTTCTTAAATTAAATATTAATAATAAAATATTTTTAAATATATTTATTATCCGAGAAAAATAATCATGTAAATGCTTAAATATAAATTTTGAACAAATATTTAAAATCAATAAACTATAAAAAATATTGTTTATTTAAAACAATAATATTTTATTAGTATTACGAATTAAATTAATATCCAAAATTTGATAATTTATTTATTTATGAAAATAGATTAGTAATAAGATAAAAACCGATTATATCTAAAAATAAAATAAATATTCTAGAATTTGTATGATAGCATAAAAAATTATCCTAATGATTTTCCTATCTATCATATCCAAAAATAAAAAGATTTTATAATAATGGGATTTTCTATCATATATTCTAAAAACATGGATAAGAATTTATCATATCTAAAAGGGGTGGTGTGGTCCAATATAAAAGTGACATGTGTCGTTTAATAATTTTTTAACCTCCGCTTTAGGTTATAGTTATGATGATATGATTAGGCAAAACTAGTATACCATAAGACGAAAGTACAAACTACGATATACATTATGTACTAGTATGTATTCCCATACCTTGTACGGGTTTTTCTTAAATTAAATATTAATAATAAAATATTTTCAAATATATTTATTATCCGAGAAAAATAATCATGTAAATGCATAAATATAAATTTTGAAAAATATTCAAAATCAATAAACTATAAAAAATATTGTTTATTTAAAACAATAATATTTTATTAGTATTACAAATTAAATTAATATCCAAAATTTGATAATTTATTTATTTATGAAAATAGAATAGTAATAAGATAAAAATCGATTATATCTAAAAATAAAATAAATATTCTAGAATTTGTATGATAGCATAAAAAATTATCCTAATGATTTTCCTATCTATCATATCGAAAAATAAAAAGATTTTTTAATAATGGGATTTTCTATCCTATATTCTAAAAACATGGATAAGAATTTATTATATCCAAAAAATAGATTAGTTTTTTAAAAAAAAAATAAGGAGTGGTGTGGTCCAATCTAAAAGTGACATGTGTCGTTTAATAATTTTTTTTAACCTCCGCTTTAGATTATAGTTATGATGGATTTAGAATTATTAGGTTAACTCTTAATATAGTCGGTTTATCTTGCAAATTTTAAAATATCACACGTTTTGCGTTGCTTGAGATTTAAGTTATTCTCCTTATATATATGGTGTCATTTCTTATCTCTTTATATATACATTAAGAAATCACAAAATATGTTAGATCAAAGATGTGACCCGGAAATCAGGTCTTGATGGTGATGATGTGGATGGTGGCTTTGGTTGGAATTTAAATTAATCCTACGTAAGTCTCCATCAACCTCATCGCCATTACGGCCTGACCCGATCCATTCCGCCTTTTTTTTCTAATGTCAGGAATACATGAAGAATCGGGTTTTTTTTTTGTATTATTTTTTAAGGCGTAATCGTTTGATTATATGTATACTAGTTGTACCCGTCGTGCCATGCACGACTACGACCCATCAATTTTTTGTATTTTTTTTTACGCAAGTAATTATATAGATATGTGAGTTTTTTATTTTTTTTTCATCAAAATTTGATTTAAGATAAATATTTTTTATAAACAGATAAAAAGATAAAGATAAAATAATTTTCGTTATTTTTAATTAAAATTTGAATTACTTTTTTCCACATAAATAAATAGAAATGAATATAATTGTAAAAAAATAATAAAAATAATTTTTTAAAAATAAATAGAAATGTGGTGTGTAGAAAAGTTACAACTTTAAGTCTTTAACATATAGTTATAGATAGATATAGCTATTTTTATTTCAAAGATATATATGGGATTACGTGTACATATTTTTTCTTATCTTTTTTTTTAAATTTATCTTTTACAAATATAATAAATATAATGTAATTTTTATTTATATTGGTCAAATCTACTAATATTATTTTATCTTTATGTTTATTTGGGATAAAGTTTTACAAATATTATTATCTTTATGTTTACTTGGAGATAACTTTTTTGCATAATTGACTATTTAAAATTATTATTTTAATAAAGAGGTGATGTGGCACAACGTGGTGGCGGAAATTACTTCGGCTTTAGTTATTAGTAATAGATATATAAATAGATTATAGATCTTATAATTAACTAGTTATACCCGTCGTGTCATGAACGACTACGACTTGAATTTTAAAATTATTTTTAAACATATTATAAATAGAATATAAATATAAAAAATATAATATTAGATTTAATATATTTAGGTATGAGAATTTTTTTTTAAAAATATAATCATACATAGGAGATAGAAATTTTATACACATGTATGAAAATTATTTTGTTTTTAGAATCAAATAAAAACTTCAAAATTCTATATGATATAAAATCTTAAAAACAATCATGACTTATTTATAAATATTGTTTAGAGTATGACATTCATATATTAGGAATAATGATTGTTGAAATAAATTTTTACTATAAAAAAAATCTTATGTATTCACTTCTAAAATATTAAAAATGTATAGACATTTTATTAAATATTTAGTTTTTCTTTATTTTTTTTAAAATATAAAGTAGGGCCAAAGTCAATGTGGTGGCTAATTTATGCAATTAATCATGAATAGATAAGAAATTATTTTTTATCAATTTTTAATCAAAATTCGATTTTAAAAAATATTATCTTATAGTTTTTATTTTAAAAAAATTGATTTATGAATACTTTTATAGAAATAGATATATAGATAAAGAAAATTTAAATTTTATTATCTTTAAATAAATTTTAGATTCCTAATTTGTTTGTAAATAAATAGATAGAAAATGAATTTTAATTTGAAAAGAAAATTGATATGAATAAAAGGTGTAAAATCTTATCATCAATATTTTTTAAGATAGTTGAGAAAAAGATAGATATTATGAAAAGTAAAAATACACATAATAGAAAATTAATTAGAAAAGATGAAATAATATGCATAACAATTAATTTTTCTAAATATGTCGTGGGGCCAGAATCAACGTGTTTGCTCAAAAATGGTTGGCTTTTATAATATATATTGATGATTGATTGTAGTTTAAATTGTCCAAGAATATGTTACATAGATATTATTTTACATAAAAAGAAAAAAATTCTAATCATATAAACAAATAATTGGTTTAATACAAGATGGGCCCATAAGCATAAGATAATTTTGTTTAACATAAATAGATAATAAAAATTTAATAAGAAAATGTGAAATAATATTGAAAATATTGAAAAATCTTATCATAAATATTCCCTAAGATATTTGAACAAAAGATAAATGTTAGGAAAAATAAAAATAGAAAAAATAGAAAAGTTGAAATAATGTTAATATATATAACTTCATTTTTTTAAATAAGAAGTGGGGTCAGAATCAACGTGGTGGCTCAAAAACGATCAACTTTTATAATATATATTGATTGATTTTATATTATAATAAATCATTTTACATAGATATTTAATATATTTATAATAATAAATTGAATATCAATCAATATATCTACCTAATCTATCATCAATACTATAATCTAAAGCGGAGGTTAATAAAATTATTAAATGACACATGTCGCTTTTAGATTGGACCACACCACTTTTTTTTTACAAAAATAATATTTTATTTTTAGATATGATAAATTCTTATCTATGTTTTTGAATATAGGATAAAATATCTCATTATTAAACAATCTTTTTTTTTGGATATGATAGATAGAAATATACAAATTCTAGAATATTTATTTAATTTTTAGATATAAATTTTAAAATATTTTATTATTAATATTTTATTTAAGAAAAACCCATACAAGGTACGGGAATATATACTAGTATCTATATATAAAAGACGCAAACCATTAAACCACCACGTTGAGCCACCTAGAATTTTCTACGTGTCATTCCCACGTTAGGCTACCTAAGATTTTGCCACATAGGATTTTGTATTTTGCCACATAGGATTTAACTTAAAAAGATTCTATCTAAGATCTTATCATTTGGCACCTAGGATTTTTCATACATGTTATTTCCACATTAAACATCTAGGAATTTTCCATATAATTTTTTTTATTTTTGGAAATTTACATATTTTAAAAAGATTATATTTAATGTAAAATAAAATTAAAGGAATATTTACGCCCGATCGAAGCGCCCATGTCAAGGCCTATGAGCGCCCCAGTCGGTCACCTCGACCGACTACATGGGGCCTCAGAAAGTGGAATTTAGTCGATCGAGGTGACTGACTATCCACCCTTTGGAATTATTTTCGAACGGGTGGATTTCGTTCTCTATATATACCCATAATCCCCAACATATTTTCACATCCAAAAATACATTTCATTCTTCTCTAAAAAAATTCACTTTCAAAATTTTATCGAACTGGTGAATTGATTGATTGCAAAATTTAATGTAAGTTAATTACTTATTTTTAAGCAATTTATTAAGTTTTTTCCGTTAAATTCATATGATACGATATTATTTCCTAAATATTTTGTAATTTTACGTAGTCGTTGATGGTGGGAGGGTCAAAACCACCGGCTCCATTTGATTTAAACGAGGAGTACGTTGATGACGACGATGGAGGATATGAGGTTTCAAATGAGCACAATTACGACGCCGTTTATAATTTAGAATCAAATCAGGTATGTAAATGTCATTTTATTAAGTTTAAAATTAAGATAAAAAATTATAATTGTTTTTTTTATTATTATAGGTTATTCAGTTTCCAGATTTTTCTAGTTATTTTGCAAATAATTGTGAGTGGGAGGAACGAGATCCTATGATAGAGTGGGCCCATAAGATAGGGAGAGGGTTAAACATTGTACTCACCATCAAAAACTCATGGCCGACAAAGATTAGTTTGGTATGTATTAGGCGGTGAGTACAAAGCAGGAAAAAAGGCCTACCGCGTAAAATGGTTAAGAATTTAGGTGTCGCTGATGAGCTTAAACCTCGTCCTCGTACTAGAAAGAAGGGTTGCCCTTTCGAGTTGATAGGTTGGAGGGACAGAAAGACCAAGAAGTGGCACTTAAGGGTGGAATGTGGTAACCACAACCATGACCTTTCCACCAATCAAGAGGGCTATCCGTTTGCGGGCCGACTGACTAAGGAGCAAAAGATTGATGCAAGAAATATGGCTTTGGCAGATATAGAACCTAGACAATCCATGACATTCCTATTGGAAAAGTATCCAGATATGACCACATCGCAGTTATATGATTTTCGATACGAAGTGTTTAAAAAGGAGATGAACAGAAGGGGGATGAGCGAATTTTCGATTCATTTCTTAGAGTCTAATCAATACTATGTCAACTATCGAACTGCGAAGGGTAGCCGTAAGGTACTAGACATCTTCTTTGCCCCATCCGAAGTCGATCCAGTTGCTGAAGTTGTTCCCTTACGTCGTTGTGATGGACTCTGATGGTGCTCAAAATAGTAAAACAGGAAGTGGGCCCGGGGTACAGGGAATAAACGGACCCGACGAGACTCCCAAGGTGGATTCTGGGCCCACAACTATATCCGTCTTTTAATTAAATAAATTCCCTCTCCGAGCGAGATCTTCCAAAACCTCGAGGACGAGATCTAAGCCTCGTTGTCGACTCAACTGACACCCCTGCCCACCTGGTCCACTCAGTTGTCGCCGTTCTCCCCAGCCAATCATCGGCTACCTCGCCTCCGGACCAATCAGGGACCTTGATCTCGGGCGTCCCACATCGGATAAACACCAAAACTCAAGTCCCTAATTCTCTATAAATAAGGGAGGACCTCGTAAGTAGAAGGGGTCGAAAAACATCTTGAACTCAAGAACTATCTTGCTCGTTGAAGATCGACGTGTTGAAACATCTTCAAAAGACCTCGCTATAGACAAGTGAAGTTCACAAAAAGACTTCAAGTCGCACAGAGCTTCCGCTCACACTAAAGACCTCGCTACATAATCTCGCAAGTCCTCATCACCACGCTCGAACTCGAAGCTCGGCCTCGCACCAGAATCCGTCAAGCGCCCCGTAGGTGGTAGAATCTCGTAACTATTAGGAGATCTCGAGCATTGTTAGATCGAGATCTCGAATATTCATAGGAGTTCTAACGTGTAAACCCCGTTGTTTGTAACCTCGTGATTTGTAACCTCGCTGTAAAGAAATAATAAATAAAAAGCAACTGTTTGCACAATCGAATAAAAGAATCTCGTATCTTGTCTTCTAGCGTCGGTTTATTTCGGGTTTCATCACTGGCGCCGTATGTGGGAACCTCTTCATCCTAAGCAGTTTCTCGATTTGTGCAAACCTTGGCTTGGATCCCCTCAAAATGGCTTGCCCAAACAATTTCTTCCCCCAACACCCTGATAACATGCCCGAACTCGCGCAGTGGACAGGCGCGGGGCCTCCGGGCTGCCCGTTCGTGGTCCCCCCAAGCTGGACGTACACCGCCCCACAAAACCCCTACCCATTCCAAGGGTACGAGCAGGGCGGAGCACCCCCGAACCCATATCCCTACCCGGGCTATGGGCAGTACCAGCAGGGCTTCGCTCATATGTCCCTGTCCCCCCCCCCGGCCACCCCACTCCGAGTACACACCCGCGTACGTCCCCGAACATGTGCCGACACCCGAGACATCCACCAACGGTTCGTCAACGGAGAGACCTCCCCGCCTCCGCGGGACCCGATGCAGATCTCGCGGTCCCGTTCGCGACGCTCAAGGATGCGGGACACAGAGTTGTCCGAAACGGCAGGGAGTGCTATGCACCCCATGAAATCGAAGTCGTGCCGCCAACCCGTCGAGGTCGGGTGCCGTTCCCCTTTCGTGACCGAGATTCAGGAGGCACCTATGCCCAAAGGTTTCCATTGGCCACAAATGGGGATCTACGACGGCACGGCTGACCCGGAGGACCACGTAAAACACTTCGATGTCCAAATGAATGTCAACTCCTACAATGACGCCATATTATGCCGTATCTTCCCGACCACCCTAGACAAGGCCGCGATGACGTGGTTCATAAGCCTCAAGATAGAGTCTGTGGCCTCGTTCGCTCAACTGTGCGAATCCTTTATCGCACACTTCAACGGCTCAAGGAAGCGCAAGAAGAACATGCGGGATCTCCGCGGTATTGAGCAGGGAGAGAGCGAGCTGTTGGGCACCTTCTTCACGAGGTTCACCACCGCGGTCACAGAGATCGCACACATCGACGAGTCATCAGTGCGAGATACCCTCATGGGCAACCTGTGTCCAGGTCCTTTCAAGAATTTCATTTTCTTAAAATGCCCGACGACGTACGACAACCTGTGCGCCCGGATCACAGCCCAAGTATACGCCGCCGAGGATGCCGCCAACCAGAGCTTGCGACCGAAGACCGATAAGGAAATCGTCGCCGAGGCTAAAGGGAAGGGAAAAGTGGCCGCGCCGGCCGCGAGGGATGCGTATGTGACGCAGGCCCACAACCCCGTCAACTACAACAATAATAACAACATCAACAGAAATAACAACAATAGGAACAACAACAACAACGACAACAGGAATAACAACCACTATAACAGTCGCGGAGGCGGCGGTGGGGGTTGGAGCTGCTTCGGTGGAAGACCACGAGGTTATAGAGACAAGGGCAGCCCTGCGTACAACCTGAATGAAAAGGGGCTTGCCAACCCCGTATCGGAGCCAACACCGTGCCACGAGGTTCGAGTCAGGCTCAAGCCAACAACGTCGAGCAGCAGGCTCCCGCAAAGCAGGCACGGTCTGGGCAGACAACAATGCCCCATGGGTATATCCATACTATCTCGGGTGGACCATCACTGGCTGGGTCAAGCCACGCAAAAAGAAAGCGGTACGCGAGGGTAAGCCATCATGAGCCCTCAGTATTTAGCGTCACCCAGACCTCACGGTCCCACGCATGCTTGGCCTTCACCTCCGAAGATGCCGATGGACTCCACCTGCCACACTCGGACCCCTTAGTAGTGCACGCTCAAGTGGGCTCAAAAACGGTGAAGCGAGTGCTGGTGGACACGGGGTCCTATGTGGACATCATGTACTACGGCGCTTTCGAGAAATTGGACATCTCGAAAACGTCCCTGAAGCCCTACGCTGGGAAACTCACCTCCTTCTCAGGGAACGAAGTCGACGTCGCCGGTCTCATAGACCTTTGGATGACGCTGGGCACCGGCTTCACAAGGAGAACCGAGATGGTGGAATTTACGGTGGTACACCTGCCTTCGGTGTACAATGTAATCATCGGGAGGGTCTCCCTGATGAAGTTCCAGGCAGTGGTGTCCATCTACCACCTCAAAATGAAATTCCCCATCGACGACGGAGTTGGGGAGGTAAAGGGAAACCAAGAAGAGGGCCGCGTTTGCTATGCGACCTCGGCAAAACAGAAGTGCTCGATGTTTATGGTGGAGTCCCCCGGCGAGGCCGACCTCGAAGTCCGGGACTTCACGATCCCCACCCCTGAGGTAGAAAGAAGGGTGATATCCCTCTTCGAGAGTGAGTCCGAGAAGATCTACTTGGGAGAGTGTCTCTCCGGGACGTCAGCGATGTCACTAGAAGCCTTGCTTGCTGGGTCCCGCGATGTGTTTGCCTAGACCGTGAAGGACCTCCGCGGCGTCCCGTGGACCGTGGCCCAGCACTCCCTAAACGTCGATGTCACCACTCGCCCTGTGGTGCAGCGACGAAGAAAAATGAATGAGGAGAGGGCAAACGCCGCAAATGACGAGGTGACGAAACTGTTGGCCGCGGGGTTCATCCGTGAAGTCCAGTACCCCCGATGGTTGTCCAACGTTGTGCTGGTCAAAAAAGCCAGCGGGAAGTGGAGGATGTGCATGGACTTCAAGGATCTCAACAAAGCTTGTCCCAAAGACAGCTACCCCTTGCCCTTGATCGACGAGCTGCTCGACTCAACCGCATGTCACGGAGTATTGAGCTTCCTCGAAACGTACTCAGGATACAACCAAGTCTTGATGAGCCCGAGTGACGAGGAGGAGACGTCCTTCATCACCCAAAGAGGCACTTATTGTTACAAGGTCATGCCGTTTGGCCTAAAGAATGTGGGGGCCACCTTTCAGTGCCTCGTCGACCGCATCTTTAAGAATCATCTGGGAAGGAACGTGTCGGCCTACGTCGACGATATCGTGGTCCGGAGCAAGACCCCTGAAGAGCATCTGGTCGACCTTGCTGAGGTCTTCGCTACCCTCAGGCACAACCGCCTCAGTCAGAACCCCGAGAAGTGCGTCTTCGGCGTATCATCAGGGAAGTTCTCAGGCTTCATGATCAGCAAGCGCGGGATCGACGTCAACCCCGCCAAGGTTGAGTCAATGCTCTCAATGAGGTCGCCGCGATCTCGAACTGAGGTGCAGTAGCTCAACGACACCGTCAACTATCTAGGGAGGTTTTTCTCCCGCTTGGCGGACAAATCTCTTCCCTTTTTCGTTGCTCTCAAGAAAAATGACAAGTTCGTTTGGGATGAGGGGCTCGAGCTCGCTTTCTCTGAATTAAAGGCCTTCTTGTCGAAGCTCCCCACGTTGTCCCCTCCAATGGCGGGCGAAGACTTGCAACTATATGCGGCAGTAAGCCCGGAGACGGTCAACGCGGTGCTGACTAGAAAGGCCATGCACCCAGTCTACTTCGTGAGTCGCGTGCTCCAACCTGCGGAGCAGCGATACTCCCCGACGGAGAAGATGGAACTGGCAGTCGTGACCGCCGCAAGGCGCCTACGCCCTTACTTCCACGCGCATCCCATTCAGGTCCTCTCTGACCTCCCACTTCGGCAAATCCTCCACCAGCCCGCCCTCTCCGAGCGAATGATGAAGTGGGCAGTCGAGCTTTTCGAATTCGACATCAGCTACCTCTCGAGGACCGCGATGAAGGGGCCGACCCTCGCCAATTTCATGGTGGAGGTCACCTTCCCCGAAACTGACGCGAGCTCGGAAGAATGGAAGGTATTGCGTCATCGGTGGCCGTCTCTATCGTCGAGGCTATGTTGAGCCCAACCTGCTATGTGTGCCGATCGAGTCTACGAAGCATATCATCTATGAGGCACACGAGGGGGTCTGTGGCGGACACCCAGGGTGGTGATCCCTAGCACATAAAATCACCCATTTGGGGTACTTTTGGCCCACTCTCCGGCAAGACGCGAGGGCCTATGTCCAGCGATGTGACGGGTGTCAGAAGCACGGTAACCTCCAGCACGCCCCGACCTCACGTCTTCGCACCATCTATGTGCCATGCCCCTTCGTGATGTGGGGGATGGACATCCTCGGCCCCTTCCCCAAGGCTGTTGGTCAGGTGCGGTATATCTTTGTCATCGTCGACTATTTCACGAAGTGGTTCGAGGCACAAGCAATGGCAAAGATCACGGGGACAAAGGTCTGTGACTTCCTATGGAAGAACCTCGTCTGCCACTTTGGCGTTCCCATGACCATCATGACCGACCATGGCCCCCAATTCGACTGCGAAGAGACTCGGACCTCCTGCTCCGACCTAGCAAAAAACCTCAAGTTTTCCTCCGTGGCCCACCCCTAGTCCAACGGCCAGGTGGAGAACGTCAACGCCCGTATCTTGACCGATCTAAAGAAGCGCCTAGGCGTGGCGCATGGTCGCTGGGCGGAACTCCTCCCACTCGTCCTATGGACGTATCACACAATCGCGCGTCACACAACGGGAGAAACACCTTTCTCTCTAACCTACGGGGCGGAGGCATTAGTCCCAGTGGAGACCTTGGTCCCCTCGACGAGAGTTTTCGAATTCAACGAAAAAGAGAATGAGGCCAACCTTAAGGTCAAACTGCAATTCAGAGACGAGCTGCGTGAGGTGGCTGACCTACTCTCCAGGGAATACAAACGTCGCGTGGCAGTGTACCACGATAAGAGGGTTAGGCCTCGGTTCCGGGCTACGGGTAGCCTCGTCTTGAGGCGTAACGAAGGTGGCAAGTTGGACCCTAACTGGGAGGGGCCATACCTCCTCGGCGAGGAGGTCGCGCCCGGAGCTTTCAAGCTCAACGACAACGAAGGACGTACCTTGAGAAAAACATGGAACGTCGATCGGCTCAAAAAATATTATGTGTAAACTTTCTAAACACCGCTATTTCCCACAAGTTTTATGAATAAAGGGTTGTGGAATTTTCAAATCTCTCTCAAAAATGAAAATTGTGTTAAGTCCATCCCTCGCTTCCCGCTTGGGGTTGGAGAACCTCGATTTTAAGTTATGAAGTCCACCCCTCGCTTTCCGCTGGGGGTTGGAGAACCTCATGTTTGAATCCACCCCTCGCTTCTCGCTTGAGGTTGGAGAACCTCGAGTTTAAGTCCACCCCTCGCTTCTCGCTTGGGGTTGGAGAAACTCGATTTTAAGTTATGAAGTCCACCCCTCGCTTCCCGCTTGGGGTTGGAGAACCTCGTGTTTGAATCCACCCCTCGCTTCCCGCTTGGGATTGGAGAACCTCGAGTTTAAGTCCATCCCTCGCTTCCCGCTTGGGGTTGGAGAACCTCGTGTTTGAATCCACCCCTCGCTTCCCGATTGGGGTTGGAGAACCTCGTGTTTAAGTCCACCCCTCGCTTCCCGCTTGGGGTTGGAGAACCTCGATTTTAATTTATGAAGTCCGCCCCTCGCTTCCCGCTTGGGGTTGGAGAACCTCATGTTTAAATCCACCCCTCGCTTCCCACTTGGGGTTGGAGAATCTCGTTTATAAGTTAAGTCCACCCCTCACTTCCCACTTGGGGTTGGAGAACCTCGATTTTAAGTTATGAAGTCCACCCCTCGCTTCCCACTTGGGGTTGGAGAACCTCGTGTTTAAATCCACCCCTCGCTTCCCGCTTGGGGTTGGAGAACCTCGTGTTTAAATCCACCCCTCGCTTCCCGCTTGGGGTTGGAGAATCTCGTTTATGAGTTAAGTCCACCCCTCGCTTCCCACTTGGGGTTGGAGAATCTCGTTTATATGTTAAGTTCACCCCTCGCTGCCCGCTTGGGGTTGGAGAACCTCGTGTTCAAGTCCACTCCTCGCTTCCCACTTGGGGTTGGAAAGTCTCGGTTCCAAGTTGCGGAGCCTACCCCTCGTTTCCCATTTAGGGTTGGAAACAATCTATAATCATCGTCCAAGATCCGAGCGAGGCTTGTGATCTTGGCATGAAGACAATTATGCATGATCCGAGCACGGCTCGGGATCTTGGCATAAGACCAGCGCCCGATGTGACCCGAAAGTGCCACAAGTATTGTGACACTCGGGCCATGGGGTTGGATCGGGATATGTATACAAGTAAATCAAAGCAAGAAACACAAACACAATCATAAGACAAGAAGAAGTTGCATAAAATAAGGCCACGAGGGCCGGAGTATTTAATTACAAACCCCGGCGGGTCCACCAACATAACAGGAATAAAAAAACACAATAAAAAGTTGGAGACATCCTTCATTCCTTCGGGACCTCGGCAACGGTGTCTTTCGTGGCATCGGGCTGGGAGCTCGGCGCGTCGGTCGCGGGTTGAGGGCCCGCGACTACGGGGTCCGGACTTCCCTGGCCGAGGTCCTCTACGGAGGGCGCCTCGATAGCCACGGTCCCATCTTCGTTAAGGAAGAACTCACATTCTCCCTCGGGCTCCTCCCCGGTTTCCTCCCCCATAGTCTCTGTGTAGTTGGGGTTGAAGAAGGAAATACGGGGGTCGATGTGCCCGTACTTTGCCACCGCCTGCTTAACCCCCATGCGGACGGCCTGGCGGAACATATTGTTCACGCTACCCACCAACTCCTCCTTGTACTCCGCCGACTCCACATACTTGGGCCCCGCAGCCACCACCTCCTTGTTGAGCTCGCTGACGCGCTGTCGGAGGTTGGTGACCTCGTCCTCGGCCTTCAGGACCTCCGCCTCCTTCTCTTTAAAAAAGTTGTGCTCAACGGATAGTTTGCCCCAAAGCTCCTCATTCTCGCTCTACAAAACCCCGATCAGGGCCTTTGCCTTGTTCTCCTTCTCCTTCGCCCCCACCGCCGCCTTGGCCTCGTCCTTCGCCGCAACCTCTGCGGCTTTAATCAGCTTTCCGGCCTCGACGAGGTCCTTCTCGTGCTTCTCACACTCCGTTGTGTGGGCCTTAAGTGCCGCCTCCATTTTGTTCATTCTCGCCTGGAGAAGGCTGAAGCGACTGCTGTTGTAGTTCTCAAAAAAGGTATGCTGAAAATTCACAAAGTTGTTAAGAAAAAGAGGCACGAAATCAAAAACAGAAATGAGATTTAGGGAAGCGGAACGTACCATCGCCGAATAGCCGGCGACCTCATCATTAAGGGCTTCCTCGGTGAGATTGTTAGCCCACGAGACCTCTTCCTTATAGTCATCCCGACTCCAGCTCCTAGAAGCACTCCGAGCCGGCCCGGGGCAGTGGAACTTCGCGGGAGAAGGACAATCGACGTTGAGGGCCCGTCCCTCAAAATTAATGCTGGGGATGATCTCCCTCCCCGACGGACCGCGCTGGCTGTCCCCCTTGGGCTGCTTCTTTTTATCTCCGCGGGGGACTCTGCGCCTTTCCTCTTTGACCCGACTCCATCGTCGGATCCTCGGGAGGCTTGGGAGGACGTTCTCACGACGTCCCCCTTAGATGAGGCCCCCCCTGATGTCTTCACCCCGAGCGCCTTCGGCGGCGGGGGTGTCACTTTCGGCTGCGAGGTGGGTGGCCTCGCCAGCGTGGTCGGTTCCTTTGTAACAATGCCCTTTTGGCCGCGAGGAGCCTGGGCGGTGGAAGTGGAGGTCGCAGGTTTCTTGCCCTTCACCTTCGAGGTTAGAGCGCTGAAGAGGTCCACTGTCAAAGAAAGAAATAAGAATAAGTTAGATAAAAAGCAAGAAACGAGACACAACCACGAGTCAAGCTAGCATGACCAGAGCGAGGCTTGTGGTCATCACTAGATAAGCAAGGTTTCAACCTCGTTGCCTGAAACCAAGGGCAAATAACAAAAACAAACAACAAGAGGGAAAATCAAATACCCTCTTTGCCCTCGCGAGGTGGAAGGGTGAGGCTCAGACCGGCCCGCTCAAGCCGGTCCTGTGCCAGGTACTTCTGGAACGATTCCTTACGCTCCGGGGTATATCGGGCCTTGAGTTCCCTGAGTTTAGCGGCTTTATGTGCGCCCTTGGGCCGAACGAAGTTATCCGGTGTCGTGGGAAAGTTGAGATACCTCCTAGTAAGTTCTTGGACCAGGAACCATTTCTTCTTCCACGGCCCGACGTTCGAAGGGGTCGTGGTCAGTTCCCATTTCTTCTAAGATTGACGAGGCAGGACTCGTGTTCCCTCCTCGCTAGAAATAGGCTCGACATGATGTCGAGATTCGACCCGTCCCCAAGCTCGCAGCTGCGAACAGTTGTGCAGGGCAGACGTGCATGGCCCACAAGAAGTCGACGATGTGTGGGGCTAGGGGTAGCCTAAAGCCAGCCTGGAGACTGTGCAGGTGCACAACCACGCACCTTTCGTAGTGCGCCAAGGAGCAACCCTCCTCTTCAGGTAGCGCTAGCTCAACTCCCTCGGGCCAGGCGAAGTCCTTGGCAATGTCCGAGAGGTCTTTGGGCTCCAGGTCCGTAGGCACCCCCTTGGACAGAAAGGTTCCTCCCGAGTCCGGGGACATGGGTACCCGCTCCGCGAGGACGGGCGGCACGTTGTACACGGCATCAGTGATGTGCTCAGCAAAGAAGCTCGCAAGATCATTGGAGTCGGACGACCTCGCAACAACACCATCCACCTCCTTATCAGAGATCGAGGACGAGGCCATTTCGACACCGGACGATGCGCGAAGTTGGGTAAAGCGCGAGTTGGTAGAAACAACGGAGTCGCTGGAAGAAGGGTCGCTGAAAACCAACGAGGGAGACCTCGGGTTTTGAGAGTCACTAGTCTCTACACTCCCTACGGACTCGGAAGCCTCCTCGTAGAATCTCTCTCGAACTTTGAACGCAAAGCCTGGTGGGGGGGGGGGGCTCAAATAAGCTCCTCTAGGCATGAAAGAGCGACGTCCAGGCCACGAGAGGCGAGCACCTGGAAAAGAAAAAGGGTTGAGACATCGAACAAAGCCACAAAAAGAATACGCGAGGTAAATACGGGAAGGGACCATGTGGCACCCTAGGGCTATTCTGACAAGATAGGACGGCAAAGAAGGTGAAGCGCCAAAAGGAGGAAAGAGAAGAAGAAGTTGAAGCACCAAAAAGTGGAGAGAGAAGGGGGAATGTAAAGCAGCGGTAGAAGCCAGCGATGGAAGCCCAAACGTCCCGTCTGTCAAGCATCATGACGTTTGGGTTTCCAAGGATCTCAAATTTCGAAACGGCGAAGGGAAACGCAGAAACCTAACCATCGATTGCCAGACAAAGGGTTCGAAGGCGTGGCGGTCGCCACCCTCGCCCCACCGTCTCGCCGCCATAACGCTGGCGCAAAACACCGAGAAATAACCGTTGCCCGCTAGGGCACAAAACAAAGCAAGAGAAAACGCAAAGAAAAGACGGCAAGGGCACCGCGCAGAAGCACACGCCGCCCTCACCATCACCGTTTCACCGTCGTGACGCCGGCGCAAAACACCGGGCAATGAACCGTCACCCACCTAGGGCATGAAACGAAGAAAGAACAAAAAGAAGAAAATCAAAGGCGTCGTACGAACGCGAGCGCCGCCCTCGCCCCCTTCGTTTCGCCACCATGACAACGGCCCGAAACACCAGGGAGCGTTTGTCTCCCGTTAGAGCAGAAGGCGGCGAGAGAAAGATGAAGAACATCGAAGACGAGAAAAGAGAGTTGAGTACTTACTTGCTCAGAGTTGGCGTGGGTAAAAACGGTGGCGCTCCTTGAGAAACTCATGAAGTCGTCGAAAACTGCCTTGCAACCTCTGCCGGAAACTGGAAGGGCGAGAGAGAGAGAGAGAAAGAGGAAATGCCGAAGGAAGAAGATGGAGATGAAGATGAGGCATGTGAGAGATGCCACTTATAAGAAAAAGCTTATTGGGCCTCCCCTCACTCCCGAAATGATTATTGGGCCTGTTATACCTGGACGAGCATTAAGCAAAACCCGAAGGAGCAGGCCCAGGAAACATCGCGCGTACGAGCGAGAGAAAAGCTTAAGTGTCAGGCCTCGCAAGAAAATTCCTCGCGATCAGTCCACCCAACCTCCATACCTCGCATCTCGCGACCCTAAGAAGTACAAACCCCGCACCCCGGTTTTTGGTGAGTCAAATGCCCTTCATGTTTATGACCCGCGATCCTCGGAGCGAGGTCCCTAGGCCATGGGGTTGTGATTGTGCTCAAAATAGTAAAACAGGAAGTGGGCCCGGGTATACGGAATAAACGGACCCGACGGGACTCCCAAGGTGGATTCCGGGGCCCACAACTATATCCGTCTTTTAATTAAATAAATTCCCTCTCCGAGAGGTCTTCCGAAACCTCGAGGACGAGATCTAAGCCTCATTGCCGACTCAACTTACACCCCCACCCACCTGGTCCACTCAGTTGTCGCCGTTCTCCCGAACCAATCATCGGCTGCCTCGCCTCCGGACCAATCAGGGACCTTGATCTCGGGCGTCCCACATCGGATAAACACCAAAACTCAAGTCCCTTATTCTCTTTAAATAAGGGAGGACCTCGTAGGTAGAAGGGGTCGAAAAACATCTTGAACTCAAGAACTATCTTGTTCGTTGAAGATCGACGTGTTGAAACATCGCAAAAGACCTCGCTATAGACAACTGAAGTTCATAAAAAGACTTCAAGTCGCACAGAGCTTCCGCTCACACTAAAGACCTCGCTACATAATCTCGCAAGTACTCATCACCACGCTCGAACTCGAAGCTCGGCCTCGCACCAGAATCCGTCAAGCGCCCCGTAGGTGGTAGAATCTCGTATCTATTAGGAGATCTCGAGCATTGTTAGATCGAGATCTCGAATATTCGTAGGAGGTCTAAGGTGTAAACCCCGTTGTTTGTAACTTCGTGATTTGTAACCTCGTTGTAAAGAAATAATAAATAAAAAACAAGTGTTTGCACAATCGAATAAAAGAATCTCGTATCTTGTCTTCTAGCGTCGGTTTATTTCGGGTTTCATCAGACTCGACGTACAAAAAAAACATGTAAGTCTTTTATTACCTATGATGTAGTAGTAGATTGAAGTACACGCATTAAATCTCATTGAATTGATATTGTAGGTATGACATGCCTTTGTGCGAAATGGTTGGATTTACATGCATCGGGAAGACTTTCTGTATTGCTTCTGTGTTTATGACAAGGGATATTCAAGACCACTACGAATGAGTGTCCAATTGAGAGATTTCTATAAGCTGGTTGGAAGAGAGCCTAAAGCCATACTGACCGATTGGGATATTGCTGAGGTGAATGTTGTCGATATCTTATTTCCCAAAGCCAAACATATGCTTTGTTGGGTGCACATCCAACGCAACTGTAGGGCATACGTGTTGGGACATGGGTTCTCGGATAAGTCGGCGGACTTTTTTGCGAACAAAGCGTGGGAGCTATTTTGTTCGACGACCATGTGGGAGTACGAGACACGACTCCAATTGGTGAAAGAAGCCGTGGAGCCAATTTTATTTACATATCACCAGAAAACCTGGCTCACCCCTTGGCGCGATCGGATTGTGAGGGCATTCACCGACCACCGCTTCAACTTTTTTACGAGGACCACAAATAGGTAAAAATAAGTTACTTTTGCCACTCATTCCAATTTACAAAATTGGGTTTAAATTTCTAAATTTTTGTAGGGTAGAGTCACAACACTCCACGTTGAAGGATTACTTGGGATCATCTGTTGGAGGGTTCAGTACTATAGTGAGGAAGATACACAACGCGATCTAAATCCAGATTATGACCGTACGTGGGCAGATGTAGATGGATCACACCACTACTCCACTTGCCATCTATCACATGGCCGAACCGCTCCAAACAGTATTCTCTCTCCTCCCAACGAAGGTATCTAACAGTTGTATAGGTCATTTGTTCGATCATATTAATGCCCCTCTTAGTCTGGTATGCGACGATCAGTGATGGACAACTGCCCGTGGGCTCCCGTGCCCTCACCAAGTCGAGCAATGCATCACCCAATGTAAGCCTATTGAGCTTTCAATGATCCATCCTTTTTGGAAGAAATTGGTATGGGAAGGCCTTCCGACGACATCGCCCGAGGATGATTGCATAGAAGATGACGATGCTGAATGGGTAAAGATGATAGCAGACTACAATGCAGGCACGATGCCCAAACGCGTGCAACGTGAGGTGATCCGCGATTATCTTAAGATCAAGGATACTAGCACATTGGAGGCACCCGATTGTGAGAAGAAGAAGGGAAGACCTAGGAAGAAATCGAAGGTTCAGGCAAGAGGGTTGACAAGGTTGGAGCATCTACAACAACAACCTCCCCAACACAAAAGGGTTGTAAAAGGCGCTCGTTCTATGCCAGGGACAACATTTAAATCTATCCCAACAGTTGATGAACAAGAGGAAGATGTCGAGACTAAGGAAGATGTAGACCCGGTTTTGCCTCCCACGTCGGGAATGGGGTTTATTCCACCCAAGGCCCCCCCTCTCACTAGCGACTTTGGAGGATTAGATCTCATACCTCATGTACCTCCTTTCATGATCTCATACATCGCCGCTGCGCATGATGTTCCAAGAGACGGTCATTGTGGATATAGTGTTGGTTTTGTTACTATATTTGTGTTGGTACATGCGCAGCGGGTCTGCATCGATGGGCGTCGTATTTGCTACTAGATTTCAGTGTGCACTGATCACATTGGGTCGGGGTACTTCACACACATGTTTCCCGATCACAGGAAACGGGGGCATTCAGAGCCCTCTTTGGGACAAGGTTCCATGTATTGCTTTCCTTGGGAACCACTACGTTCCGGTAAGTCAATATCCTCATTATAGATAATTATTGTATTTTATTTAGGACACTTAATAATTGCGTGTTTTGTTTAATATAGTAGGTTACATTGCACGATGATTCTCCGATGCCCCCCCCCCCCCCGCTAAGAATGTGGAGGGAGTGTCATCATCCATCAGTGGGCGGATATCTATCCCGATATCATGATTGTTTATATACGTTCGATTCGTATTAGATTTCAGAAAATTTGTCTCGTCCTTATGGGCGGATATCTAGTCCTTATCAGGTTTAGTGTATGAATGGTTTAGTGTAATATCATGGTTTATGTACGTTCTTATGAATGGTTTAGTGTAATATCATGGTTTATAGTGTCCTAAATCGCTGTGGCGTGCGGGTTGTAAGGAGGGGGAGCGGCGACGGCGACCACTTACACGTGGCGGGATCGGTGGTGGAGGCCTCTCTCCAAACCATATGGCTTGTAATTGGAGAGTGACGTCGACCACTTCAGGATTCCTATGACCTTCTAGGGTTCTACTAAGCGCTTTCGTCAGTGTCATCCGCTGTCAAACCAACACAAATTTGTTATTTTACAATTTGAAGTTTTTTTTACTAATACGAGAAAATCAATCAAGTGTCATCATACACGTACCACATAAATATCCATCGCGGGTTGCGGCATCGGAGGGTTGTTTGCCAATTCAACGGAGAACGTGTGCAACAAAAAAAGATGTGTTTGTCTCATATGCCATTGCACGTACTCGGCATCCATAGAGTACATGTGTGTTGTAATTTCTCCCATAGGCACTAACGAGTTCCATCGATCTTCCTAGCGATCATCATCTGCTGAGTATTGCACATCATACTTCACATGCACGCTCGTCAATTTTTTCTGTCAGCATATACTGATTGGCTTGATAACGTCTAATTCGGGATTACCTGGTGCCAACCCAATTGACGAGCGAACCTCTCGGGATGATATGCCTCCTTGATGTGGAGACATGTCAAGGTACCCCTATACCTCGACAAACTAAGATCGCCAGTGGAAAAGTCGATAAAATCCCGCCATGGCATCCAATTGACCT
Source organism: Fallopia convolvulus (assembly GCA_964016875.1). Classification (NCBI taxonomy): domain Eukaryota; kingdom Viridiplantae; phylum Streptophyta; class Magnoliopsida; order Caryophyllales; family Polygonaceae; genus Fallopia; species Fallopia convolvulus. Next base: position 50,512,949 of record OZ024729.1, read on the forward strand.
ACTCATAAACACAAATTTCTCATGTTATAGAATATATAAAAACGCAAGTCGATAAAATTCTATGTTATATAATCTATAAAAATGTTAGTTAAATTTGATGTTACTTACCTCTTCAACTTTTATCTTGTCTAAGTAGCGACGATAGTAGAGCACTGATATGATGGTGGAGTTCCTATTTCGACCACGATCTGCTATGAAATTCTCCCCTGGCAATCGTGTGATATCGTGATTGATGTGACCTTGGAGTCCTGGAAAGTACCTCCAAATGAAGTTCTAAAACTTAGAGAATATGTTAGATTCAAATAAAATCGGACTAGCAATTTAAACAGAACATGGTATCATCACTCACGTGTAACACATATGAGCACCCTGCGATCTGTGCTCTTTCAGCTTGGGACGCCTTTCCGAGCTGCTTGAGTAGCCATGCAAGTGTATCGGCACACCACGAATACTCTATCACCTGATCGTGGTTCAACACGAGCTGCAACAATCTGAGGGGTAACCCATCACCTGACCTGTCCATTATCAAGGTGCTTCCCAACAGATCACACAAATATCCTGACGCTATCAACTCTGGGTTTCCTCCATTTTCTATCATGATAAATAGGATCTCATTCCAATGTTTGATTATGCTGCCTCTGCTTACTAGCCTAATCATTTCAAGAGGACTAACGTTGTATGCACCACTAATAAACTGCTTTACTTGTTCTTCGGAGTACGTCGAAACAGCCTTCACCCCGTTCAGCAGTAGGCCCAAAATGTAGTGGACATCATGGACGGTGATTGATATTTCTCCCCAAGGAAAATGAAAACTATTTGTTTCAGGATGCCATCTTTCGACAAAAGCCTGAATCAATGCTTCATCTGTTTGTTTGAACCTCCATTGTTGTAGGCGCAATAATCCGCTACGTTGAGCACAGGTGACCCACGCACCTCCAGCCGTCAACTTTCCGTTCCAATCCTTAAGGTTCCCTCGCGTATGCACTCTCAAGGGTTTACTACTATGCTGAAACATTATTATCAAAATTATTCAGTATAATTATTTATGCATAAATATAAGGTAAATTAATTAAACATTCTTACCGTTTGATCTTCCCATATGAGCTTCGCTATATGCGTCTCGTAACTGACCAACAAACTAGTATCGATTGGTCCGCCACCATATCCATCTTGGGTGTTGGGAGGATCTGGTGGAGCTTGGGAATATGAAGTTTCGACATGAGACTCATCTTGGAAATAAGGTTGGGATAGTGAAGGTTGGGAATAAGAAGTCCCGACATGAGTCTCAGCTTGAAAATAAGGTTGGGATGGTGGAGGTTGGGAATAAGAGGTCCCCGCCTGATTCTCAGCTTGGAAATAAGGACTCAAGGGAGTAAAAGAAATTGCATCTTGAATCCATGTATCACCCTGTGGGCCAGTCTGTATGTCGGTTCGGGGAGTGGAAGCATTATCGAATTCAGTATACAAATTCCTAGTGGGGGTTAGGTTGGTGTTGTGTGGGGTGTGTTGGGAAGTGGATGACACCCAAGGTTATCAAGATCGGGATTCTAAGTCAGATTGTTGAGGGTCTTTTGGATCGGATCGTAAGATCGGATCGCTGAATCGTAAGCTCCTACATTATAACTAAAAATATGCAAGGATAACCTAATAGATTGTATATTTTGTTATATATTAAGTAAGAAAATGATAAACATTATTAATTTGGTTATTAAAAATGTTGTAGGATGGACTAGTCAACTATTTTAATAGAAATGATACATTAACCGTGAAATTATTAATAATATATAGTCATAATTATCATTTTATAAGATCGTAAGAATCGTTTGTAGGATCGTTAGAATAGTTTATAGAATCGTTAAAATCATATGTAAAATAGGGATCAGATCGAGATTGTATTCTAAATCATTTAAGATCCTACTCCAATAAGATCTTACTTGGGATCGTGGATCGTTTCGCGTGTTATGGATCGTAGGATCGCTAGAATCGTAGAATCGGATCGGGATTCTGATAACCTTGATGACACCCACAAATTCTGATAGTTGGGAGTTGTATATTGGGTGGGCAGAATAGTTGGGTTAGGTGGAAACGGTGATCCAGTTGTAAACTCGTATGGTGGTTGGGGGTTTGTACTCCCAGACGTATACCACTCCATATATCGGGGATCGTTCAAAAGCATCTCTACATAAATAATGTATGACCACTATCATATATAATGTATTAAATACTATAATTACGTATCAAATATAAATACTATGAAATCAAATTAAGAAAATTCTAATATGAATAATAAATTAAATTAAAATACTAACAAATAAAATTAAGATAATTCTAAAGTATTAGTATAATATATGATCCGACTAAACTTGATGATTCAAAACGTAAATTATTAATTTACATACCTAAATCCATCCCCCCGCTAAATGGCATAGCTTCTTGATTTGAAGCCGTTGGTTGGATCGGTACCTCCTCTTGCTCTACATTAGCTTGTATATCCTCAACGTTCGCCCCTTCATTCAAATCTATTTGCGACGATTGCCCATGTGAAGTTTTTGAACGGCTTTTGCTCTTAGACTTTCCGAAACCGAAAGACCAACCTTTTCTCATTTCACACTTTCTTCTCTCGATTGCAATTTTTTTTTTAGCAATGGTGCTATGTGCACCATGAAAGGGGGAGTTTAGGGCTTTATATAGCCCTCAACGAACGACTCTTTTGGGGCCGAAAAGAGCCGTTGCTCTTTCGGCCCCATCGTGTTTTTTTAAAAAAAAATTCAATGTAGTCGATCACCTCGACCGACTATATTGGGGCCCACACGCTATCTGCAAATAGCGTGTTATTTTAAGAAAAAATAGATATACAGTCGGTCACCTCGACCGACTACAAGCACATCGGTTGAGGTGACCGACTAAAAAAGCATGGACGCCCGTCAATTCTGACATGTGCGCCTCGTATTGGCCAATATTTAATATTAATGTTATCTTAAAAAAGATAACTTTTATATCTTATCACCTTTATGATTTTGGCTTCGTCTCATATTTTAGCAATTATAAAATTTTATGTAAACTTTTTATAATATTTAAGATATTTTTTCTACGATATTAAAATCACATTCAATACATAAATTAAAAATTAAATTTATGTACCCGTGCAAGGCACGACGGGTATAACTAATACATTATAAAACAGAAACCATGTCTATTGAAAAAATTACAACATGTGAAATTTTTAAATAAAATAATGTTAATTTTTTTTAATAATAAACATTATAATCATTTTTATCATTCTTTCTATATATCCAATTTTTTTTATAAGATAATACTTGATCTATATGTTGAAATTTTTTATTCATATCTTTTTTTTTATCTTGTAACAAAATTGGGGTCCAAGTATATAATTTTTTTATCTATATGTTGATAATAACTTGATCTAATATTTTATGTGTAGTATTTTTTTTTTATCTTTTAACAAGACTCGAGTTTGAAGTATATAATTTTTTTATCTATATGTTGATAAAACATGAGGCACAATCTTAAATATTTTATTAAAAATTAAATAATTTTATTACGATATTATATACAAGTGTTTTAAATTTTATATTAATATCATTGTATATCCTTAGTAAAATTATCATGTGAGTATCAATGGGATTCAAGTAGCTATAATTAAAGTCGAATATCTATGTTCTTTGTGTTGTCGTTTTAACCATGCCACATAGGCTTTTTAATTTTTCTATTTACTTCTTTGTCCTTTTTTTTGTATTTACAATCATTATATTATGATAATATTTCTTATGTTACTTATAAAATATTTTATCGATTATATTTGAAACACATAGATTACTCCTTTATTTTATTAAAATTTTATATATACATATATAATAATACTTCTTATATTACTTACAAAAATATTATGTTTATTATATTTGGAACACATAGATTACTCCTTTACTTTATTAATAGATTATATATATATATATATATATATATATATATATTTGGAATACATATGAGTTGTATCTATTAAAATATTATAATTAGTTAAAAATTTATTGGGAAGATTTTAATTGGTTGAATCCCACATATATAATTAATTTATGAATCTTATCTTTTTATCTATCTTTTTCATAATTACTTAAACTATCAAATTTTGCCTATTAATTTAAGTCATAATATTAATAAAATGTCTATTATTTTAAATGATATATGACAACTTTTATAGTTTTTTGTTTTATATTTTTATTCAAAATTTTTATAATTAGTATAAATATAATTATTTATCAAGAATTTCTGATATATTTAAAAATATTTTATTACTAATATCTCTCATGGTACGTATATTTTTACAATAATAAATTGAATATACATATTAAGTCTGCTTAGGTTTTGGTTTAAGTGACGGGTGTATTAAACTCTCGATCATTAAATTTACTTCCTTTATATATAGGAAAAATTGCTCTAAATATCTCAATCGTTCTCTTAGTTGCACACTCTACCCCAACCTTTTTGAATTTTACAAAATATCCTATAATTTGGGGATAGTTGTACACTCTAACCTCGAAGTGTCCACACTTTGGGTAAATTTGTGGATTGACTCCTCACCTTTTCATTTTGTGACAAAAAATCCCAACTCATGTACATATCATTTTTAAAAATTATAAATCTTTTCCTAATAAGGATTAAAAGATTAAAAAATAATCATTTTAGATCTCTTTTTGTTCTAAATCAATTTTAGTGGAGATTAATTTAAAATACTCAATTTCCTTTATATAAAAATATGTTTGGTTAAGGTTAATAACATTTTGGATAAGGTCTAAAGTAATAACATAGCCTTATAGATTTACTTTTCTCATTTACATGAAAACTAGTACTAGTGCCCTGCACGGGATTTTTAATAGTTGTTTGATATACTTATTGTAAATAAGTATTTATTTTAAGTGAATATTAATAATTGTTTTTAAATAAATAAAATATAACTTAATGTTAATAACTTCATATAATTAAACCTCAAAATACTAAATAGAATAACCAATAAGAAAATATGTTCGAAATAACTATAAGACTAAAATAAGAAAAAAATGTTCGAAATAATGTTTGAGAAAGAAAATTCATATTTTAATATTGCAATGATTTGCATTGGATATGCAAACAACTTAATTTTCCTCTTCGTGTCAAAGTTTTTTCGAACTGGAAGTGAAAAGTTGATCTTCTATAAGTTTGTCTCCATTATCATCATATGTGATGAGCTTTCGTTTGAACACTAAGAAGGAGTAAGTGGTTCATTCGAGATACATTACAATATAGTTCAGGCTAAAATGCAGTTTGTGGCCTAGTTAAGGTGATGACAAATAGGATAGATGGATTCGACTTTAATTATAGTATATTGATATTAACTGATAAGAATATAGTTGCATAATTTGTATTATAAAAATTTTAACGGAATTTTTTTATATAAAAAATTTCTACATAATGACATTATTGAAAAAAATTCTATATGATAAATCTAGTTGAAATTTCTACGCATTTGAGAAAATGAAGATTAATCAAGCTTCATGATACAATGATAAATCTATATTCTATGCTATGATATTCTACATGAAGCATGTTATGAATCTCTTAAAATCTTGTCGTCGTCATTTGTATTGCTTAAATAATTTATATTAGAAAAATATCTTATTATTTTTCACATTTGGGATATTTATTTAGTGAATGAGAAGAAAAAATAATCTTGAAACTATAGGGATGTACACATATATATTTAAAATAGAAACAATCATTTTTACATAAAAATTCAAAAGTTATTTTTATGTAATTATTTAATATAAATTGATCCTGAAATACAATTATTTAATATATATTGATCTTACAAAGTTATGTGCATGTTAGATATTGTTTTATGAAATTATTTCATATAAATTGATCTTAATAATACAATTATTTAATAATTACTTTAGAAAATTGATCTAAATAATTATCTAAAAATACAAATTGAACTACTCATTAAGGAAATATAATTATTGAATAAGATGAAAAAGTAACCATGAAATTTTAGGGATATATATGCATAGAAGAGAAAAAAATAAATTTCTTCTTTTTATATAATTATTTAATCTAAATTTATTTTAAAATACAATTATTTAATATTGATTGATCTTAAAAAGTTACATAGATGTAAGCTAATTAAGAAAGATATATTAATAATTTTATATACATTCTTCTTAAAGAATTATTACCGTTTATATAAATATATTTTTATAGATACTTCGATTAGAAAAGGTAAGTATAATATGACAAATCACCAATAAGTAAAGTGACCTAATTAAATAGTATTTGAAAATTATAATGTGGTAGAATTAAGTAATATTTGAAGATTTGGATGGGCAAATTAGTAAATGTAAAAATTAATTTGCTTAGGTGGCATAGTTACATGATTGACACGTAGGATTAAGTGATTCGACTTTAGTTATAGTATATTGATTGATAATGTTATTACTTTTATTTGGCTAATATAAATTCTCCAATTCATAATTAACCACATAAATCTATAGTCATAACTTTGACTTTAAAAGTAGTCCATCTTAATACTTTTTGTCCATTATTTTTTTTTGAAATAATTTTAAACAAAAATTAATAAGAATTTTGATAAACTTATTTTATAAAATTTTGATATTTTTTGAGTTATTACATAATCATCGAGTCCAACTTTTGTTTGTCGAAAATAGAACAAAAAATAGTTATGAATATTTTTAATGACTTTTTTGTGTTGATTTTAAGAAAATAATTGAGTTTCTAGTTTTACATTTACTAAAAAGGAAATTTGGATTTTATTTTTAATTTAATTATTTTGTGTCATTGTGTTTAAATAAACAAGCTAGAACATAAGTTGTACACTATCTTGTTGGTTTAGTTGGACAAGGTAGAACACAAGTTTTTAAACCTTTATACAAAAAAAGGCTATGAATTTTTTTTTCTTTTTCTAAATTTATTTCAAAAATAATAATGGAAAAAAGTATTAAAATGAGCTACTTTCTAAAGTGAAATTATGGATTAATTATTTATGTGGTTAATTATAAAGGTGGGAAGCTATAACATAAGTTTTAAAAAAAGGTTCTGACATCAAGAAAACTCGTTTATTTCAACGGTAAATGTCGTTGCAAAAAATATTTTTTTGCAACGAAAATTGTCGTTGTGGGTACGACCGTAACGAAAGCCTTTTGCAACGACATTTGTTGTTACAAAAAAATGTGTTTTCGCAACGATATTCGTCATTGCAAAAAATCTAGAATTAAATTTTTTATTTAATGTTATTTTACAACAACGCACGTCGTTGCAATAATAGTATGTACAACAACAATGTATGTCGTTGTTGAAGGGTTTCTTGAACAAATAAATTTATATCAAGACCCCGTTGTGTATAGCAGAGTCAGGTTCGTCCACGGGAATGAGATTAGGGCCAAAGATTAGTTGATAAACTACGAAAAACAAAGCAAACACAAACAAAACAAGGCCAGGATCGAGCTGACTAGGGTCGTGCACGACCCTAAGGGGGTCGGTCCTGGACACACACAAACACACACGAACACAAACAAGAGCTAGGATCGAGCACGGCCTTGGTGAGGGCGAGATCGAGTCAAATTAACGAGTTTTAATCAATATAAGAAGGCAATCCTAGGGCTAGGGCTACCACAACATCAATCACACATGCTTTCAATGGGAATTCACAACTATCATGCAATCTCGATCATAGAAAAGTCAACTGTCGCAAACAATTCTAGTTATTCAATCAACTGTCGCAAATTAAACAACTTTCTATCTATCTTTCAAACTAGGAATATCAACTTTCGCAAATAATCCTATTAGATCTAATCAAGCAATCAACTTTACACTTTCGCTTTTAGGTTAATTGCAAGATATTTGCCTCAACTTTCGCAAAGGAATTAAGCACAAGATAGATAGATATGATCCTCAAGCATTCAAGTCATGAATTCAAGTTTAGACATGCATGATCGTGTTGTATTTTCACCCAACCCTAGAATCTAAGAAAACTACTCACTCATGGTGAGATAAAACGCAAACACGATTGATTAATGAAACCGAAAATTGCAAATAAACTAGAAAGAAGTCTTACAATTTTCTCCAACTTGTCTTCCAAGTCTTCTACCAAACAAACACACGAAAATTCAACTAAAATCCGGAACCCTAAAACAAAGAGTTTTTTCTCCTTTTATAGAGGAAAAGGAGTCCTAATTAGCCTAGGAAACAAGATCAAACAACTTCCTAAAATAAAAGAGAATATTTTACAAAAGATCACGGAATCTAGCAAGAGTCGGCGCCCCGATCGACCCCACATGGGTCGTGCACGACCCCCCTAGGGTCGTGCCTGAGTGCTTGGATTTTGGGGTAGGTCGATCGTGGCAAGTGTTGGCTCGTGCACGACCTTGTTGGGTCGTTCTTGGCTTGCTCTGGCTCGTGCACGAGCTCCTTTGGCTTGATTCTACTCTCTTTCCGGGCCTCCTTCCTTAACTTCTCCTCATAGCTCGTCCACCTCCTCATGTGATACTTCCAAATTCTTCGTTTATGCTCCAAAATTCCTACAAAAAGACACAAAACACGCGTAGTTTCCGAATCTCAAGGAAATACGAAAACTATGGCAAAAAGACTCAAAAACCTATAACTCTACCCTAAAAACTAACCAAATCTCATATAACTAGACACTAAAAACCTACCTAACAAAGCGGATATCAAAATACCACATACTTAGACTTGCTTGTCCTCAAGCAATAATCATGCAAAATCAAGACCAATTACACAATCTTCAAGCATAGCCCTTGTCAAAACATTTTAAACACAAGTAAAAAAGTAGACAAACAATTTTAACGTCATCACATATGTATTAGTCTCTAGCATAGGCAATCACAATCCAACCTCACAAGGGATTTTAATGTGTTTCACTCATCTCTCACGTGTTTAGGCTATTAATATCAACTCTCAACTCAATCTTAATGCAACATCAACTTTATCATTGAGACTTATATCACCAATCTCTCTACCTAGAGAAGTCAAAACACATCAATCATCATCAGAACTTAGGCTCAATGAAATCTTCATAGAAGACTCCATTCGGCCGGATTGTAATGGGGCTTGGTAAAGACAATAAGACGTGGAAATATTTTGGCCATGTGGTGCTAATAATATCCGGGAATCAAAGAATCCTAAAAACTCACATATTGCCAAAACTCTCATAAAAGAACTTATACCAAACTCACTCAAACATTATGCTCAAACTCACTTATTTCTTCAACCCTTTTAAATCCCAATTTATCTTGCTTACAAATACTAAGGAAATTTGGGTCATGCACATTATTCACTTTCAACACTTTGCTTTATTTTTCTCCCTTTTGATTTTCATTTTTTATGGGAGATCGATATCGATATCTTTTTTTTTCTTCAACTCTTTTGTAAGTGCATTCAGGGAACCAAACTCCTTTTACATAACCAACTACAAGATCTTTTAACTTTTACCCAACCCAAAATTACCCCACACTTGAACCAACAACTCACTCATCAAAAATCATCACAACAACCAATACTAAGTCCTAATCCCCGGATAGGGTCAAGCTTATCTTGGCCAGGGAATAATTTTGTGGAGCTAAAAATAAAAGGCTTAAGGCTCAACTTGGCTTCAAGAAGAGGATAATGTAAAGGTAGGTAAAAGAGAGGATAAAAAGATGGCTTATGAAAAATAAGTTCTTAATCATAATCAACATGCATGAACGAACTCATAACGGCTTCAAGAAATAGATAACCATATCAATAACAAGAGATAGATTCATAAAGAGAGCAAATCACACAAGAAAAGAAGAGGGATTTTTAATGTTCTCCCTATAAGGCCAAAATTCCTCACTAGGTAAAAATTTTGTTGGATTGCAATTACTTCTACTCAAGACACATATGCTCAATTTCATCACAAGTCAATTTTCACAATTAAAAGCAATTTCTCAAGACTTAGGCTATACTATCCAATTTTGCCAAAGGAATTATATGATAAGCATGAAAATTAATTCTCATCATAGGACATCTAAGATGGAGCATTCTTCTATCCTAAAACAAAGAAGCAAATATTTTTGGATTTTTCGACATTTTTCAATTTTTTTGAATTTTTTTTAAAGCTTTTTCTTAACAAGACAAACTAATAATCAAGAAATCAAGCAAAGACTCAATTATACACAACTAGTGAAGTTTCTTCTTCCCCTACCCCATACTTAAATCATGCCATGTCCTCATGCATAAAAATATATGACAAAGTAAAGAGATAGGAAGAAGAAACTCACAAAGAACTCTTGAAGCTGGAAGGGTGGTGGAGCTCATCACTGTGGAGGTCGGCGACGAGAGCGGAATGGTGGATGCTCTGGTGGAATATACGCCTCTCTACTCGGGTAGTTCCCGTAGTCCCAATGCATGTAGCCCTCCGTATGAGCCCAACGGTAATCATCCACTTATTGTTGGGCCTCATAGTAAGACTGTAACTGCTGGAACTCTTGGTAACGCTGATCCATTATGCCCCGGCATCACGGCCTCATGTTGTTGTCGATGATAAACCCTCATCGCCGCCATCTCCCGAGCCAAATAGTTCATATCATACACCGGAGCCTGATCTTGTTGCATTGGCTCCTCATCCCCGGGACCGGTATTAGCATTAGAGGAGGTCTAGAACTCATACGCCGCCCCGAAGGTAGGATGCATGGGTGGCAAGGGGACGTGGTATGGTCGTGGATGGTCGTGCACGACCCCCCTAGGGTCGTGCACGGACTGGCGTGCCGGTTGGAACGACCCAAATGGGTCGTGCTCGACCCCTGTGGGGTCGTGCCTGAGGGTAGGAGGAGGGAAGAGAATAACATCGTCCTCAGCATGAAAACCTCCCTCTTGTTTGGCCTAGATAACTCGGTCCTCGGGTAGACCGTGCTCCCTAGGATGCGAAGAATGACCCGAAAGAGCGGGTTGGCTATATCCTTGCTAGGCAAGTTGTGGAAGGAGCGCTCCTGTTTCTCGGATAGATAACTCCATGTCAATAGGGGGTCGGGCTCACGCTTGGCATCATAAATCGGGTTAGGGAACCCGAATGCATCATTAAGCTGTTGCAAGTTGAGCTTGAACCATTTGTTCCCGAGTTGGAATTGGATCGTACCACCAGTGTGAGGGCTCTTGATATTGGTGGAGAAGGTGGCCAAGAACTCACAAGTGAGTATGGGATAATGGTGATTTTTCCACTGAAGCAAATTCTCGCCCCCTATGTAAGTGAACGCCTCCATCAAATCATCGTGGATGTGCAAGCGTTGCCCATCCTCTTTGCAATACCATCGTGTTCTATGCTTGAGCTCAAGGCAAACATTGAACGTCTTTTGGAATTCGGAGGCCAGGTTGTATTGGTCTAGCTCGGATTTATCACTTTTCTTTGACTTCTTGGCGGGTCGGGACGCGGAGGCCATGGTACCTACATTCATCAAACACAAACTCCACATAATACACCCCATACTTATTCAAAAGTAAGTATTGCAAGCATATTAATTAAGCACGTCACAACAAAAGCGAGACATGATATATAAAGACATGAAAGCATGGATCAATCTCAACCTAGCATGCAATACTTAGCAAAAACCACCCAATTCTACATAAGAAGAGGGCTTGCACGACACTAAGGGGGTCGTGCATGACCCCTTAGGGGGTCGGTTGACTCGGCTAAAATCGTTGTTGCCAAGATCAAAGATAAATAACCCTAAAATACTAACTAGTATAGCAAGCAAGCAAGGGGTCGAACCCAAGAGAATCGGAATTCTGATCAATCAGCAAGAGCAAAGACAGGGGTTTTTGGAAGTTCAGGCAAACAAACAAACAAGTAGATATTGTTGAGATTAAATAAATTGAAGGAAAGTAGAGTTCATTCAATCAATTCCACCTTTTTAATCACCCGATCATCAATTCATCCACTTTTCTATTAATTCCCAGGTTAATTCCAATCCTTATAAAAGATTTCCGCTTGTCCACGGTCCAAGCGAAATTATGATATGAACAAGAACGCTTAATTCAAATCATGCAAAATATTAAGGATAGAAGGATATTAATTCATGCAATCAAGCTACGAGTCTCATGCATGAAATAACAATCAAACACTCTTTCTCAATTCTAGTCCACGGTCCTAGAAAAGAGTTGTTTCAAGGATAAATAAGATTGCACAGACAACAATCAAACTGATCCAAACAGTAGAATATCAATCAAATTCAACAAGTTGCGCACCAAGAGAAATCAATTGATAATCATGAAATTAAGCACAAGAGTTTTGATATTAACCAAGGGATAGAAAAGTTACCAAAATCTCACGAAATACATAAAAAGGCTTCCTTGATTAAACAAACTCCAAAGGTAAATTAGTTCTCCATAACACTGAAATAAAAACCTAAAAGTAGAAGTATGCTAGAATTGTGTCTTCGGTCTTCATATGACAATTATGCTCAAAACTAACCTAAACACACTCAAATTATGCCTAAAATACAAGAGTTAACCTATACTAAAGTAAGCATATCAAATTCCCCCATACTTAAACCTTGCTCGTCCTCGAGTAAGCTCAAAATAAATCTAACAATAAATCCTATCAAGGTTTACATCATAGTACAAGGGAAGACAAAAATCACTCACCTCACCAACCCGAACCCAAATAGAGAAATAATGAGAAAAGACATGAAAGCTCAAATCACACACCTCACCAATACAAGATATAACACTCAAGCTCTAAAAAATGTAGAGCAACCTAGGATCTACCCAACATCTAAAGTGTAATTCCCAGACCCCAAAGTAGAATATAATCCTAATCACTCTGATTTTACCACTCATTCTACTTAGGCGCCCTTTCGGGTTTTCACCTAATCACTCTTTTCATTTTTCTCAGGTGTGCTCACAAATACTCACATCTTTCATAAACCTCATATTACCCCAGCCTAATGCTGGTCCGGGTTACCTGCTTATTACCTGAGCCGCCCTTTCGGGTTTTCAACTCATCCCAGGATTTTTATGCCTTTTTCCAATTTTTTTTGGCTTTTTTTTTCATTTATTTTTTTCGCTTTTTTTCATTTTTTAAAAATTTCTCTATACAAAACATGGAATAAGGATCCCATAAAAATAACGAAAAATATACTGAAAAACAACTAACTAAGATAAGCGTAGTGAGTACTTCCTCCCCCATACTTAAATCCTTCATTGTCCTCAATGAAGTAAAGAGCAAAGGAATTAAGCATAAAAGAGGAAAATCAGAAGACTCACATACGAAAGAAGATATGGAAGAACTCTTCAAAGTCTTGGATGAATAGCTCGGAAATCTCCAGATGATCCGTCGTCAGGAAAAACCGCGAGCGCGGTGGTCAGGCCGCGCATTAATGTAGTACGAGCCTTGAAAACGAAATTCCCCCATACTTGAGGAATTCCAAGGAACTAGACATGGAAAGAATTAGAAAAGTGGATTGGTGGGTGATGATAGAATATGGAAGAACACTCCTTTTTTTCTCTCTTCTTTTTTCCTGACTTATCGCGGGGGTTTCAACCGAAAACCTTTTATTTCAGGGGTTTCACCCGAAAACCTTTTAGTTTTATTTAATTTATTTTTTTAAATTTTTTTTTTAATTTTTCTGAATAAAACGAAAATTAATTCTGTCAGGCCGATCCGTTGGCGCGGAAAAATTCCGAGGGTGCGGATCCGCCGCGGTCGCGGAAAAATTCCGAGGGCGCGGATCCTCCGCAGGCGCGGAAAAAATCCGGGGGCGCGGATGGAGCCGCGGGCTCGGACTCGCCTCGGACTGGCTTCTTTTGATGGGAAAAATTGTACCTACAAGTTAGCCCGACAAAACCAAAACCAAAACTAAAACTAAACTAAAAAATAAAAAGAAAAGAAAAAGAAAAAACTTACCTCGGGTTGCCTCCCGAGCAACGCCTTTGTTTAACGTCGTTTGGCCCGACGTCCTTTATGCTCAGAATGGATCATCATCTATCTGAAATTGGACCTTTTTCCCTTCATGTGCCATAGATAATAGGCCCTTTGAAACATCAATTACGGCGCTCGCCGTCTTCATAAATGGACGACCCAACAGCAAAATTGGGTTGTATCTCCCCTTACCGATCTCTAGGACATAAAAGTCCGTCGGAAAAATTAAGCCATCCACCTGCACTAAGACATCTTCCAAAAATCCTTTCGGATGCGCTTTAGAGTGGTCATCCAGTTCAATAGTAATATTAGAATCCTGTAATGGCCCTAGACCTAACCTCTCATAGATGCTAAGTGGCATGACATTAATAGAAGCACCCAGATCAAGCATATAATGCTCAATTTTGGCCTCCCCAATTGTAACGGGAACAGTAAACCTCCCTGGATCTCCATACTTCTTAGGCAATTGCCTTTGAAGCATGGAAGATACGTTTTCAGTATTTTCCAAAAGATTAATTTTCTTAACCTGCCCCTTTTCTTTTTGCTTCCTCTTGATAGTACATAATTCTTTCAGAAATTTAGCAAAACGAGGAATACTTTGAACAAGTTTAAGCAAAGGAACATTTACCTCACACTTGGAGAAGGTTTCGAAAATTTCCTTGTCATTGGTTGGCCTCCTGGTGTCCTTGAGTGCCTCAGGAAATGGTGGAGCGGGCTTTTGTTAAGCCATGGGGGGAAACGAAGGCCTGACATAGCCATCAGATTCGGTCAGAGGGGTGATCCGCGAGCGCGGTTTGGGATCCGCGGGCGCGGAAATTTTCCGTGGGCGCGGATTCTGTGCCTGCCGCGATTTCTGCGCCGCGATCGGAACTGTCCTCCGGCGAACTCGGTTGGTTTCCGCTGGCTGAAATTTCAATATCCAGCTCTTTCCCACTCCTTAATGTCATTGCACTCACATTATCTCTTGGGTTAATGGGCTGAGATGGCAGTTTCCCGAGTCCTTAGCTTCTAGACGATTCAGAGTGGTTGCAATCTGACTTAACTGAATTTCCAAACTCTTCATCGCAGCCTTAGTCTCTTGGTTTTCCTTCATAAGCTGATTGATAATGGCTGGATTTTCCTGAGGAGCCTGGGGCCTTGGCACATAATTAGGCCTGGGAACATAGTTGGGCTGACCTCCCTATGGTGGAAAAGGTTGTTGAGGTTGTTGATTCCACCTAAAGTTAGGATGGTTTGCCCACCCCGGATTAAAGGTATTCGAATATGGGTCATTCTGGGGCCTCTGTTCATAGTTCCCTATAACATTCACATCAGCTGCTGGCTCGTGCATGATAGGGCATGCATCAGAAGGATGGCTAGATTCACCACAGATTCCACAAGCCCTTGAACTTGAAGCTCCATTGCCCGCCAGCAGTTGCTTCATCATAGCTTTCAACTCCCTTACTTCAGCATTCAGGGAATCATTAATAGAATGAACAGACCTACTGTTGGATCTCTTTCTCTGATTTCTGCATTGCTCCGCTAGGGTCTCCAACTTCTCAAACGCCTGCCTAGGAGTGAGATTCTCATAAGAACCTCCACAAGACGCATTCATCAAGCGCCTATCAGCATCACAGAGACCTTCAATAATATAGCAAATCAGGTCTTTATCAGAATAGCCATGGTAGGGACAACTGGCTATGAGTCTCCTGTAACGCTCATAGTACTCATACAAGTTCTCATCATCTCCCTACTCCAAACTACTCAGCTGCTTTTTAATGGACGTTTGCTTAGCAGCAGGAAAATATTTCTCTAGAAAGGCACCCTTCATCTGAGCCCAGGTAGTGATCGTCTCAGGTTTTATGTAAAGATACCATTCCTTAGCTGAACCAACCAAAGAAAGTTGAAAAGCCCTCAGCATAAGCTGATCTTCAGTCACATCAGCTGGCTTCATTCCCAAGCAGACATAATTGTACTCTGCAAGGTGTTTATTTGGATCTTCCCCACTCAGCCCATGGAACTTAGGCAAATAGTGGAGAAGACCAGACTTAAGCTCAAACTTCACTCCTTCTCCCCGAGCGGGAAACTGAAGACCAAGTTGTTGCTGCTCTAAATTAGGCGCAGTAAGTTGCCTAATAGTGCGATCTGCCATGGTCACTATCTGATCTTCAACCTCAGAATCAGATGAAGAAGAAGAAGAAACTAGATCAAACTATATGCCTAGAACTTGAGCCTAAACTTGACGTCTCAACTGTCTCAGAGTCCTGTTAATTTCTAGATCAAACGGAACAACAAGAAAATTATCAGTAGAACGGGTAAGAACCATAAGATAGGTTCTTACCAATTCGGGGGATCTGGACGAACCGATCCGCGGGAACGAAAAAATTCCGACGGCGTGGATTTTCCGCGGGCGCGGAAAAATTCCGACGGCGCGGATTTCGTCAGAAACGCCGATTAAACAGAAAATTAAAAACCGATTCCCCAGCAACGACGCCAAAATTTGACTCGGCTAAAATCGTTGTTGCCAAGATCAAAGATAAATAACCCTAAACTACTAACTAGTATAGCAAGCAAGCAAGGGGTCGAACCAAAGAGAATCGGAATTCTGATCAATCAGCAAGAGCAAAGACAGGGTTTTTTGGAAGTTCAGGCAAACAAACAAACAAGTAGATATTGTTGAGATTAAATCAATTGAAGGAAAGTAGAGTTCATTCAATCAATTCCACCTTTTTAATCACCCGATCATCAATTCATCCACTTTTCTATTAATTCCCAGGTTAATTCCAATCCTTATAAAAGATTTCCGCTTGTCCACGGTCCAAGCGAAATTATGATATGAACAAGAACGCTTAATTCAAATCATGCAAAATATTAAGGATAGAAGGATATTAATTCATGCAATCAAGCTACGAGTCTCATGCATAAAATAACAATCAAACACTCTTTCTCAATTCTAGTCCACGGTCCTAGAAAAGAGTTGTTTCAAGGATAAATAAGATTGCACAGACAACAATCAAACTGATCCAAACAGTAGAATATCAATCAAATTCAACAAGTTGCGCACCAAGAGAAATCAATTGATAATCATGAAATTAAGCACAAGAGTTTTGATATTAACCAAGGGATAGAAAAGTTACCAAAATCTCACGAAATACATAAAAAGGCTTCCTTGATTAAACAAACTCCAAAGGTAAATTAGTTCTCCATAATACTGAAATAAAAACCTAAAAGTAAAAGTATGCTAGAATTGTGTCTTCGGTCTTCTTATGACAATTATGCTCAAAACTAACCTAAACACACTCAAATTATGCCTAAAATACAAGAGTTAACCTATACTAAAGTAAGCATATCATCGGTCTTGGGTGCTTGTTTTCTAGTTGGGTCGTGCACGACCCTAAGGGGGTCGTGCACGACCACCTGGAATTACACTTCGTCTTCAACCTCCACCCAAAATTCGGATCTAGCCCCCAATGGCACCAAATATCAGATTTCAACCACAATAGCCCAGAAAACTCGAGTCTATACTCACCCAAGCATGCAAGAATCAAGAATAACACTCATTATGCAAGCAATTTCCAAATTTCTACCCAAAATAAAAAATCCCCAAATAATGCAAATCCAACCCAAAAATTCAATTTCAACCATGAATAATCACAATTAGGAGTATAGGGTTAGAGATCCATACCGAAAATCCGAGATTCAAGCAAGAAAAGTGGAAAAAGGGGTCGATCTCGACCTAGATCTAGAGTTTAGACGAGGGGGCGGGGTCGAGCACGGGCTGTCTGGGATTGATCTGGGCTGGATCTGGCAGTGTCGTGGATGATGGTGAAGTGTGGTGGTGATTTGGTGGGGGGTTGGTGAGGTGGTTGTGGGATTTGATGAGAATGACAAAGGGAAAGCAAGAGGAAGCTATGGAAGCTTTAGGGGGACAAGGTCGTTCATGAGCAAGAGAAGAGGGCAAAGGGTCGATTTTGATTTTTTTATGAGAAATAGGGATAAAATACTTACCTCGTTTGATGGAGGGCAAGATTGTCATTGCCGACTAGGGTCGTGCACGACCCATATATGGTCGTGCACGACCCCCTTGGGGTCGAAAATTACCTTTAAATGGCCCCTTGTGTGAGGTCGTCTTTTCCCGTCTTTTTTATCCCGTCTTTTAAGCCTATGACCCTGTAAAAACCTCACAAAATTCCTTCTCGAAAATATATATTCTATCCTAGTCTAAGGAAGGTTATAAAAATCTAATCTAAAAAAAACAACAAAAAATAAAAATAAAAAATAATACCAAAACTAATCTAAAAACCGGGTTGCCCCCCAAAAGCGCTTGTTTAACGTCATTAGCTTGACGACTAACCTGAGCTCAGTCCGAGGTGGTGAGAGCCCATGTGGCTCGGATTTCTTCATCTAGGTCCACCTTTGCATAGTACTTCTTCAAGCGGTGCCCATTGACCTTGAAAATCGCTCCGTTCTCATCTATAAGGTCGACCGCCCCATGTGGATAAATGTGATGAACCGTGAATGTTCCACTCCATCTAGTCTTTAGTTTCCCGGGAAAAAGTCGGAGCCTCGAGTTGAAAAGGAGTACTTGGTCACCGGTTTTGAAGTGTTTTGGAACGAGCTTCTTGTCATGCCACTTTTTAGTTCTCTCATTGTAGATCTTGGCATTCTCATAGGCTTTGAGCCTCAATTCTTCCAATTCTTGCAAGTCCATAAAACGTTTTGCTCTGGCCGCATCGAGGTCCATGTTGAGCTCTTTGAGAGCCCATAAAGCTTTGTGTTCAAGCTCGACGGGCAAGTGATATGACTTGCCATACACCAAGTTGTAAGGAGTGGTGCGGAGTGGCGTCTTGTAAGCGGTGCGGTATGCCCATAATGCATCATCAAGCTTTGAAGACCAATCTTTCCTTGACCGGGACACCGTTTTCTCTAAGATGCTCTTTATTTGACGGTTTGAGACCTCCACTTGACCACTTGTTTGAGGATGATATGGCGTGGCCACCCGGTGAGAGACCCCATACTTGGCCAAAAGAGCTTCAAAGCTCCTTTCAATGAAGTGTGAGCCGCCATCACTTATAAGAGCTCGGGGGACTCCAAAACGAGGGAAGATATTTGATTTCATGAACTTAGCAACCACCCGAGCATCATTTGTTTTTGTGGCAATGGCCTCCACCCATTTGGAGACATAGTCAACCGCTACAAGGATATACTTATAAGGACCCGATGAAGGGAAGGGCCCCATAAAGTCTATCCCCCACACATCAAAAAGCTCGACCTCCAAGATACCGGTGAGCGGGTTCTCATTTCTCCAAGTAATGTTGCTGGAACGCTGGCACTTGTCACACATTGTCACAAACTCATGTACATCCTTGAAAAGCGTTGGCCAATAGAAGCCACTTTGAAGAATCTTCGTCGTGGTCTTGAATCCCTTAGCATGGCCTCCCGTTGGTAGAGTGTGGCAATGGCGAATGACGCTCTCAATCTCCTCATTCGGAATACAACGCCGAAAGATGTGATCACTTCCTTGCTTGAACAAGTAGGGATCATCCCAATAATATTGCTTGATGTCATAGAGAAATTTCTTCTTGGCTTGAGGGGTTAAACCTGCCGGAATCTCGCCTCCTACAATATAGTTAGCAAAATCCGCAAACCAAGGGGTCTTTGGCCCATGTATAACAAGAATAGAAGTAGAGGGAGAAGATAAAGATGGGGGATCATCGGAACTCGAAAGAACCGAAAAGGGTGAAGAAAACTTACCTGCTCGACCTAGGGTGTGGGTCGTGCTCGAGCTAGATGGGTCGTGCTTGAAGCTTGACTTGAGGGCTGGGGTCGTGCTCGACCCTTCTAGGGTCGTGCACGACCTTATGACGACCTTAAGAGGGTCGGTCCTGAGAGGGCCGATTTCCAATGGGGTCGTGCACGAGCCTGGAGAGGTCGATCCTGAGAGCTTGATTTATCCACCATTCTTTTCTCTATGGGTCTCTTTATCGCCTTACAAAAGAGTCTCATCGGGGCGAGTATCATTGATGGGGATTGATCCGCCGAACTCCTGGATATGCTCAAGGGGCAGTCTTGATAGGTGATCCGCCACTAAGTTCTCCGCTCCTTTCTTGTCTCGGATTTCGTGATCGAATTCCTGCATAAAAGCATCCAACGAAGCAACCTAGGGTTGGCGTCTTTCTTCTCCATTAGAAATCTAACCGCAGCATCGTCAGTATAAACGATCACCTTAGAACCTACTAAGTAAGAGCGAAATTTCTTAAAAGCAAACACCACAGCAAGAAACTCTTTCTCAGTTTTAGTGTACTTACTCTGGGCTTCATCAAGTGTCTTACTTGCATAGTAGATGGCATGAAGCTTGTTGTCCTTCCTTTGCCCAAGAACCGCTCCTATGGCATAGTCACTAGCATCACACATGATTTCGAAGGGAAGTGTCCAATCCGGTGATTGCATAATGGGGGCCGTCACAAGAGCTTTCCGTAACCTGTAAAATGCTTCAAGACATTCTGGAGACATGCTAAACACTACATCTTTCATTAGTAGGTTAGTCAATGGTTTAGCAATCTTAGAAAAGTCCTGAATAAAGCGTCTATAAAAACCCGCATGGCCCAAAAAGCTCCTAACATCTTTAACGGAGGATGGAGGGGGCAATTTCTCAATAAGCTCAATTTTTGCCTTGTCCACCTCTATCCCGCGTTTAGACACTAGATGTCCTAAAACAATTCCTTCTCTAACCATGAAATGACACTTCTCCCAATTAAGCACAAGGTTAGTCTTTTCACATCTTTTAAGGACTCTAGAAAGATTAGCAAGACATGAATCGAAAGTGGAACCATAAACTGAAAAATCATCCATAAATACCTCCACTATTTCTTCAATCATGTCGGAGAAGATGGCCATCATACATCGTTGAAAGGTGGTCGGGGCGTTGCACAACCCAAAAGGCATCCTCCTATATGCAAACGTCCCATATGGACAAGTAAATGTCGTCTTCTCCTGATCATCGGGGTGAATGGGAATTTGCCAAAAACCATTATAGCCATCCAAATAGCAAAAGTAATCGTGTTGGGCTAAGCGTTCTAGGACTTGGTCAATGAAGGGGAGTGGAAAATGATCCTTCCTAGTAGCACTATTAAGTTTCCTATAGTCTATGCACATTCTCCACTTAGTGGTTGTCCTAGTTGGAATCAACTCCCCCTTTTCATTTTCAACAACCGTCATTCCCCCCTTTTTAGGAACTACATGTACGGGGCTAACCCATTTGCTATCGGAGATAGGAAATATGATACCGGCATCTAGAATCCTTAGAATCTCCTTTTTCACTACCTCTTTCATGTTAGGGTTTAGCCTACGTTGATGCTCAATAGTGGGTTTATGATCATCCTCCATATAAATTCTATGCATGCACAATGAGGGTGAAATACCACTAAGTTCCTCCAATGAATACCCTATGGCTTTCCTATGGGTCCTAAGCACATCAAGCAATTTATTCTCTTCTTCCACACTCAAGTTAGCATTAATAATAACGGGAAGAGTAGAATTAGGACCAATAAAAGCGTATCTCAAGGAGTCGGGGAGCTCTTTAAGCTCGGGAGTAGGCTCGGGCAGGCTAACTTCTTCCTCAAGCTCCGCTTTGAGTACATCCAAGACAAGACATTGCTCCTCACTCTCGTCCAGGGGGGTCGTGCACGACCCTTGGAGGGTCGGTCCTGAGACCCCAAAAACGTGTGGTAGAGGATCCCAAGCCAAGAATTTCTCGTTGGATTTTTGCACTCAATGTAGTCAGAGCGGGTGTATAGCATCTTGACCTCCTCCTGATTTGACTCCTTCCTTGTTGGGTTGAACCGGAACTCAACCACCTCCTCTCCAATGTTGAATGTGAGAAGACCGTTCTTGACATCTATGATGGCTCCCGCTGTGGCTAAGAATGGACGATTGAGAATAATGGGCACCACGGGATCCTCAGGCATCTCCATCACTATGAAATCATTGGGCACAAAGAACTTCCCAACTTGAACCGAAAAATCATCCACCACTTCCGTTGGCTTGACGCACGACCCATCCTCCATGTATAGCCTCATGTTCACCGGTACTAAGGCCCCATGTTGGTCTTGGACCAAATTGAAAGTGGAAGCAAACTCGTACTAGCACCTAGATCACACAAAGCTTTGAAACGGTAAGCTCCAATACCAATTGTAATAGCAAACTTATCTGGGTCGCCTATCTTCTCGGGAAGCTCCAACGATCTCACTCCATCTGTCAATTCCGACATGGATCGCTTCCTGGATAAGATCTCCTTCAAGAATTTAGTATAAGCAGGGATTTCATTCAAAGCCTCAGCGAAAGGAATGGAAAGATTCAAACCTTGAAGCAACTTAACAAAGCGCTTGAACTTACCTTCCGTGGAGTCTTTGGGTTTCTTAGAAGGGAAAGGAAGTACTTTAGATGGAGAGTGAATAGACGGAGAAGGGTTAAAAAACTTACATGGCCAAGGGTGATCAAGCTCGACCCTTGGAGGGTCGAGCGCCTCCTCTTCTTTGTTATTAGTGCCCTCCTGATCGACCCCTAAGGGGGTCGTGCTCGACCATATTGGGGTCGCGCTCGACCCTATTGGTGGCATGGCAGGGTCGGTCCTGAGAGGTCCAAATTCTGTTGGGGTCGTGCACGAGCCTGGAGGGGTCGGTCTTGAGGCTTCTTCTTTCTCCTTATTCTTGAATGGCTCGGGTAAAGCTTTGCTACTCCTTAATTGCATGGCTCGGATTTCTCCATCACTTGCTCGGCCTCTAGGATTCTCCTCAAGGTGGCCCGGGAGTTGTCCATGAGGTCTCGGGATTTAAGTCACTAGCTGGCCAAGTTGAGAATCGACATTCTTTCTCCATGAGTCAAATTCTCCCAACCTAGCATGAACACCTTTCATTTGCGTGGTAAGCTCGACTCGCATTCCATTGATCCCGGTCTGGACCTCAGCTCGGACTCCGTTCATTCCTTCTTGCAGCCCTTGCACCCATGATGGTGGCTCTTGATAGCCCGGAGGATGGTAGGGAGGGGGACGTTGCTCTTGTTGAGTGGGTTGCTTGTATTGGTCATAATTTGGATTGCCCTAATATGGTTGAGCATTGTTCCTCCCTGCATAATTGTTTTGGTTCCTATAGGAATCTCTCATGTAATTCGCCTCCTCATAAGCCTCAGCGGCTCGTACTTGCTGCAAGTTAGTGCAATTGGAAGTAGTATGGGCAGAAGACCCGCATTCTTGACAAGATTGAGAAGATTTAAAGTAAGTTACTTGTTTTTTCAAACGGTTAATCACATCTTGCATGAATTGGAACTTCACATCCCGATCTACCACATCAAATTGTGGCTCATACAACTTCTTCTCTGTTGGCTTAGCTTGTTGGGTTCCATACATAGCATCGTAGTTGGTTAGCTTATTCATTAAAGCCCATGCCTCATCAGGAGTCATCTCAATGAACCCACAATCAGTGTGAAGGTTAATGCGATCCTTGGTAGCCGCATTGATGCCATGAGTAGGGCACTAGCGTAGAAGCTCTTGGAATCGTTCCCATGTCTCCACAAGCGTCTAGTTTGGAAGTTGATGGTAGGAGGTGATGCGTTTCCTAAGCTCTGTTGTTTTTGTCGGTGGAAAGAACTTGGTCATGAATAAGTCATGCAATTCTTTCCACGATGTAATAGACCTCGGTGGCAGACTCTCCAACCAACTTAAAGCTTTTCCTGTAAGAGACCACTTAAAAGCCTTCAAGAGAACATATTCAAGTGCGACATTATCAGCAACAATGGTATCGCATAAATTAGTAAAGTTCTCAATATGCTCCATTGGGCATTCAGTGGGTTTCCCCTCAAATTGAGAATGCTTGATTAAGGATATGAAATGAGATTTAATCTCAAAAGTGCGGTCGATCTCTGGGAGCACTATCGCCGATTCGGGCACCCTCAGTTCTGGGTGCATGTATTGCTTGGCATTCCTTGGGATAGCGTCTAGTTGCTCTTGAAGTTGTTGCGCAGCTGCAGCCTGAGCATCTCGGTCTGCTTGAAGTTGTCGTGCAGCTGCAGTTGCAGCGTCTCTGTCCGCTTGCATGCGCTGCATCTGAGCGCGGAGTTCCTCCATTTGTCGAACGATAGCCTCAGCGTCGGCCATTGCTCGCTTTTCTCTTGAACGTCGGTGGAAGGATCTTTCGGGTTCACTGTCGTAGTCTATCCCAAAGGTTCTCCGGGAAAAACAAGATGGCATACACTACGAACAAAGACAAAGAAAACAAAATTAGAAAATAACAAAAGGGTAAGGGCTAGTCCCAAACCCAAATATCAACCTAACTAGGCACTATTGCTCACTCCCCGGCAACGACGCCAATTTGTTGAAGGGTTTCTTGAACAAATAAATTTATATCAAGACCCCGCTGTGTATAGTAGAGTCAGGTTCGTCCACATGAATGAGATTAGGGCCAAAGATTAGTTGATAAACTACGAAAAACAAAGCAAACACAAACAAAACAAGGCCAGCATCGAGCTGACTAGGGTCGTGCACGACCCTAAGGGGGTTGGTCCTGGACACACACGGACACAAACGAGAGCTAGGATCGAACACGGCCTTGGTGAGGGCGAGATCGAGTCAAATTAACGAGTTTTAATCAATATAAGAAGGTAATCCTAGGGCTAGGGCTACCACAACATCAATCACACATGCTTTCAACGGGAATTCACAACTATCATGCAATCTCGATCATAGAAAAGTCAATTGTCGCAAACAATTCAAGTTATTCAATCAACTGTCGCAAATTAAACAACTTTCTATCTATCTTTCAACCTAGGAATATCAACTTTCGCAAATAATCCTATTAGATCTAATCAAGCAATCAACTTTACACTTTCGCTTTTAGGTTAATTGCAAGATATTTGCCTCAACTTTCGCAAAGGAATTAAGCACAAGATAGATAGATATGATCCTCAAGCATTCAAGTCATGAATTCAAGTTTAGACATGCATGATCGTGTTGGGTTTTCACCCAACCCTAGAATCTAAGAAAACTACTCACTCATGGTGAGATAAAACGCAAACACGATTGATTAATGAAACCGAAAATTGTAAATAAACTAGAAAGAAGTCTTACAAATTTCTCCAACTTGTCTTCCAAGTCTTCTACCAAACAAACACACGAAAATTCAACTAAAATCCGGAACCCTAAAACAAAGAGTTTTTTCTCCTTTTATAGAGGAAAAGGAGTCCTAATTAGCCTAGGAAACAAGATCAAACAACTTCCTAAAATAAAAGATAGAATATTTTACAAAAGATCACGGAATCTAGCAAGAGTCGGCGCCCCGATCGACCCCACATGGGTCGTGCACGACCCCCCTAGGGTCGTGCCTGAGTGCTTGGATTTTGGGGTAGGTCGATCGTGGCAAGTGTTGGCTCGTGCACGACCTTGTTGGGTCGTTCTTGGCTTGCTCTGGCTCGTGCACAAGCTCCTTTGGCTTGATTCTACTCTCTTTCCGGGCCTCCTTCCTTAACTTCTCCTCATAGCTCGTCCACCTCCTCATGTGATACTTCCAAATTCTTCCTTTATGCTCCAAAATTCCTACAAAAAGACACAAAACACGCGTAGTTTCCGAATCTCAAGGAAATACGAAAACTATGGCAAAAAGACTCAAAAACCTATAACTCTACCCTAAAAACTAACCAAATCTAATATAACTAGACACTAAGGGTGTGTTTCACTTATAGATGAAAAGAAATTTTTGGATGAAAAGTTAATTTTTGTGTCTCGAAAAACGTAAAAAGAAGAGAGAGTTGGACGAATTTCAATAATGTTAAAAGTAGTTTTAGGGTAAAAAGTTTTTTAGGATAAAAGTGAAACAAGGCCTAAAAAACTACCTAAAAAAGAGGATATCAGTCGTTACAGTAAATAGTATGTACAGCAACGACCTACGTTGTTGCAATAAATAACATTTTTTTTGGGTGATGGAGGGCCATACCCATACAACTCATTTTTAGCACTATAACAAGGAACTTGTATACAAGATCACACGAACAAAATTCTTATATAAATATTTGGAATGTATTGAATATACACTCCATATTCTAAAACTGAGATGCCAAATCTTTGTAAGGCCTTGAAAAATCCAAAAATATACATAATTCAATATCATGACCAAAAAGTCTTACTATTTCTCTCCATAACCAAAAGTCCATGTATTCCACGACCTTAAACATTTAAAAACGAGCTTCAAATGTCCCCCACTTTTTTTTATCTGCATAAGGTAGACAAAAGAAAGAGATTTCAAATTTCAATGCAAGTTTACCATAAGCAGACTGATTTAATAAATGAGTTATGAATAGTATTTGAAAGGTAAGAACTATTTTGAACTATATAATAAATTCATTAGATAATGTCAGAGCTAAAATCACAAATATTTTACATCAGTTGGAGATGGCAATAGAAAGACATATAACAAATGAATATGCATATCTCACCAAAAGCTTCAAATGAATATGTTTGATTAGTAATCCAAAAGCTTATGGCAAACGCAATTTCACTCCTAAAACAACTTTTCATTGAGCTTAGAATAACTTGATTTCACCAAGTCATAGACTCGACCACAAATTAAATGATTATGCATAAAACTTAATTAATGAATTATTACACACATCCCTCTTTAGTGACGTTTTGAAATGAATATATAGTAATTAATTTAGTTATAAATTGTATAGTATTTCTTTTCTCTGAATTTGTATGATAAACCCACCATTAAAAAAAATTTGAGCACATATATACATATGTTCACAGTGAGAAAAAAAAAAGAGAAGTAATTTCTTTTCCTAACTCATATATATATATTTATATGTAAGTTGTGATGAGCTCGTCTAACTTTGGAATTTTGTAATTTTGTAATTCATGTATTATTCATCCATACATGCCTAACTTACGCTTGCTATATTAAATGCATATGATGATAAACTAACCTTTCAATTTCCCCTTAATAGTTCGTAGACATTCTGACAAAAGTTTTTCCTTGTTGCTGATCGTTTGGTTTCTGATGACTGAAACCGACAAATAAACCAAAGATCGATGCAGTATTAGCTATTGGAATTAAGCCTAGACTTCAAAAATTCACACACATAACATCACAAGCTAGCAAGAGAACCAATACCATTTTTTTGGATCGTGACGCGTTAGTAACAAGTTATGGAACTAGTGACGTTCCCTGGGCAGCGGAAATAAACAATAAGAACACAGAATTTAGAGAGGAAAACTTTCTATCCGACCAACAAGTCGTAGAAAGAAAAACCTCTACCCCTGAGACTCCTTCTCAGAGGATTTTCAATAGAATACTTTTATTAAGTTTCAACGATTACAAGGCAAGTCAAGTTCCCTGGTAACTAAGGCACCGACCAAAGTTCAACCAACTAGACTTCTACAACCCTAAGCGTAAACCTAAGACAAAGTAAACTACTGACTTACTTGTGGATTCTTCACCGGAAAAAGCCACACACTCATACACTTGAAAAACTCTCTCTTCAAGTTCGTCGTCTTCAACCACACCTTTAACCCTAGCTAACCCTAGTTATTTATAAGATAAGTTAAATTTGATCTCACACGTAATTCTTGCCTAACTACGCTGATATTCCACTTAACAAATCCCACATAATAAGGAAAAAGATTGTTTGTGATTTCGGATCCTTAACCATGCCGATTCTTCCCAAAATCCGAATGATCTCGGATTTCCCAAGATAAGATCGTGTGAAGATTGATCTTATCTTCTCTTTTATCTCCTTAAGCAACCGCCTACAGCTGTAAATCTTCGTAGAAGATCGCTTGCAGAAGATATGGTAACTTGCCATTTATAGAAACACGCGTTCCTTCTGAGACGCGCTTTCTAAATCTGTCACTCGTTCCCTCAATCGTTCCTCACGATGTTCCGTCACTCGTGACCATGTACCTGTTTTCCTGAAACACTTACATGTGGAAGCAAGTTATATCAACTAAGTTTGTTATCATCAAAACTAAGAGAAACCATGGAACAACCAATGTTCCAACAATTTCCCCCTTTTTGATGATGACAAACCTATACAAAAATGCATGTCTAGAAACCAATAGAAACATAGATCAGAAAAAAAATTCATGTGGTTCCCCCTTAACAGATGCACTGTTGTTCCTACTCTTTAGAGTTAACAACATATTCCCCCTTAGCCAAAGTTCCCTCTGTATTTCCTGAATAGAATGCATCTCTGCATTTTTCCTAACTTCCCCCTTTTGACATCATCAAAAGGTCAACAATCATCAAGCACAACATAGAGCAAATGAACAAATTCAATTGAAACTTAAACCATTCATAAGCAAAAGACAGTTATTATTATAGATAATTGTTGTAGGAGTCACAACCTAGAGAAAACATAAAAACATAAAAGTTCTAACATCCAAGAAACAAAAGAAACATTTTAAAATGGGGATAGATAGGCTAAGGAACTAGAGAGGGTCCACATCATGGTTCGGAGGAGGTGGAATCAACAGCAGCAGTGTCGGCGTCTCTCTTAGCCAGGTAACCAATGATGGTACTCAGCTGAGAGGAAATCTTTTGAAGCTCTGTCAACATCTTGGCAGTAACACCTTCACTCAGCAAAGAACTCCCAACATCCATCTGGGCAGTCTTCTTTACAGCTGTTCCCTTCGAATCACCCTGAAAGTTCATCCTCGAGATATTGCGCAACTCCAGGGGCAATGCAAAGAACTCCTCTTTCGAAGGCTTGTAAGCCTTTCTCTCCTTCAGTATAGTCCTCACAAAACGAGGATAAGGCAGGCTATGCTTCTTCCCAGTACACTTAGCCATCTGCCTCATCATTATCTCCGGAAGACTGATACGTTCCCTCCTTAGAAACTTGTCCAACAGAATCATATCATTGATGGTGAGCGTAGTCATCTTCTCTAGCCTAGGAACAACAACCTTGATGAGAAATTGATGTGCGATTCTTGCAGTGTAGCTCAAATAATTGGTAGAGTAAGGACCAGCTTCAGCAGCCTTGCCCATGACACGCTTGATCAGTTGAGCCTTGTTTCTTGGCTAGTTGCTTGAAGTGCGGACATCCCCGTAACCCTCAGCAGGAACCTTCAGAATTGTAGCAACAGATCCCATAGAAAAGAAAATTTCCATCCCACAAACAGTAGCAAAACCCATTGGACCAGTTGAGAGATCATCAAGTTGATAGGAACCAAAGAATTGAGCAAGAACCGATACATCTACCTTGACCCCAGAGTCACAGATTTTCTCCCATCCCTAAAACTTGAGAAGTTACCAGAACTCTTCCAAGTCATGGATTTTTAGGAATTCTTCGTCGATCACCAGAGGAGCGACGACTTTCTTTGAACCCTTCTTGGAACGGACTTCAGGCTCCATTGGAAGTTTCCCTTTAGCCTTGGCAGCCTTGAGGTCCTTTTCAACCTCTTCTTCTAACTCCTCCTCTTCTTCGTCTCCTTCCCCACCAGACTCCTTCTTTTCTTCTTCCTCGCCCTCTTCAGACTCCGAGCCAACCTCCTCCTCATCTTCCTCGGGATCTTCTTCTTCAGATGATTCTTGAGCCACCGATTCCTTTGGAACGGTGGAGGCTGTACTTGGTTCTTGAGGGAGTAACCTTCCGCTTTTTGGTAGCAGGGGATGGGGTGCGTTCCGAATCAGAGATGTGAAGGATATGAGATGGCAGGGGAGGAACACTCTTTCTCGCCTTTCGTTTGCCACGGCTCGTTGGCTTGACCCATCCTGGTCGCTTAGTCATTGGCACAAATTCCACCTTTTCCTGATCCGAGGTGTCCTTCGGAGGCGAGTTCACCTCTTCCTTCTCCGTTGCCTCCTTGCTCTCTTGTACCTCCCCTGTTTCAGTAGGCTTGTCGGAGAGGTTTTCTGAGGGAATCGTGGATTGATCCTTCTCGGATTTTTCACCCACAGTCTCCTTCTCCGATGAGACCTTGTCAGCGGTGGCCATACCAGTGTCGGAGACAGCATCAAATTTTGTTTCGAGTTTGGAAATTGGGGTAGGAGAGGAAAGCTTGGCCTTTTTTAGGGTTTCAAGTTGGGCTTGAATAGCATTGATCTCAACGGCGTCGAGACCCTCAAAGTTAAGGATTGGGGTTGAGGAGGAAGCCATTGTTGCAGAAGAGAGGAAAGATCGAAGCTTGGAGGAGAATTTAGGGTTTGAGAGATAAAGACAGAGATGCGGTAAAAAAAATTGACCGAGATAAGAGATTATAAAGCACACCTCTTTCCTTGCTGATAAAGATCATAATCTTTCCCAAAGATCTTCTATCCAAATCTTAACGGCTAAGAGTTGCCATAATGATGAATTTACACCGTCATTAAGTCTCGACTGCGCACACGTCCTATCGTTCCCTGCAGAATTACTGTGCAACGGCTGGATTTTTCAAATGAGCAGTCACAACGGCTATAACTTAACTGCGTTCCCTGCGTTGATTGACGGCTGTCCTTTTTACAGAAAAATCTTCAATTGTAATCAAAGACGTTCCTTTAATATGACACTATTCTCAACCACTAGTTCCATACCTCGTTATCATGAGTGGATAAAAGGCTATGTTTGAACAGAAAAGGGACAAGAGACGTTCCATTCAAACTCTTTGTGGGCTTGGAATATTTTTGACATCCAAACAATTATTCCACGTTTAAGGTAATCAAAGGGGGTTCATAGGGAACGTTTGCTTGGACCAGGCTAGGGGACAGCTTATAACCAACTATCATTTCGGCTTGAAGTGAGGGATATAATAGATCAAGTTGGTTATTTTGAGCTTAAGAGAAAGTCTTGGATGTAAGCAATTTAGTTTCAGTTTCTTTTAGCATGCAACACTTAACAATTTCTAATATATACAACATCTATGCATAGAGGAAGGACATAAGCCATTAGAAAACTTGTCAAATGATATGTAGTTACCTGAGAAGTTACCTCCTTAGTCAAGCACTAAGGGAATAGAGGACCGGAACTTGTTTACTCCAAGGAAATCATTCCTAGCAACATCCTCAGATGCTCATAGGGTTTTCTGTCTAAAGCCTTGGTAAAAATATCTGCCACTTGATTTTCAGTCCTACAATGATCCATCTTGATGAAACCTTTTTCAGCATTATCTCTTAAGAAATGATGTCGAATATCTATATGTTTGGTTCTAGAATGATGCACAGGATTTTTGGAGATATTGATTGCACTTGTATTATCACATAAGATAGGAATAGTTCCAAGAGACATACCAAAATCCAACAGTTGTTGTTTTAACCACAATACCTGGGAACAACAGGCAGCTGCTGCGACATACTCCGCTTCAGCCGTTGAAAGAGCAACCGAATTCTGCTTCTTCGATCCCCAAGATACCAAGCAAGGCCCAAGAAATTGATCCATTCCTGATGTGCTCTTCCTATCTACCAAGTG
Organism: Fallopia convolvulus; assembly: GCA_964016875.1. Taxonomy (NCBI): domain Eukaryota; kingdom Viridiplantae; phylum Streptophyta; class Magnoliopsida; order Caryophyllales; family Polygonaceae; genus Fallopia; species Fallopia convolvulus. The sequence continues at coordinate 50,544,315 of OZ024729.1, forward strand.
ACCTGCAAAATATGCATCCGAGAATCCGACAAGTTGGAACGAGTTATGTCTTGGATACCATAGATATAACCCATCGTTCCCTTTCAAGTATCGCAGAATTCTCTTCACTTCTTTCAGATGTGTTTCTTTAGGATAAGCCTGAAATCTTGCACAAAGACACACACTGAACATAATATCTGGCCGACTGGCCGTTAGGTATAGTAGGGAACCAATCATTCCACGCTACATCGTTTGATCAACATCAACACCATTAAGATCGGCATCAAGACGAGTATTAGGAGAAATAGGGGTATCAAAACTTTTTGTAGAATCCATACCATACTTCTTCAATAGCTCCTTGATGTACTTTTGTTGATGTACCTTTGTTCCCTCCTCACTTTGTACCACTTGTAAACCGAGAAATAAAGTGAGTTCACCGATCATGCTCATCTCAAACTCACTGCTCATTAGATTCTTGAAGTTTTCTACAAGTTTGGGGTTAGTAGAACCAAATATAATATCATCGACATACACTTGAACTACTAAAACCTCACCGTCTTGTTCCCTTAGGAACAATGTCTTGTCAATCACACCACGCCTATATCCATTGGCCAATAGAAACTGAGCGAATCTATCATACCAAGCACGAGGAGCCTGTTTAAGACCATAGAGAGCCTTATCCAGTATGTAGACATGGTCAGGGTGATCAACATCTTCAAAGCCTGGAGGTTGCAACACATAAACCTCCTCTTGTAGGTAACCATTCAGGAATGCTGTCTTCACGTTCATTTGATACAATTTGAATCCCTTGTGAGCAGCATAGGCGATTAGAAGACGGATGGCTTCTATTCTTGCAACAAGAGCATATGTTTCATCGTAGTCAATCCCTTCTTGTTGATTGTACCCTTTTGCTACAAGCCTCGCCTTGTTTCTTGTGACAGCTCCAGTGTCATCAAGTTTGTTCCTGAATACCCACTTTGTTCCTATAGCCATTTTGTGCTTTGGCTTGAGAACTAATCTCCATACTTTGTTCCTCTCAAATTGGTGTAGTTCCTCTTGCATAGCAACTATCCAATCGGGATCTTTTAATGCTTCCTTCACATTCTTGGGCTCTGCAAGAGAGATAAACGCATTGAAAGCACAAAAATTCTTAATAGAGGAACGAGTAAGCACACCTTTATCGTATGGAGTGATGATGTTGTCAACAGGATGATCCCTCTTTTGACGATAGTTTCTGACTTCAATCTGAGTGGGATCTATTCTTGACTCCTCTTGTTCTTGTTGGCTTGTCGTTCCAGGTGATGTTCCTTCCCCATGATCCTCCCCAATTTCTTCATTTTGTGAAGAATCATCTTCAGGAACAAAGCATTTTCAGTGTCATCTCCATCCAAGTCGGGACTAGGAGGCATAACATTATCTTCTGGAGCTTGTGCACTTAATTCTGGATCAACTTCATCATCTGATTCTGAATTTAGAAACTGTTTCAGCCAAAATTTACCAAAGGTAGAACCTTGGCTTAGATCGGGCCTTGATCGAATGAACTCGGAAGAATATGATCGAAGGTGTGTGTTTTATTGATGTAGAAATCAGAAAAATAGTGCGAAAACAAGCGTCCCCCACCCCTAAGGGTTACATTGGCTTATATAGCCCTTTAGAGCATATTCTATCTTAATCAAAGATATAATCTTATCTCTAACTAACAAATCTTCACTTATTTCTATCTTTTAACAGGTACAATCCTGAAAAGAATCTATCTTGTAACAAACATATCTCGGATCCTCTCTCTATAACACCCCTATTTTACAACACTGGGTATTACCGCCAGTGACCTCAGACTTTTCCGTCCAAAGTCACCCAAGGCTTTTAGAATGATATAGAACATAAATAAATGCGGAAATAAACATAATTCTTAAAATAGAAAAGGGTGCTCCCGAAGGAGACTTGGTTCTTACAAAGCGTCTTACATTTGTCTTCAAACATAAAGTCTTCGAAAACATATAACAACGGTATCTTGTTCATAAAACAAAGCGATATTAAAACCAAAAGGGAATGATAAATACATCTTGATGATTCTTGACCTTCCTTCACTTCACTTCGCCTTACGCCTTGCTATGGTTCCTGGGTTCTGACATAATTCGCGAGGGGCGATAGAATGCCAGGCAAACATGCGGAAAAGAAGAATTAGTCTAAGAGACTAAGCAAGCGGGAATGGAACTTCCCGAGGGTATTTCGGTGATTTTAATTATTGTCGAAAGAGAATCAAGGTTGTGTTTACGATGGGCTATACGATAAGGCTTGTTTATGTGGAGCTTTAATGGTTCAAAGAAGAGTATATCTTAGACGAAGATAACTCGCAAAACGATAGAAGAACTACTAGATTGTAGACTTCTTTAGGATTTCGGAAGTGTGTTGGGAACGTTTATTAATTCATACAAGTAACAACCTCTCGCGCCCTGAGCGGACCGAGAGCCGGATCGATCATTTGAGACCGGTCCGGTTTTGGTATCTTAAATGTGCATTAGCACTTATCTTATATAGTGACGAAAGATATTCGACTTTGTTAATGATTTTAATAGAGAGTGGTGGGACACGGATAATCCGAGCCACCCGAGGGAGAACTTCAATTCCCCGGCACTTAGCTAGAGTGCGCACAATCCCTCCTTGCAATCGGAGCGGATAGAGATCATGATCTCGAAAGTCGTATGGACGTACGACTTAGTAAGGTTATATAGAGGCGTCGGCTATCCCGCACCCCTTTCTAGTTTATTCAAAGTAAATCTCTGAGCGAGACCACAAGCAATCAAGATAATAACCACACTAGCATATATAATCCTATTACGAGAATATAAAACAACTATGCTAACAATGGGTCGTTATATCTAACATTCGATATTTCCTAGGTTCATTTATACTTAAGCACACAAGTTGTTCCCAACATCGAGAATTTGAAGGAGATGAAATATAAAGGTCACAAGGGGAAAATTCCACTTGCCTTGGCTTACAAGCGTATACTATCGAGTCTTGACGGAATTTTTGGTTCGCAACTTCGAGCACGAATCCCGACCTAATGACACGGAATTTACGAGCGGATTTTAAATACGGATTCCTCTTAGCTTGGATTCTCTCTTATAATACTTTCTATAAGAGAAGTGGAATTCTAAATTATTAAGATAATAATTTAGAAAATTATTTTAAAATAATAATATTCCTTTATTATTATTTTGGCTTTGTAATATCCTTTTTATTTCATAAAAATATTTATTCAATCCTATTAAAATAATTCTTTCTAACTTCATTTGCTAATTCCTTTAATATAATTAAGCAAGTATAATTTCATAAAACACTATACTTTGCCTCAAAAGTATTTTTCTTTTAAAAGTACAATTGTTATTAAGCTTTAAAGAATCTACTTTAACCTTTTGACATATTTATCTTAATTAAAATCTTACTTTTAAATTTCCAAAAGTTCCTTAATGAATTTAAAGTATTATTTCCTCATCAAGAATATTTTATTAATAATATTATTTTAATAGAATCTTATTTATTATTTAATTCATATTAAATAAAGGTAGAATAATTATAATCTACTTTCTTGGAAATTTCCATAATTAGGACTTTCTATTTACTTTATAAAGTAACTTCCTAAATTACCATATATTAAATTAATCTTATTTATTTTATTCTCCTATTTCATTTCATATTATATGGCTTACAAAATATATGATCATGGCTTATAAATATCTCACTTTATACTTGTAGTCCTTCATTAATAATATCTTAGGTTATAATATAATATATTTTCCATATCTTGCAATATCTTTATAACTAAGCAATATAATAACTTATTATATTTCCATTTAAAACTACCATAATTATATTTATAATCATTTCTATTATCTTGTAAGAAATCTCTGCACCTAGAGGTTATTAAACTAATATTTTTCTTAAAGGATGACTTTAGTATTATAACTATTATTAACATTATCCTTTTATAAAACCAATATCTAATATCAAACTATAGTCCATGACTACATTTTTGGAACAACATTTTTGGAACAATATTTTTATAAGGGTTCTCTACAATTTATTTAGAATAATTATCATTATACTATGTCATAAGTATTTTATCACCACTACCATATTGTATAAAACTATATCTATTGCAATTCTCTACACTTTTATAGACATGGCAACTTTAAATAATATTTTTATTATTTTTAGCAATAGTTTCATATATCTTCAATTTCTCTATAACTAAAGACATGCAATCACTTTATATTTTTATAAAAAGTATTAAGATGATAGTTTCTATCATCTTGCTCAAATCCTATTATTCACTTAAATTATGCTCCAAGTAAAATAAACATATTATATATATTATACTTTTCAAGTATATAAACTCATATTTTAAATCTCATGATTTTATTTAATAATTTTCTCATGTCTACTATAATGTATTTCTTTATATAAAAACACATGTAAGTTTTTTATTTAAATTAATTTAATCTCATACTTGTCCTTATTAACATACTTTATTCAAAATATCACACAAATATTATTTAAAAAATTATAATGGCATTACAAGACATGCAAGTCCATTTTCTTTAATATAATCTTATTTTAACAAATCTCTCTTATTTTAGACTATTTCTTTTATAATAGAAGAAAAATATGTCCAAGCTAATATTATTTTTTTTAATCCGAATTTCATTTTAAAATGTTATTTTTATGATTCTACAATTTATTGGAATTTATTTAGTACTTACTAAAAAAAAACTTCCCTTTAGATATTCCAATATGCATATTAGTTTTATTAAATCTATGTACAAGCAATTTAAAGTTTATAAATCTGATTTTTATTATTTCAGAAATTAATAAGGTTAAACAAATCTGATTTTAATTGATATTTTGGGCCTAAATTTAATGGACCAAGTTTAAGTATAATTACCCAAAATTAGGATTAGGCCCATCTTTAACCTTGCCTTCTTCTTCTTTCACGTAGAACCAGAGAGAGACGCCAGGACTGCCGACGACGGACTGCAGCGAGGCACCATGGCATGGCGGAGCTCCTGGTGGCCGGTGGTGGCGCGCCCGAGTGGTGCTGGTGGCCGGCCGTCGCTCCAATGGTGGCCCGGTGGCTTGAAACTAGGGTTTGAGGATTTTTTTGTGGGGTTTTTGTAAAAAAATCAGCAAGTATAACTATGGGTTCTTGGCTGATTTTTGAATTGAAAGAGAGCAATTTCACTAGAGGAAGGGGAAGAGAAGAGTTGTGTGAGTTTCTATTGAATTTTCCAGCCTTTAAATAGGCAATTTTGTGAGCTCCCTTGATCCTCATCAATGGAGATTGACCAATGGTGGGAGAGGAGATTGATGACAATAGGTTGATGTTGTGTTAGCTTGTTGATGACAATGGATGATGCAATTTGTTTTGGTGGTCAATGGAAGCAACAAAGGGGATTGGGAGGCCATTGATAGAGGCATTGATTTAACGTCAATTCAATCAGGCATCAATCAGACTTTTGAAGAAGAAGAAGAATTGATAGAGTTTATAATTAAAAGAGTGGAGTTATGCATAGTTGAATTACATTAGTCTAGCGAATAAGGAGTGTGTGTTTGTGAGGGGAAGATGCAAGAGGTCTCGGGTTCGAGTCCCGGCCCTTGCTTTTACTGAATTTTTATTGTGCTATCAATAGTCTAATGTACCCCTTTTTATTTAATAATAACCGAAATTTATAATGCATTATTTTTATTTAAATGCTTTTATCTCTTCATAACCTTTTTAATGCATTCTTGAATTTTATTTAATTTATTTAAAATCTCTTTTTATAGAGAAGAAGGGTTATAAATTATATTATGAATTCTCTTTTATATGGAGAAAGGATTATAATATTATATTATAATGGTTTTACAAACCTTGGAATATTGCAGATACTACCTTTATAATATTTTTATAATTTATTAAGACAATTATTATAAAAATACTTGCATAATTTATTTAATGAAATTCTTCATTGTCATTGTAGTAACCTTTGTAACCTTTCATAATATAATATGAAATTATAAGTTTTATTAAATCCTCTATTTTAGAAAAAAAAATTATTGGGATAAATATCCGTTTTATTATTTTTAAAATTTAGCGGATATTACAATAGTACCCCCTTAAAATTAGTTTCGTCCCCGAAACTAAGAAAGGCTTAGGGCGGTACAAGGTTAACACGGAAAGTAGCTACTGATACTCACAACTTGTGAGGAAACAACAAAGGGTCTAGTACCCCCTTAAAGAACATTTCGTTCTTTAGTTAAGATGACTGTACATGTCGAAGAATTACTATTGTACATTTTTCTTAAGGAATCGTTACGTTAGTAATCCTTAGAAAGATTCCCACATTTGAACTTATGTGGTTCAACGAAAACAAGGAATAGGATTGAGAATCCAATTGGTCTTGTTAATGAAATGGGCGGGGGTCAAGCGGTTTTTCATCCATTAGCTTGAGTCATACTTACGGAAGTTCTGGGTTAACATTCCTAAACATAAGGGTTGAACTGCTTATAGAATAAGCATTCTAATTGAAATGAGCACTTGAGTGCTTCTAGGAAGCGAATAAGAAAATGACTAATTTGTTCCATACTAATAGGATAGAGTCATTGCGGAAGAATTCTTTTAAGATGGATGTTTGATAACTGTCGATATAGAATCGAAGTTTGAATATGTAAGGGCCATGCCTTAGAAGAAGAATCTCGAATTGCGGTTTCTAAAGAAGTTACTATTGGGATGTGCGATGGTTATCTCGCAAGAGGGAGTAACCATCTTTACGATGTCGTGTTTGAATATATTATACTATCGAGAAGTGGTTCGAGCGTCCTATATTAAGCGCATTAATTCTTATAACTAGTTTTTCATAAATAAGGTCAAATCCGAAGAACTACATGGTTTCATTTCACCAATGTGATCAGTATCGGTGAAACTACCTCCAGCATAATCCTTTAATATGCCTTCACAGGAACAAGACCTGAAATTCTACCTCAACCATGTGATCAAGATGGGAGATAGAAGCTCACCCTTATTCGCCACTGTGAACCATATGCAAAAATAAATGTTTAATTATTTAAGCCTATTATATTAACTGTCCTAGTTTGACAATGCAAGACAATCGAAATTATTTCTCGCAGAGGTAGGAGTAATTCACGTAAGAAAAGATGGACTGACTTCCCTAACCTATTAATCGAAACTAAGCGTTTCAAATAGTGCTTTCGTAATGAAAGTACCAACGAACATCTTTAAGACGGCTATGATAGCATAGAAGAGTTCAAAGTATAATACTTTGTGAAAGAATATAGTTGATGATTATATGGGAATTATTCAACTATGATTTGATTATAACCGAGGTTGAAATCCTAATGACAATCATCAACTTTTATGTCACAAGTACCCTTATTTGGACATAATTAGATTACACGGGAAAGAATAAGATATTCTATTCGCTCATTGCGCCAATCGTTGAAATTCTCCATGGCTTGGTGGTTGAACTTATCCACTTATGACGGGATACTTTTGGGCTTAAGGGGAAACGTCATATCGTGTAATATGCAATAATTTGTTAAACTGCGTGGCCTTCCTCTCGACATACTTAGTCCCTTAACCTTTTGGGTCTAAGAGATCATCAACAATCTCATCTCTCATAGAATAAGAGAGGAATGATTTATCATTTAGTCTTAACTTTTTCCCAACTCAGCATGACCTGTTTTGCTTGATTATAATTCTCTTCCTATTTGCTAACTCCTTTTCGAGTTGCAGAGTGGCAATATGCACCCTTTTGCTTCGGTGCAATTAATACTCCTTAGATCTTTTCACTAGTAGTTGTTGTGGTCAACTTTTAGTTCCTTACTGACGTCATCTTCTTTGACGCGAATGTCTTTAGCTTTCTTGTAAAGCTAGACACCTTTACTTGAGGTGAAATATGGCGTCATTTGCAATTCTATTTGCAGCTTGGTCAGTTCTAATTATGCTTGCTTCTTTCGGTGGAACAGAAGAGATTGATTCTGGCATCAATTGTATTGCTGGACTTCTTAATGCAACTTTTGTCACATCATCCAACAGTATCGGCGTACTAGGGTCCATTACCCGACGATTTCCTAGTTCTTTCTTTGGAAGGTTTTGAACCATCATTCATGCCCGAACTTAAATGCTATTCGGGTGAATTCTATTGTTGGTTCCTTTTGGTTTGACCATTTGAAATAAGAATCGATAAATTGTTCCCAAACAATTGTCATTCATTCGGATATAGAGTAGGCACTTGGGTTATCGAAGGAGAAGTTAAGGCTTTGTTGTAATACTTTCAAAAGGTTGGTTTCATACCATAAAATCTTGTTAAGGAAGGAAAAATGGTGATAGTAAAGTGTAACGAATCAGGCGACCTAATAATGGAATCAAGGGTTTGGAAATAACATCGAAGATGGCCTAGGTAACTTCTTCAAATGCGACGAATCGGGACATGTGTCCACAAACGCTCTTAGTAATGAAGCGACCTTATGGCCTATTTAGGCCTACTGAGGCAACTTAGAGAACTTACAATCATGTCCAAAATCTTGGTCTTAACGACTTCCTTTCTAACTTCATCTTATCATCGGGTCGACTTATGAAAATGGTGGAGAGGAAATTTTCATGATGTGACGATAACCTTGTTATGGTTGGTTTATTTGATTGACAAACATTAGATATCATGTCAAGATTCCATATGTTGACTGAGCAAGTCACTATTGTTTGTAGGTAATTGCAGATGAATATTATAGTCTTTGGTCAGAGATCTCGACCACTCCTTTATGACTAGACCATTGTTTGTCCCCTTACCTACCTCTCGATAATCTGTTTCGAGATCGGACTGGATGGAGACATGTTAGGTCCTTAGTTGACTAAGCCTTCCTTGGTGCTCTCTTTGGAAATTTCTATCTTCCCATGAGTCACTGGCTCAGTATGTTTGGCTCTTATGGAAACATAAGCATTACCTTTAATTGGCATGCCTTATTCTAATTCCCAATGAACTTAGATTTTCCAGAACAACCATTTTCTGTAAATGGCTAACGATCGACATTAAATATAGAATATCCGTAATTCTATATTCGAAGAAGGATATAGTTGTTATTGTTAACTCACAAGTATAGGCAAGAAATGACGCGCAAGTTTAGAGAAGAAAGAAATACAGTCGATTTGACTATTCAAGAACAAAATGTATAGTCAAGTGTAGTGGACTACTTAATGATACCAGCCGTATTTTTAGGCCTAGGGTGTACTCGGGAAACAGAAGTTGTCCAAAAATCCTTTGTCGAACAAACTTTCGTCGAGGTCCTCCCTCGTGGTTCAACAACAATTGGGCTTGCTCGATGTGTCGATGGGTTGCAGTTATATAGCCACAGTTGACGGTAAGACGAGTATGGAGTTGATCGCTCTTGTTTTGATAGGACCCCATTTCTTCCGATTGCCTTACGTTGGAGGAGTTAGTTAAAGGAAGTTTTGAAATTTAAAATAAAATGTTCATTTTAAACACATTTATATTCTTAAAGAATTAAGATGGTTTTAGAGTATATATTAAAAGTTCATTTTGTAAATGACTTTAACTTTAAAGAGAAACTTTTAAAGTATTTTTTTTTATAACCAATATATCATAATTCTAAACCATGGAAGGACAGTTTAAAGATTTTTAATCACACAATTTTATATCTCGGGTTTCGAGGAGATAAATTCATCGTACTATCGTTAAAGATAATCCTTTAAATTTTAATCCTTTGATTATAAGGGAAAAAAAAAATTTGGTGAACTTATTATTATTATTTTTTTTAAGAATAATGTTTATAGATAAGAAGTTGGTATGTTAACACTTTACTAAAACTTGGTTTTTAAAACTTTAGAGTAAGTCTTTGTAATTAAAACGATTCCGGCTCTAGGAACTTATCACCTTAGGATTTCTACTTATAAGTTGCTCTTATATGAGTTTAGGCTTTAAATTTTCAACGAAAATATCTAACTTAGATATTTCCTTAAAAGTACTTGTTACTTGAGTTTTGGAGTATTTATTCAAATATTTCAAGTTGAAATTTCCTTTCAGGAAAAGAATTTGAATCCTAGGTTTAATCTTGTTAGGAAAAAGTTTTAACACAAATTGGTCGGTTTGAAAACAAAACTTTTGGTTTAAAACTTTTGATTTCGAAAACTTTCGGTTTTGAAAAGGTTCGATTTGAAAGTAAAATGGTATTGGCTTACGAACCTTCTTTTGGGTTTGGACTACTGATTGTAGATAGGTTTCTTATTTGATCAAATGCTTGGAGATGGGATGACACCCCTTGAGTCCAATTAGCCCATTCATCCATTTGATAGACCATTGTAGTTTGTCTGGATTGGTCATGAAGTGAATTATCAACTCCTTTCTCGAGGTATTCTTCTTCGGGTTTCTCCTCCTCGAGATTCACCTTGGGTGCATTTTCATGTATTTCTTCTCGTAGTACTAGCTCGGGTTATCCTCGGGGTTTCCATTTGGTAAAAGCAGCCATTGAGAAAAGCTTCATCAAGCTCTTAAGCGGTTTTTATAGCTTCGTATCTGATTCGGGTTGGACTTCTAGTGAGTACCATTTTTGGTAGAGGAGAGAAAGGCGTTTATATAGAATATCCTTTGATTCTATAAGGCGAAGGCATGTTGAAGGAAGTTAAGGCCTTATTTATAAAGATTACATATAAAACGTTTAATTTAAGACTTTTCATTTTCTTGGCCCTATTAAAGGGTCTAGGATTTTCCATTTTCTTAAGAAGAAATTCTTTCTTTACAAGTAAGTTTTGTAAAAGTTCAAGTCTATCCAAAGATCCTAACAGCTAATTTTAAGGTTTTAAAGATTTGAAGCGCTTAAATTACTTAAGTTTCGAAGAGGTGAAAAAGAAAGTTTATAAGGATGGTAGTTACAGAACTAAGTACTTGGTAATTAAGGTTTTCGAATTTTTCAAGGAATTTTCTTAGATAAGAAGTTTAGGTTAGAAAGACAATTATTATAAAAATACTTGCATAATTTATTTAATGAAATTCTTCATTGTCATTGTAGTAACATTTGTAACCTTTCATAATATAATATGAAATTATAAGGTTTATTAAATCCTCTATTTTAGAAAAAAAATTATTCGGATAAATATCCGTTTTATTATTTTTAAAATTTAGCGGATATTACACTCTCCTCTAACCGACTTAGTTGATCCCGAAGATCTTCCGTAGCTCTGTATGCGTTGGAGATTCTCTGTCTATGGCTCAACGCTTCGTTACCTAAAATATGGGTCTAACAATACCCCTAAATGCAATTTCAAAATTTAAATTCAAATTTCGAAAATTGCATTGAAGCTTGACAAGGCGTTTTGGAGATTGCCTCGGAAGACGAGATCTGCTTCTGTCGTTTCTCTTTAATGACACGAGAGGCTCTTTGTTTTTCTCATCATTATCTAACCCTCGCCTTCCTTCCTTTTCAACCTTGCTTTCGACTTCTTAGGTAACATTTCTTCTTCTTCTTCTCTAGCTTTGTTCTGCTCAATCTCCATGGCCACAGCTTCGACTTTCGTTTCTTCTTCATCCCTGGGTCCCCAAGATCTTTATCGCTGCGATATGACACCGGAGGAGATCGCTGATTGGATCTCCTTCGGTGGCTTTCCGGAGGGGACCCGTTTCCATGCCACGACTGTCGAACTCATCGATTGGGTTCGGCCAGGGTGGATCTGTTTTCTCGATTACCCTTTCTCCTTAGGTTTAAAGTTTCCTTTCTCCCCTTTCATTCGGGAATTCATCCAAACCCTAAAGGTTTCTCCATGCCAAATTCTTCCGACCACTTGGCGCACCCTTGCCCGAATTGATGAGCTTGCCACAGAGAGGGGTTTAGAGATAACCATGGGAGAACTTCTCTTGGCGTACAAAATTGTTCCTCAGAGGGCAGGTCGCATCACTTTGCATGCTAGAGACACAAAAAAACCCCTTATTCCCAAACTGAAAATATCCTCCCGGTGTTGGCAATCCCGATTCTTCTTCGTTGAAAAAGCGTCTTTAGGCGATCTTGATGACGAAGTGAAAGACGTCTTTCGAGATGAATGGAACACATCTCGTAAGACGATCTGATCTTCTTTATTAAACTTCTCTTTTTTTTGCATATTCTTGTTTTCTCGTTTTCATGTTCGTCCTCCTTGTGCAGTACCGGTGGGAATCAACTCCAAGAGCACGGATACGGGTGTGTGTCGACGCTTGCTAAAGATTAAGGCTGAAAAGCGAAAACCTAAGAAGATCTGTCCTGACCCAGCGGGTAGTGGTGAAGACGAAGAATCTCCAGGATCCGACGAAGACAAAACCGAAACAGAAGTCACTCCCTTGTCCTCTGACATGATGAGTTCCTCTAAGAAGAAATCAGGTTGGTTGCTCTTTCTTCTACTTCCCATGTGTTTAATTTTCTTAAACCTACTTTTAAATCAACGTCTCCCTTTCTCAATTTGGCTCAAAAAACAACTCCCCAGGCGCTGCCGTGGATACCTCTGCCGCAACAATGGTTCGACGGCTGAGATCCGGTGGGGTCAGACTTCCCTCGTCTCCTCCTCCCAATTCTGAGGCCAAGAAGTCTCTTTCATTGAAGCGGAAAAGGATTGACGATTCTCCAACCTCGCATGTTGCCAAGAAGGTAGAGCCGAAAGACCTCCGCAGTACTTTTGGGGACACCTTGCTTCCGAACGTAAAGATGGACTTCCAAACCCTCACCCCTGATGCCGCGTTCAGCCACGTGGGTGCAACGCTAAGAGTGGTAAGTTTGCTCACCCGAGCCCTTAGATATTCGTTGTCGTTTCTTTGGCATTTTCTTGACGCTTACTTGCCTTCTGCTTAACTTATCCTCACTTTTCTACTTTTGCAGGCCTTCCAGGAACTAATGGCCACTAATGGTCGTTGCCAGGAAGAAATGAGGGCGTTAGAGGAAAAAGAGAAGCAGGCGAGGGAATTGGCTGCTTCATCGGGCAGGAAGGCTCGCCAACTTCAGTTGTCGGTAGATTCCTTGAGGGTTCAAATGGAGGATCTTCAGTCTGAAAAGGCATCGCTCGAGGTGAAGGCGTCGGAGGCAGGGAAGGAGATCGAAGGCTTTTCCCAGGTGGTGGTGAACGTGGCAGCGTATTACACAATGAAGTCTCAAGTGGAGCTGCTGTAGGACTTTGCCGATGGTAAGAGTGCCAAGTGGGACTTAAAGACGCAGCTGGAGGTTTTGGAAGCGTACTACCTTGCTGGCCACCCCCCTCCTGGCAAAGAATACCTGGTGGCTGAAGATCAGGAGGAGGATGTAAGCTCCCCGGACAAAGGGAAAGGTCAAGACGATGATGGGTGCCCAACTAACAAGGAAAAAGATGGCGAGAAGGCCATGGACAGTAAGCTCTTGATGTGCCTCTCCTTGATCTTTTTAGAAGTACCCTTTTTTTTTGTTTCCGCTGGATGATTTGTCAGAATACTTTGGTAATTCTATGGTATGGGGCCTTAAACTCGTATGGCGTCTGTTTTGAATGGTTTTGACGCCCTTTGAATGGCGCGACATTATCTTTATTTGCTTATATGTCTGCATTTAGAAATTTTGCGTAGTATATTAGCATAGGGAGATTCTAGGAGAATCTCCATGAATGTGTTGCCCGCAAGTGGGGTACGCGTTAGGTTTTAGCGTTTTAAGAAGGAGCTTTGGTGCTCCTTTTGTTAGCGACTTACTGTGAGTCCCGTGTAGGATCACGTTTTGCGCGTTGAGTGCTTCAATTTCTGCAAAGGGGCCGTGCATAGTTAGTTACGATTAGGCTACCTTTGGCCACTGCCAAGGGTCATTAAGAGTTGACGTGTTCTTGGGCAATGGATCCTTAAATTAGGATGTAGTGTCATCGCGGCGTCCCGCGCATATGGCCATTTTGGGTTTTTTACTATAGCTTTACCCTTCCTGTACTAATCGGATGTTTCATTAATCGGAATTAGATAGGGGGTAACCAACTTATGGGTTACTTCGTCGACGTTGTATTCGTGACGACTTCGCCATTTCTAGACGCTATTACCATGTGTCTTAACAGTGGTATTGTGTATTTGACGCGTCTCATGTTGTATGTAACTTTGATTAGCGTATGGGTAACCATCTTATGGGTTACTTCATCAACGTTGTGTGCGTGATGACTTCGTCGTTTCTAGACGGTATAACCATGTGTTCCAACAGTGGTTTTGTGTGTTTTGACGCATTTCATGTCGTATGATTAGCGTGTGTTTGCGTTTTTGAGCAATAAGAGAGTGTACTAGATTTGGAGAATAATTTTCTCGCAAGTTATTATGCAAAGATGTGTGAAAACAAACTTGATGAACTAGGAATTTTGAAACTTTGTTCGACAGTGTGGGCAAGGGCCCTGAGTCGTTTATTCGAAAAAGCCAAAAATTGCCTAAAGATTCTCTAAGCTAGAGCTAATAAATGACTAGAAATAAATCATGATGATGAATTAATTTAGAAATAGTACTTTTTCAAGTGGGTCGCGTTCCAGCTTCGTGGTACTGCTTGTCCGTCTCTGGATTCTAGCTGGTAAGCTCCATTTCCCGCGACTTTAGTGATTTTGTATGGTCCTTCCCAAGTGGGTGCTAACTTGCCAGCGTTCGCTTCTGCGGTATTCTGGAAAACCTTTCGCAATACCCAGTCTCCGAGCTGAAAACTTTTTACTCGAACATTTTTATTGTAGCTCCTAGCCACTTGCTGTTGGTACCTCGTGATCCGAGCATGGGCAGCCTCTCTGAGTTCCTGGATAGTATCCAGATCTGCTTCCAACTCACGTTTGTTGCCCTCTGAGGTGGCGAGTTCATACCTTGCGGTTGGGACTAGGATCTCGGCTGGCATAACAGCCTCGCAACCATGTACCAGTGAGAATGGAGTTTGTCCGGTGGCCCCCTTTGGGGTGGTGCGATCGGCCTAGAGCACACAGGGTAGTTCCTCGGCCCACTTTCCTTTGGATTTTATTAGCCGCTTCTTTAGGTTATTGATGATTACCTTGTTGCTAGCTTCGGCCTGTCCGTTGGCTTGTGGGTATCTGGGAGTAGACATGATTAAATCAATGTTCCACTGCTTGCAGAAATCACGCATCTTCTTGCTTATAAATTGTGACCCATTGTCGCAAGTAATCTCCGCGAGGACCCCAAACCTGCTCAAGATGTTGTGCTGGATGAATGAAATTACTTGCTTGTCTTTGATCTCCCGAAAGGCCTCAGCTTCGATCCATTTAGAAAAGTAGTCTGTCATGGCGAGGAAAAACACCTTTTGCCCTGTAGACGGGGGTAACTTGCCAACGATGTCCATCCCCCACTGCATGAATGGCCAGGGGGTGATGGATGGATGGAGAATCTCTGGCGGCTGATGTGGGACTGGCGCGTGCCGTTGGCATGCCTCGCATGATTGAGCGTACTTGGTGGCATCTTGGCGAATGGCACCCTTGTCTTAAGATTTTGTTAGCAAGACTGCGACCCCCAGTATGATTACCGCAATCTCCGTTGTGCACATCACGCATGATTTTCTCGGCCTCTTCTTTTTCTACGCATCGCTGTAGGAAGCCTGCCGCAGATTTGTGGAAGAGGACCCCTTTTAAGATGGCGAACCGCGTTGCCTTTGACTTTAAGGATTTGGCTTCTATCTTGTCCTCGGGTACTTTGCCATGAAAGAACCAATCGAGGTATGGCCTGGTCCAGCGGTCGTCCGAACTACCCCCTGGACTGGTGGATGTTTGGAGAATATCTGGGGCGAGTTGCTCTGGTGGTGGTTCAGCAGCCTGTGTCACCGATGTTTTGGTTATAGCCGACTGTAATAAGTGGACCAATGGTATATTATCATACTCCCTGGGGTCTAGGGTTGAGCCTAGACCGGCTAGGGCATCGGCCGGTGCATTCTGATCTCGAGGAATTTGTTCGAATTGTATTTGCTCGAAATTCTCGGATAGTGTTTTAACCACATTGAGGTAGCTAGCCATCCTATCATCTTTGGCATCAAAAATGCCTAGGATCTGATTGATGATGAGTAAGGAGTCAGCGCGTACCTTGATTTTCTTGATGGACAAATCTTTAGCCAATTTCAGCCCAAAGATAAGAGCTTCATACTCCGACTCATTGTTAGTAGCTTCGAAGTTGCATCTGACCGCCTGAGCTATCGTTTCCCCCCTTGCCGACTTTAGCACGACGCCGAGCCCTGCTCCCCTTGCGTTTGAGGCTCCATCAGTGTTCAGTATCCATTCCTCCTCAGGTTCGTCGAGGGACGAGGTCAAGACCTCCTCTTTAGCGCTTTCTTCAAGAGTTGGGGTGAAGTCGGCAACAAAGTCAGCCAGTACTTGTGATTTGATCGCTTTTCGAGGTTCATATCTGACGTCGTATCCGCTTAGGTGAATCGCCCATTTTGCCATCCTTCCTGAGAATTCTGGCTTTTGCATGATCTGTCGGAGCGGGTAATTCATTAGGACGATGATGGTGTGTGACTCGAAGTAGGGTCGGAGTTTATTTGAGCACATCACGACCGCCAGGACCAATTTTTCCGTTGGAGAGTAGCGTGTCTCGGCGGACACCATTTTTCTGCTTACGAAGTAAACAGGAACCTGTTGGTCGTCCTCTTCTTTGACCAGGACTCCGCTTAGGGCGCGATCCGATACAACTAAGTAGAGGTGTAGCACCTCTCCCGGAGTGGGTTTAGCCAGTAGTAGGGGATTGGCGAAGTAGCCCTTCAGCTCTTGGAAGGCGGCCTCGTGTTTTTCCGTCCACTGGAAACTCTTGTTCTTCTTTAGTACTTCGTAAAATAGTCGGCATTTATTTGAGGACTTGGAGATGAACCGATTGAGTGCAGCTATCATTCCGGTTAGCTTTTGCACGTCTTTCACGCTTCGAGAGGATTTCAGGGAAGCGATTGCCCAAACTTGGTTTGGGCTGGCTTCAATCCCACGCTTTGTTACCACATGCCCCAAAAAGGTCCCAGATTGTACCCCAAAGATGCATTTTTGGGGATTCAGCTTCATTATGTATTCTTCGAGGATCTTGAACGCTTCTTCCAAGTGCCCCCTGTGTAGGGAAGCACTTGTGCTTTTTACCACCATATCGTCGATATAAACCTCCATTGTCTTGCCAATGTGGTCGCGAAACATCCGATTGACTAATCTCTGGTACGTAGCCCAGGCGTTTCTCAAGCCGAAGGGCATTACACGATAGCAATACGTTCCCTGCCCTGTGATAAAGGAGGTTTTTTCTTGATCTTCCGGTTCCATCTGGATCTGGTGATAACCGCTGAATGCATCCATGAAGGTAAGGAGTTCGTGACTCGCGATTGCATCCACCATCGTGTCTATGTGGGAAAGAGGGAAAGAGTCCTTAGGGCAAGCTTTGTTGAGGTCGGTGAAGTCCACACAAACCCTCCATTTCCCGTTTTTCTTAGGTACCACGACTACGTTAGCTAGCCAATCGGGGTACTTCACTTCTCTGATCTTTCCGGTGTCTAGTAATTTTTTGACCTCTTCATCGACCGCTCGTATTCACTCTGGGGCGAACTTTCGTCTCTTCTGCTTGACCGGAGGGTGTTCAGGATCTACGTTGAGTTTGTGCGTGATGATGGAAGGGTCTATTCCAGTCATGTCTTCATGACTCCAAGCGAAGCAGCCCTGGTGATTCTTCAGGAATGTTACCAATTCTTCTCTGACTGATGGTTCCAGATTTTCTCCGATCTTGACGACCTTCCCTTCCTCTAAGGTCACCTCCTCCGCTTTTTCCCCGTCTTCAGTTCGCTCTGGCGGAGGGGTGACGTTCTGTAATTGCTATGCTTCAGGTCTCAGAGTTTTCGACTTGAGGGTTGCCTTGTAACACTCCCTAGCCAACCTCTGATCCCCGCGAATTTCGTCTATTCCCCATGGCGTTGGAAATTTCACCGTTTGGTGGTAGGTGAACGCTACGGCTTTCATGTCGTGTAACCAAGGGCGTCCAAAGATTATGTTATAGCATGATGGGCAGTCCATCACGAGGAAATTGACTTGCATATTTACGCCTTTGGCGAAGGTTGGGATGGCGATGTCGCCCACGGTGTGTTTGACTTCGCCGCTGAATCCTACTAAAGGCACAGGGTGTTTATGGATGTCGTTTTCGAATAAACCCATCTTCTTTAGGGCAGTCAGAGTCATGAGATTTGTGGAGCTTCCTGTATCAATCAATACCCTTTTCATCAGCACGTTTCCAATGTGTAAGGATATTACAAGACCATCGTGATGCGGCTTGGAAGTGTTCTCTGCATCGGTGTTGTCAAACACGATGGCTGGTCCTGGAGATTCTCTAGCGCGGTGCCTCGATGATTGAGGTCGATTGAAGCTGCTTTCCCTTGCGTGACGTTTTGCTGCCGAGTATGATAGTCCGCAAATGCTTGACCCTCCTGATATCACGTTGACCACTTTGTCAGGCGTTGGAGGATTTCGCCTTTCTTGGTGCTCAGATTGGTGATTCTCCAGCAAATCTTTGGGTACTCGAGCATCTGGAGCTACGTCCTTTATCCTCCCTTCCGCGACCAAGCGAGCCAATTCTTTTCGGAGCATCAAGCAATCCCGGGTCCAGTGTCCGTGATACTCGTGGTAATCGCACCATTTGGACGTGTCTCCCCCCGAGCGAGGAGTTCTGTCTTTTCTTGGCCACCTCACGAGTTCTCCTTGTTTCGCCATGTTCCGGAGCAGCTTTTCCGTGGATATGTTGAGTTTGAAGGAGTCGAGTGTAGGCGGCATGGGTTCTCGTTCTTTGTCATTCGTCCAACGTGCCCTGGCCACGTTGACCTGCCCTGAGGTAGGCAATGAGTAAGGATGGGCGCGGCGGTCTTTCCTCTGATCTGTTGAACCTCGCCGGCTGTCGATGGGTCCCCTTCTTTCGGTTTTCTCCGTCCCTGAAGACCTCTTCCTTAGGGACCTATCCTCTTCCAACCGGACGTGTGCCAGCGCTCTAGCTTGCACTTCTTCGAATGTGGCACAAGGGTGTTTAGTAAGCTCCTTGTACAGGCCGCCATCGGGGGTGACTCCTTGGTTGAACGCTTCCACTGCGGTCGTTACGTCGCAAGATGGGATGGAGATCTTCTCGCGATTGAAGCGATCCAAGAATTCTCTGGTAGTTTCTTGGTGCCGTTGGCGGATCCGCTAAAGGTCGCTGGATTGCTTCTCAAATTTGCGGCTGCTGGCGAATTGAGACCGGAAAGTGTCTGAGAGGTCTGCGAAAGACCTAATGCTCCCTCGTGGGAGGTTGATAAACCAAGTTAGCGCTGGACCTGTTAAGGTTGTGCCGAAACCCTTGCACATCACCGCCTCTTTGGAATGGGACGGGACCGCACTCGTCATCATCTTCTGTTTGTATATGGCCACGTGCTCGTTAGGGTCCATAGTCCCGTTGTACGTGGGCATGCTTGGCACAGAGAACTTTTTTGGAATCTCTACTCGGGCGATTCGACGAGAGAACTTAGATTCGTCAAACCCGTTAGGTGCTTCGGGTTCCAAAGGTTGGAAACCTTGGCTTCCCCTCCGGAGTTGGTCAGCGATGACGCTTATTTGTTCGGTCACCTTTCTTCGGATGGCTGCGTCCAAATCGATTGTCTCGCGCCATTCTCGATCCTCCCCATCGGTACCTTCATCTTCGATCCAAACCTCTTGAGATGGCGCTCGGCGTTGGTTAGTCGCTGACCGGAGATTGACTGGAGGATTATTGTCGTGGAAGACTTCCTCACGGCGGACTCGGTCTATGGGCTCTGGAGTCGCGTCTCGTTGTGCGGGTGCCTTGTCTCGGAGGTCCGGGTCTGCACCTTTTCCAGAGGTTCCTTCTCCAGTATTGAAATCCAGCCTTCTTATTATTCCATCAGTGCGTCGTGTGACGCGGAGGGAGCGACGCCCCGTAGCCAAGACCTCATATTGTTGCTTGAGTTGGCTGTTTTCGGTGGTGAGGCGTTCTACATGTGCATCATAAAAGCTTTTCTGGTCGCTCAACGCCTTTTGGAGAAATTCCATGCGCTGTCTGAGGTTCGTCATCTCCTCCTCCTAAGACCGAGCGCCTTGGTTTTCAAGGTTTTGGTCGTCCCCGACAACCGGAGTCTTAGGGCTTCCTTCACCGTTTTCAGACATTGTATTCCTTGATTCAGAAGGAAGTAGAGTGTTGATCCTTCTGGTGGTTGTATCGATCATGGCCCCACGGTGGGCGCCAAATTGTTTGAGCCAAAATTTACCAAAGGTAGAACCTTGGCTTAGATCGGGCCTTGATCGAATGAACTCAGAAGAATATGATCGAAGGTGTGTGTTTTATTGATGTAGAAATCAGAAAAATAGTGCGAAAACAAGTGTCCCCCTCCCTAAGGGTTACATTGGCTTATATAGCCCTTTAGAGCATATTCTATCTTAATCAAAGATATAATCTTATCTCTAACTAACAAATCTTCACTTATTTCTATCTTTTAACGGGTACAATCCTGAAAAGAATCTATCTTGTAACAAACATATCTCGGATCCTCTCTCCTCTAACCGACTTAGTTGATCCCGAAGATCTTTCGTAGCTCTGTATGCGTTGGAGATTCTCTGTCTATGGCTCAACGCTTCGTTACCTAAAATCTGGGTCTAACAGAACCTTCAGTACATCCTTGTTACTAGATAGGTTCCCTCCATTTTTGGACTCGTCAAAGATAACATGTATGCTTTCTTCAAACTTCTTATTCCTTTTATTGAACACCTTGTAAGCCTTGCTGTTAGATGCATATCCCAGAAAGATGCCTTTGTCACTTCTTGGATCAAACTTGCTCAGCTCGTCCTTTCCATTGTTGTGAATAAAGCACCTGCATCCAAAGACTTTCAAGTGGGAAATATTTGGCTTTCTGCCTTTGATTAGTTCATATGGAGTTTTAGAGAATTTGGAACGTATGGTGACTCGATTAATGATGTAGCAAGCTGTACCGACTGCCTCAGCCCAAAAGGACCGAGGCAAGTTACTTGCCAACATCATAGTACGAGCCATGTTTTGTAGTATTCCATTCTTTCTCTCTGCTACGCCGTTTTGTTGAGGAGTCCGAGGCGCAGAGAAGTTCTGAGACACTCCATGTTCATCACAATAGCTATGAAACATGGAATTCTTGAACTCTGTTCCGTTGTCAGATCTGATAGCCTTTAATTTTTGTCCTGTTGATGCTTCTACTTTCTTGATTCAGCTTTTGAATGCCATGAACGTCTCATCTTTGGAACCTAGAAAGAGAGTCCATGTATATCTAGTAAAATCATCAACAATAACAAAAATGTACCTGCTACCGCCATGACTTCTCACCCACATGGGACCACACAAGTCCATATGCACCATGTCAAGAGGATGAGAGGTGCTAACTGATAACTTTGGCTGAAAAGATGACTTGCTTTGTTTCTCTTTCACACACTCTTCACATAAGCTTTCCTTTTCTGTAAGAACTTTGGGAAGTCCTATCACCAAATTTTGTGAGTAGAGTTTGTGGATTCCTCGATGATTTGCATGACCAAACCTCCTGTGCCAGAGATCAGTCTTGTCGGCTACTATAACAAAGCAAAGTTCTTCTTGTGGTTGGAAACTTGAGTCGACAAAATAGACATTATTGCGCCTCTTTCCTTTCAGGACCACAAGATTTGATTTCATGTTTTTGATCATACAGCCATCTGAGGTAAAGGATACCTCATTGTTCCCTTGGTCACAAAGCTGAGCAATACTTAACAGATTGTAACCAAGACCTTTCACCAAGCTTACGTCTTTCACGCTTGTTTTATCATTTAGCTTGACTTCACCTGTTCCAATGATTTCTCCTTGATTGTCATTGCCAAAGGAAATATTTCCTCCAGCATTGAACTGAAGTGAGGACAGAATATTCTCGTTCCATGTCATGTGACATGAACACCCGCTGTCAAGGATCCAGCGGATGTTCCCCCTCACTTCAACCTGCAAGAAAGAGATCACGTTTTAACGACCCAGGCCTGCTTAGCCTTCCTGGGTCGGTTAGCATAGCTCACAGAATGATAGATTTGTGATTGAACTAAAGTAGCTTTCCATGGACTCTTGGAACTAGAAGCAATATTTGAGGGATCAACATGGTTTTTCCCTTTGTCAGTTTTAGAATCTTGCTTCTTTTGTGGTTGTGGAGCTGGTTTCTTTTTATTCTGATGAGATTTGTCATACCCTTGATTTTTCTTACCAGACACTTGTTTCTTGTTGTTCCCTGTGTTCTGGTTTTGACTTCTTTTGTTAGCCTCTTCTAACATAGCTTTACAATCTTTTTGAACATGACCTCCCCCACCACAGTGATAACACACCCTATAATATTCGCCAAGATAGCGCTTAGGATGTGGTTTCTGGAGGGTACGTTCCTTCGCACGTTCCTTGGAAGGAACTCTGTGCTGGTTCCCTTGAGACTGTTTTAAGTATATTTTATGAGCCGTTTTACCAGTATACCATTCAGAGTTTTCATGTAAATTACTCTCAAGAATCTTAACTCTACCCTCTAGATGAGTTACTTTATCTCTAGCAGATTGAAGTTCCCTAGCTTTTCTTTCCATTTTTTCTTCAAAGCTAAGGTCATCTGGAGGATATTCACATTTATCCTTTCCATAACCAATACCACACCTAGTCGGATTAAACACAATTTGAGTTTGTTTATAAAGCTCGTTCTCTAACTCTTCCTTTTTGAGTTTATAAGCAAGTAAATCCGATCTAAGCTCATTATTGGTTTCAGTGAGAGTCTTAATATCTTCTTTTGAAACTTTACACTCTGAGCAAGGAACAACATTAGTAACAATAGATTCTGATAATTTTTCTTCAAGATTAAGACATTTCTCATCAAAAGCTCCTATTTCTTCTTGCGTCTTTAGATTATCTTCAAAAAGCCTTTTAACAAGTATAAGAAGATCAGTCTGTTTAGCATTTTTCAAACTATCAAGGAATGGTTCAGGAGTTACCTCTGGGTCAGCATCTTCGGTCTTCAGAGTCATGGCACAGACTTTTGGTTCAGATTCATCATCTGAGTCAAGATCCCATGCAGCGATGTAGGCCTTCTTCTTCTCGTTCCCAGACTCGTTACCTTTGGGACAACTCTTTGCATAGTGACCCTTTTCTTGACAATTGTAGCAGGTAACGTCCTTGTTATCCTTCTTCTCTGAGTTGATCTTCTCTTGTTCCTTCCATGCTCCTTGCTTTTTGCCTTTCTTGTAAAAAGCCCTCATTGTTTTTGTTATGAGCGCCACGTCAGAGTCTTCCTCCGTAGTATACACCCCTCTTCCTGCAGTGATATTCTCAATGGCTTTTTCCACTTTGAGAGCAATACCTTTGTCAGAACTTGAGATGCTACTTTTCACTTTTTCATATCGCTCATAGTCCGTCAGCTTTCCAAAGATTTCATGAAGAGTGCAAGTCTTCGTTTGGATTTTCTCTTAGCAAGCCTCTGGTAACAACATACTTAGGACCAAGACCATCAACAATCGCAGAAACCTTCTCTGAATGTGTGATGGTTTTCTCGATACCTAGATGATTGATGCGATTCACCAAAGCCTCAAACCGAGATTGGTATGTTGCAATGGTTTCTCCATCCTCCATCTTGAAGTTGTAGAATTCTCTTTTAGCCTCTTTTTGATGGCTTTCCTTCAGATCCGTACTTTCAATGTGCATCTGCTCAATAGCCGCCCAAGCATCCTTTGCGGTTTTGCAGTTTACCACTCTTAGCAGATCTTCAGCACCCAGGGCATTATTCAGCAGCATTTGTGCCTTGTAGTTCTTCTCCATTCCTGACCAATCAGTTGGTCCCCATTCGGATTTTTTGTCCTTCTTGGCTTCAGGAATGACATAGTCTCCATCCTCAATGACTGACCATGCTTGGTAGTCATTGCTCTTGAGCCAAGTGGCAAAGAGGATTCTCCAGTGGTCGTACTCTCCAGGAACAAGAAGTGGAGGCTTGTTGTTTCCAATCCCGACGTTGTGAGTGTTGTTTGAAGTCATTCTGCATTCCTGCACTAACACACAATCTAGAGCAAACCTGCTCTGATACCAATTGTTGGATCGTGACACGTTAGTAACAAGTCAGGGAACTAGTGGCGTTCCCTGGGCAGCAGAAATAAACAATAAGAACACAGAATTTGAGAGGAAAACTTTCTATCCGACCAACAAGTCGTAGAAAGAAAAACCTCTACCCCTGAGACTCCTTCTCAGAGGATTTTCAATAGAATACTTTTATTAAGTTTCAACGATTACAAGGCAAGTCAAGTTCCCTGGTAACTAAGGCACCGACCAAAGTTCAACCAACTAGACTTATACAACCCTAAGCGTAAACCTAAGACAAAGTAAACTACTGACTTACTTGTGGATTCTTCACCGGAAAAAGCCACACACTCATACACTTGAAAAACTCTCTCTTCAAGTTCGTCGTCTTCAACCACACCTTTAACCCTAGCTAACCCTAGCTATTTATAAGATAAGTTAAGTTTGATCTCACACGTAATTCTTGCCTAACTACGCTGATATTCCACTTAACAAATCCCACATAATAAGGAAAAATATTGTTTGTGATTTCGGATCCTTAACCATGCCGATTCTTCCCAAAAACCGAATGATCTCGGATTTCCCAAGATAAGATCGTGTGAAGATTGATCTTATCTTCTCTTTTATCTCCTTAAGCAACCGCCTACAGCTGTGAATCTTCGTAGAAGATCGCTTGCAGAAGATATGGTAACTTGCCATTTATAGAAACTCGCGTTCCTTCTGAGACGCGCTTCCTAAATCTGTCACTCGTTCCCTCAATCGTTCCTCACGATGTTCCGTCACTCGTGACCATGTACCTGTTTTCCTGAAACACTTACATGTGGAAGCAAGTTATATCAACTAAGTTTGTTATCATCAAAACTAAGAGAAACCATGGAACAACCAATGTTCCAACAGTTTTCGTGGCACTACATCTATGGCTAACTTAGAATCGTTAGATTCTGTAGATCCAGAGACATCAAGTAATAATCCAGAGACATCAAGATTAACATCACACTACCTTCTCCCTTTCTCTTTCAAGTTCCTTTTCTCTTTCTTCTTGTGATTTTTGTCCTAAACAAGTAAACATGTTATTTCCTCCTTCCTCTCTTCTCTTGATTCATGACCTCAATTCCATTGTCCTTTGTCTCCTCCATTTCTAAAAGTAAGATATGGAACCGAAAGCAGAAAAGAAAATAACATTAATATCTACAACATAAACGAATTTCCCTATATGAAAGAAAAACAAAAATGCAAGAACAGGGTGTTTGCATTACAAGTTCAAAACCCCTAATCTATTTGAATTAGCTAAATCCCTAAACATGATGAGAGAGAGAAGGTATATACGAAGGGGTCGGGCCATCTCCGGTGGCTAGGCGAGGCAACAGTCTTCAACGTGTGCTGGAAATCAGAAGAGAGCACGATTGAGGATGGAGAGTGGATGACCACATGCTCTAGCTAAGTCGGCGTTGAGAAGTTCGATTGAAGAAGGCTAGAAGGATTGATCGATTTTTCTTAGGGCGGAGAAGAAGAAGGGTTGAATCAGAAAGAAGTGACGAGGGTTTCATTTTGGTCATATTTCAGATTTGGAAATTTTGTGTTTTATTAAAAGAACTTTTATAAATTTTTTTTTCTTTAGCTTTTGCAACAACATATTCGTTGCTAGAACATTTTTCTCAACAAAATCTGTCAATGCAATAAATAGTGTGTATATATTGCAACAACATTTGTCGTTACCAAAAATAAATACAATTTTTCAATCAAGCGCGCCTATTCTAAAATGGAGGGAAATGAATTTTTTATTTATGGCAACAACATTAGCAACGATAAAATTGTATCGTTGCAAAAAAATAATTTTTGGCAACGACAAAATTTAGTCGTTGCAAATTGTTGTTGCAATAAATAAGTTTTCTTGTAGTAATTTTTTACTTGTGTCGCATTTTTTTAAAAATTAATAATGAAAAGAGTATTAAGATGAACTACTTTGTAAAGTAAAAGTTATGGTTTAATAATTTATGTGATATTATAAAGGTGAGATTTATATTAGCAAATAAAAAAAGTAAATATATTTTTTTTATAGATGAGAAAATTAAACCTATAAGGATGTGTTATAAATAATGAAAAAAAATTGTACATGGATTGGACATTTTAGTTACAAAACAAAAAAGTAAGGGGTTAATTCATAATTTTACTCAAAGTGTGGACACTTCAAGAGGTAGAGTGCGCAACTATCCCCAAAGTATAGTATATTTTGTGAAATTTCGAAAGGTCGGGTAGAGTGCAGAGGTGAATAAAAGGTTGTGATATTTGGAAAAAAAAATTCCTTATATATATTGAGTTGTGAATATTTTATTTTATTTTTAATTTTTAATTTTTGTTCATTTTTTCATTTCATATTACTCGATTTTCATAAAAATAAAAAAAAATTAAAAAAGATTTTTTTTTACGATTTTCAAATTATTTTTATTTTTAAAAATAAGCAATTTAAATCTTAAATACATTAGCTCATTATTTTCAAACTAAGAGTTCATTTGTAATATATTAAGCGTTCATTTTGTATAGGTTATGCGTGAATTTTTTGTATACTGCATGATTTCATTTTTTAAATTCTATGAGTTTTTTTATTCATTTTTCATAAACTATAAGTTCATATTGCATATTATTTAGTTTTTGTGAAAATATAAAATTACAAAAATACAAAAAAAAATTAAAAATTTCTTAAATTTTAAAATTTAATTTTCATAAAATAAATATTATAACTCATAAATATGATTTTTTATTTCTAAAAACTAAAAATTCATTTTTGATATATTGTAAGATCGTTTTCATTTTTGTATAACGTGTAGTTCAGTTTTTATATTCTTCGAGTTTATTTTTTATCTATTACAAGTTCATTTTTCATAAAGGATAAGTTTCTTTTATATATTATTCGATTTTTATGAAAATAAAAAAAAATTACAAAATGAAATGAAATATAAAGTACAAAACAATAATTTTTTTAAAATAAACATTGTATAGCCAATGTTATCAAAATCCCTTCTAGGCCCCGCCTAGGTGTTGGAAGTTCCTAGCCCACCTAGCTGTACTTCCAGAACGCCTCAACATAGACCTGGGTTCCGGTTCAAATGAACCGGCGGGAAACCGGCCGAAACCGGTTCTTGAACCGCCGGGTCCGATTCCCGCTACGGTTCCAATTCTGTTTCTACCAGCCCCGGAACCGGAGAACCAACGGTTTTGGAACCGAGAACCGGCGGTTCCAAACCGGGTGGAACCGCCAGTTCCACTAATAAAAAAAATTAAAATAGTGTAACCGCGGTCACGGCCCATTAGACCGCCATCGCGGTTTTCATTCAGAGGTTAAAAAATAGATTTTTTTATTTTTTTAATATTTCCGGTTCTGAACCGGAACCGGGAGAAACCGGCTCCGGAACTGGCCGGATCCGGGGAACCAGCCCTGTCCGGTTTCGGTTCCGGTTCCATGCTTCCGAGGAACCGAAACCGCCGGTTCGCAAACCGGACCCAGGTCTACCTCAACACCCGTCTAGGACCGCATAAGACACCGTTTAGGATATCTAGGCACTAGGCGGTGCCTCTCCGCCCAGTGTTCGCTTGGCGTTTTTAGAACACATTATATAACTCATAAATACCCTTTTTTTACGAAGCTGAAGCAAAAACTCATTGCAGATTGAGGGTTTGTAGACGATGATATCGAAGTTGTTGTTCGTACTAATAATTGGTTTGAAATTCAGTTTGCTAGCGCCATGGAGAAAGAGCTTGTACGTATGAGAATGTTGTCCTTACTGTTTGGATCCGGATCCTTGCTGGTGTTGATGCCTTGGAAGCCAAACTTCAATGCCAATTATGAGGAGGTTCGAGCTCTTAATGTCTGGATTCGGATAATTTCTATACCTACTAAGTACATGAGGTTTGAAATGCTTCAAGCCATATTAAAGTACAACGAAATTGGTGAACTTATAAAGTTGGACCCATTCACTAAACACCACTCGGGGACCAAATATGCGTCGAAGGAGGCGGTTTCTCAGCGTTCATTGACGGCATCCAAAGCGAGCCAATGCCAAAAGGCTTCCATGCACCTCAAATAAGTTTATATGATGGGAGCTTGGACCCTTGCTGTCCAAATGAACGTCAACTAGGTCCTATATACAACGACGCAATTTTTTGCCACGTGTTCCCAACAAGCCTCGAAAAGGCCGCCATGACTTGGTTTATTAGCCTTCGATTCATAACCACCTCGTCGTTCACCCAATTGAATGAGGCCTTCATCGCTCACTTAAGTGGTTAGAGGAAGCGGAAGAAGAATATGTGTGACTTTCGCGGGGTTGATTAGGGTGAGGAGGAGACTCTCAGTTCCTTCTTCATGGGTTTCACGATCGTAATGGATCAAATATCGCAAGTTGATGAGGTGACGACACGCGATACTCTAATGCGAAACCTATATCCCGGAGCCTTACAAAATTATATCTTCTTTCAATCTCCAAGGACGTATGACGACCTCTACGCTTGGATCACCACCCAGATATATACGCCGAGATTTTGGAAAATCAGAGCTTAGACCAAGAATAGAATTGGAGGTAGCTATTGGAGCGAAAGGCAAGTCTAAGGCTGTCGCGTCGCCTGCCAAGGACACATACATGTTGCAAACTCAAACACCCGCTAACCCGCAACCCCAGGCCAAACAACAAGCTACCCCTGAAGAACAATGCGGAGAAAGGTTGGAGTTGCTTTGGGGGCGGACAACGCGAATATAGAGGAAAGGGTGTGCCCAAAGACATCGCGCGAGGAAATCCCACCACTGGTATAATATTATTTTTTATAATATTGTACCTTTCAAATTTTAATAATTTTAATCTAAATTTGGTGTAAGATTTCAAAAATAATGAAAATAATTTTTAAATATATTCAATTAAAATATGGGGTATAATATTTTTTTATAAATTACATAATTTTATTACTATATTATATCCAAGTATTTTAAATTTTATATTAATATCAAAATATCGTATAATCTTTTAAGCAAAATCAACTAATATTACGGAAATTCAACATTTCAACTAGTTAACTTGGTAGTAGTGATTAACGTTCATACTAAATCGAGATTAATTGAAATGTTCCTTTAATCCTATTTTTTCGAATCAGATTTATCCATTTGAATTTTATAGAGAAAGGTGGATGACCGTATTGGTCAACTGGTCGGTGGTCCCCTCTTAGAGGTGGCTAAAGTACCTTCCTACCACCATCATCCTTATTTGTTATTCGTTAGCTTCTTCGAAGAATCAAAAAAACCCTTTCTTCCTCTTCTCTCTATCTAAACAGTTAACATGAGAGATAAGGCATCTTCTTCATCTCCAAATCTCGATCAATCCGATGCCTCCTCCTTCTCCTCTCTCTCCTTCCCCTTTCAGTGACGCCGCCGCAAAGATGACGCATCTCTGCCGGAGAATCGTCGCCGGCCGATTCCCTCACTTCGCCTGGAACTTCCGCCACCAGGTCTCCTGTTTCCGCCGCTTCTTCCGCTTCATCGTCGATCGGATTCTCGTCTGCTCTTCCAATCTCGCCAAGCCGGCGGGAAACCTCCACCGCCGTCGTAGCGGAAACGACAGCCACCACCACCGATACAGGAGGCTGTCATCTCGCCGCCGGAGGACGGCACCGGAGGTGGAAGCGGGAGTCGAGTTGATTGGACGGGATGAATCGGTCTCCAGCGAGTTTGACTCGGACTCCGATTTGGTTCCTTTGAAAATTAGTTTGTTGGGCGATTGCCAGATTGGAAAGACTACCTTTGTTGTGAGTTAGTTCTCCCTTTAAAAAACAAATTCAAATTCGAAAGGAATATATTCGGTTTAGTTCCTTTTTAATAATTAATTTTTTTTTTTAATATTGAAGGTTAAGTATGTAGGAGATGAGCAAGAGATGAAGAGCTTGCAAATGAAAGGGTTGAATTTGATGGATAAAATGTCATGCGTTAAGGGTGCAAGAATTGCTTTCAATTTTTGGGATGTTGGAGGTATTAATTGCTTTAATATTAAAGTAGTATGAAATTAATTATGAGAATTTGAATTCGAGTAATATATATATCTTGTAGGTGATCGGGATTCACTTGATCATCTTCCAATTGCTTGCAAAGATGCAGTTGCAATTTTATTCATGTTTGATCTTACTAGCCGCAATACCCTTCACAGGTTTGTCCAAACTTTGCATCAAATTAAATTACTTAATACAGAAAAATTGTACAATATTTATTCAGTTAAAGAGGAAAATTAATCAACATAAGTAAATAATACTTTGAAAATTTGTGCAGTGTAACCGGATGGTATACACATGCAAGGAAGTGGAATCAGGTAACTAATTAATTTAAGTAGCTAGCTTGTTAATTGTCCTACTTAAAACTTAATTTTTATGTAGTTTTAAATAGGTGATCGAGCCAAATGGGTTTGATTTAGTAATACGAGCAGACTACTTAGCCCATTTTTACATATTAATAAAATGTTCCCTTGAAGAATCGGAGAGGTGTCTCTTCTTCAACCAAAAAAAGTAATACGAGTAGACAATAAAAAGGAGAATTATTGAATGCCATACAGTACAATACAAATCGTTTTTTTTTGTTGAAATCAATAATTAGCAAAAAAGACTATAATATATTGTTAGGTGCGATTATTTTTTGAATTGACATTAAGGGGTACGAGCTCTGTTTTGTTTGCTGAAAACGGACACGACCCTATTTTAAAATGAAGAATAGCATGCTTGCCTGACTTGTATATGATGCATACTTTTTTTTAATAATAATCATGTCGTTGCCCAACTCCATATACTATAATTAATCATTCTAATGTATCTAGATTTAACTGTTTGATTAGCTATTTAACAATGAAGAGTTAAGATGCTTCAATCATATTTCTAATTTGCTATATATTCACCTACTTGACATCCTATCATGATTTAACAATGTTGTTTACAAATTAAACATGTTAATTAGTATTTTGTATCCAATTAACAAACTTGAGAAATTTTGCTGTTGCAACAGACGGCGATTCCTGTTCTAATAGGCACCAAATTTGATGATTTTGTTCAACTTCCACCAAACTTACAATCGACAATTATAACACAGGTACAGCACATATACATGATCGAAATGTTTTTTTTACTCATATATCCATAACTTTATTTATATACCTTTTATCACCAACCTAAGACGATAAGTTTAGAGTACCCGAAGTTGCGTATGCTTTACTCGACGTCGAGTATATGTTATTGATTGCATGATTGATAATATATATATATCGGTTGTTTTGATTGGGAAATGAAATGAAGGCGAGAGTATACGCAAGGGCAATGAAAGCGACGCTTTTCTTCTCGAGTGCGACGCATAACATCAATGTCAACAAAATCTTCAAGTTCATCACGGCCAAGCTCTTCAACTTGCCATGGACAGTTAAGAGAAATCTCACTGTTGGAGAGCCCATCATTGATTTCTAGCTCCATCACTTGTTTTTCATGCTTTTCTCCATCTCTTTTTCTTTTCTTTTCTTTTCTTTTCTTTTCAAGTGTTAAATATTCCTTGGTTTGTAGTTTGTACATAATTAAGAGTTCGATCGAATTGAAGGAGAGAAAAAAAAACGAGAAAAAAGAAGGGAGTTCAGAATCATTGGCAAGGATATTGGCACAACAAAGACCCACAAAATAAGATTGTCAATACAGGGTTGCTAGTCAAATTGAGATCAAATTGGTCTTTAAGAACGTCTGTGGCCTTGTATTCGCATTCTTCGGCTTCGTGTGCATGGCAGCTTTTTTCTTCTTCACGGAAACAAGACCGAGTTCCAAGATGAATTGGACACTGGTCAAAATTAATCATTCTAGTTTGCATAATATAAATTTGATAAAGACTACGACGAATTTAACTTTACTTAATAAATTCACATCTCTCGGCAAAGTAAAATGTAACTTTAATTTCTCTAAACTTTCGGAACCACATGCAAATAGGTCTACAAAGTCATGTCACCGGTCCTACTCAAAATTTAATCAATTCAAAAGTCCAAACATTAATCTCATTCGATGCATTAACAGAAGAAACATCAACTATTTACTATATCAACTCTTTTTTTTTTTTGTGTGGAAACATCAACTATCAAGTCTACAGACTACAGTATTAAGGATTGAAGTTTTTGGGAAAGAAATGACTCCTCCGCTCCCCAAAACCTCTCGTTCCCAAATATATGAACAGTACCCCAGATATCTCAATCGAAACCCTAGATCTCGAAACTTAGTCCAAATTGGCGCATTAATCTTCCTGTTCCTTTCACAGATTCAGAGTAATGAAGAGATAGTTCATATATGGTGCGGAATTGTGGGCTTTCTACCCCGAAATCCGGAAGTCGTTCCAAGCAATGACGACGGCGATGAACCAGGTCCGACATTTGTCGACGATTTCAAGTCCAACAAGGCTATAAACAACTCCATTCCTTCCAAGAAAAGGCGTCGCAAGAGGCTTAGAGGGCTCCATCTCTTAGCGACAAAAGTAATTTGGAGACTAGGGCTGGAAAAATTTTGGTACTGTTCACTCTTGTTCTTCGTGATAATGTCCGGGACAACAGTAGGGCTTCAATCGGCGCGGCTCTTCGAGGTGAGGAGACGAGTGGAAGACCCATGGGAAGGAGCTTGCTTCCTTCTCTGGATTAGCCATGATGGGCATTGTAAATCCAGATTGGTCAGGTTATTTCTCTCCTCTCAAACCCTTGCTAATCTTGCTTTGAATGTTTTAATCTCTGAATGGGGCTTTGTTATCTATAAGCTGAATCGTTGGGTAGTCAATATCCGCACACAATTCTTGCCACCGATTATATACTATTCTCTTTTTCACTCTGAAAATTGCAATTTTTGTCCATGGAATCAGAAATGTTTATGCGTCTTAATAAAGAAACAAAGTATGGAGAAAAACAAAAAGTCCTTCAATAAAACTTTATATTTGGATGGAAAATTTTCTAAAGAACAATCTGATCATGATCAGCTGAACGTTCAGCCTGCCATGGTCTATGAGACCTTTAAGGGCGTTGGCGCTAACAAGCCTTATGAGGCTGGCCCTCCAGGGTCTATGAAAGAAAAAAGTGAAACAAAAGGAAAATTTGAGTTGATGCTGTACTGCTGCCATGGGAAAGTCAGGGAGTTGCTTCATGTCTTCAATGGGCGACAATTGAGTTTAAACATGTTGTTTCTCTCCTCTCATTCCCTTGGTATAGGCTATTTAACCGCTATCCATGTGTGTAGTCCTACTGAAAACTGCAAAATCAATACCTGGAGAAAACAAATTACACTTGTGAAGAAAAGCAAGAGATACTACTCTAAGAAGGTTTTATGCTCTGATGAATTTTTTTCTAAGGGACAAGCTGAGAATGTTTATTTACATGATCAGCCTAGAACGCAAATTACCATGGTCGAGGAGACCTTAAAGGGTAGTCCTTCTAAGAAGCCTTTTGAGGCTAGCCCCTCGGGGTCTAAGAAAAATAAAGGCAAGGCTAAAGATAACATTGACATGGCAGCCTTCCTTGAGAAGTTGTCAGGGGTCATAGAAATTATGTTCCATCCTAAAGAAAACTCTTTATTTGGATTCATGCTTGGTGATCCAATTGAAGCCTCTAGAGTAAGACACAAGCTGTGGAAAAATATTATCTCTGACTCTAAGCCTATGATAGTCATGATTCATTTAAGACAAATTTATGAGGTTATGTATGATGAATTCTGCTATGAAATGATCTTAAGCTATGAGAATGCCAACTTATGTGATCTGGTGAATTTGGTAGATGCTAAAATAATCTTGAGTCTTACAACTCTTAAAATTTCTCTGTTTACTATAGTCTGTGTGGATCTTATTAATAGTAAAGATAAAGAACACCTTAGAACTACTAATAGCGCACATATTATTTGTCAAGCTCCTCATGTTCTCTGTCTTCCTGAGTTTTGTACAGGGATACAACTGGATCATAAAGAACTAAACATGAAGAAGACTATGAAGTGGATATTACACTCCCTTGTATGGAGCTTGGATGTACGTGGAAGTGTAAAACCTTACTGCATCAAATCAGTTTGGAAAAATTGAGCTATAGAAACATTAGGAAGGAACGAACCCTGTATTGTAAGTATGATTATTGTAGGAAGACTATGTTAAAGAATGGCTTTGACCAATCAAACCCAGGATTGTGCAACAGATTTAGAAATTTCAGATTATTGGACTGCAGTGTTCAAATTCTAAACCATAATTGGATCCAACTAACAAAATGGAAATGGGTGTGGAGATGCGTACAAAACAAATTGATTTATTATGAAGATTGGTCTATGGAATTGTAGGGGGATGGGTAGGAAATCTCTTTGGCCAGAAATTGACTCCTTCTGCAAAAATTGAGCGTATACAAATTATGGCAATAGTAGAGACAAAAACGGATAAACTACCAAGTGATCATGTGTGGCGGCGAGCGGGGTTTGATAACTTGGTTTGGTCCCCTGCTAATGGTAGAGCAGGTGGCATTGCTGTGCTTTGGAAAGAACACCAAATGGTTAATGAACAAGTGTCAGTTTTAGTTCAACACCCGAGGTATGTCATTTTAAAATACTATAACATGGTTACTAAATATAATTTACCAATTTGTTTGGCCTATGCTCCACCTAATGCGGGGGATAAAGAGGTTTTTTGGGAACATTTAACTGAAACCTTACAAAATTTAAATCTACCCATTTTGATTATTGGTGACCTAAACGAAATACAGGACCCAAGCGAAAAAAAAGGGGGTGCTTCCCCGGAAACAAGTAGGTTTGAACGACTAACTAAATTTAAAAATGATTGCCTTTTTGAAGATATTCCGTTTACTGGTAACATCTTCACATGGAGAAAAAACAAAACGGAAATTGATAATATTTACGAAAGATTAGACAGGGTGTTGGTTAGTAACAGTATCATTCAATGGTTCCCAAACATCTCTACAACAAACTATGCTTTCACCAGCTCTGACCATTGTAAAATCTCGGTTGAATTGACCAATGAAGAAACAACTAAAGCTGCCCATTTAAGATAGAGAAAATGTGGATGTATAGAAAAGACTTCAGAAATGTGGTCAAACAATCTTGGCGAGTTCATTTCCCGGGCTCTAAGATGTTCCAACTCATGAAAAAAACACAATTATTTAAGAAACAAGCTAAGAATTGGAACAAGCATACCCTTGGAAACATATTCGAACAATTAAAAGGTATCGAAGAACAACTAGTGGAAATTCAAAACAACATTTTGATTTCGCCACAACCTAGTGTCATACAAAAACAAATCCGACTAATACAAAAGAAAGAATGTATCCTAAACTACCACAAAACATATTGGAAACAACGAGCAAAGACAAAACATATCAAGTTGACTGATACAAACTCAGGATATTTTCACAAGATTGCAAATGGAAGACGAAACCGTAAAGCTATCAAAGAAATAATAACACATGAAGGAACACATGTTATAGGAATAGATAACATCCGAGAAGAAATACGATTGGACTTCAAGAAAAGATATACAAAGGAACCAACAAGCAACAATGGTGCCCAAGAATACCTTAATTTAATCACAAAAGAAATAACAGATGAAGATAATGCTATGCTAATAACACCGATTACCAATGAAGAAATTACATCGATAGTGATGGGATTAGGAACAGATAAATCACCAGGACCTGATGGGATGACAGCGGAATTTTATAAGAAATATTGGGATATTGTTGGTCCGTCGGTAATTAAAGCGGTTAAAAGCTTCTTTCATTTAGGAAAAAGTTAAAGCAGTTTAACCATACCTTCATAACACTAATTCCGAAAACGGAAAATCCAAACTCAACTAACCATTATAGACCAATCAGTCTATGTACGACAATATACAAAATAATATCTAAAATTATAACGGAACGACTGAAAAAGGTAATAGATAAAATAGTACACCCTCTTCAAGGAGCGTTCGTGTCAAACCGTGTGATCCAGGATAATATTCTCATAGCCCATGAAATTTTCCACTCTTTTAGAAGCTCCAAAAACAAAGATGGATGGATTGCTATTAAATTAGATATGGAAAAAGCCTATGATCGCGTTGATTGGGAATACCTGTTTGAAGTACTACAGAGATTTGGATTTGACAACAAGTTCATTGATTGGATTAAGGAGTGTGTGTGTTCAGCATCCTTCTCAGTATTAGTAAACAATGGCCCCACAGACCCATTTATCCCGGAAATAGGTCTAAGACAAGGTGATCCGTTGTCGCCTTTCTTATTTGTTATGGCGACAGAAATTCTCTCAAGGAAGCTACAAATTACTAGCCAAGTGGATAAAAACACGATCGGCTTTCCGATCTCCAGAGGTGGAATCAGGATTCCCTTTCTCTCATTTGCTGATGATATCATCATATTCGCCAAAGGCTCTCAAGGGGCATGTATGAAGGTTAAAAACAGTTTCGATACCTTTTGCAGGATCTCAGGACAAAAAGTGAATTATAATAAATCTGCCTTTCAAGCTTCGAAAAATATGACTACCGCTCAGAAAACACATGTCCAACAAGTTCTTGGAATCACATCAATGAAAGATATTGAAAAATATTTGGGTTGTCCTATTATAAATGGTAAAGTTAATAAAGAAACTTTCAAGGACACAATTGGAAATGCCCATAAACAACTGACTCCATGGAAAGCGGACTCCCTTTCTCAAGAGAGGCGAACAACTCTGATTAGATCAAACCTAACTACAAAACCAAATTATGTTATGCAAAGCTTCATGCTACCAAGCAGTGCTCATGTTGAGATGGATAGAATAAACAAAGGATTCTTTTGGAATAAAGATAGAAACCATAAGCCGCTAGTGGGATAGGATAAAATTTGCAAACCAAAGACATACGGGGGACTTGGAATTCGGAAGACGGAACATATGAACAAAACACTACAAATGAAACTACTCTGGAAATTGTTAGTTGAACCAGATAATATATGGGTTCGGATTGTTAACCAGAAATACTTTAGGAATGATAACTTATTTTCATACAAACTAAAATCCAACACATCTTGGCAATGGAAAAAGCTTATGAATCTTAGAGAAGAATTCTATAAGGGTCTCATATGGCAAATAGGGGACGGAAAAAGGGTAAAATTCTGGAAAGACAACTGGAACCGAGAAGGGCCCCTATACCATCATGCCACAAATCCAGATAACATCAATGAAGAAGCCAAAGTTGCTGATTGGATTACAACTGATCGTAAATGGAACACTGATGAATTAAAGCAAATTCTGCCTAATGACATAGTTGCTTTAATCCAAGCTACTCCTTTACCGGAAAATAATATCCAAGATAGACTCTATTGGGCACCGAGTAAAAATGGATGGTTCTCTACTTCGTCAGCTATAGAATTAATCACGAAAATAGAAACACATGCACAATATATAAATCAGTGGATTTGGAAATTGGATATTTACCCAAAAGTGAAAAT
The DNA here is from genome assembly GCA_964016875.1 of Fallopia convolvulus. Classification (NCBI taxonomy): domain Eukaryota; kingdom Viridiplantae; phylum Streptophyta; class Magnoliopsida; order Caryophyllales; family Polygonaceae; genus Fallopia; species Fallopia convolvulus. The sequence goes on from OZ024729.1 coordinate 50,581,834, forward strand.
TTTCCTTTGGAAAATTGATAATAATGGGCTCCCAACGAAGGCAAGGCTAAGAGATAACCAGATTGTAACACCTGGCGGGTGCGTATTATGCGATTGTTCCATAGAAGATTCTACACATTTACTAGCTAAATGCCCCTACATGATATATATAACTAGTAAGATAGATGCAAAAATAGCGAATATAATTAGGGGATTTAATACCAATAACAATACACCAAGACAAATACTATGAATTGTACCAAATCCTTGGCAAGAAGGAGTTCACTAAAGTTGCATTAGTGTGGTGGTGCGTTTGGCACCAAAGAAACAAACTGATATTCCAACAAGATCATTATGATGACATCCCTGATTTAGCAAATTACATTCGGACACAAGTGGGTAATTGGGAGAGATCGAGACAATGGGCCGAAGACGAAGAAAGAACTGAGATACTATATCATAAACCTAAGAAACGAAAAATACTATCTCCCAAAGAATGGAAAAGACCAAAGGAAGGATTTATAAAAATCAACGTTGACGCGTCCAGACTTTTAAATGAGCGGGCATCAGGAGGAATTGTCATAAGAGACCAAAGAGGACAAGTAATTAATATGATGGTGCAAAATTTTGGTCAAATCTCAATACTAAAAGCTGAAGCTCTAGCCCTTAGAGAGGCAATTAAAGAGGTGAAGAAAATGAACCTGGAAAAAGTTGAAATTGAAAGTGACAGCCTACAAGTGATCAATGCGATCAAGGGGAAAAATAGATGCCCTTGGGAAATTGAGTTAATTATCTCAGATATCTTGGTTTTCTTGCATGGAGATCAAGATATTACTATTAATTATATTTCTAGAGAGTGTAATACTGTGGCTGACAAAATCGCTAAGCTGGGCCACAGTCTCCCTATTGAGTGTATTAGGAATCATGCAGAACTTAAGGTTCTCATCCGTAAGGATGATCTAGGACGCCCTCCGTAAGGGGTTCGTCCTAATTCTCACCTAATCAAAAAAAAAAGGATTGAAGTTTTTGGGTGAAATAATTAAATTGTGTTATACTAGTTTTACCCGTCGTACCATGTACGACTACGATTCAATATTTTATAGACATTATAAAGAGGACATTAATAAATAAATAAAAATAAAATATAAAATTTAATATAAGTAATTTATTGCTCGTTGAATGTATAATTTTTTAATCAAATATTATATTCTTCATATTTTATTACTTTTCATTTACGTAAATTTAGAGATCATAAAATATTTCAATATATCTATTAGATATTTTATTATCTATTTTTATTAATTTTAAAAATTATAAATATTTATCATTAATTTTTTTATAAAAGAAAATCACTATATATCTATAAATAAATTCGTCAAAAGATATATGCTAAAAGATTTATATTTATTTTAAAATATTTTATATTTAATTTTAAATACTTGTATAAGGAAGCTTTCAAAAGATATTGTTATACTAAATAGATATTTGTTTGATGTTAGAAATAAATTTAAATGGTTAAAAAAGAATTTAATAGAAAGAAGTTATAACAATAGAAATAAAAATTAATTTTTTAAATATGAGGTGGGGCTAGAATCATTCTGGTGGCTCGAAAAGGTACAACTTTAATATATAGTTATAGATTTTAAATACTTGTATAAGGAAGCTTTTACAATATATTGTTATATTAAATAGATATTTGCTTGATGTTAGAGATAAATTTAAATAGTTAAAAAAAGAATTTAATATAAAGAAGTTATAATAATAAAAATAAAAATTAATTTTTTAAATATGAGGTGGGGCCAGAATCGTTCTGGTGGTTCGAAAAGGTACAACTTTAATATATAGTTATAGATACTTATATCAAGTGCTGACCGAATCAAAGCAAGCAGAGAAGAGTGGCTCATTACATAGAATATTGGGCCGGGTTAGGTTGGTCAGGCCCAACATCTGTTTTTGGTCAAATCAGGTCCAACATCTGTTTGTGTAACTAACTTGATTTTTTTTATATTTAATTATGCCTTCGGCATCTAGTCAAGCGGTTAAGCCTCCAAGAATAGTACCCAACAGTCTCATGTTCAACTCTCCTGCGCAATTTCTTGGTCTTCAAAGCAGCCATCAGAAAGCTCAGAATAGTAAGCGGTATCTTTCTCCGACGTAAATCTATTGAATTAATATAACATAGGGATCCTCCCGTTTATCTATGTGCATATGCGCGCTGGCTTAACATATAAGTCCATAAGGTTAAAACCAACTGGCCATATAAGTGTAGTGTAACATAAATATTAGATATTTTATCTTTAATTTTTCAATACAAAAATCTTTTTAATTTTCTCCCACGTACTTCCATCGATCTAAATCCCTCGAGGTTGGATTGCGTTTGCGTCACGTGCACGGTGCACCCCAACACACCCATATGAAGGATCGTACCCGTGTTCCCATCGGATGGTATAGCCATTGATCGAACGATTGATCGGTTAATTAATTTGGCTTAAACAGATAAACTAAAACTAGCTAGAGTGATTGAACTTGATTTGAATGGATCGGATGAGTTCGTCATTATGGAATTAGATTACTTGCTCCACTAGTATACTTTTTGATATTTGGTATCAAAATAGATAGATATTGTGGATATTTATTTTTGTTAGTTGAATTTTTGGAAACTACAAGTATACTTTTTGATATGGCCGGATTTAGATGAATACTAGTTATAACCCGGGCTTTGCCCGGGAGCTTTTTAAAAAAAAAATAAAATATATTGATTTACATATGATATATTTATTATAATTTATATCGTGACATAATAATAATAATAATAATAATAATAATAATAATAATAATAATAATAAAAATAATAATAATAATAATGAAGCTAATAACAGCATACTTAAAATTTATTTTAATTATTATAATATATTTAATTATAAAAATATATTGAATACTATTTTATCATTAAAAATATTTTTTACTTATAATATTATTTTCATAATCATAAAAATTTAATGATGTTGACTCATTAGGCCAACCTAAACCCGCAAGAAAAGTGCAAACAATTGATCTAATGAACCCGTAAATTTTAACAACATGAATCTATGCTCGATCCTAACGCGAAATGATCGAACCAAAATTTGAACGAACCAATTTGGTTAATTAATTTAACATTAAGGAATCCTTAATTTTATTCAGGGATTTGTAGTATTAAAAATCAAAATACCTATATATAGAAAATTTGAAAAGTTGTCATACTTTTAAAAACAAAATTAATATAAAAATCCAAAAATTAATGAAAAAAATATTTAAATAAAAATATTATTTATATTAATTAAAAAAAATTCATACTTGTGGAATAAAAAAATTTATGACTACGTATATGATGATTGAGGTATTAAAATTTAAAAATGATACAGCCTTTAATTCTCATATTAGTAGATAGAGTATTAGAATAAAAACTCAACATAATTATGAAAGAATTTTTTAAGTTTTAATTTATAGAAAGTTTAATATAAAAAATTCTAAAATTAAATTAAAAAATGTGATTGAAAATACGGTTCATACTCCATACTAATTAAATACATTGACATGATTATAGAAAGAAAATTAATATAAAAATTCAAAAATTAGTATTAAAAGTTGTTACTAAAAATATTGTCCACAATAATTAAACAACATAATTTATGGGTAAAAACAAATATAAATGAATCTGAAATTTAATATAAAAATTCCATAATTCAAAATATGGTTCATATGAATTACAGAGTTGTCATACATATAAATATAAAGTAAAAAAATCATAATTTTTGGATAGAGAATTATTTTACAAAAAAGAATGTTGTCATATAATTACGGATAGAAATTTAATATTTAAAATCCAAAAATTAATATAAAAATACTATCATATTATAAAAGTTGTCATAATTATGTATAAACAATCAATAGTGAATTTTAAAAATCAATAATTAAAAAATATGTACCATAATAATTAAAAAATGTCAAACGTAAGGACAAATATTTTAAAATAAATAAAAGTTAATATAAAAACTCAAAATTAAACATATGATTCGTATTATATAAAAACGTTTTCATATTTTTATATAATTAATCTAATTAATACATATGAAATTATGAATATAAAAATATATTATCATAATTACGTATAGAAAGTTAATAAAAAAAATCCAAAAATTAATGCAAAAATTCATGATCAAAATACAATCTATATTGATTAAAAATATTATCATGCTTATTGATAGAAAGTTAATATAAAATTTTTTGTTTAAAAATATCTTACATAATAACTAAAAAGTTGTCATACTTATCACTTATGTATAGAAAATAATATAAAAAAGTCATGTTTATGGATAGAAAATTATATTGCAAAAAATTTGTCATATATTTATGGATAAAATGTTAAAATAAAAATCTAAAAATTAATTTAAAATTTTAGTAGCATATTAAAAAAAAATTAATACTTAAAGATAAAAAAAATAGATAAAAAAATAAAATCAAATAAGAAACATGGTCCACAGAAATTGAATAAACTATCATATGGATCAAAATTCACAATAAAGGAATTTTTTTTTTAAACATTACGTAACTACATTTTTTATAGATAGAAAATTAATTGTCATATATAAAACCGCCATATGGATAAAAAAATCAAATTAAGGCAAATTTTAAAAACAATTATGTGAATAAATTACATAGTATGTATATAAATTACATGTAAGATAACGTAATGGTAATATAAGGAAGATAAGGATTAAAAAAATTAATGTGATATATTGTATGTATCCCACGTATTTTGTATATGAAGAAATCGAAATAACATGATATATTCTATATAATAAATATGTGTAAGATATTGTAATATATAATTAATACATAAATAAATAGTTAAAATATTAATATAAAAATCATTATTTAAATATGGATAGAAGATAATTACATATTATAAAATAATGAACATAAACAAAGATAAAAATAATGGGTAGAGATAAAGATTTAACCAATTTCATAGTAAATTGATAAAAAAAAATATTAAATAAGATGAGTGCATAAAATTGAAAATTCCATTAAGTGATTGAACTACATAATATATAATTAATTAAAAAATTATTATTAAAAATAGGATGGCTGGCTGGCTGCAATATAAATTCTTAATCACAAATCTGCCCAAAAGAATATCAGTTTTAGATAGAAAAAATTTATAGTAAAAATATTTTCCTAACTTATTATTATAAGGATTAACATAAATAATCCAAAAAGGAAATTAAGGAAAAGATTATATAATTTTTTTTATCAAAATTTAATTTAGGCAAGTAATTATATACATTTTTTAATTTTTTAATTTTTTTAAATATAAATTTAATTTAAGATAAATATTTTATATAAATAGATAAAATGATAAAGATAAAATATTTTTTATTTTTAATTAAAATTCGAATTAATTTTTTCCAAATATAAAATATAGTGTAATGTTAGTTTTTGATAGAAAAAATTAATAGTAAAAATATTTTCCTAGCTTATTATGATAAGGATTAACATAAATAATCCAAAAAGAAAATTAAGGAAAAGATATTATATTTTTTTTTATCAAAATTTAATTTAGGCAAGTAATTATATACAATTTTTTAATTTTTTAATTTTTTTTAAATCTGAATTTGATTTAAGATAAATCTTTTTTATAAAAGTATAAAAGGATAAAGATAAAATATTTTTTTAATTTTTAATTAAAATTCGAATTAATTTTTTCCAAATATAAAATATAGTGGAATGTTAGTTTTTGATAGAAAAATTAATAGTAAAACTATTATGATAACAATCTATATACTATTACTAAACTCGAATCTCTCTATCTTATTTGTCAACTATCTAACTATGCCACATAAGCAACTTAATTTTTAAATTTACTTCTTTACCCTTTCTTCTTTTTAGTATTTACAATCACTAAAAATATATAATAGTACATCATCATCTTTAATATATATTGTTATTTTTTTCAATGGCAAGTTTGAAACTATCCATACATAATATCTCTAATATACAATGATCTACTACTTTTTTTATGGACAAAATTTAAATATTATATAATTGTATATCATCATCTTTAATAAAATACGGAATGGACGATTTTTTCCCGTATTATTCACGAATTTTTCGAAAAGTACGTTTTTATGAGACGCGCCCAGTTTGTTCCTCAGAAATAGCGATTTGTTCATCGATATACCTATATTTGTTCATTGATATAACTTTTTTGTTCATTTATATATATCCATATTTGTTCATTGATATACTCATATTTGTTCATTGATATAACCTTATTTGTTCATTGATATATTCTATTTGTTCATCGATATACCTCTATTTGTTCATTGATATGACTTGTTTGTTCATTGATATATATCCATATTTGTTCATTGATAGACTCATATTTGTTCATTGATATAACCTTGTTTGTTCATTGATATACTCTATTTGTTCATGGATATACCCCTATTTTTTCATTGATATAACTTTTGTTTGTCCATTATTTGTTCATTGATATACCCCTTTTGTTCAAAATATACCCTTATTTGTTCATTAATATAACCTTTTTTGTTCATTGATGTAACTTTGTTTGTATATTGTTTGTTCATTGATATACCCTATTTTTTCATGAATATACTGCTATTTTTTTCATTGATATAACCAAAATATAGTACCAAAATAAGATAAGTTTGATGTAGAAACTTGAATGCAAAAGATAATAGATAAAGAATTTGACTTTGCAATTATATGGTGTATGCTAAGAGAACGAGATAGCAACATATCGAAGAGGAGTGTTTGTGCCTTATTTAGCTATGAACAAATTGATGTTATTAATGAACAAATATGCATATAGTAATGAACAAATTGAGGTTACTAGTGAACAAATATACATCTAGTAATGAACAATTATATGAAAAAGGCAATGAACAAATATGCATAAACCAGTGAACAAATTGATGTTACTAATGAACAAATATGCACAAACCGATGAACAAATATGCACAAACCGATGAACAAATATGCCAAAACCAATGAATAAATATTTTCGTTTTTTATGAACAAAATCACAATGTTGATGAACATATTACATGTAATTTTGATACACATTTGTTCATTTTTTATGTACAAACAATAGCTTTTTGATGCACGAGCAATAGTTTATTTATGCATAAAATCACAGTTTTGATGAACAAAATCATAGTTTTGATGAACAAATCCACATTATTGATGAACAAATCCACAATACTGATGAACAATCTGGGTGCGTGTCCTATTTCCGTTTCTTTCAAAAATACGCGAATAATTCGCCAATAATTCGCCCGTGCCGTTTTTTCCTCTTTTTAAGTGAAATGATCAGCGCCTTTGATTTTTCTTGATCCAACGGCTCATGTTCTTTCTTATTTCGCACCTGGGCGCCCATTCGCACGTGAACCGGACTCTATCATTATATATATATATATATATATTAATTTTTTTATGGACAAAATTTAAATATTATATAATTGTATATCATAATCTTTAATTTGTATCATTATATATAATATAATAATATTGCTAATGTTATTAACATACAATTGTATCCTTACAAATAAAAATAGAATTAATTACACACACACTATATAATTCTTTTACTCTTAATTTATTTAATTACTAAAAATATATAATTGTACATCATCAACATCTTTAATATGTATTGTTAATTTTTTTTCAATGGCAAGTATGAAACTATTCATACATAATATCTCTAATATACAATGATCTACTACTTTTTTTATGGACAAAATTTAAATATTATATAATTATATATCATCATTTTTAATATGTATCATTATATATAATAATATTGCTAATGTTATTAATATACAATTGTATCCTTATAAATAAAAAGACAATTAATTATATACACTATATATAATTCTTTTACTCTTAATTTATTTAATTACTAAAAGGTATTGACTTTTTAAGATCTATATATATAGAATAATTACTACTTAACTATATCTTTGTTAATGTACGTAACTTTCTTAAGATCAATTCATATTAAATAGTTTTAATTTTAAGATAACTTTATCATTACTATATACTAAAGCATGCATTTAAAAATATATGTAAAATAACATGTATCAAGCTCACATTGAACCACATCAACGATTAATTTAAAATCAATCTAATTGGTTAGCATTGAATTGGACTATATTTTATTGGTTAAAATCTAATTGTGAACCCTATATATTATTTACATATTAAATAAAAAATTATTTATGTTTATTTTCATAGAATTTGGATTTGAATATTTCTTCCCTCCTATGTTATACTATTATTTAATTTCAATTTAAATATTAATAAAATAATCCACATTCTAGAATAATCATAAAATTATTATTTTCATAAGATTTGGATTTATCAATTAGAACTATTTTGCATTATTATTATTATTAAGAAAATTCTAAATTGTAGAAGAATCAAGAAAACATTATTTTCTTAGGATTTAGATTTTTCAATAGGACCAATTTTATATTATTATTATTATTCAATTTTAATTTAGATATTAATAATAAAAATATTTCATATATTAAATGTGTAAATTAATTAGATGCCACATTTTAGAATGAACCTACATGACTATTGTTTGTTCAAATCAAAGATATCATAGATAATACGATATTGTTGATCAATAACTAAACTAGATATTGAAAACGAAACATGTCAATCTAACTTTGAACCACATCACCTATATTTTTATAATCAATCTAATTGGTTAAAATATAATTGGTCTATTTTTTATTGGCTAAAATTTGATTGCAGGTCCATCCCATACACAAATATTTCATTTTTATATTAACCAAATAAATGATTTATATTTATTTGTTAATTTTCTAAAAAAATCGTAGATTTTATATCTTTAGTCATGTATCACTTAACCAATATTTTTTTTATGACAAGTAGACAATTGAGATTTATTAAACTCATTTATGCTAAACCTAAGAAAATTTAAATTTCGCAAAGATATTAATAAAATCATTAACTTAGGTTAACTTTAATGTGTTGATGCACTTTTTGATGGTATTATCATTCTTGCAAACAATGCAAAAGGAAAATTCAACCTCAAGAGGTTGAATTTTATTGCACTCTAATTTATCGTCAAATAAGTCAATAACTCCTTCAAAGCTTTTCAAATGAAAGCTCATCTCTAGCTGATGATAATGGAGAAAAACTTAGCGAAGAAAAACTTTCCACTTCCTATTCCAAAAAAAAATATGAAGCACAAAAAAAAGACCAGGTTGCTTGCAGACCCCATGCAAATTATTTAAATCTTAGAATATGAACTTTGTTTCTCAAACATTATTTCAAATACATTTTCTGATTTGATTTAATTTACTTCAAACATATTTTTTTTATTGTTATTTCTATTAGTATTTGGAGGTTAAATGATATGAAAATATATTGACATTAAGTTACATTTGATTTGTTTCAAAATAATTATTAAATGTTTAATTTTATAATATTATAGTCTATATACATTAATATATATGTATATAATAAATTTTACTATTAAAGACCCGTGCAAGGGCACGGGTACATCAACTAGTCTATCATTATATATTAAAACAATCTTATTTTTTTAATTCTTTTAATTTTTTATTAAATATATTAGAACATTAGTTTTTATAAAAATTAGATAGATTTTTAGAAAATTTAAAATAAAAAGTTATAAATAATAATTATACAAAATTACTTTTTAAATATAATGTGGGGCCAAAATTGTTCTGTTGGCTCGAAAAGGTTCGGCTTTAATATATAGTTATAGATACATAGATATTTCAAAGATATATATGTGAACACATGTACATATTTTTTTCTTATATTTTTTAATTTATCTTTTACAAATATGATAAGTATAATGTCCTTTTTATCTATATTGATAAAATATACTAATATTATTTTATCTTTATATTTATTTGGAGATAAATTGTTGCAAATATTATTTTATCTTATACTTGAAGATAACTTTTTTGCATAATCAACTATAAAAAACTATTATTTTAATAAAGGGGTGATGTGGCGCAATGTGGTGGCAAAAATTGCTCCGGCTTTAATTATTAGTAATAGATATATTTTTATTTAATTTGTATTTTCTTTAAATAATATATATTTACCTTAAATATGGAAAGTTCATATATTCTGGATATACGCGTGATATCTTTATAAATTCTATCATACGTATGATAGATTAATGTTTCTATATTTAACGATTACGTGTCTATATATACGGTGTAGGTAAAACGTTGTTTCTTTTCAAGTATCATACACGTACGTACGTACAAATCAAAGACCTCTCTCGATCAGTTTAGGGTTTTCATTCCTTGTCTTCAATTCCGTAGGAATTAATACCGATCATGTCGATCTCCGGGAGCAAGATGATCGTTCTGAGGAGCAACGACGGGGAGGTGTTCGAGGTAAAGGAGGCGGTGGCGGTGGAGTCTCAGACCATCAAGAACATGGTGGAGGACGGGTGCGTGGACGACGAGTTCATCCCTCTCCCCAACGTGGACAGCAAGATCCTGTCGAAGGTGTTGGAGTATTGCAAGGCGCACGCGCGCGCACGAGAGCTCGAAAGAAGAGGAGGAGCTCAAGGAGTTGGACTCGGAGTTGGTGAAGGGCGATCGATGACTATGACACGCTCTTTGATCTGATCCAGGCCGCAAACTATCTCAACATAAGGGGGCTGTTGGACCTCACTTGTACATTAACATAAGGAGAGGAAAATACCTAGTCTACCAAAGGGTTGTCAAATTTGTCTATAAAGAGAGCACTTTCCTATTGGTTGCCCTTATAGGCTCATATATCCGGCGGGTGCAACTTAAAAATCTCAATCATGTTGTATATATGTTGTCAGGGCAGACCCTGTTCAAAAACTAATATGAGGCCCTAAATATTTAAGGACGTTAAAAGTCCCTAAATAAAAAATATAGCTAGTTATATTTTCGCTTATTAAATGAGACATCTAGAAGCCCAACTATACCAAATCAATATAGTGAATGGAGGAGAAGACGAGAACGGCCGCAGCCAGAGGAAGATAGACGAGTCAAGGAGAAGAGAGATTAGGGCTAAAGGGTTATTTTCTGATTAATTAAGAAATAAGATAACATAGAGTATTTATACTAAGCCCTAACGGTTCAATAAAGGCGTCCCGGTGAAGAACCGTACAGAAAACCCGAGAATGAGTTTATAAAATCTGTTTAAAAATTACATAAATAAATTAATTAACTAAGTAATCCGTAAAACGAGCTGGTTGGCGCCGGTTCCGAACCGGCCTTGTCCTCGAACCATGTTGGATCTCCTGTGGCGTATCAATCTCTCCCCCGATGAGATTCGACTTGTCCTCAAGTCGTAAATCGGGAAAAGAGACACGGAGTTACTCGACCGATTCCCAAGATGCATCATTAAGGGTACCATCCTCCCAAACGATCAGCCACTCGAGACGGGGAACCCCATTAACTAACACCTGGCGTTCATCAATGGCACGCATAGGTCGGGACAACGGCTGATCATGCAGAAAATCCCTCGTAAAGGTAGCTTGGACCGGGCACGTCCCATTCGGAATAAAGGGGCGCAAGAGGGAAACATGAAACACGTTATGGATTTTGGAGTTTTTGGGCAAAGCAAGATGGTAAGCCACGGGGCCAATTCGTTCCACACTCTCAAATGGCCCGTAAAATCGTCGTGCCAATTTGGCCGACAAAGGCTTAGCAACGGAGTGTTGTCGGTAAGGTTGGAGCTTTAGAAAAACTTCATCGCCAACCTTGAACTCTAAATCATGGCTTTTGGAGTTAGCCCTTAGCGAGGGCACTCATGCGCTGCTGCATCTTGGCTAGGTTGGCGCGCAGGAGATCAACAATTTTAGCCTGTTCTTGCAAGGTTGTCGTTGCTGGTGACGCCGGTTTTGTCGGCTACGTCCAACGAATCAGCGGCGGCGGTTCTCGGCCATATAAGGCCTGGAACGGGGACATTTTCAAACCTTCATGGAATGTGCAATTAAGAGCAAGCTCAGCCCATGGTAAAAATAATACCCAACGCGACGGACGCGCATGTGTGAATGCCCGCAAATATTGTTCGAGGCCTCTATTTTTGACCTTCGTTTGGCCATCCATTTGCAGGTGATATGTTGTGCTATGGCGTAAAGTGGTGCCACTCAAAGATGCAATTCCTTCCAAAAAGCACTAGTAAAAATTGTCCCGGTCCGATAAGATAGAGCTTGGAATACCATGATGTTTGACTACAATATCCACAAACACCGATGCAACTTTCATAGCGTCGTAAGAGGCTCCCAATGGACCGAAATGAGCATATTTGGAAAGGCGATCTACGACAACTAGAATAGTAGAGAAACCACGGGACGGAGGTAGGCCTGTAATAAAATCCATAGAAACCGAGTCCCAAACTTGTAGCGGAATGGGTAATGGCTGAAGTAACCCGGCTGGCTTCTTAGTACTATACTTAGTTGATTGACAAGTGAGGCATGAATCCACAAATTGTTTCACCTCTTTTCGCATACCATGCCAAAAGAATATCGCGGCTACACGTCTGAAAGTCCGATCCACGCCGGGATGGCCCGCACTTGGTGAAGAATGAAACTCATGTAAGACATTAGTTTTAAGTGCGGAGAATTTACTCAACACCAAACGGTGATCATAATAAAGAATACCATCATGGACCTGAAATGGTGGCTGAAGAGTTCCGGCGGCAAAGTCCTTGTGCAAATCAATCAGATCGGCCAATGTCTCATTTTCTGAACGAATTTTTGGCCATAAGTCCGGCAAGGGCTGTGATAACGCACAAAACTGTCGTAGAGATAACTCAGCATTGATCATACAGCGGGATAGTGCATCAACAACTTTATTACTAGAGCGGGTTTTATACTCAATCCGAAATTTGTATCCCATACATTTACGAATGAAAAATTGTTGATCCGGGGTTTGAATAACCTGTGAAAGTAGCTCCTTCAAGCTTTTCTGATCTGTTCGGATAAGAAATTCACGGCCTAATAAATAATGACGCCATTTCTGTATTGCGGAAACAATGGCGAATAATTCACGGTGATATGCAGATGAACCTCTGCGGCGCAGGCCGAGAGTTTGGCTGAAAAATGCCACCAGTTTCTCAAGCTGTAATAATACAGCTCCAATGCCAACATCCGAAGCATCAGTCTCTACTACAAATGGAGAACTAAAATCAGGCAACTGAAGTATAGGAGGAGACATCATTGCTGCTTTAAGTCTCTCGAAAGCTGTTGTTGTTGTATCAGACCAAACAAACTTATCTTTCTGTAATAAAGACGTTAATGGGGCAGCCAATGAAGCATAGTGTCGGGTGAATTTGCGATAATAACCAGTGAGGCCTAGAAAACCCTGTAATTGCCGAACAGTTTTGGGGAGTCGGCCATTGTGCCATTGCGTCCAGCTTGCTGGGGTCGGCCAATAATTGACCTGCTGAGACAATATGACCGAGGTATTCAACTTTCTCCGTGCCAAAGGAGCATTTCAAACTCTTTATAAAGAAATTGTTGTCCTGTAAAATCTGAAGAGCAAGATCGATGTGTCAGACATGCTGGGCAAGGGACGAACTGTATATTAATATGTCATCAAAGAAAACAATGACAAAATCTCGCAAATAAGCGGAGAAAATATTATTCATGGCTGCCTGAAATGTTGACGGAGCATTAGTGAGTCCCATGGCATAACAAGGAACTCGAAATGCCCATCATGAGTACGAAAAGTCGTTTTATAAATATCAGAATCATGCATCCTAATCTAATGATAGCCGGATCTGAGGTCCAACTTAGTAAAGAAAGCAACTTGGCCCAATTCATCAAATAACTAGTCTGCTGTTGGAATCGAAAATTTATCGGCCACAGTTACAGTGTTCAGAGCTCTATAATCAATACAAAACCGAAAACTTCCATCCTTTTTCTTAACAAGGAGCGCAGGAGAGGAGAAAGGGCTCGTACTATGGCGGATAATGCCTTGGTTTAACATGTCCTGAACCTGCCGCTCAATTTCGGACTTTTGAAAGTAAGGATAACGATAAGGCCGAACATTTACTGGCTTAGAATCCTGGTGTAGATGAATGCGATAATCCAATGGACGAGGTGGTGGTAATCCTATGGGTAGACGAAATACTGATTCATGAAGTTGTAGAACCTCACGAATTTGCGGATCAACATTCGAAGGAAATTCAACAGGAGCGACGTCAGCATGGGGCGATGACTCAGTCAATAGCAAGATCTCATAGCAATCATTAACAGATTCTGAAACAAATAAGGACTATAAAGTATGCATAGATATCAAACGCGGTGCTATCCGATCGCCCTTTAAAGTCACCCGGTTTCCCTGATAATTAAACTCCATTAATAACTCGGCGTGATCATGCGAAACCTTGCCTAAGGTTTGTAACCACTGAACTCCCAAGACAACCTGAGGCCTGTGAACTTTCAAAACAAAGAGATCAACAGTAAAGATATGGCCTTGCAACTATAAAGCTGTCGCCATGCATTGATGGGTACACAACAATGATGCACCATTCCCCACATAAACTCGAAAAGGTGGAATTTCAGACAAGGGAAGGTGGAGCTGTTCGACAATTGCCGAGTGAATTAAATTGTGGGTACTACCGCTATCAATCAAGACATGTACTTCCAGCGCATTAATAGAACCAAGGATCTTGAGTGATTTAGGGTTAGTGCAACTGTCCATTGCATGAATACTAGAAATATCAGCCATGACTGCTAATGCAGCGTCTTCAGATTCAATATTATCATCCTCATCTGAATCATCCGTGCCTAATAAAGCAAGAAACCGATGTTTACAGCGATGCCCCGGAGCATATTTTTCATCGCAATTCCAACACAAAACCTTTTTTGGTGCGATCTTCTCTTTCAGCCGGTGACAGGCGTCGAATAGGTAGTGAAGCCGGGGTGGGGTTCGTGTTTTGGTTAAGGTTGGGCGTCGGGTTTGGGATCGGATTCGAACTGTTGGCACCAACAGGTTTGTACGCAGCAGTTGGCCAGGACCGGCGTTGTGCCGAAAACCCCGTTAATGTATCAGCATAAGAGGCTGCGAGCTCTCGGGCTAGGGCAAAAGCCTGAGCTAAAGTTGTCGGGTTCCTCAAATTCAACTCCCGCTTAACTAGTTGTTTCAATCCGACCTTAAACAACGAAATCAAAGTTGGCTCAGATAACCCTTCTATTTTATTCAATAAGGCCTCAAATTGCGCTTGATAATCAAGAACAGTAGTCTTCTGTTGTAGTTTGGCCAATAAACCAATGTAATCCTCGTAATGGTGCGGGTCAAATCGTTGTTTTACCGCCACCAAAAATTCAGCCCAAGTACCATTACAATTGTTCCGACGTTGGTATCGAAACCAATCAGAAGCTGGTGGATCAAAAAGCATTCCGACTAATCTTAAACTATCAATGTTAAAAGTATGAAAATAATTGAAATAAGCTTGTACCTTGAATTCCCAACCCACGGGGTCGGTGCCATTGAATTTTGGTGTGTCAACTCGGAGCTTAGGATACTGGTCCGGCCGCTGCTGTTCATCAATCATCTGGCGATCCGGCGGTTGACCTGGCGGCACATTAGGCGTAGGCGGCACGGCCGGCACTTGCGGTGCTAGTTGGACCGGCTGCGCTGGTGGAATAACTTGCGCCGGTTGCTGATGGTGTTGTTGCGCGGCTGGTTGCGCCTGTTGTCGCGGCTCCACGAAGGGATTCGCCGCGTAAACCCCGCGAGTTTGATCGTCGGTGATGTTCCGAGCATCCAAAATATGGAATACCTGGTCCATTCGTCGACGTTGGACATCATGTTCTTGGCGGGTTTGTCGGATTTCCACGGTTAAATTCTAAAACATCTCCCGGATATCGTTCTCATTGCCCGTCACTTGTGAGTTGTAAAGAAAACCCGAGAAGGAGTTTATAAAACTCTGTTTAAAAATTACACAAATAAATAAAATTAAGGGAAATTCCGTTTGGTAACCCTCAGTTTTTCACTTTTCCGAATGGTACCCAGGGAAAAAAATTATTCCAAGTAATACCCTCGAGTTTTGAGTCTAGTTCGCCCCATGCCCTTTTGTTCATTTTTCCATCCATTCAGTTACAAGTCCGTCAGTTTTTATATTAAAAAAATCAGAAATAAAAAAGGGAGATTGGTATCCCTAAAAAAAGAAAAAAAACATATCAGAGTACACAGTTGAACTCACGAATAACGAAGACGACGAAAGACTTCCATAGTCGGTTGAGCTCCATTGAGGAAGAAACCCAATTAAGGGCTAGAGACCTCCATCGTTAGCGGACGGATGGTGGCGCGCGAGTAGAC
This sequence comes from Fallopia convolvulus, assembly GCA_964016875.1. Lineage (NCBI taxonomy): Eukaryota > Viridiplantae > Streptophyta > Magnoliopsida > Caryophyllales > Polygonaceae > Fallopia > Fallopia convolvulus. The sequence goes on from OZ024729.1 coordinate 50,598,210, forward strand.
GGGACGACGGTGGAAAGAAGAAGGCGGCCGCATCATGTATGTTTTAGGGAGATTTAGGGTTTTTTTTTTGCAATTGATATGCTTATGATTAATTTTTGGGCGATTTAGAGCATGATTTGGTTGATTTCTACCCTAATTCGTTGTTATTATGCTTAATTTGAGTGATATTTGATTGTGATTTGAAATTGTAGTTTGGGTTTTTTGAAAACCCTTTCATTTCGTTGAGATTTTAATCCGTTTGATTGTGAAAACCCTTTCATTGGAGAGTAGATCTGATTGTTAGTTTAAAGCGTCTTTTAGATAAGCTTTGCAATACTTAATTTTGTATCTAGTGCCAAGTGCTACAGCAAGTCAGCAAGGTACCATCTCACATTTCATTTTGCTGAAATAGTTCTATTGAAACCTTGAAGATAATCCAATACTTGATAATGGATGACTATGTCACAGTGGTGATTGAATTTAGTTGGAAATTTGGAACCTCTTTAATCTTCCCATCTTGTTCAAGTTTGTCTTTCATGAGAGAAAGACAGAAAGTTACAGATAATCTGTTTCCTTTTGTTTTAAAGTTAAAACCTCCATTTTTTTTATTTCTTAATTTTTTAATGTAAAAATCTAACGGACTTGTAAACAAATGGATGGGAAAATGAACAAAAGGGCACAGGGCGAACTAGGCTCAAAACTCGGGGGCATTACTTGGAATAACTTATTTTCTTGGGTACCATTTGGAAAAGTGAAAAACTGAGGGGTATCAGACGGAATTTCCCTAAAATTAATTAACTATGTAATCTGTAAAACGAGCTGGTTGGCGCTGGTTCCGAACCGGCCTTGTCCTCAAACCATGTTGGTTCTCCTGTGGCGTATCATTAAATTTATTAGATCCAAATTTTATTGTTGGTAAAAAAAATTACCCAATTAGATAAATTTATAATTTTTTAGGAGTAATTAGTAATTACTAGCTTATTGTTGGATTTAAATACTATATATCAACTCCATAACACTAATTTGGAAAAATAATTACATAGATTTATACATATTCCTGATATGTGTACGTATACGATTAGACAAATGTTTTGCATATATACATATGTAAGACAATGTTGGGTTGTGACTTGTTTGTGTCAAAAATATTTTGAGTTTTAGTTTTAAAATGTTTTACAAAACCAAAACATCCTTAAAAAATGAACACAATCGACTAAAGCAACCACTAAGAAGTGTCTGCAAATTTGAAGTAATAGCAACAAATTAAAAAAAATTGTGTACTTAATAATCCTAAGAAGAAGATTGTAAAAGGAGTAGTACCGGAGTAGTAATGAATGAAAGAAGATAACGCGTGATAATGTTAAAAAACAGTGACTTAAAAAAAATGAAAGGAAGTGACTTGATAAAAAAGGAGCGCAGGAGTTTCGAACCCCACTCTTAATACTCCAACTTGCGTGTATACCAACTGGGCAAATTAAAACTACGTAACCGTTATTCTAGTATATAATTAAATAGAGGTCCTTAAAAAAATTGGGCCCTGTGTAATTGGGCTCCTTGCACTCCCTTACCTACAAGCCTGTATGTTGTCTTCAACTTCAACTTCAACTCCTCCTAATATTGCGTTTCTTTCGGTTGTTTATGGAAGGACGTTTTCCGTGAAACTTGTAAGAGAACAAGCGGAAGATGAGAAATCAGAGGCACAAGGTTGGGTGAATTTTTCTCTGTGTAGTAACGAAGCAAGCTGTACTATAAGCCTACCTGTGACTTGACAACTTCCTATACATAAATACTAGGAATATACAACGTCCTATACATAAATACTAGGAATATGAGTAGATGATCATATAAAATCCCAATACTGCTTTTCAAGTTGGTGCATGCAAATCTCAAATGCCCAACTTGAAGAGAAGATAAGTAAATTGTTGCTTTCCCAAGGCCTTAGTCAGGATGTCAGCCAATTGCTCAGTCGTTCGAACATAAGAGGTCGTAATGGTACCCATCTGAATGTAATCACGAACAAAATGAAGATCGATCTCAATATGCTTAGTCCGTTCATGGAAGACCGGATTAGCAGCAATATGAAGCTCTGCTTGGTTATCACAAAAGAGCTTCATCGGAGACCGATGATGATAACCAAGAGAGGACAAAAAGGAACAAAGCCATAGAAGTTCACAACAAGTAGCCGCCATAGACCGATATTCGGCTTCTGTCGAGGAACGAGAAACAGTAGGTTGCTTCTTTGTCTTACAAGAAATAGGAGATTCGCCAAGAAAGACAAAATACCTAGTCAACGATCGACAAGTCAATGGGCAAGCAGCCCAATCAGAATCACAATAGGCTGAAAGTTGAAGAGAGCTACGTCAAGATACCTTCCCCGGAGACCCCTTCAAATATCTGAATAACGTATGAATAACGTATGAGCATCCTTCGATATCTGAATATCTGTATGGCAGCCTGCCAATGAGCATCCTTCGGAGACTGCATGAACTGGGATAACGTATGAATAGCATAAGACAATTTCGGCCGAGTAATAGTAAGATAGATGAGCCTGCCAATAAGACGTCGATATCGCTCATGATTAGCAAAGTCCGAACCGGTAGCCTTGCTCAAATGATGATTCTGAGGCAAGGGAAAAGAAGCCGGTTTCGAAGCAAGCAAACCTGCCTCACATAATATCTCTAGAGCATATTTTTGTTGGGAGAGAAACAAGCCATTCTCACCATGAGCAACCTCAATACCAAGGAAGTACTTCAAAGTGCCTAAATCTTTCATATGAAAGCATTTATGCAAATAGGATTGAAAGCGAGCAATAGACGTAGAGTCGTTGCCTGAAATAATAAGATCATCCACGTAAATGAGAACATGCAAAATAGTGGAAGCACGACTAAAAGAGAACAATGAATAGTCGACATGGGACTGGAGAAAGCCAAAACGAAGCAAAGTAGAGGCAAGCTTAGCAAACCGGTTACGAGGAGCCTAACAGAGACCATACAAGGATTTTCTGAGCCGACAAAATTGACTAGGAGGCGTAGAGTAGCCAGGAGGTGGGCGCATATAAACCTCCTCATCAAGCTCACCGTGCAAAAAGGCGTTATGAACGTCCATCTGATGCAACTGCCAACCCCGAATTGCAGCAACCGAGAGAAAAACACGAACATAAGTCATTTTGGCGACATGAGCAAATGTTTCAGTAAAATCAATATCTTCAACCTACCTGTTGCCAAGAACAACAAGGCGAGCCTTGTAGCGTTCAATCGAACCATCAACTTTGTACTTGATCCTAAAAACCCATTTGCATCCGATGGGCTTTTTATCGGGCGGAAGCGACTGTAAAGACCAAGTGCGATTATTCTCTAAGGCCGTAATCTCCTCATCCATAGTCGTTCTCCAAACAGAATGCTTGACAAAATCAGAAAAAGTGTCGGGTTCTCAACCGCTGTAAGAGCTGCTAGGAACTGGACATGGGATTTAGAAAATTTATTGCAATCAACATAATTAACTAGAGGATATAAGGTACCTGAGGACTTCGGTGGAGTGGATGGAGAAGATGCTCGAGGGGGGGGGGGGGGTCTATGCGAGTTGTCGTATGGCAAACAAAATCATGGAGCTTTGTGGACGAGTGGCGAGGGCGAGTGCTAGGCCGAACAGTGTGTAAAACAGGTTCAGGCGGCAAGTCAGAAGCAGCCAGTAGCTTAGAAATGCAGTTGTACAGGCTGAAGAGTGGGCGAATCAGAGGCTGTAGTAGGCGACAAAGATGGAGCTGAACTCCCCCTGTCGAACAACGACAAATCATCATATACAGCTGGAGACACAAAATCAACAGAGTTGTTGTCGTAAGGTGCGACATCAAGCGTTGTCGGCAATGGTGCAAACAGAAATTCTGATTCCGAGAACACATCATCGTGGGAATTAAAGAACACATGTTGATCGAGATCATATAAGCGCCAAGCTTTCTTGCCAAAGGGATGGCCCACAAAAATACAACGCGTACTACGAGAGGCGAATTTGTCATTGTTCTGAGGAATAACCGAAGCATGACATAGACAACCAAATATGCGAATGTGTGCATAAGAAGGTTGCTGACCAAACAAAAGCTCATAAGGGGTGCAATCTCTGAGAAGAGAAGATGGCATTCGGTTAATTAAATAAGCGGTCGTAAGCACACATTCGCCCCAAAACTTGAGCGGTAGATGTGCTTGGAATCAAAGGGCGCGAGCAACATTAAGGAGATGACATGCTTGCGTTCGACGCGACCGTTTTCTTGCGGAGTGGCTACACAAGATGTCTCAAAGACAATGTCATAAGAAGCAAAGAATGCGCGGAGTGGAAGAAACTCCGTGTCGTTATCAGCGCGAACAATCTTCACCATAGTTTGAAACTGTGTCTTGACATAAGCACAAAAATTCTGGACTAATGTAACAACCTCAGCTTTCCTAGCCATTATATGAACCCAAACACATCGGGAAAAATCATCTACAATGGTCAAAAAATAAAACGCTCCACAAGAGGAGGCAATACTATATGGACCCCAGACATCAGGATAAATTAACTCAAACAAATGTGCTGCTTTATTTGAACTTAAAGGAAAAGAGTGTCTAGTTTGTTGTGCTTTCAAACAAATAAAACAAGGCTCATGTTTGCCACAGTCAATAGAACTAACCAGAGGTAACTTAGAAATAGATTTCATAGAAGGATGTCCTAATCTCATGTGCCAACACGCAGAAGAAACAGACGACGCAGCAGCAAACAAAGCTCGGTCAGCCGAACCAAGAGAAGCGACCGAGCATAACCAAAAGACCCCGCCCCGAGCATCACCCACGCCAATCAAAGTCCTCGAAGTGCGGTCCTGAATAGCGCAAAACTTATCAGAAAGTGTGACAATGCACCATAAATCCTTACTTAATTTAGCAATAGAGATAAGATTGTAATAAAAATTCGGAACAAGCAAAACATCAGTAATGCGCATTGTAGAATTAAGAAAGATAGTGCCGGCCTCCCGGGCTGTAGAATGCGATCCATCAGGAAGCATAATTAAGGAAGGTGCAATAGTGTGGACGTCAACAAGAAGATCCCGACGTCCCGTGATGTGGTAGGGCGCGTCGGAGTCCAAAATCCATTGAACACTAGAGAACATACTCGTCACTTTGTCATCACCAAAAGAACGAAACTGGTGTACCATAGTTAACATATCCTACCACTGACCGTCATCCAGAGCATTGAGGAAGGCCGCTCGATCTTGGGTGTTGACGTTGGTGGAAGAAGAAGTTGTAGAAGAAGTAACTGCGTTGGCCACAGGAGAGTCATGTTGGGCACACAAAGAACCAATAGGGACAGAAACAGAGTCAGGAGATGGAGTCCGAATCTGTCCAGAACCACGACGCTTTTGATAGTCATCCCACCATTCCGGGTAACCAATAATTTTAAAGCAAGAAGCGGCTTCATGATTCGGACGACCGCAATGAGTACAGACTCGTGAGTCATCGCGCTTGCTGGAGTCGGGATGAGTAGAGGGCCGGTTGGTGGATGGCTGACGAGAGGAAGAGCGAGTGGAGCCCGATGGGTGACCACGAGCAACAAGGGCTACAACATCTTGACGAGCCACAACAGCCCACTCGTTGGTGATGGCCCGCTGTCGTTCTTCTTGAATGACCAGGGAATAAACCCAATTGAGATTCGGGAGAGGATCCTTAGCCAGTATATTAGAGCGGACAGTACCGTAAGCATCGTCATCAAGACCCATGAAGAATTGATGGATCAACTCCTCTTCACGATCAACCTCTAATTTAGTTGCCCATGTTTGCAAACATTTGCAGGAGCCACATGAACAACCACGTTTTTTGGTGTACGTGGATAATTCAACTTGTAGGAGATTGAGACGACCAAAATAGGATTCTACAGATTGCCCGTTTTGGTGTGAGCGAGCAATTTCCATACGAAGTTGATGAACACGAGGGGAATTCCTAATGGAAAACCGTTGTTTGATGTCGTCCTAGAGACAGAGTACGTCAAGCAGGAGCGTAAAGCCGGATTGATGGAATTAAGAATCCAACCGACCATCATAGAGTGCACACTGCACCTATCATCATATTCATCGGTGTCTACTGTAGGCATTGGAATTGTTCCGTCAATGAAGGCAAGTTTGTGACGTGCTCGGAAAGCGTTTCGCAAAGACCGCTCCCATTCTTGATAGTTCTCGCCCTTCAAGACAACCGGGTTGATTTTCAAGCCGATATGGTCAGAAGCGTGAAGGTAGTAAGGAGATCGTTGTCTAGCGAAATCAGTAGAGGCCTTGGCGGCGGCCTCGGCGAAGAGTTCGACGGTGGTAGAGGCAGCAACATCTGCTGCGACTTTTAGAGTTGCAGGATCCAACATATTCAGGAGGTGGAATCGTGAAAAGAAAGTTAAAAAATATTGAAAATTGGTTGAATGATGCGGAGAAAATCAATGCGAGGTAGGTTAATAGTGTTTTAGGGTTTTTGGCTCTGATACCATGAGAAATCAGAGGCACAAGGTTGGGAGAATTTTTCTCTATGTATTAACGAAGCAAATTGTACAATATATAAGCCTACCTGTGACTTGACAACTTCCTATACATACATACTAGGAATATACAACGTCTTATACATAAATACTAGAATATGAGTAGATGATCATATAAAATCCCAATAGAAGGCTTGCTTGATTTTCTTCTTCTTGTCTTCTACTGTTTGTTTAAGCGGCCCTCTCTCTCTCTCTCTCTCTCTCTCTCTCTCTCTCTCTCTCTATGATGTCTAAGCACACCGGCCTACAACTCCCTTCCCAAAAGGAGCTTCATGGACTAGTGCATCATCAGCTTGTTTAAGCGCACCCTCAGTAGTACTACTACTATTATTATTTTCTTCCTTGAGATATTTGGTAATAAAAGATGGGAACTCAGTTGATCTTATCAGACTGAGGTTATCGTATTATATAGAAGAGATTACACAAAAAGGTTACAAAAGATTTACAAGATATTCTCAGAATATTATCAGAATATACTGAGAGAGAAAATATATGCAAAATATTATATACAAGGAAATATGACTATGATAATATCACTAATACCCCCTGCAAGCTCATGGAGGAGGTCGGACATGAAGCTTGGGACATAAACTGTCAAAATGACGAGAGCCGACGGCCTTGGTAAAAATATTTGCAACTTGATCGATAGCACTAATATGACGTACAGACAGCTCATTTTCTTCAATCATATCACGAACAAAGTGAAAATCAACATGAATATGCTTGGACCTATTATTAAGGACCGGATTACGAGCCATGAAAGTGGCACTGAGACTGTCACAAAGTAACACAGGTTGAGAAACAAGACGTTGCCGAAGATCGAATAGATGTGACTAAATCCAACTAATCTCCGCAGCCGTAGCAGCAATAGCTCGATATTCAGCTTCAGTGCTGGAGCGAGCAACCACTTTCTGCTTTCGCGAGGTCCAGCTAATAAGAGTGTTGCCAAAATAAATGGCAAAATAAAACTGAGAACGATAATCATCAGGATCAGAAGCCCCACCAGCATCCGAAAAAGCAGTCAACGTGAACCGAGGGGTTGGTTGAATATAGAACTGATGAGTCAAAGTACCCTGTAGATACCACAGAATGCGCATTACCGCGCCCCAGTGTGAATCCATCAGACAATGCATAACCTGACAAACACGATTGACATCATAAGAGATCTCGGGGCGGGTGATAGTGACATACTGTAGAGCACCAACCACACTTTTGTAGAGAGTGGGATCGGGAAATGGATCACCATCCTTAGAGAGCCGAGAATGCGGTTCAGCTAGACTAGAAATAGGTCTAGCATTTGTCATCTTAGACTTGTCATGAAGATCTCGAATATACTTCTATTGACACAGAAGTAACTTGTCAGAGGAACGAGTTACTTCAATGCCCAGAAAGTAATGTAGATTGCCCAGGTCTTTCAAAGCAAAAGCCTGATTAAGCTTAGAAATAAATGAAGCAATATGAGAGCTAGAGCTGCCAGTGACAATCAAATCATCAATATAGACAAGAACATAGAGCACACAGTTGGCCTTGAGGAAGACAAATAGAAGACAATCGGACTGACATGCACGAAAACCAGAAGCAAGTAAGAAGGACTTGATCTTACTAAACCAAGCCCGAGGAGCTTGTTTCAAGCCGTACAACGCCTTTTGAAGAAGACACACATGTGAGGGCCGGGAGTGATCAATGAAACCCGATGGCTGCTCCATAAAAACCTGCTCAGTTAGGTCACCATTCAGGAAGGCATTATTAATATCAAGTTGTCGGAAGGCCAATGAAAGGTAAGAGCAATGGTCAAGACAAGTGGAATTGTAGTAGGCCGAACGACAGGACTGAATGTGTCAAAATAATCAACTCCTTCTTCCTGATGATAACCTTTTGCTACAAGACGAGCTTTGTAGCGATCAATGGTGTCGTCTGCTTTCCGTTTGACCCTGTACACCCACTTACAACCAACGACATTAGTAAATTGAGGACGAGGAACCAAAGACCATGTACCATTTTTAGATAACGCATTAAATTCCGATTCCATGACAGTAACCCACTTAGGAGATTTCTTGGCTTGATTAAAGGTTTTTGGTTCATTGTCCGGATTAGGATCCGGAGCAATAGGATGTTTTGTGGAATGGAAGGATTTTGGTTTAAGATTGCCGGTTTTGGCTCGGGTGGTCATGGGATGGGAGTTATTTTCAACTGGGAGAAGGTGCGGAAGCATAAGTGGAGAAGAGGAGGCAAGATTGGGTGGATTAGAGTCGGTAGAGGCAGAACTAGCCTCGATTGGGAGCTCAGCTGAAGGTGGTGACGGAGGCTGGGCAACAGCAGGAAACTCGGCCTGAGGCATGGCCGAGTTCTGGACCAAGGGATGTGCCGGTGGTCCGAGTTCCGTCTCAGCAGAAGGTGCAATTCCGACCGGTGCAAGGGATCGATCACTTGGCGGCGTTTCAGAGACAACTGGCGGACTAGGAGACGAGTGAAATATGGCAGAAGAAAGAATGTCAAGAGATGATGGGGATGTAGAAGATGCATTGTGTGAGGGTGGAGATGACGCACTGACATACTGAAACTCGATTTCATGAAAGAGAACATGACGACTAACGTAGAGACGTTTGGATTCGGAATGATAACATAAGTAGCCTCTATGAGAGGAACTGTAGCCAAGAAAAATACAAGAGAGGGTTTTAAATTCTAATTTGTTTGACCGGTAAGGACCTAGAAAGGGGAAACATAGACACCCAAAGGGACGAAATGATAGATAATCCGGAACTCGATTATATAGAGATTGAAAAGGAGACTTGTTTTTGAGGACATGAGTTGGCAGCCGATTATGAAGATAAACTGCGGTGTGGAAGGCATGTTCCCAAAATTCATGAGGTAGGCGAGATTGAGCTAGAAGAGTTAATCCTTTTTCTTGAATGGTTCGATTTCTACGCTTAACCATACCATTTTGAGAGGGAGTGTGAGGACAAGACACCCTATGAATAATGCCTTGAGATTGAAGTAGAGAAGATAGACTTCGAAATTCACCCCCCCCCAATCGGTTTGGAGTTCTTTTATTTTGGAATTGAATTGAGTGTGAACCATGGATTGAAACAATTTGAAGAGCTCAAAGATTTGAGATTTTTGTGTCATAAAATAAACCCATGTAAAGCGTGTGTAATCATCCACAAATAAGACAAAATAACGACTGCCATTAATTAATAAAACCGGGGAGGGACCCCATACATCAGAATAAACGAGTTCAAACGGACGAGTTTTTGGTATATGAGACGAAACAATTGGTAATCTATGACTCTTTCCTAGGGAACAAGACGAACATGGCTGAAAAGCCTTATTTGACAAAACAGGTAAATTGAAATGACTCAAAGTGTAACGAAGAACAGATTGACTCGGGTGACCAAGACGATTGTGACAGTGACTCAGAGATGTACGCTCGCCAAGTAGAGCCGATTTAGACGCCTCGGTTTTTGACGGGCGCACCTTGTAGAGGCCATCACTGACGATTCCTTTGAGAAGAACCTTGCCCTGCAAATCCTTCAACAAACAATGGTCAGGGTAAAATTCAACCGAAATATTGTTGTCTTTTGTAAGTTTAGAGATGCTAATCAAGTTTTTGGTCATATCCGGGACGAGTAAGATTTTAGTTAAATCAATGGGGCGGATATAAGAAGGTAAAGAAGAATGACCAAGATGTGTAATAGGAAGAGTTTTACCATTTCCAAGAGCTAGTTGATCACTACCATGATATTCGGAATCAATGGACATCTTATTGAAATCACCGGTAACATGATCCGTGGAGCCCGTGTCAAAATACCAAGTGTTGTCTTGGATGGATGACTGGGAAGCCGTGTAAGCAGCCTGTGGAGGAGCCTGAGGTGCCTGATTCAAGCGCTCAGGAGGATGCCGAGATGGAATAGCCTGAAGATTGAGTCAACTGTAACAATCACGAGCAAGGTTCCCGGGAACATCACAAAGTTGACACACATAGCGAGGCCGAGAGCGATCCGAGTTGGAATCATTATTGTTGTTAGAGCGCTCAGAAGGACGAGATTGACGATCATAATATCCACGGGAATGTTGGGATCGGCCGTTGGACCCCCCCCCCCCCCCCGCTGAGTACGCTCGCCTGATCCACGACGCTGGTTGGAGGGGCCACGTTGTTGGCCGAAATTGGCAGACGGCTGAGATCCAACCAAGGCACGGGCTTCCTCCGCAAGCCATTCTTCCTCTCGTAATAGATAGCCAAGAAGATCATTCAGCACTAGATTGTCAAGCTTGATATTAAGGGCGGCTTTAAGCGGCCCGTAAGAAGAATCCAGTCCATGTAACACAACAGAAATAAAATCGTCGTCGGAGACGGGGTGAGAACAATCAGCAAGTGCATCAACAAAACTGCACTTTTTCTCAAAGTATTCGATCATAGAAAGGTTACCTTTCGGGAGATTGTTGAGTTGATGTTTAAGATGCATGGATCGGGCCCTTGATTGAGCTTGAAACATGCGTTCGATGGTGACCCACGCATGACGAGATGCCTCGGCCTTTGTAAGATATCCGAGAAGGGATTCAAAGATAGTTGTACGCATCCATAGAAGAATGAATTTGTCACGACACTTCCAGGTAAGATACTCAGGATTCGGAGAGACAACCGGGGGCTGAGTCGTGTCTGCCGCCGGCGTTGAGATAGTAGATGGTGGTGCAAGATCAGCAGTTACAAAAGATTTCAAATCGTATGCATCAAGAGCATCCAGAAAATTAGCACGCCAGATAGAGTAGTTGGAACGATCCAACTTGAAAGAGAACGTCGGGAAGTGAAAAGTCTCGGACGTGGATCCACCAAGGGCTGCGACAAGGAGTGATGCGCCGGTCTTGGAGGAGGAGGCAGTTGCCTCGGTGATGCCGATGTTGTTGGCGGACGGAGTGCTTGAACCATCGTTCGAAGACGGTGCCATGGTGGCGCAAGAAGGTAAAAGGTGGTGGGCAGAAAAATTAGGGTTTTTGAGAGAATTTTGGATCTTAGCTCTGATACCATAAAAGATGGGAACTCAGTTGATCTTATCGGAGTGAGGTTATCGTATTATATAGAAGAGATTACACAAAAAGGTTACAAAAGATTTACAGGATATTCTCAAAATATTATCAGAATATACTGAGAGAGAAAATATATGCAGAATATTATATACAAGGAAATATGACTATGATAAGATCGCTAATAGGTAATAGCACCTTCTTCTTTTTCTTCTTCATCGTCATAGTGAAGAAGATTCTGGACAAACGATCCAATTTCAGTGATGACCATCGACTCCTCGTATTGCACCTCCATGGAAGCTTCTCCTAGCTAGTTGGATTGCGTTCGCTTCAGCCGCACCCTAAAACTAAAACTCAAAATACGGAAGAGGATGATAAGTTCGTACTCCTTCCGTTCAGAAATACATGTCGTTTTAGCTTTATTTTCTTGTTCAACAATACTTGTCATTTGACATATTTTACCACACTATTTTCCAATATTATCCTCATTAAGTAAAAGTAATTACGTAAATATATAACAAAAAGGAAAAGATCTCAATAAGATTTAGGGTATTTAAGTCAATTCATATAACTTCTTAATTTTTAAGACAAAATCTAAAACGACATGTATTTATGAACGGAGGGAGAATTAATTAAGGGTTAGTGTTATTTCCCAATTCTGCTTATAATTTTAGGCTTGTCAATGGAATCCTTGTGTTTTTATTTTTATTTTTTAAAACTAAGAATTAGGAAATTCCATGACGTCCTAGTCTATGTAACTATCATTATTTACTATCGGGTTATTATGTTCTACGATTATTTCTATTTCAGGTTTTATTTATTGATAGTTGGATAGTGGAATATACAACGCATTTGTTTCCTCAATTATTTTAGACACATAAATATGCTTAGATTTAAAACACATAACATTATTTAACGGAAGGCAAAGTTTCTATAAATAGATCTATACCAATTAGGAAATATTTGTGTACTTTCTTTCTAACGGTTTTTCTAATTTGTCCATGGCTCACATTAACTAAACTTAAATATGGAAAGGATGAAAATTGTATATATATAAAAGACGTAAGGAATAAGGCCACTACGTTGCGCCACCTAGGATTTTCCTACGTGTCGTTCCCACGTTAAGCCACCTAGGATTTCGCCACCTAGGATTTTTTATTTTGGGAATTTATATATGTTGATATTATTTTAGGATAATATTAGATATATGATAAATTAATTTATGAAAGATTCTATCTAAAATAAAAATGTTATCTATTATATATTAGGAATTAGGATAGACCTAAAAGATTTTATCTAAAATTAAAATAAATTATAGAACATTAGATATTATATATTAAGATAGATATATTAATTTAGTTTTTCCAATTAAATTTCTATCTATTTATATGAATAAAAATTAAATTCGAATTTTAATATTAAGATAGATATATTAATTTAGTTTTTTCAATTAAATTTCTATCTATTTATATGAATAAAAATTAAATTCGAATTTTATTTAAAATTAAAGAAAATTATTTTATCTTATTCTTTTTATCTATTTATGTAAAAGATTTACCTTAAATAAAATTTTGGTAAAAAAATAGATTTTTCAATATCTATAATCTATAACTATATATTAAAGTTGTACCTTTTTGGGCAACGAGAACGATTCTGACCCCACCTCTTATGTAAGAAATTAATTTTTATTCCTAATATTTTAACTTTTTACTATTAAATTCTTCTTTAACTATTTAAATCTATATTTAACATCAAAAAAATATCTATTTAGTATAAAAATATCTTTTGAAAACTTCCTTATACAAATTTTTAAAATTAAAGATAACAAATTTGAGATATTTAAATAAGTATAAATATATTTTATCTTTTAGCATGATATCTTTTCAAGAATTTATTTATAGATATACATATATTTCCTTTTATAATAAAAAATTAATGATAAATACTTATAAAGTTTAAAAATATGTAATATAATATTTAATAAATATATTGAAATACTTGATACTCTCTAAATTAAGGTACATAGAAAGTAATAAAAAATATAATATTTAATCTTATCTAATCTTTACTATAACGAGCCAAAAAATGTGTTTGGCCCCACCTTAATTGAAAATAAATTATTTTTTAAAATTATTTTTATCTTCATCTTTCAATTATATCTTATTTATTAATTTAATTATTATTTTATGTAAATATTATCTCTTCTATATTCTAATATATAAATACTTCTTTATTCATATGTTATCTTTTGTTTAAAATTAAATATCTATGAAATATCATCAAGGAAAATGAGAAATGTACATTATTTTACCTTAATAATCTTTTTTATTCTTAGCATTAAACTTAATAATTTATATTTAATTTATTTTATTTGATTTCAAAAAATAAAAAATTTGTACACTGTACAAGCAATAAATTACTTATATTAATTTTTATATTATATATTTATTTAATATCTATAAAATACCGAATTATAGTCGTGCAGGGCACGACGGGTATAACTAGTTGTGTATTAAGCTAATACTCCATATTTACGAATTTCAATGTTATTACTTTTCTCTTATAAGATTAATTTTTTTTATAGGAAAATCATTGTTTAAATAGTGGAGTATATATATTCATGTGATATATATGGAAGCGCCATATATAGGATATACGCGTGATACGTACACGTCGATATAAGATATAGATATTCTATCGTCGTGTATTTTATGTAAGATATTGTTTCCATATATATTTAACATGCAATTACGTGCCTATCAAGTATATCTAATATGTATAGAGGTTAATTAGATATACCATGTGGCTATATATACACGCCCAACGTATGTTGTTTCCAGTCATCAATCTATATACCATTACAATTATTAAGACGACAATCTATCGGCCGGTTTAGGGTTTTCATTCTCTCCAATCCCATCATCAAATCAAGATCATGTCGACCTCCGGCAGCAAGATGATCGTCCTGAGGAGCAGCGACGGGGAGGTGTTTGAGGTGGAGGAGGCGGTGGCGGTGGAGTCTCAGACCATCAAGAACATGGTGGAGGACGGGTGCGTGGACGACGAGTTCATCCCTCTCCCCAACGTGGACGGCAAGGTCCTGTCGAAGGTGTTGGAGTATTGCAAGGCCCACGCGCACGAGGGCTCGAAAGAAGAGGGAGAGCTCAAGGAGTTGGACTCGGAGTTGGTGAAGGGCGATGACTACGACACGCTCTTTGATCTGATCCTGGCCGCAAACTATCTCAACATAAGGGGGCTGTTGGACCTCACTTGTCAAACCGTTGCGGATCGGATCAAGGATAAGGGCGTAAAGGAGGTGCGCCAGATATTCAACATCGACAACGATTTCACGCCCGAGGAAGAAGAGGAGCTCTATCAGCAGAACAGTTGGGCGTTTCAGGATTAATTAGTTAGTTAGTTTGGTGATAAAGGTTCTATTCGCCATGACCAATATTGCGTTAATAATGATTGTCGTGTTTGGTGATAAAGGTTTATTAAAGTTTACTAGAGTGGAACGTAGTTAGAATATTACTAATAATATAAGCTAGGATTGGGATATAGAGAAATCTTATATTAAGGAGAAAAGGGATATATATATTGAATAAAGTAACAATTTTTTTTTGTAAATTTTTTTTAAAAAAAGTTTTACCATAAACTTTTAAATGAATTGAATATATGTATATATATAAAAGACGGAAGGAATAAGTCCACCACGTTGCGCCACCTAACATTTTTCTACGTGTCGTTTCCACGTTAAGCCACCTAGGATTTGGCCACATAAGATTTTTTTATTTTGGAAATTTATATATGTTGATATTATTTTAGGATAATATAGAAATAGGATAAATTAATCCAAGAAAGATTCTATCCAAAATAAAGATGTTATCTATTATATATTAGGAATTAGGATAGAACTAAAAGATATTATCTAAAATTAAAATAAATTATAGAACATTAGATATTAATATATTATATATTAAGATAGATATATTGATTTAGTTTTTCCAATTAAATTTTTATCTATTTATTTGAAAAAAATTAAATTCGAATTTTATTTAAAATTAAAAAAAATATTTTTATCTTTATTATTTTATCTATTTATGTAAAAAGATTTATCTTAAATAAAATTATGATAAAAATAGAACTTTCAATCTAGATAATTACTTGCCTAAATTGACTTTTGATAAAAAAAAATTGTGTTATCTTTTCCTTAATTTTCTTTTTGAATTATTTATGTAAATATAAAAAATTTTCTTATCATTAAAAAATTCATTCTTTATTTATATTTTTCATAGCTTCTTATTAAGTATATTTTTAATTTTTATTCAATTTTTTTAAAGAATTGAATTTGATAAAAAAACTACAAGAATTTAGATTATTTTTACCTTTTTATATTTTTTTGTAAAAGATTTTTAAAATTGAATGATTCTAATTCAAATAATTTTTATTTATATTTTTGCATAAATAAATTATTGTTAAGTCATCAAAATTATTTTAGATCCACCTTAATAATTTTGGCCCTGTTTCACATAACAATATGGCACTAATTGTAAAATTTTATATAATTTTTTCTAATAAATAAGTTTTTTATATTAAATTAAAATCATATTCATTAAATAAATTAAATATTAAATTCATGTAGTCGTGCATGGCACGACGATATAACTAGTAAAGTAACTATTATAAAGAGAGAGATTTTCAATCTAGCGAATTTTAGAATAAATCTATAACTATATATTAAAGCTATACCTTTTCGAGCAAGCACAATGATTCTGGCCCCACCTCATATTTACAAAATTAATTTTTATTTCTAATTTTTAACTTTTTCCTATTAAATTATTCTTTAACTATTTAAATCTATCTTTAACATCAAACAAATATCTATTTAGTATAACAATATCTTTTGAAAACTTCCTTAACAAATTTAAAATATTTTAAAATCTATAACTATATATTGAAAATGTATCTTTTCAAGTCACCAGAACAATTTTTGCCCCACCTCATATTTAAAAAATTAATTTTATTTCTATTATTATAAATTATTTTCAGCTATTTAAATTTATCTCTAACATCTAACAAATATCTATTTAGTATAACAATATCTTTTGAAAGCTTCCTTATACAAGTATTTAAAATTAAAGATACAATATTTTAAAATAAATATAAATCTTTTAGTATATATCGTTTGACGAATTTATTTATAGATATATAGTGATTTTCTTTTATAAAAAATATTAATGATAAATATTTACAATTCTTAAAATTCTTAAAATATTTAATAGATATATTGAAATATTTGATAAACCCTAAATTTACGTACATGAAAAGTAATAAATATGAGAGTCACGCTTTGGTGCTAATAAGTGATAGGGTGAAAAATGAGAGCAATTTAGGATCGTTAGATTACATAAACGGACGGACGAGATTAAAATAAAAGGACTCAGCAAAAAGAAAGAAAAAAGGGGGCAAATCATTAAAGATGGCACAGAACGTAATTTCTATTAAAATTCTATAATAAGACCAATATATCCCCATGAAAATAGAAAACCCTCACTGCTCTCCCGAATGAAAGCGCATCACGCCGCTCCTTCCTCAAATTCATCTTCACAAAAATACATCCATAGAAAAGAAAACAAATTAGTTTTTGTTTCTTATTTGATCGAGATTTTGATTTTCGTTCCAATTCCCAACTCTTTGTGTGGCTGATTTTACTTGAAAAGTTAGGTTATGATGTAGATCTGCAATGTTGGTTTCAAGATGGATTTTTAGATCTAATTTGATACTTTCAGATCTAGTATTCAATATGATTGTTGTTGAGATGTTGCTTGTCGAATGTATTGAATCTAAGAAATGTACATATATTGAATTAAAGTTTGAGGAGGAAATTTGGTGCATTGATCGTTGAATTGATTGTTTCGATGGTTGTCTTGATCGAAAATGTATTAATTGTTCTATCGGTTCACATATTTATATGATGAGGTTCATCATACGCACTATTATGGTTCATTTTGCTTTGTTTATGATAGCAGTTATGTTATAATGTTTGGTTCATTATAGATATTATTTTGATTCATGGTGTGGTTAATGTAGCAAATTTTGTATATTATTGATTGTCCCATGGTATGGAGAGGTCGTTATAATAAACATCGTGTTCATTACATTATTTTGGTGATTTTATTTGATTGTTAAATGTTTGGAAATCAAACTTTTTAAATGATCATGTCATTTGGTAGCTTATTAGCTCAAATGGTAGAGCAATGTGCATGTGCACATAGATGTGGGTTCAAATCCCACATAGGTTAATTCTTGATACGGTCATGTCTTTTTGTTCATATCGGTTGTTCTTTTGGTTCATGACTTTTTAAGGTAAGGTTCGTAATATTTCTTCTTATGGTTCATAAATTTTGTTCCATGCTTTTTTGTTTATAAAAATTGTTCTTTTGGTTCATGTTTGAATAACCTTAGGCTCATCAAAGTCCATCTTATGGTTCATGTCTTTTAGTTCATGCTAGTTATTATATTCTTTTGTGATTTTTGGTTCATGGTACTTGTTCTTTCGGTTCATCGTTTTGTATTCTAGGTTCATAATATTTCTTATAGTTCATTACTTTAATTCTTAGTAGTTTATCTTATAGTTCATGTTTTTTAAGTCATACTAGTTATGTTGGTTCATGACTTTTGTTCTTTTAGTTCATGTTTTTATAAGCATAAGTTTATAATATTTCATCTTACGATTTTTAGTTCATAAAACTTGGACTAATGGTTCATGGCTTTTTACGGTCAGGTTCATTACAATTGTCAATAAGGTTCATGAAAATTAATTAAAAATACTTATTATTTGTGTCATGTTTTCATAAATGATATTATGTTGGTTCAAGTCATTATATGGTTAAGTTCATAACAATTGTCATTAAGGTTCATGAAATTTAATTCATAATACTTGTTATTTTTTACATGTAATCTAGTACATAAATCGTATTTTGTGGGTTCATGTCTTTATGTGATTAGGTTCATAACAATTTTAATACAGTTCATGAAATTCAATTCACAATAATTGTTACTCGTGTCATGTATTCTAGTGCATAAATGGTATAAGTTAATAATTTTGGTATGCTAGGTTCATAATTGATGAACAATTGGTAAAAAAAGTGTTCTAAACACTAAGTTGACCATTTGAGCATTTTGTCGAACACATGGTGGGCGATTAGATGAGCATAGGACATTAGCTTTTGTTTTCAATCAAAAACATGAAATTGTAAGGCAAAACCTACACAATATTCATATGTTTGATTAAAACCAACAAAAATCAGTCCAAAAAACACACAACATGTAAATCGTAGTACCAAAGCTCCCAAAATTGAAAAAACCCCAAATATGAACTTGAAACCATACAAAAGAGATCTATAGCAAAATTCATGAAGAGAAAATACAAATTGAGGTCGGGATCAACAAAAAAAGTGAAGCAAATTAGAAGAAGAAAGGGGGCAACAATTCTAGAGAAGAAGCGATCGAAAGGAGAATGAAAGGTCCACGTTCAAAGGAAGAAGATGACCCCCTGTAATTTGTGTTCTAATTGAATAGGTAAAAGACAAAAATGCCCCTCCATGTCTAAAATCACTTGAATGCCTGTGTTGATCGTGACCATTGATGTAGCATGATCGAACGGATGAAATTTGCTCACATTTTTCACTGTAGCAATTTTATGCACCTAATCGTGATTCTAAAATATGAAGAATATAATATTTGATTAAAAAATTATAAATTCTACGAGCAATAAATTACTTATATTAAAGTTTATATTATATTTTTATCTATTTATTAATATCCTATTTATAATGTTTATAAAATATCGAATCGTAGTCGTACATGGTACGACGGGTAAAACTAGTAAATTATAATATATATTGACCAAAATCAATTACTCCTATAATGTATGAAAAAATTATGGCGATTTTGCAGTTATACACCAACTAAAAATGTTTATTGCAAAAATGACCATGTTATACTGAAATAGCATTTGAATACCCACATGGGCATCTTTGCTATAAAATGAACATTGATAAATCTTTTTTTAAATAAAGAAAAAATTCTGTTTTTGATTTATGAGTTTTAAAAGAAATATGAAAAACATATTGAAAATAGTAAAAACGAGAGTTACCCCCCTCCCATCGTGGTAACAAATTTGGCGGGATTTTGGCGCTAACCTCCCTCCAATCTTGGTGAAGATCACGTTAATATGGAAGTTGTGATTTTCATTATATTTTCTAAGAAATATTCCATAATTATTCTTCTTATTTATGGTCTTTCATAACTACCCGATCATGAAATAGTTAATTGATGTCACCATGAAAATTTCATCATGTCTTTCTATATAGTACATCCTATCATTATGTATGTTTTATCCTGTCAACATAATATCTTATATTTACTATTCAATAGTGAATGAGGTGTAAAAGAAACATTAATACATCTTTTTTACTATTCAATTGTCCCTGGTAAGTTCTGAAAATTCCACCCCCCTGCACAACCTGGATTGCCCTTGGATGCACCATCAATGTTCAAAATGATCCACCCTAAGCTAGGAGATTTCCACCGAAAAGAGGATGGACAAGGTGGCTCAGCACTGTGGACAGCTTGACATGTTGATTTTGCAATAGCATAAGCCTCCACAACAGCAAGTACTCTCCTGCTCAACATGTTTACATCATCTTTTTTGTCAAACACCAAAGTATTACCTATCTTCCATGTTTGCCATAGCATAGAAGAGAACATAGTGCACCAGCTATCATGGTGTTGAATATTGGTCATAATCCAATCACGGATCTCCATTATGCTAAAGAAATTTGGATCAAAAGCATTCCCGGAAAGTGCCAGCCAAACCTGCTTAATCTCAAAGCAATCACGCAGCATGTGAAGAGGCGACTCAGTCATTCCACATCTTGGGCAATTAGATGAGTTCGAGATATGTCGACTTTTCCATTTTAGCTCATTGCACATAACCACATTATGAACAACAAGATAGAGGAAGTGTCGAACCCGTTGTTGCGTTGGAGCATTCCAGATTTTCGCCCAAATTGGGTCTCGACTTTGGGTTGCAGGTCCCCTTAACAATTGAAGGGCCGATTTCGTGGTGAAATTCCCAGATTGGGACCGGTGCCAGAAAAATTTATCAATCTTGTGTTGCTCTAACTGAATGTAAATAGAAGAGAGGCGTTGCAAAATATCAGTAGGCAACAAGCTATTCAGACTCGGCCAATTCCAATCACCATCGGCGAAATAATCGGAAACAGCCAATCCTTGAACTTCCTCTGGAACGTCGGAAATAGCAACCTCAATAAGGGGTCGATCGATCAGCCATACATGTTTCCAGAACAGAGTTAACTCACCATTGCCAATTGAGAGCCCAATTCCTTGAGCAAGCAAACCAGCCCCATGAACCATGCCCTTCCACAATTTGTGTTGAAAGCTGAAGGTATGATCTCAAGACGGAGGACCCGATCCGAGAAACCGATTTCGTCGAATCCAAAACCGAAATTCAATCCATTCAAAATACTCGAATCTATGTTACTGGGTGGAAGATGTTGATGTTGTTGTTGTTCATTCACATTACTCGAACCTTCCGTCTTCGGGCTATCCTGATCTGGGCGTAATAACGAACTGCAATATTCCTTAACAACATTCACGATTCTTGAGCGTTTGAAGTTAGTGTGTTTAAGGACATATCTTAGTTTACAGCTTGAGAACGAAACCATGGCTTTGGATTAGGTTTTTAGTTTGCGGTATTTTGGCTTAGGTTTTTAGTTTACGGTATTGTGGCTTTGGATTAGGTTTTTAGTTTGCGGTATTTTGGCTTTCGAACAGACGGTTTAAAATTCAATTTTCGAATTAAACGAAATTAAACATAAATCTTTAATTTACCTTTTTCTTTAATTCCTAAAAATTGCATTTGGGGGATGAGTGGGCATTTTTGCAATAAAAATGGGTACCCACTTAATTAATTTTGGTACAATTGCAATTTTGAAAAAAGGTATACCTTTTTCGCAATATTGACTTTTTTGGTATATTTACTACTAATTTGTCAAAAATTATAGCATAAAGGAGCCTCGCTTATAACTTTCGTCAAATTAAAGAAGCTACGATATAACAAAAAAAAACTTGATGATTGATTTGTGACCTTAGAATTTCTAGAATTTTTTTTAGCAAAGATATCTAAAATTCGGTAGCATACTAATCACAAAGCCAACTGTGGAAATATAAACGGAAATGAAATGAAATAATGTGAGGGGATTTCAGAAAACGACAATGGAGAATTCAAAGACAACGGGGTATCGAACCCAAAGTATAGAAAAAGCTATCAAACGGTGAATATAGGTCAAACCATGGATGATTTCACAGTGAAAATACCTCTTCAATAATGGCAGAATACATAAACAGCCCCCTGTACTTGGGTCAATTGGTCACTTGGCCCCTTGTACTTTAGTCCTAATCGTTTGGCTCCTTATAGTTGCACATTGCGACCTATTGAACCTCTATTGAGTCACTTATCCCAACTTTTTTTTGGAGTGTAGTGCACGCGCAATGATGTGTTATATTATGTTGCTACAATGGCGATGACATGGATGCCATTGTGGCAACACAATATAACACATCATGTCATCGCCATGTCATCCATGTCATCGCCATTGTGGCAATACGATATAATACATCATCGCGAGTGCACCACACACCTAAAAAAAGGTAGGATAAGTGGCTCAATAGGGGTTCAGTAGGTCGCAATGTACAACTATAGGGGGTCAAACGGTTAGGGCTAAAGTACAGGGGGCCAAGTGACCAATTGGCCCAAGTACAGGGGGCCGTTTATGTATTCTGCCCTTCAACAATTTAAAGGATCCTCACATGCATCATGCATGTACCTTGAGACAAAATACACACACTTTAACTTTATATCAAGCCCAAACTTTAACTTTCTAAAGATCGGTGGTGACTGTGATTAGCTCTATAAAGCCATTATTATACCAAGTAAAAATCTCCTACCAAAATTTCAAAATCAATTGAAAGAGTTTTGTTGTATTGACCTGACTGAATCAAGCAAGCAGACAACTCACAATTCAGAAGGCTCATTGCATTGAAGTATTGGGCCGGGTCAGGTAGATTCACGCTAGTAAAAGCACAATACATTGAAATTTTCCCAACTCCAACAATCCACCAAAGACCCAGAGAGAGCTAAGTAGCTAACCATAGTCCATAGTAACATACTAGAGTCAGTCTAACCCAGTAAATGAATAAACAAAAAACCAAAGGAGATTTCCAAGGTTCACACTATTAACAAGCCAATAGTTTCCACGTCCATGGTAGTTCCCATCATGGTTGCAACTTGCAAGGCAAAATTTGGCAATGAGTTTCCACTTGAAAAGACTACAATCCGCTACTCTTCATTCGGACAACGAGTTCTCATGTAATAGAACCTACTCTCGGCTGTAAGAAACCCAGAAAATAAGGTTATTCCTTGACAAGCCCATTGAGATATAAATATATCCTCTTTTTTTTTTTGCTTGATTTTCAAAGTTAAGTTGGTTATATCCAACATATAATTTCAGTTAATTGAAATGATCATCATCTGCTCTGCCCTCCGCAGCGCCTAAAAGAGCACATAAATATAAAATAAGGGAAAACCTTCAGTCCAAAACAAGGAACAATCATGATAAACTTACCTACTATTGCCAAACTTGATGGTGTCCTTCTCAAAGAGTTCATAATAGCGTTGAGGTTGTTGAGTAACAGTATTGTGAAACAGAAAATGAATTGAGAGAGGGAGAGAACAGAATAAGCTAACTGATTTTCATTATTGATTGATTGTCATTACAAGAGGTAATGTCTCTATTTATAGAGACTTGCTTAGCTATCATTACAACTTCAACATACTACTTATTAGGGAAGTCTATATGAAAATGCCCTTAGGATTGGCACACTTATTTCCTGATAAAGTGTGTAGATTAAACAAGTCTTTTTATGGACTGAAACAGGCCTCAAGGTAGTGGTGGTACATCAAGTTATCTGATGCTCTTTTATCTCAAGGTTTTACACAAAGTTTGAATGATTACTCTCTTTTCTACAAGAAGTTTGCATTAGAGGTATTACTACTTGTCATCTATGTTGATGATATCTTGATAACTGGGAATAATCTTGCTCAGATTGATGCTACTAAACAATTCTTACATCAGCAGTTTAGTATCAAAGTTTTAGGCAATCTCAGTTATTTTTTGGGAATGGAGTTTTTACATACTTCTAAAGGAGTGGTTATTACACAAAGGAAGTTTATAGGAGAACTACTCAAAGAGTTCTGCCCTACTTCAGCACAAAGTCTTATTGCTCCATTGGATAGCTCCATCAAATCCAGAGATACTGCTCTACCACTCAGTGATCCAACTCCATATCGACAGTTAGTAGGCAAGCTGAATTTTTTGGTTAATACTCGCCCAGACTTGGCATTTTCTATTCAGTATCTTTGCCAATTTATGCATGCTCCAACTTCTTCACATTGGAATGCAGCAATTCATACTCTTCAATATTTGAAAGGTTCTGCTTCTTTGGGCCTTCTTTTGAATAACACAACTTCATTTAGTCGTCAGGCATATTGTGACTCAGATTGGGCCTCATGTCCTACTACTCGAAGGTCAGTTAGTGGTTACTACACTCTAGGAGATTCTCCTTTGTCCTGGAAGTCAAAGAAGCAAGTGACTATTTCCTTATCATCTGCTGAAGCTGAGTATAGAGCTTTAAGAAGAGTTACTGCAGAGTTGGCTTGGCTTACCAGAATTCTTCATGAGCTTGATATTCCAAATGTGCAACCTGTCCCAGTTAAATGTGATTCTCAAGCAGCTATATATATAGCTAAAAACCTTGTATATCAAGAAAGAACAAAGCATATTGAGCTAGATTGTCACTATGTATGGGCAAAGCTTTTAGATGGCTTAATTTCTTTATCTCATATACCTAATTCATTACAGTTGGCTGATGTGTTTACCAAAGCTTTATCAAGACCTGCACATGTCAATGTACTTAACAATTTGGGTTTGATTCCTCTTGAATCCACCTCCAACTTGAGGGGGATGTTAGCATTAGTAATAAGTAGTATGCTGAAATTGTAATGCTATCTAAGCAAGTCTCTATAAAGAGAGACATTACCTCTTGTAATGACAATCAATCAATATGAAAATCAGTTAGCTGGTTCTGTTCTCTCCCTCTCTACAATTGTTTCACAATTCTGTTACTCAGCAAATCTACAATTTTGTCAACAATTGTTTCTTAGATGATCTTGGAAACAGAATCGATCAAAAAAACGATCGAAGAATGATCGATAACGATCGAAATGCGGAATCTAGGTCAAGAATCAGAAATAGCTTTGATACCATGTTGAGTAACAGAATTGTGAAACAGAAAATGAATTGCGAGAGGGAGAGATCAGAACAAGCTAACTGATTTTCATTATTGATTGATTGTCCTTACAAGAGGTAATGTCTTTATTTATATAGACTTGCTTAGCTATCATTACAACTTCAGCATACTACTTATTACTAATGCTAACAGAGGTTCAATAGGATCATCCTGCAAACGTCATTCAGAAAGTAACTTGAACTTAAATTTAAAGAATACAGTGCTAGTCAAATAAATAAACAATGCAATGTAGTTTCTGAATTTCTGAAGCACATTTAAGTACTGTTTGGTTGGATGTAAATATACTAAGTTCCAATGCTTAGCAAAAACAAAAATGTCTTTTTTCACATTAAGAAGAATGTTAAAACTCAGATATTTCCTATTTAAAAAATTAAATCCAGCCAAACAGAGGCATAATGTTAACCATTGTTGTTAAAAACTCAAGAAACTGATCACTATTGCTACCGTAAATGAGTATTTATGAAGAGTACTATCTAAAAATGTAAAAAATATCACTATTATGACTTGTGAGACTTTAGTTTCTGGAAAATAGGGCAACAATTTATAACATATGGATAATAAGAAATATATTTATGGTATTTACTATATTGCAATAAGATTTTAAAAAAAACTACTCACATTGATAAAGGTTTTATTTGTGCTCCCAAGGTCCATGATAGTGGATAGTACACAGGAATACCCATAGTTATGCCAACCAGAGCTCCAATAACTACAAAATAGAAGTTGAAAATTCGATAAAATTCAGTATAGAATTACCTTGTTTGCTTTGACATGGTTCCATCGGGTATCTCCTTTTCAACTTGCCTGGACAGAAAGGAATAATTTAGAAAAACAAAGACTTGAAGCTTCAAATCAGTTAAATATATTAATATAATATTCACAAACAAATACTATATTTCTCGGGTGTGATCTATCTTAATCACTACCACTTTCAAAAAAAAAAATGCACACCTATATTGAAGGACAGCATGTTGCTTGCTGCAGGAGGGATGATCTGTTGGGATATCTGCCACCCTCCTTTCTCTCCCGAATAGATAACAGCTCTGGCGATGGACATAAAGTGGCTCTGTACAATTCAATATCTAATGAGAGAAAAAAGGGGGAAAAAGAAACAAGTGAATACCAACTGCATCAAACGCGTTGTATTGAAAAAATCTTGAATGAACATTTTGTTTTTCTATAAGATAAAATTTGTTGACAAATCAAAAACAACTGACCACTTGTAATGCTAATCCTTATAGAAGATACAGCAACAACACTACCCAGTATATCTCGCTGCGGCGAGGTCTGGGGGGTCTGGACGTATGCACCACCCCAAACAAGTCAAGGGGGGTGTTTCCGACGGACACAACACCTGGTAGCATTAGGATATGTTTTCAAACTTTCTTGGTTGATTATATCCTGATTTATTCAAGTTGCTTTAGTAGAAAATATTTTGAGAATGTCCAGGTTGATGGAGAAATTATTCAATGTGATGAGTATGAAGAAAATACTCAGTTATTCGACATAACTTACCATTTAACGCTTCACCACCCTATGTGCTGTGCACATGCACAATACTAAAACAAAGCATGTACAATGCTAAAAACAACATTTGTGGTCAAATCATTTAATGAGTAAAATCACTCAATTACAAGAGGTGCTTCATAAGATCTGCTAAAGCGATTAGAATGGTGAAATATAGTTGAAGTTGAAATACAAATTCTCCACAATTAATTTTGTAAATCACATAACAACACTGTGAGCAGGAAATGCCATGCTTGAGTTTGTCATGGATGAATAAATGAAATGGATAGAGCACATTCTTCTCCGAAACTACGAAATCATGAACGCATTTTCATACCTTTGACTCTATTAGTTTCTTCAGCAAGCTTCCCTGAGTATTCAAATGATGGCTTTTGCTGCACAAAAGAAAAAAATCAATATTGATGTATCAGATCCTATACAAAAAAACATACCACCACATTACCTTCTTAGCTTCCAAAGCTTCCTCGGAAACCTTTATTCTAGCTAAGGAATGAGTAGCATCATCCCTGCTAGAGATAGAAAACCTCAATGAGAAATGTGAAAATTTATGAGCAAAATAGCTAATATCATAAAACAGTACCACATGGTTGCCAAGACTAATTCTCCATATCCACGAACACAAGACATTGCATAATCCAGTGAAGCTAAGAATATAAATGCAAAATGATCAGTGCTTATTTAGATTTATTAATACAAGAACTAGTTGCCATATAAAACCTAATTATAGGTCTCAACTAGAGGTTAAAATTGAACAAAACATTCCTACTCATCATAAACAAAGAAATAATGATACACTCTTCAATACTGACTATAACTAAATTAAGAACTCAGAAAATGACTTGAATAAATAATCAAATACCAAGAATAGGTATATCAATAATTGTTGCAAACTAATCTTACAGAAAAACCTAAATGCAGGAAAGGAACTTTTAATTTCATTTAACAAATTCTCCATTTTTTGGGAATATTACGTGCTCTACTGTTGGTTTCCATTTTTTACTTAACCTGTAGTGATCAACACTTCATGCTTGATAATTCTAATTTAAATAAGCAACTCACCTTCCTTCATCCTCTGTGGATTTTGTTTCCTGCAAAGTTGAATGAGATAATACATTAATGACTCATAGTGTCTAGAACATTCAACTACAGAGAATACCTTAAAATGACATGAAGTTATTTGTACTTGCAAGTCATTAACGCGGTTACAGGTTGAAATTGAAGGTGACAATCTACATTCAAGTGCAAGTTATGTGTACTTGCAAGTCATTACACTCCCTAGGAATGTGATTGATAGAAATATCCTGGACTCCAGATATGGAGACAAGGATGTCGGAGATTATAAGTTCAATCTCCCACGGGCATTTTGATAACCCTTTAACCGCGTTAATGACTTGCAGATTGTCACCTTCAATTTCAACCTTTTTTAAGTTTCTGTTTTTCATTTCCCGAACCGCTTCTCAAAATGCCAGAGCTTCAGCTTTCATTACCGAGATTTTACCGAAGTTATACGTTTTCAGGTCAATTAGTTGGCCAAGGTGGTTTCTGATTACTATTCCTCCCGCTGCTTGATTATTAGTAAGCCTTGATGCATCAAAGTTGATTTTCACATAATCTTGTGTCGGTCTTTTCTGATGAAACCCGAAATGAAAGGCTCGCTAGAAGACAAGAAACGAGATTATTATATTCGAAAGTGCAAACACTTGCTTCTTTATTTATGATTTTCTTTACAGCGAGGTTTACAGGCCCACGAGGCCAACAGATTATTTGAGAATTACACCCTTCACCTCCTACGATTATCCGAGATCTCGACCTAACAATGTCCGAGATCCCCCAGTGGCCAGCTAGCTCTAAGCGTCACTTGCCGGTCCCTTTGAGCGAGGTTGAGTTGCGGAGTCTTTGATGTGAGGTAGAGCGAGGTGTAAGAGGCTTGCGAGGTGGTGTAGCGAGGTCTTTGATGTGAGCGGAGACTCTGTGAGACTTGAAGTCTTTTTGTGGACTTCGCTTGTCTATTGCGAGGCCTTTTAACGGTGTTCCGATCACGTCGATCTTCAACGAGCAAGAAAGTTCTTGAGTTCAAGATGTTTTTCGACCCCTTTTCCATTCGAGAATCTCCTCTATTTATAGAGGATTGGGGAGTCGAGTTTTGGTTGTTTGTCCGATGTGGGACGCCCGAGATCAAGGGCTCTGATTGGCCTAGAGGCGAGGCCGCCGGTGATTGGCTCGAAGAGCGGCGTTCGCTGAGTGGTCATGGTGGGCGGGCGCATGTAGAGTCGGTTACGAGGTCGAGACCTCGCTCCGAGGTCGAGGGGGATCTCGTGGGGTAGGAATTTTGTTAAAATAAGTGGGTATGGTTGTGGGTCCCAAGATCATCCTCGGGGGTCCCTTTGACCTGGTTTGACCCTCATACCTCGGGCCCACCTCTTGCTTCGCTATTCTGAGCATCATCACAACCCCATGGCCTGGGGACCTCGGCCCGAGGGTCGCAGGGCATAAGTTCTCAAAGATTGCGGGGTGCGAGGCTCTGAGAGGTGGGTAGGCATTTTGCGAGGCTTCAAGGGTTTCCGAGGTCCCTGGAGATTATCTTGCGAAGACCTCCCTTTGCGAGGTTCTACACTTAGCTTTTCTTTGGTTGGCAAGGGTAAAGCTTTTCTGGGCTTGCTCTTCGTGTTTTGCTTAATGGGCCACGCAGGAGGGACAGGCCCAATAAGCCTAACTGGGGAGGGGAGGCCCAAGCTTGCCCTTTATAAGTGCGGACTTCACACGCCTCCCCATTTATCTCTTCTTCCCAGATTTTCGCCTTCTCTTTTTGTCTTTTTGGCTTCCTGCGAATGGTTTCTTCAGACGGTTTCCGGCGAGCCTCAGCCATCTTCCGGTTGCACCACCGCCTCCTCCTCGTCGATTCTGAACAAGTGAGTTTTCGACTTTTCTTCTCCCTCTCCTTGTTTGCTTTTGATTTCTCCCTGCTTGTTTTTTTTGCGCCGTGTTTTGGAGAGGCGATGGAGTGTTGCCTGGTGTTTCGCGCCGACATCACGATGGCGAAACTGCGGTGGTGAGGTCGGCGTGAGTTTCCGCCTGCTTTTTATCGTCGTTTTCCCGTTGCTCCCTTCTCTTCTTTTCTCTTTCGTTTCGCCTTGTGCCCTAGCGGGCAGTGGTTGCCCCTTGGCGTTTCGCACCGACGACAAGGTGGCGGGACGGTGGGGTGAGGGTGGCGAACGCCATGCACTCGGATCCCTCGCCCCCCAACCGACGGTTGTTTCTTTTTATCTTTCGGCGGTTTCGAATTTTGAAGCTCTTGGAAACCCAAACGTCCTGACGACTGGTTGATGGGACATTAGGGTCTCCACCGCCGTTCTCCACCGCTGGCTTCCATTTCATCTTCTCTTTCCTCTTTCTGGCGCTTCGACTTTTTTCCTTTTTGGCGCTTCGACTTCTCCCTCGCCGTCCTATCTTGTCAGAGTAGCCCCTAGGGGGCCACATGGTTCCTCGCCCCTTATGATCCGGAATTTCTCTTTCTCACGAGGTTATGACCTCGCACTACTTTTCTTCCGAGGTTACGACCTCGCACTGTTTTTCTTCCGAGGTTGTGATCTCGCATTGTTTTTTCTTGGTTATAGTGCCCGACGTCTCAACGCTTCTTTCTTTTCCAAGTGCTAGCCTTCCGCGGCCTGGACATCGTTCTTTTCATGCCTAGGAGAGCCTCTGCTAGCCCTCCGCCCGGCTTCGCTTTCAGAGTCCAAGAGGGTTTTTACGAGGAGGTTTCGGAGTCCGCGGGAAGCGTAGAACTCAGCGACTCTCAGAATCCGAGGTCCCCTTCGCTGGTTTTCAGCGAGCCTTCTTCAAGCGACTCCGAGGTCTCTATTAATTCGTGCTTCTCCCATCTTCGAATGTCGTCGGGCGTTGAAATGGCTTCGTCTTCTACCCCAGACGAGGTTGTTACTGAGGTCGAAGCGCGGCCAGTTGTGGGAACGACCTCAGCGCCGCCTCCTTACGTGCCCCCGAGCTTCCCTACGGCGTACATCACCGACGCCGTGTCCCGCGTTCCGAGGGTCCTGGAGGAACGGATCCCCATGACCCCGGGTTCCGCCGAGGCTCGTCTATCCGAGGGGGTGGCCACCGAGCTCGAGCTGAAGGACCTTACAGATATTGCCAAGGACTTTGCTTGGCCCGAGGGGGTTGAGTTGGCGCTTCCCGAGGAGGGGGGTCACTCCTTGGCGTCTTACGACAGGTGCGTGGTTGTGCACCTCTTCAGCCTTCAGGCGGGCTTCAAGATGCCCTTGGCCCAGCATTTTGTTGATTATCTGTGGGCCATGAGGATCTGCCCTGCGCAGCTGTTTCCGAACGCTTGGCGGTTGCTGTGTGCCTACACGATTCGTAGTCGCGAACTTGGGGATGGACCGAGACATGACTACCTGTCGGCTTTATTCCTAGTGAGGAGAGACACTCGGTCCCGAAGCCTTATCAACCTTAGCACGCCGCTTATCAAGATCACCATGGCCCCTTCGAACGTCGGGTCGTGGAAGCCGAATTGGTTCTTGGTTCGCGACCCCACCGGGAGATATCTCAATTTTCCGGTAACGCCGGGCGAATTTGTTCGGTGCGTGACCCCGCTGGAGGTTGATGAGCTCAAGGCGCTCATGGTCCGATACGCCACGGCGAGTCAGGCACCGTTTCAGGTGTATCTTTCTCAGGACCAGCTTGAGTGGGCTGGGAAAAGAGGGTACTCAATCTCTTTCCTGACATTCCCTGATTTGATTTTTTTTTCTTTTTGAAGTTGAGGGGCGAGGTTTACAACCCCGCGGGCTTATTTTGTCTCATTACTGTCATTAACTTGCTTCTTGCTTTTCTCATCTAATTTTTTCGTTCTCTTTTTTTTTCTGACAGTGAACCTACTCGGCGCTCTTACCTCGAAGTCACAGGGCAAAAGGCATGTGACTTCTTCCTCCAACGCTCCGAGACCCCAGGGCCAACTTGGGGTTGTCATAAAGGAACCGGCCTCGCAGGCGAGGCCTCCCGCCCCGCAAAGCAAGACGACAGCCCACACGCTGAAGGCGCCGGCGACGAAGACGAGCGGGGGGGTGGCGTCCAAGGGGGACGCCGCGAGGACATCCTCCCATCACTCTCAAGGATCCGGGGATAAGGCCGGGTCCAAAAGGAAGGACGAGGGTTCTCCTCGGGGGGAGAAAAGGAAGAAACGAAAGGAGGATGGGCAGGGGGAAACCCCGGGGGGCGTGATGGTCGAACGCCCTGGGCCCGCGAGCCGAGTTATCTCGGCCACCGGGCCTCCTGCCGAGAAGTTCCACTGCCCTGGTCCTTCCCGGGGCGTGTCCGAAGACTGGGACAGGACCGTTTGGCCAGACGAGGTTGCATGGGCCAACAACCTCTCGGAGGCAGCCCTCAACGATGAGATCCTCCGCTACTCCGCGATGGTATATCTTGCCCTTTTTCGTTCATTATTTTTTGTTTGGCTTTATTATTCTTGTTCTTGTTTTTACGTGCTCTTTTATTGCTCAAGAATACCTTCTTCGCGAACTACAACTGCGGCCGCGTCGTCCTTCTCCATAGGAATCTGGGCAGGATGGAGGCGAGGCTCCAAGAGCGGGACGCCGAGCTTGAGAAGAAGGGAAAGAGCCTTGCAGAGGCCGAGAAACGCGTTCGACGAGGCCAAGGACGCCTCGAGGGCCAAGGAGGAGCTGAGGAAGGTGAGGGAGGAGAACAAGGATTTGAAGTATGAGAACGGGGATTTCAAGGACGAGGTCAAAAAGCTCAAAGGTCAGCTATCCGAAGAACACCAATTCTTCAGAGAGAAGGAGGCGGAGCTTCGGAAAGCCGAGGAGGAGGTTATCAGGCTCCAAGGGCGTGTTGTTGAGCTCAGCAAGGAACTGGATCTCGAGGGGCCCAGGTATGTGAAGTCTGAGGCCTTTCAGGCCGAGATGGTGGAGAGTGTGAGGAAGATGTTCTAGCAGTCCGTCAGGATGGGGGTAAAGCAGGTGGTCGCGAAGTATGGACACCTCGACCCCCACATCAAGTTTTTCATCCCCAACTATTAGGAGACTATGGGGGAACTTGAAGGGGAAGAGCTTGAGGGAGAGTGCGAGTTCTTTCTCAATGAGGATGGAACTATGGCTAGCGAGGCGCCTACCGTGGCAGCCATCGCCTAGGAAGATGCGCCCAACTCCCAGTCTTCTGCAATCACCGCCCCTGCCCCGGAGACTCCCCAAGGACCTACTGCTCAAGCCCCTGAAGATCCTCCGAAGACCTCCGACCCTGTCGCCGAAGCCTCGAAGATGAAAAGGATGTCGTTGTCTGCTTCTGTTTTTTTTGTTTTGTTGTTTTGCTTGTTGTTTTGCTGGTGGCCCTGCGGGGCCTGTAATTAAACATCTGGGCACACGTGCCCCAGCTTTTTATTTTATTTTCCTTACCCTATGATTGCTTGTTTGTTCTAGCTTTCTCGTATATGCTCGCACATATTATCTACCCAACCCCATGGCCCGAGTGTCACAATTATTGTGGTATTCGGGCCACATCGGGTGTTTCTGATTATGTATCGAGATCTCGAGCTTTGCTTCAATGATTCGCCGAGGCCCCGAGCCTTTTCCAGACTACGCACAACGACTGTGCCGAGGCCACGAGCAGGAAGCGAGGGAGGGATTTAACGAGATTCTCCAACGCCTTGCGTGAAGCGAGGTTTGGACTTAACGAAGATCTTCAACCCCAAGCGGGAAGCGAGGGATGGACTTAACGAGATTCTCCAACACCTCGCGTGAAGCGAGGGATGGACTTATCGAGATTCTCCAACACCTCGCGTGAAGCGAGGTTTGGACTTATCGAAGATCTCCAACCCCAAGCGGGAAGCGAGGGATGGATTTTTGACGAAATTCTCCAACACCTCGCGTGAAGCGAGGTTTGGACTTTTAACAAAAATCTCCAACCCCAAGCGGGAGGCGAGGGATGGACTCAACGAGATTCTCCAACACCTCGCGTGAAGCGAGGTTTGGACTTAACGAAGATCTCCAACCCCAAGCGGGAAGCGAGGGATGGACTTAACGAGATTCTCCAACACCTCACGTGAAGCGAGGTTTGGACTTAACGAAGATCTCCAACCCCAAGCGGGAAGCGAGGGATGGACTTAACGAGATTCTCCAACACCTCGCGTGAAGCGAGGTTTGGACTTAACGAAGATCTCCAACCCCAAGCGGGAAGCGAGGGATGGACTTAACGAGATTCTCCAACACCTCGCGTGAAGCGAGGTTTGGACTTAACGAAGATCTCCAACCCCAAGCGGGAAGCGAGGGATGGAAGATTCTCCATCACCTCGCGGGAAGCGAGGTTTGGACTTAACGAAGATCTCCAACCCCAAGCGGGAAGCGAGGGATGGACTTAACGAGATTCTCCAACACCTCGCGTGAAGCGAGGTTTGGACTTAACGAAGATCTCCAACCCCAAGCGGGGAGCGAGGGATGGACTTTTGACGAAATTCTCCAACACCTCGCGTGAAGCGAGGTTTGGACTTTTAACGAAAATCTCCAACCCCAAGCGGGAGGCGAGGGATGGACTTAACGAGATTCTCCAACACCTCGCGTGAAGCGAGGTTTGGATTTAACGAAGATCTCCAACCCCAAGTGGGAAGCGAGGGATGGACTTAACGAGATTCTCCAACACCTCGTGTGAAGCGAGGTTTGGACTTAACGAAGATCTCCAACCCCAAGCGGGAAGCGAGGGATGGACTTAACGAGATTCTCCAACACCTCGCGTGAAGCGAGGTTTGGACTTAACGAAGATCTCCAACCCCAAGCGGGGAGCGAGGGATGGACTTTTGACGAAATTCTCCAACACCTCACGTGAAGCGAGGTTTGGACTTTTAACGAAAATCTCCAACCCCAAGCGGGGGATGGACTTTTAACCCGGAGTTTTTATTTTTGAGAGAGATTTTGAAAGTCCCACAACCCTTTATTCACAAAAAGCAGTAACGGAGTTCAGAGAGTTTACACGAAATATTTCCTTAACCGGTCGACGTTCCACGTCTTACTAAGGGTTCGCCCCTCGTTGTCTTTGAGCTTAAAGGCTCCGGGAGCGACCTCCTCCCCGAGGATGTATGGTCCCTCCCAGTTGGGGTCCAGTTTGCCACCTTCAGTTCTTCTCAAGACGAGATTGCCTGTGGCCAGGAGCCGAGGTCTCACCATCTTGTCGTGGTAAACCGCCACGCGGCGCTTGTATTCCCTGGAGCGAAGGTCGGCTACTTCGCGTAGATCGTCGCGGAAGAGCAACTCGACCCTGAGATTGGCCTCGTTCTCCTTTTCATCAAAATCGAACACCCTTGCCGATGGGACCAGGGTTTCTACCGGGACTAGGGCCTCTGCCCCGTAGGTTAGGGCGAACGGCGTTTCTCCAGTCGCGCGGCGCGCGGTGGTGCGGTACGTCCATAAGACGAGCGGGAGAAGCTCTGCCCAACGACCTTGCGCCATGCCCAACCGCTTTTTTAGATCGGACAGGATGCGGGCGTTGACGTTTTCTACCTGGTCGTTGGACTGAGGATGGGCCACGGAGGAGAACTTGAGGGTTATGCCGAGTTCTGAGCAGAATGTCCAGGTCTCTTCACAATCAAATTGGGGGCCATGGTCGGTCATGATGGTCATGGGAACGCCGAAGCGGCAAACAAGGTTCTTCCACAGAAAGTCGTAGACCTTAGTCCCCGTGATCTTCGCCATTGCTTATGCCTCAACCCACTTCATGAAGTAGTCGACGATGACCAGGATATACCGCACCTGACCGGGGGCCTTGGGGAAGGGGCCGAGGATGTCCATCCCCCACATTGCGAAGGGGCACGGTGCGTGGATGGAGCGAAGCGGCAAGGTCGGGGCGTGCAAGAGGTTACTGTGCTTCTGGCATCCATCACATCGCTGGACATAGTCCCTTGCGTCTTGCCGGAGGGTGGGCCAGAAGTACCCCAAGTGGGCGATCTTATGCGAAAGGGTTCGCCATCCGGGGTGGCCGCCACAGACCCCTTCATGGGCCTCATAGAGGATGTGCTCCGTCGACTCGGTCGGGACGCACAGTAGGTTGGGTTCGGCGTAGCCTCGACGATAAATGTAAGACCCGAGGCCTTAGAAGCGCTATCCCATGCCAACCCGAGGACTTCCCAGGAGGTCACCCATCCTGCTACTACTCTTGCCCCTGCACGCTTAACTTTTGAGTTCTTTGTCCTCACTTGAACCCAGAAAAGGAAGAGCTCTTGTTGACATGGGGAGCACCTCAATCCCTTATAAATTATCGGGGTGTTACAATCTCCCCCACTTAAACACTTGACGTCCTTGTCAAGGCCCAAGGACCGCCCTCCGGGCCGAGTGACCGCCTTCCGGACCAAATCAACTCATAACCCGGAGTCGGCTCTGATACCATTTGTAAGACCCGAGGCCTTAGAAGCGCTATCCCATGCCAACCCGGGGACTTTCCAGGAGGTCACCCATCCTGGTACTACTCTTGCCCCTGCACGCTTAACTTTTGAGTTCTTTGTCCTCACTTGAACCCAGAAAAGGAAGAGCTCTTGTTGACATGGGGAGCACCTCAATCCCTTATAAATTATCGGGGTGTTACAATAAAGGCAGCCACCTATGACGCAATACCACGCCGCCTGCATTTTCAGCTTCCTGGCCTGCGCGGGGTCCTCTGGGAGGACCCCGCTTTCCACATACCGTGTTATCGGGATCCTCCACGGTGACAGATAGAACCTCGTTGTTCACACTCCGCGAGAGTTTTCGCTCTACCATCACGCGGTTCCCCACTTCAAGGGGAAGGGCGAATCCTAACCTTGCTAGCGCGTCTGCCTTGGTGTTCGAGGTTCGAGGGATGGACTCTATCGCGAAGGTTTCCAGGCATGACACCAAGGCTTTGACCTTTAATCGGTACGCGGGCAGGAACCCCGTTTTGGTGTCGTACTGACCGTTGAGCTGGCGCGCTACCAGCTCGGAGTCGGTGTAGACCTTGATTTTCCGGGCCCCACTGAGGAGCGCCATCTCGATTCCCGCGATCATGGCTTCGTACTCGGCCTCGTTATTGGTGGCGTCGAAGGCGAAGTTAAGTGAGTACTCTGTCTCGATCGAGGGCCCATCGAGGAACACGCCAGCCCCACCACCGGCGTCACATCGCGAGCCGTCGACGAACACCTTCCACTCTTCCGAGCTTGTTTCTGTTTCGGGGAAAGTGACCTCCACCATGAAGTCAGCGAGGGCCTGCCCCTTCATGGCAGTTCTTGGGAGGTAGCTGATGTCGAACTCGGAGAGCTCGACTGCCCACTTCGTCTTCCGCCCGGAGAGGGCGGGCTGGTGGAGGATTTGTCGAAGTGGGAGGTCAGACAGGACCTGGATGGGGTGCGCATGGAAGTAAGAGCGCAGACGCCTTGCAGCGGTCACAACTGCCAGCGCCATCTTTTCTGCTGGGGAATATCGCTGCTCCGCGGGCTGGAGCACACGGCTCACGAAATAAACTGGGTGCGTGGCCTTTCTGGTGAGCACCGCGCTGACCGTCTCGGGGCTGACGGCCACATAAAGTTGCAAGTCTTCACCCGCCAGTGGGGGCGACAGTGTGGGGAGCTTTGTCAAGAAGGCCTTTAGCTCAGAGAAGGCGAGCTCAAGATTCTCGTCCCACACGAACTTGTCATTCTGCTTGAGAGCCGCGAAAAAGGGGAGGGATCTTTCCGCCAGGCGGGAGCAGAACCTCCCAAGGTAGTTGACAGCACCGTTAAGCCGTTGCACCTCGGTGCGAGACCGTGGTGACCTCATGGAGAGGATCGACTTGAGCTTGGCAGGGTTTACGTCGATGCCCCGTTCGCTAATCATAAAGCCCAAGAATTTTCCCGATGACACGCCGAAGACGCACTTCTCGGGGTTCAGGCTGAGGCGGTTGTGCCTGAGAGTTGCGAAGACCTCAGCGAGGTCGACCAGATGCTCCTCAGGGGTCTTGCTCATGACAACAATGTCGTCGACATAAGCGGACACGTTCCGTCCGAGATGGCTCTTGAAAACGCGGTCGACGAGGCGTTGAAAGGTTGCCCCCGCATTTTTCAGCCCAAACGGCATGACTTTGTAGCAATAAGTGCCGCGCTGGGTGATGAAGGATGTCTCCTCCTCTTCTCGCGGGTTCATCAGGACCTGATTGTACCCCGAGTACGCGTCGAGGAAGCTCAGAACCCCGTGACCTGCGGTTGAGTCAACGAGCTCGTCGATCAAGGGCAAGGGGTAGCTGTCTTTGGGACAGGCTTTGTTGAGATCCTTGAAGTCGACGCACATTCTCCACTTCCCGCTGGCTTTTTTGACAAGCACGACGTTGGACAACCACCGGGGGTATTGGACCTCGCGTATAAACCCCGCAACCAACAATTTTGCCACCTCGTCATTTGCGGCGCTTGCCCTTTCCTCGTTCATTTTTCTTCTTCGCTGCACCACAGGGCGAGTGGTGACGTCGACGTTCAGAGAGTGCTGGGCTACGGTCCGCGGGACACCTCAGAGGCCCTTCGCAGTCAAAGCGAAAACGTCGCGGGACCCTGCGAGCAAGGCTTCTAGCGACATCGCCGATGCCCCCGAGAGGCACTCCCCGAGGTAGATCTTCTCGGACTCGCTCTCGAAAGGGGATATCACCCTTCTTTCCGGCTCTGGAGTGGGGATTGTGAAATCCCGGACTTCGAGGTCGGCCTCCACCACGAACACCAGGCACTTTTGCTTCGCAGAGGTTGCGTAGCAAACGCGACCTTCCTCCTGATTGCCCTTTACCTCTGCAACCCCGCCATCGACGGGGAACTTCATCTTCAAGTGATAGATAGAAACTACCGCCTAGAACTTCATCAAGGAGACCCTCCCAATGATTGCGTTCCAAACCGAAGGCAGGCGCACCACTGTGAACTCCACCATTTCGGTCCTCCTGGTGGACCCGGTGCCGAGCGTCATCCAGAGGTCGATGAGTCCGGCCACGTCAACTTCGTCTCCCGAGAAGGAGGTGAGTTTCCCAGCCTAGGGCTTCAAGGAGGTCTCGGAGATGCCCAATTGCTCGAACGCGCCATAGTACATGATGTCCACGGAGGATCCCGTGTCCACTAGTACTCGCTTAACCATCTTTGAGCCCATCTGCGCGTGGACCACCAGGAGGTCGGAGTGTGGCATGTGAAGCCCCTCGGCATCATCTGACGAGAAGGACAAACCAACGTGGGCGCGCGAGGTTTGTGCGACGCTGAACACCGAGGGTTCATGATGGCTTTCCCTCGCGTATCTCTTCCGCTTTGCCTGGGTTGACCCAGCCGGTGATGGTCCGCCCGAGATGGTATGGATGTACCCATCGGGCGCCGTTGCCTGTCCCGACCGGGCCTGCTTCACGGGCGCCTGTTGCTCGATGTTGTTGTTGTTGTTAGCCTGGGTTTGACTTGGGCCTCGCGGCTCGAGGTTGGCTCCCGACGCGGGGTTGGCACGACCCTTTTCATTTGGGTCATATGCGGGACCTCCCTTGCCTCGGTAACCCCGCGGTCTCCTGCCAAAGCAGTTCCAGCCTCCGCCACCGCCTCCACGATTGTTGTTCCGGTTATTGTTGTTGTTGTCATTGTTCCGGCTATTGTTGTTGTTTCTGTTGTTGTTGTTGTTGTTGTTGGGGTTGTGTGCCTGCGTCACATACGCATCGCGCGCGACCGGAGCGGCCACCTTTGCCTTCCCCTTGGCCTCGGCGACAATCTCTTTGTCAGTTCGTGGTCGCGAACTCTGGTTGGCGGCATCCTCGGCGTATACTTGGGTGTCGCGCAGGTTGCCCATGAGGGTGTCGCGCACCGACGACTCGTCGACGTGCGCGATCTCCGCCACCGCGGTCGTGAACCTTGTGAAGAAAGCGCCTAAGGATTCGCTCTCCCCCTGCTCGATCCCGCGGAGGTCCCGCATGTTCTTCTTGCGCTTCCTGGAGCCGCTGAAGTGCATGACAAAGGAATCACATAGTTGGGCGAACGAGGTCACGGAGCCGACCTTCTTGCTTGAGAACCATGTCAACGCGGCCTTTTCCAAGGTGGTGGGGAAAACCCTGAATATCGCGTCATTGTAAGCGTTGACGTTCATCTGGACCGCGAAGTGTTTTACGTGCTCCTCGGGGTCCGCTGAACCGTCATAAAGCCCCATTTACGGCCTCAAGAAGCCCTTGGGCATGGGCGCGTTCCGGATCGCGTCCATGAACGGGGAGGTGATCTTGGCTTCCTCCTGATTTTGGGGCGGTGGCCTCGAATTATGCGATCAGGACCTCGGGTAGTGCATCGCGCTCCCCGCTGTTTCGGACAACTCTGGCTCATGCAGCCTCGATCGACGCGATCGGGACCGCGAGATCTGCATGGGATCTCGGGGAGGTCTCTCTGTCGACGAGCCGTTGGTGGAGGACTCGGGCTCATGCGCACGCCTAGGGACGCACGCGGGGACATACTCGGAGTGCGGCTCACCCTGGGGGGATAGGGGACG
This sequence comes from Fallopia convolvulus, assembly GCA_964016875.1. Taxonomy (NCBI): domain Eukaryota; kingdom Viridiplantae; phylum Streptophyta; class Magnoliopsida; order Caryophyllales; family Polygonaceae; genus Fallopia; species Fallopia convolvulus. Next base: position 50,638,199 of record OZ024729.1, read on the forward strand.
TACGAAGGGGCGAAAGCGGATCTATCCTAGTTGAAGTAGAAGAGATTAGATAGTAAGTTTATTAATTGAACGAAAGTTAGTTGATTTACTTGCTTTGGTTGACGAAAGTTGATACCTTTATGTGATAAAAGCATGATCTATGTGTTTCATGAGCGTTTGTATGCATGATTGTTGTTGTGGGATACCCTAAACCTTAGAATTTCTCTTCCTTGATAAAAACTCCTTGCTTTTGATTGATTGCTTGCGTGATAAGGAACAAAACTTGATACTGACTATCTCCCGTGGACGAACCTGACCTCCCTGTACTCAGCGGGGTCTTGACTTATAAATTTATTTGTTGTCAAGAAACCCTTTCAACAAATTGGAGCCGTTGCCGGGGAGATTTCAATAGTGCCAAGTTTTGTTCTTTTTACGTTTTTCGGGACTCTGCCGAGTCGGTAACGACCCCCCTAGGGTCGGTACCGACCCTGCTGGGCAACCCAATTTTCTGTGTTTTTGTTTTGTTTATTTTCTAGGTCACGGTCAGGTCGGCACCGACCCTATTTAGGTCGGCACCGACCCTATCTAGGTCGGCACCGACCCTATTGACAGGTAGTTGTTTCTTTCTTTTTAGTTTTTGTTTTACGGGATCACTCTAGGCTCGATACCGACCCTCTAGGCCTCGGTACCGACCCTCTCCGAGACCCCGTTTTGCTTTTTTATTTTGTTTTTGTTTTTGTTTTTGCTTTCAGTATATGAAAACCAAGGCCATAACTCTTAGAGATGGCACGACAGATAGCCGATCTTCGGAAGTAGATAGAGACCATTCAAGCTGAGAGAGACACTGCAGCTGCTGAAGCTGAACGTCACCGAGCGCACAGTGCCCGTCTACGAGAGCAGTTGGATGCTATTTCAAGAAACGAAGTGGCTAGTTGTAGTACTGAGGAGCCTACCGACCCACCATGGGTCAGTATCGACCCCTCTCTGAGTACAAAAATGAGCAACTTCAAAGAGGACGTGCATATCACGGAGCCTACCAACCCCCCAAGGACGGTAACGACCCACTTCTCCTCGGTAACGACCCCTTTTCCGAAAGACCCAGGTGAGTTTTCTTGTTCTTATTCAATCAATTCTGGTGATGATCGCTTCTCCATTTCTTATTCTATATTATATCCTACTGTTAGTCCTATGAAGGAGCCAAAACCTCCTTGGTTTTTGTATTTTACTAACCCTGTTGTAGGATTACCAAGTATTCTTGTGGATGATCGAGGGCCAAATATCTTGGAGAATGTTGTTTCGGCTAAGTATGGGGTCCCTCTTGATCCCAATATATTTGGATGGAAACCACCATGATTAGAGGCAAGGTAAGTACGTCGGGCTAACGACGTTAAAAATAGCGCTTTCAGGAGGCAACCCGCTTTTTGTTTTCGCTTTTAGTTTTTGCTTTCTTAGATCTTTTTGCTAGCTTTCTTTTGACTTGTTTTTAGGTTAGATTAGTATAGTAGGGATAGAAGTTTTTCTATAGTGACTCAGGTACAATAAAGAAGACGTGCTACAAAGAAAAACGATTCAAAGACACTCGATGTTGAGCGCAATAATGAGCAATCGGTGTACGAGCAACAGGCTCGGTACCGACCTCCCTAGGGTCGGTACCGACCCCTACAGAACCGAGAGACTTTCAAACTCCTCAATGCTTAATGGTTTCAAGCAGCTTCAGTTTTATTTTGTGAGTTCCCTTTTCCTTATTCTCTTTATATTTTTATGTTTTAAACAGTGAGGACACTGTTTGGTTTAAGTATGGGGTATGGGAAAAGGTAACTCAGTTTTGTGTCAGTTTTTTGTTTGTCTTTGTTTGTGTTTTTAGGATTGATAATATTCCACTTAGATGTCCTATGATATGCTTTAACTTGCTTGATCATGTAATTCCATAACATGTTTGGAGAGCTTTGCCTGAATCATGTTGAAAATTTGTTTTTATGTGGATATTTAGCATGTGATATAATTGAGCACATATGATCTTAAGTAGAAGTGACTGAAATCCAACAAAATCATTACCTTGTGAGTTATTTTTGGCCTTATAGGGAGAACATCAGAAATCCCTCTTCTTTTCTTGTGTGATTTACTCTCCTTATGCATATTTCTCTTGTCATTGATATAGTTATCTATTTCTTGAGACCTATATGAGATATTAGTTCATTACATGTGAAATCAGATGATAGAGAATTTATTTTTCATAAGCCCTATTAATTCTTTTTACCTACCTTATGCATTATCCTCTTTTTGAAACCAATTTGAGCTTAAGCCTTTTATTTTTAGCTCCACAAAATTATTCCCTAGCCGATGTAAGCTTGACCGTATCCGGGGATTAGGACTTAGTATTGGTTGTTATGATTTTGTTGAGTGAGTTGTATTGGTTCAAGTGTGGGGTAATATGGGTTGGATGGTTAAAAGATCTTGCAGTTTATCATGTAAGAAGAGTTTGGTTCTCTGAATGCACTTACAAAAGAAGTTGAAAGTTAAAAGAAGAAAAAATAGTACAATCAGAACTCGTTACCAACTCTGCAGGATCGGTACCGACCTTCCCAGAGAAAAAAATGAAAAAAATCAGAAGGGGAGAAAATGAAGAAAGAGCTGAATAGTGATAATGTGCATGAGCCAAATTTCCTTGTTATTTTGTAAGCAAGATAAGTTGGGATAAAAGGGTTAATGAGAGTTTTTGTTCTTTAAAGTTTGAGTGAGTTTGGTTATCTTCTATGAGAGTTTTGGAGATGTGTGAGTTTTTAGGAGTCTTTGATTCCCGGATTAGTTAGCACCACATAGCCAAAATATTTTCCACGCCTTATTGTTATTACCAAGCCCCATTACAACCCGGCCGAATGGAAACTTCTATGAAGTTCTTCATTGAGCCTAAGTTCTCTTGATGTTTTTTTATATGTTTTGACATCTCGGGTGGAGAGTTTGGTGATATAAGTAACAATGACTATGTTGATTTTTGTATTTTGGATTGAGTTGAGAGTTGTTATTTTAAAGCCCAAACACTTGAGAGTTGAGAGAAACACATTACCCTTGTGAGGTTGGATTTTTGGTTGCTTTTGCTTGAGGTTGCTTATATATGTGTGATGACGTTAGATTCACTTGTCTATCTATTTCTACTTGTGCTTTGATGTTGCTTTTTGATGAGGGCATTGACTTGATATATGTGTTGATGGTTTTGGTTGATGTCTTGTTTATTGCTTGAGGACAAGCAAGTCTAAGTATGGGGTATTTTGATGTCCGCCTTTTTAGTCATGTTTTTAGGGTGTGTGTTTTAGTGTGTTTGAGTCTTTTTCTTTAGTTTTGTGTTTTGTTTTGAGTCATTTGTGTGAGTTTTCGTATTTTCATGAGATATGGAGTCTACATAAGCTTTGGTGGTGTTTTGTAGGTTTTTAGAAGCTATTTGGAGCACTTTTGAGGAAAAGAGCAAAACCGAAGAGAAGCACTTAAGGAAAAGCTCAAGGAACGAAGTTCATAAAGTCATTGAAGATCAAGTTTGAGCTTGGAAAGAGATAGAGAATTTCGTTACAAGAACATAGGAAAAAGAATCGAGTCAAACGGAGTTGTAACGAATCTTCTACGCAAGTCTTACTCAAGGCTGTTCGAAGTGCAGAATGAGGTCGGTGACGACCCACTTTGGGTCGGTGCCGAGCTACCCCGAGAGTAGCGGAGATCCGAGTCGGTGCACTTAATGGGATTTTATCCTATTTCCTTTTATGTTATTAGATAGATAGAAGGAATATATCTTATTAGAAGATTTATTTCCTTATAGATAGATTTAAAATAGAATAGTTTCTCTATAAATACTCTTGTCTACCCTTTAATTTTCTCGGCACAATCAATTGCCTTGGAGGGCAAGTGAGGGGGGCGATCATTGGAGTTAGAGGAGGAGAGAAGAGAGAGAGACGTGTGGAAGAGAGGAGAGACGTGTGAGAGGAGGGGCGAGAGAGAGAGTAGGGTTTGTGGAGAAGAATTATTGTTTGGATTCAAAGTTGTAAGCTTTCCCTTTTATTTAATTTAGTTGTTTGTTTTTTAATTATGATTTGTGAGTAGTTCTCCTCTCTAAGGTTGGGGTTAAACCCAACAATGGTTGTGCATGCTTGTTCATGATCGTGTTTTGATTATTTTTATTGCATGAATCTTCTCTCTTGTTCTTAATCCTTGAAACGAAAGTTGAAAGGAATTTCTCATTCATAGTTAAAGCGAAAACGGAAACCTTGAATCAGAAAAGTCAATTTAGGGTTTTGAAGCGAAAGCGGATCTATCCTAGTTGAAGTAGAAGAGATTAGATAGTAAGTTTATTAATTGAACGAAAGTTAGTTGATTTACTTGCTTTGGTTGACGAAAGTTGACACCTTTATGTGATAAAAGCATGATCTATGTGTTTCATGAGCGTTTGTATGCATGATTGTTGTTGTGGGATACCCTAAACCTTAGAATGTCTCTTCCTTGATAAAAACTCCTTGCTTTTGATTGATTGCTTGCGTGATAAGGAACAAAACTTGATACTGACTATCTCCCGTGGACGAACCTGACCTCCCTGTACTCAGCGGGGTCTTGACTTATAAATTTATTTGCCGTCGCACTTTTTAGTCGGGTTTTATGGGTAGTTTTCTAGCTAGGATTGAGTCTTTTTCTAAGTTTAGTGTTTTGTCTTGAGTCATTTGTGTAGGTTTTCATATTATCTTAAGATATGGAGTCTACATAAGTTTGTTTGATGTTTTGTAGGTATTTGAAGCGTTGAAGAGGAGATGTTTAGGTTTTTCAAGCTTTCTAGGAGGTGATGTTCAAGCGGTCTTGTGGTGATGTTGATAGAAGAGTGAGAGTCGGCGCAATTGAGGATTCCGATTTGAAGATTTCAAGATCAAGGTGCTTATGAAGGAGCTAAAGGAAGTTTTAAGAAGGCCAAGAGCGATTAAAGAAGAAACATTGAAGAAGAACCAAGCTTTGGAGCAAGTTTTGAGCGAAGAAATGAAGAAATCAAGTGCAGCCAATGGTCGGAGACGACCTCCATATGGTCGGTGATGACCCAATCCATGTATGGCGGATTTGTTTCTTGCGTTTTAAGCTAGGTTTAGTAAATGTTTTATTTATGGGCCTTTTTAAGATAGAATTTAGTTTCCTTATAGGTATATTTCCACTACTATATAAGGATTGCTAGGGTTTTATTCTAGGGGACGTTTTTAGAGAGGAGATTCTAGGGGACGTTGGAGACGTTATTTTGTGGAAGACGGAACGAGTTGCAAGTTTGATTTCTAGGTTATCTTATTCCAAGCTCTTGGACAATTTTAGAGAGACTTGGAGGTTTGCTTGAGATTGTAAGTTTTCTTTTAATTGAAGTTTGTTTGGATTCGAATCATGTCTTCTCTTTCGTATATGATTATTGATTGTGTCATGGATCGTGAGTAGTCTATTTTCTAGGGTTAGGGTGAAAACCGACGAGTTGTGCATGATTAAAGCATGAATCTTTGATTGATCTATCCTTTTGAATCTCTATCCTTGTCTACTTGTTTTCTATCAATTCCTTAATGAAAGTTGAGGCATGTTCAAGTTTATGATTGAATTGAAGGATTGAATTGTGAATTTGGATAATACTTGGTTGAAAACGAAAGTTGAAACTTTTAGAAACAAGTAGGGTTTGCAAGTTTAGATCTTTATGAAAGTTTAGATTTTTACTTGATTGTTTGTGACGAAAGTCATTTATGAGATTATTATGGGATGATTTTGATTCATGTTTGCATGCATAGCTTGTTGTGGTGAATCCTTTGCTCTAGATCTCTTTTAATTTGGTTTTCGAAGTTTTCTAGTTACCCGGATAGGTCGGTTACGACCACTTTCAGGTCGGGGCCGAGCTCCTAGTTCCCTTAGTTTTTCTCATGCGTTTGTGTTGAGTGGTTGGTCGGTTACGACCTGTTGTGGGTCGATGCCGAGCGTTTGATTTTGTGTTTTGCTTTGCTTTGTTCTCTTTTATTAGGAGTAGTAGCTAGACGTAGATTCTTCTATCTCCCGTGGACGAACCTGACCTCCCTGTACTCAGCGGGGTCTTGATTATAAATTTATTTGTTGTCAAGAAACTCTTTCAACAATGAAACCCGAAATGAAAGGCTCGCTAGAAGACAAGAAACGAGATTATTATATTCGAAAGTGCAAACACTTGCTTCTTTATTTATGATTTTCTTTACAGCGAGGTTTACAGGCCCACGAGGCCAACAGATTATTTGAGAATTACACCCTTCACATCCTACGATTATCCGAGATCTCGACCTAACAATGTCCGAGATCCCCCAGTGGCCAGCTAGCTCTAAGCGTCACTTGTCGGTCCCTTTGAGCGAGGTTGGGTTGCGGAGTCTTTGATGTGAGGTAGAGCGAGGTGTAAGAGGCTTGCGAGGTGGTGTAGCGAGGTCTTTGATGTGAGCGGAGACTCTGTGAGACTTGAAGTCTTTTTGTGGACTTCGCTTGTCTATTGCGAGGCCTTTTAACGGTGTTCCGATCACGTCGATCTTCAACGAGCAAGAAAGTTCTTGAGTTCAAGATGTTTTTCGACCCCTTTTCCATTCGAGAATCTCCTCTATTTATAGAGGACTGGGGAGTCGAGTTTTGGTTGTTTGTCCGATGTGGGACGCCCGAGATCAAGGGCTCTGATTGGCCTAGAGGCGAGGCCGTCGGTGATTGGCTCGAAGAGCGGCGTTCGCTGAGTGGTCATGGTGGGCGGGCGCAGGTAGAGTCGGTTACGAGGTCGAGACCTCGCTCCGAGGTCGAGGGGGATCTCGTGGGGTAGGAATTTTGTTAAAATAAGTGGGTATGGTTGTGGGTCCCAGGATCATCCTCGGGGGTCCCTTTGACCTGGTTTGACCCTCATACCTCGGGTCCACCTCTTGCTTCGCTATTCTGAGCATCATCATTTTCCATTTCCTATTTGCTATATTTCGTTTACTTGTTTTTCGAGGTTTATCCACACTTATGTTTTCCTCATCTTCCGCCCACAATTTAGCCTTTTCCCAGTTTGTAATTTGGGTTCGGATATATCTTGCTAAATCAGGTATACTATCGCACTGGTTTTGCTGGAATGTTAATTTGTTTCGTTGATGCCAAATGCACCACCAAATAACTGCTAGCTCCGTGAACTCTTTTTTCCCTAGAATTTGTTTAAACTCATTCATAAGAATTCTTGGTGTTTTGTTGTTGGAATCAACTCCTCGAATCACCTGAGCAATATTTGGGTTTACTTTATTTGTAATATATATCATGTACGGGCACTGAGTAAGTTTATGATTAGTGTCTTCATTGGTACAGTCGCATAATATACATCCACCAAGAGTGACCACATTCTTTTCGCGTAATCGCTCTTTCGTGGGGAGACCATTATTGTCTATTTTCTATAAGAAATTCTTAACTTTTGGGTATGTGTCCATTTTCCATATCCAATTGTTCAGGCTTGAAGTTTGACCCCCCATGTTAGTTATTAACTCAATCGTCGAGGCTGTGGAAAACCACCCATTTTTGTTAGGTGCCTAGTTGAGCCGATCTTGTATGTAGTTATCCGGGATCGGGGTTGTTAGAATTTGGTCAACTATATGTTCTAGCAAGATTTGTTTTAACTCCTCTTCCTTCCATACTTTGTCATTCGATATCCAATCTGCTACTTTTGATGTTTCATTAATAGTTGATGGATTTTTAGCATGGGGGTATAGGGGCCTTTCAAGGGTCCAACTATCATACCAAAAATTAATCGTTTTTCCATCTCCTATTTGCCATATTAGACCTTTGCAGGAATGAGTTTTTTCCATTGCCACGATGTGTTTTGTTTTGGTTTATATGTAAAAAGATTGTCGTTTCTAAAATATTTTTCCATAACAATTCTTACCCAAATATTATTCGGCTCTGCTAAAATTTTCCATAAAAGTTTCATTTGCAATCCTTAGCCAAATATGGTGATGAAATACAGATTTGTTAATTTTAAACCTAAAAAGATTGATTTTTTTCTATTCTTAGCCCCAAAATAATGTGAACTATATACATTGAACGTATTAAATGGAAATTTTATATCCTGATATTTATATAATCGTGGTGTTGCGTCAGGGTGTTCAGTATTTCAGTTCATAAACTCTCAATTGCCCAATCCCTGTCTGTCTACTGTAGTGTTTTTCTTGCACATATTCGACTCCCTCCCTTCCTCTCCCTCCTTCCATGGCCGTCTGTACAAGCTCTGCTCTGAAAGCACAAGCCTCCTCCTCACCTCTCTCTCAATCCCGTTTGAGCACCTTCAACTTTTCCGATTTGCCTTCAAAATCTCTGAGAGTTGCACAAAAAACTCTCCCTCGGCGCCCTTCGATTTCCTGCGTAATGACCCGGGAACAGTTGGGGGCGGATCAGGAAACGGGCCTTCTCCAGCGCCCCGATTCCTTTGGGAGGTTCGGCAAGTTTGGGGGAAAGTATGTTCCGGAAACTTTGATGTCTGCTCTCACTGAGCTGGAATCGGCCTTTCATTCTCTCTCCAAGGACCTCGAATTTCAGGTTATTTTCTTCCCTTTTAGTATTGGGTTTATATTTCTATTGACGGTTTCAGCTACGTCAATGTAAATTTTAGTGACTAGGGTTTAATTTCTCTGTCGATTTTAGTTCCTCCTTTGTTTTTTTTTTTTGGGATACCATTTGTTATGAATGCAGTTTTCTAAGTCGGTGAGTTATTATGTGTTATGGGGAATGATGTTGGGTTCGATTTCTTTCCTGACTTTCAAGCTCTATTTCAACTCACCCTTGGAGCATTTGGGATTATGCAGTTCAATTGTTTTGTTGATTGCAAGTTGATGATTTTTGCCATCATGTTTGTGTGATTGGGGATGAAGTTCCTGTTTTGATTTGCATTTGTGAAATGAATTTTAGATATTGCCTTGACCACACATGATTCCAAGGATTTGGTGGTGGGCCTAATAATGCAAATTCTGTGTGGTGCTTGCTGCCTTTGGTTCAGATACGCTATAATAAATATGATATGCATTTCAGATTTTGGTTATTTTTATTTGATTGTTAAATGTTTAGACATCAACTTTCCATATTGGCTGGACAGCATTAATTTCGTCCATGTATGATTCCATCCATGTTTGATTGTATCAACTACCATCACCTCTAGCATAAGATTCTTGCTAGTTGCTACCCTATCATCCATTCATCCCTTGTCCCCTCCCTTACAAAGTCGCAATTTGAAAATAAATACCACTGACCCACTTAGACTTCACAATTCGCCTTGTGCTGCAGTGTGATTAATGTAAACAACTAAACAGCTTGTTACTCCATATGATTTTTTTTAGTAGGTTGGTATCCAAATAACAACCTTGAGAGTTCTAGCCACCATGCCCTTCCATCACACTTTAGAGATATGAGATGCCTTGTTTGTTTGTTTTTCAAATTTGTCTTAAATTTACTGAATTTCATCTATTTGCCATAAGAATCAACCATGTTTTTATACCAGCTTGTTATGTTATTGGTTCTTGTCTTTGAAGTTTGAGCTGATGTTTATTTCTATTGCGATGCACATATATGTGCAATATTTAGGTGAACTTGGGTACTTCCAAGGTATAACCATGATTTGGGGGGGGGGGGGGGGGGGGGGGGTCTAACCACTTGCCCTGACACTAAAAAAGAGGATCAAGAATCGGGCCATTATAAGTCCTTCCTGTATTTCTTGTTTTTGCAATGCAAGTGATTACTTGTGCATAGGATCTTTTTGTTCCTCTTCTGGATTATTCAACTCAACAACACTCGTTTTTGACAAAAGAAAGTTACCAAATGCAGATTGAACTTGATGGAATACTGAAAGATTATGTTGGAAGAGAAACTCCCCTTTACTTTGCAGAGAGGCTTACAGAGCATTACAAGCGTCCTAATGGAGAAGGGCCACTTATTTATCTCAAAAGGGAAGACCTGAACCACACCGGGGCTCACAAAATTAATAATGCTGTTGCTCAAGCATTGCTTGCAAAGAGGCTGGGAAAGACACGAATTATTGCTGAAACTGGAGCTGGCCAGCATGGAGTTGCAACTGCTACAGTTTGTGCTAGGTTTGGCTTGCAATGCATAGTATATATGGGGGCTCAAGACATGGAAAGACAGGCCTTGAATGTTTTCAGGATGCGGCTTCTTGGAGCTGAGGTTTGCGTGCTTTGTTATTTCTGCTCTCTTTAGCATTACATGACAAGTCAATTTCTGATTCATACACAAACCAAAGATGCATCATTTTCTTTCCTTTTCATGCATGATTAGCTGCTTTAATAGTTTATGACCTTATCAGTTGCTTCTAGTACCTTTTGTGCATGTTAATTTTATATGTATATATGCACCATTTGTTCTGAATTGCACTTGACATACCAATTTCTGTAATGTCTGGCTGTTTTGACCTTTCATGATATAGGTGAGACCAGTACATTCTGGTACTGCCACACTTAAAGATGCTACATCTGAAGCGATACGTGATTGGGTGACCAATGTCGAGACCACCCATTACATTTTGGGTTCAGTTGCAGGTCCCCATCCATACCCCATGATGGTCAGAGAGTTCCATGCAGTAATTGGTAAAGAAACAAGGAAACAAGCTCTTGAGAAATGGGGTGGCAAGCCAGATATACTAGTTGCATGCGTTGGAGGCGGTTCTAATGCCATGGGTCTCTTCCATGAGTTTGTTGATGATAAAGAAATCAGGTTGATTGGTGTTGAGGCTGCAGGCTTTGGCTTAGAAAGTGGCAAACATGCTGCCACTTTGACTAAAGGAGAAGTTGGCGTTCTTCATGGAGCCATGAGTTACCTTTTGCAGGATGATGACGGCCAAGTTATAGAGCCTCATTCAATTAGTGCCGGGTAAGTTATTTCTTCTCTTGATTTTTTCATTTTGCAGATTGATGATCATTTATCAATTAATTGTTTTATTATCATTTTTTTCTGTAAAGCCTGGATTACCCTGGCGTTGGACCCGAACACAGTTTTCTCAAGGACATCGGGCGTGCTGAGTACTACAGTATTACGGATGAAGAGGCTTTGGAAGGTTTGTAGAACCTGAAGTTTATACCTTTCCTGTTGTGAATCTCGTAGCCTTCAAATCTAGGGCTCTTTTGATCACCAACCAAACCTGAGCATTTTTTGTCAGGTTGGTACTGGTGGATTAACTACGGATTGTCACTATGGGATGAATCCTACAAAAATAAAATATCAATCGGAAAAAGAATAAAATTTGAGCCGTTTGATCATATACTAATTCAATCTATAGAGTTGAATCACAACTCTACTGGATCCCACTCCTTTGTCATAAGCTCAATTTTTATCTTACTACATATTGACTTGTAATGCAGCATTCAAGAGGCTATCTAAACTTGAAGGCATAATTCCTGCTTTGGAGACGTCTCATGCCTTGGCTTATCTTGAGAAGCTGTGTCCAACTCTCTCAGATGGTACTAGAGTTGTGCTGAATTGTAGTGGCAGAGGGGACAAAGACGTGCAGACTGCAATCAAGTACTTGAAGATGTAGAGCCGGTGGCGTTTTCTTGCCATCTTGGTCTTTGGTTACATGAAAGCATCTTGTCTCTGGATTTCTAGTATTACCTACTGTAATTCTGTTGTCGAAATTTTGATTATTACTAGTCATGATCGAAGTCTCACAAGTGCAGGCTGGATCAAAGTCCCTTTATAGAGAAAATTGATTGTTTTACAGACAAGTATAAGCCGGGCCTGTATGGACATTATGTGGAATTGCAGAATAAGAATAAGTCTTTTGGAAACTCAATATTTCTTTGAAGTCTAATATAATAGACTAGCTTTGTCTTTTGCTTTCAACCAATTAGGGTCTTGTGCATTCATGTTGAGTGGTCACTAGTTCAAACCTTCATACATACCTCATTTTCTTGCACAAAATGGTTATTCTGGGTGCAAGTATTAGAAGATTCTCTTAAACAAAAACTTCATACATGGCTCATGTTCACAATTCATCTTATAAAATTAACTGAAGTTGTCTATAATTCAACATGGCCTCTCAAGACTACAAAATTAGCACCTTCATAAAAACAAAGAGTACAAATACAGCTTCATTGCCGGATCTACTCTTATCAAAATTCAGCGGTTGTGGAAACTTGGACACTTCTCTCGTCAGCTGCCACCATCTTTGCCTCGGTTTTAGATAGAAGATGTCAATACTTCTAACTCTACTATTATTGATCAATACTTTATTGCTTTGCCTGGAGGATCAATTTGAGAAAAATCAAAGGAAAGGGTCAAGCAGGAAGCAGAAGCTAAGGCAAATATAGATTGAAGCTTCACTGGGCAAAGTCTTATGTCATTCGCAAATCGATGAGTAATCTCTTACATGTTTTGCAAATTAAGCATTAAGTATCACTTAGAATGAATGAAAACCAATTTCATTGATGATTAGGGAGATAGTTACCCGTGAGTACAAGAAGGTTCCAAAGATAGCAATGGCAGCTCCAAGCGCGTTAACTGGCTGAATGGGGGTTTTGAATATGATGATGGAGGAGACGATCACTGATATGCGTTTCATTGTGTTGCCAATGCTAAATGTCAAGGGAGAGATTTCATCTAGTGACATGTAGGACACTTGATTATAGAGGTGGTAGAATACACTTTGGGCTGCAACCCACCTGCCACAAAATTTTCAAGCACACTTGATAGAAATGCTAGAAAAAAAAAAGAGACAAATGGTATAACAATGATGCTAGAATATAAGGGTGCGTTTGGATTATGCATTATAATGCCTTCTAAAGCATGATCCAAACGCATCCTAAAAGATCAGCTATGTATTATTCATCATTGAGAAAGCCTTATAATGCTTTGACTTGTCCCAATACAGTTATGTTTGGACTTTGAGGTTTCAGCAAACACAGAAGCATTATCTGTCAATTTTACTATAATGAATGTACAAAGAAGCATATATTTTGGAAATGCCAATGTGATTACCAAACAAAGTTGGGTCCAATTTCTGAAAGAGCCTTGTGCCATCCAGCTGTCCACATCCGAGGACCCTCCACAGCAATTGCAAATGGTGTAAGAATCACCAAAGACAGCATAGAAAGGCAGGCATAGTAATTCATTCCGCTGACCGACTTCCCTTTCATTCCCCTCTTTGAGAAGATGTTGCGGAATACGAATGCCACATTCGATATCATAGCCCCCATAAATCCTGAGAAGAGTCAGCAATGGAAGTCAGGACTCCGAAAGCAAATGTAAAACAAGCATTCATATAGCCTAATCATGACTGGTAAGTTACCAGTCATGTTGAAGTTTAGCTCAGTGAGGGCAGCAAGACCACAACCACCAATGATTGGAACAAGGGACCAGTATACACCAGCTGGGAACGTTTCGCCCAACAAAAACCTCGATACCAATACGCTCAAGGCCGGTTCACCACTCTTGATGATATGAGTGAATGACACTGCAACTTTTGACATACTCACCGTGGCAGCCACATGTCCAATTGTATGTGCAACAGCTACCTGCCATTAACAAAAACCTCAAGCATCATCACTGTTATTGCATAACAGATTCATTTTTGAAGAGAGATGGTCAAATATTTAACCAACTATTGTGATTGATCCAAACTACTAAAGAAATGCTAATTACTTACAGGGAAAAGGGTCTTCCAAAACTCAAAATCAGTATTTGGTGGTTGAGCAATCTTGATTGTCCATGAGGCCAACATGATAAAAGACCCAGTTGCAAGAGACAAGTTGATGTCAACCAAGGATATGGGAAGACATTCAACACCTTCTTATTGTATATATTGAAAACCACATTCAAAGCCCACCAAGTAGCAAAGTAAATCCCAATTTTGATCTTTTGAGCAGCCTCAGAAGATCTCTCTTCATGATGCTCCACTGTTGGATCAAAGGGTTCTGGTCGATCTGCCTCATAGGCCTCACATTTGTTCATAGGCTTCCTCTCTCCCGACCCATCTATAAACTCAAAAGCCTTAACCTTTGAAATGTGAAGTGGTTTGAAGATTGGAAATTTGGGGTTTGGGCAAATGGGTTGTTTCAAAACTATGAATTGTGAATTGGATATGTGAGATTTTGGCCGTTGAACATTAGAATTGGAGAAAGTGACTGTTGGTTGCTTCAAACTAGTGATCATCATTTTGAATGAGGGATCAAAGTGGTTGCTAATTCTTGCTCTTCCTAAAGATGATATGATGATTAACCAATCAATAAACACAGAGGTTTTATAGTGGCAATAGTGTTTGGATCAATCAAAGACATAAAAACTGATCCTTGACGATTTTCTTTCTACAATAACGTGATATATAGGAAGAAAGAATTGTCAAGTAAAAAAGAAAGAGAATGGAGTATGGGAGATTTCAACGTTAAAATGTCCAACAACGTGTTCAAATAGGATTAAGGCATAAGGCATAAAAAAAGCAAATCAGAGCATCATAAAATATTGCTTTTTTTAACTCCATATTTAATGACAATCTTATATATTTGCCTTTTTTTTCTCCTACATTTCGGTCATCTTATACATTTCTTCTTTTTTTTTTCAAATTGTTTAAAATATTCAGATTGAGACTCTTTTTTTTGTCGAAAGATTGGAACTCATTATGCATACGTTCTTATCTCTCACGGCCTCATCACAACTCTACTTTCTGTTTACTTGTATTTCCAAGATTTTTTTGTTTATGAACTTATTTTTCCAAGAATTGTCAGCTTGCTATTATTGTATTTTTTATTTTATAACACAAGTTCTCTTGACTGACAGCTAAATGCATGTTAAGATTTGTCTGCTTGTTATGATTGTATACGTGCTTTCCCAAGGTTTTGGTTTTGTGCAGGATAAGCTGGGATTTGTGAAATGTAATAGATAGTGTTTGTATCAAACTCAAATTTGATCACATATAAAAATCTCTGTATAAAAAAAACTTCACATCACTAGTTTTCAAAACTTACATTTGATTACATCTGTAAATTTAATCTGTTTAGGAGTCATATCCAACACAAACCATTTAAGGAATTTACATACCAGAAACCTGGCATTATAGGGTAGCCATTCTTCGCCTTCAAACTTTGCTTATATAAATATGATTTCAGACAGCATATGCTTCTAACTTGCTAGACTCTTCATTTCTCCTCCATCCTGAGTTGTCTGGTCAATTGAGATTTCTTCAAGATAGACAAACACTTGGGCACTCCAGTAAGCAGAAGAACCTAATCCTGGGAGTGAGGTAAAAAACAATTAGAATAGTCATTCTAGCATGAACATTTAAAAGATGAAAAACAAAAAAACAATTAGACTCACATTGTGTAATATTAAAGGTATGAGAATGGGTGTACATTCAAGCATTTGTAAAACCATTGACCTCATGCTTACTGTCATTCCAATCAAAGAAAATTACCTAACACTACCTATACCAATTTTGGTGCATTCTAACTAAATTCAGTTATTATTGTCACATAGCTGAATTACAGTTTTTCTTGGGTCTATCCGGCGTACCCCCTTTCCCTTGGGCAGGGGTACCCCCATCTTGACCCCCCAGATTCCTCTGCAGCGGAGTCTCATTGGGTCAATGATGATGATGATGGTATCTTGAACTTGTCATACCCTTGCTGTCTTCTTTCACAAAGAACTTGAAGGATCTGCAAGTAGATAGATAGAATTATGCTAGTGGAAGTAGAAAAAGAAGAGCAGGCGAGAAATGGTAGCAGATTATCACATCACTAAAAGAAAGCAAACCATGCTCACCTCCATGGTTGGTCCTCTAGCAAACTATCAACAACAGGTTCCTTAAGAGTAGGGCAGCCTCATGTGAGAGTCTTCAGAGCTTATCATTACAAAAGCATGCATGAACAAGATGTCATGGTAATATGATATAATTGGAATAGTCATTCTGATTACAAATAGAATCAGAATATTCAGCATCCTAAACTCCAACAATCACAATAGTCTTCAGGTTTCAGGACTCCATAGCTGGCTTAGTTGAAAATCTGAAATCACCTACAAAACATAATGAGTTTAAGATAATGCTTGAAAAAAAAAAATCTAGTCTAGAGCCATTTATTAAGGTAAAAAAATATGGCATGTTTAAACCATGTCCTCCAAATGAATCCCTAGAAAGTTTACCGTGTAAAAGAAACAGACAAGTGCTTAGTCTTTTACACTCAAACAGTTTACAGCTGTTCAGTTCAACACTTTAACAACCATTTCCTTGTAAAGACACGAAGCCCTTACTTTATCACCCTTCTCCAAGTGACTCGTGATCAGCAATTTGTACATGGCTTCAGTTGGCAGTAAAGCTCGAGCTCTCATGATAGTAAAATACTTCTCAGCATCATTTACTCTCCCATGCTCACATAGAACTGACATCAGCAACATAAAAACTGGCAAGCCTGGGGACAGTGACTTGAACTCCATTTCATAGTAAAGTTTCAAAACCTCCTCAACTTTCCCTGTGTCCCTATAACCTTCAATTAGATGAGAGTATGTAGTCTCATTAGGAGAAAATCCTTTATCTAATAATAGAGTTAAGATTTTATTGGCCTGCTCAACATCCCCAGCTTCACAGAGCCGTCTCACCAACTCATTGAAAACAGAAGAGTTTGGAACCATACCCTTCTGTATCATTTCTTCACAAATCCTCAATCCATCTGTTGATTTTCCATTCCTAGCACAAGCTGTTATAAGAAAACTGTATGTCTCATCGTATGGGCTGAGATTCATGCTTTTCATTTCTTGAAACAAGTTAATTGCATCTTCAACCATTCCCTCCTCGCAATAGGATTGAACAAATGCAGTATACACAAAAGGGTTTGGACTAAACCCTCTTTTAAGCATTCCCTCGAATACTTCTCGTGCAGCCTCCAAATTTCCCATACGAACCTTCGCATAAACGATCAAAGAGTAACAAACAGTATCCAGGATCATATTCTTCTGCATCAGCCTCTTCAACGCCAATACTCCCTCTTCAATCTTTCCATCTTCCAACATTCTAAGTACAAGACTAGTATTGACAACCACCATTGGAGGGCAATTTTTCCCATGAATCCGACTGGTTATATCTACAAACTTCTGCAACTCCCCTGCCTTGCACAATGCTTCAATCATGATCTTCACCGTGGCCTCATTCCCATACACTCTCCTTTCAATCATAAACCCATAAACCCTCCAAATCAAGCCACTCTCACAAGACTCTGACTTCTGAATCACATGAAGCAGCGTGTTGAAACTAATTAGGCTAGGGCAGAAGCCATGTTTATCCAAGTAAACACACAACTCAAAAGCAGAATCAATCATTCTCAGCTTGCTATAACACTGCACCACCAAATCAAACACAAATGGGCACGATTCTGCAGCCTTGTAAGTGTCAAGCAAGCAAGCAACAACGAAAAACTCGGACCCACATCCCTTTCGCCGCAAAACGGATTCAATTAGAGCGCGGGCATCATTGATCAGGCGAGCATTTACAGTGATGTGGATGGCAATGGAGTAGGGTTTGATCTTATGCTCGAAATTCTTGCAGTGAGCGGACCAGTGGAAGAAATTCAGAGCCCTTTTGGCCTCTGCCGGTTGCTTGAATTCGAGTAGGACTTGCTCGACGATTGCATCGTTCAAATTAACGGAACCGAAATTTCTATTCAAATCATTCCAATTAAGGCCTTGGCGTAAAGAGTCGCATAAGGAGGCAGCGATTTTGTGATCTGAGTCTACATTTGATAGGTGATGAATCCGGAGAAAAGTTGGTATTGTTGGGGATTGGATCCGGTTAGACAAACTTGGACAACTTTTACGCAAGAGGAATGCCATTTTGGGATTGAATTTTAGCATGTGTAAGAAGTGTGAATTCTGGCCTATTACCTCCGGCGAGGGCTGGCCGTGGAGCGCAGGAATGGAATTGTTCTCGGCTCTCTACTGAGGGCGATGATGGTGATGCGCAGGCGGTCGGAGCAGTCAACGAAGAATTAATCCAAGGAATTCAGCACCTTACAAGTTTGAGGTGATTTCTTACTTCCACTGCCTCTCTTCCTTTCGATCGATTGCTAATTTTCTTGTCAAATGAATTTCAATTATCATTTTCTACCCTTTTAAGGCTTTGTTTTCTATTGCCATGTTCTCTATCTTTCCGGTTATACAAGCCTCATTGTCCTGATTTTGATTGTTTATATGAAACCCTAGAAAACTCGGTTGCAATTTGATACTAATATGTCAATTCGATCTAAAGCTACCGGCAGGAATCAGCAGCTAATGATATCCCTTTTGTTGGTAATTCCCAAATTAGAGATTGGAGACACCAATTATTACGATCCCGAAAATCTGCTCTAATTCAAAGCAAATGCGGCCTTTCCCCATTTGTTGGAGTGTGTACTAACATGGTTTTGCAAGGCTTTAGTGGACATAATTGGATTTAGTGAATGAAATTGGTGTTAATTGAGCATATATTCAGCTATATGACAATAGAATTTTTACAAATGGTGAATGCATTTTTCAGTTAAAAGCCATGGCCACTCCAGGATGTTCCATTCTAGTGTCATTCCTCTTGATCAATGTCATGCTCTCACTTCAAGTAATCTATAGAGGGAAGTTGGCATCGTCCGAGTTATTCACTATTCTTGGAGGGTTCACAAGCTCTCTTCTATTTCTTCTGTCTCTAACGGTGAGTGACTGAGTGGCAAGGTGACATTCAAATTAACTGAATGGCGATTGCTGTCCTTTATACAGATACTTTTCTTTGTTGTATCAAATGACAATTTTTTTGACCATAAATTGGTTGCTTTACTTGTAGTTCATGGGAAATTTTCAGGAGACTTGTGGCATGAAAAGTGGCTGGGGCACAGGTAACCCCTCATTTGCACTTTTTCTTTGTAATCAGAAACTTTATATTCTTTTACTTGTTGTTTTGTTATTTCTCTGTAATTACATTTGCCAAATTCATTTGTTCCTTTAGATTGTTAAGAATAGTGATCTATCTGTTACTTTTTATTTGCAGTTATACTTGCAAAATTGTTTGCTCTTATTGCTGCTGGCACTGTTCATCGAGTTTGCATCACAACATGGTAGGAAAACAATTATTGATACTCTTTTTTTTTCTTTTTTTTTTTAATGTAAACGCTTAGTTCATATCTTCCTTTCCCTTCTCCCACGTTTGCTGAAATGAGATGGAATAAAAAAAAGTATCCTTTGTTCAAGTAATGCAGGCCAATGGGTGTTCGTTATCAGTGCAGTTTTGACAGATTCTATCATTACTCTAATCTGGTTCCACTACTAGCTAAAGAGTGGGCTAATAGTTATAAATGCTGTTATCAAATACACTTTAATGGTTCTTAAGAGCCTGACTTGTAAGAAAGTGGGCACTCCAACCACACTTTTATTGAAAAAGAAGACAAAATAGGCTACTGACTATGTGGTTCGAGTGTAGACTTTCTTGGGCTCATGGTGAATTCTTTTTAACTCTGTTGTTCATCATAGGATTCAACAAGCTTGTTCTTACAGCTAGCCTTTACTTCTGTAAGGTTTGGTTGAGCTTCTTTAATTTAGGTTTGGATTAAATTTATAGAGGTGAAAAACCTTGTATGACCAGTCACCAGTGACCACCCACGTTTACATTATCAGCTTCGCATGCTCAAAATGGGAGATGCATTGATACACAGAAAAAGTTACATGCTCCCTGGAGAGCAAATCAAATACATTGACATTTATTTTCTAGCAGAATGAGGTCAGATAGGAATGAGCTGTTGGATTTCAAAGCCTGTGAGAGTAAGATTTATTCACTGAACAAGTTTAGAGGAATAATGGAGACTATAGGCTATCTTGCTGATTAGACAATCAATGCACATCAACAAGTTTGTGTTTGAATTACACCACATAATAAATGAAAATGCATTATATGATGTAATCCAAACACACCCTATATGTAATGTGTACTGTTTCAATGTCCATCGGATGCTCTCACCATCCTTGCCGCCTTGTCCAGTGTTTGCCTGGGCCCTGGACCATTTAAAACTGAGGGGAAAAAATTGCACCTGAATTTCTTACAATCTGAGATACTTTCCTGTCACCCTTATTTTTTTATCATCATGCACAACTAAAAGGAAAGAATATTCTGGGTTTGCCTGACTAGATGTATAACATAAAATGTGGTTATTCATATCTTCTAATTATCCCTTTTTTTAAATGCAATTCATCCACTGATGAGGATCTTGACATTTCTTCTGAATTTGGTCATGTGCAGCTTCCTGTTTTCTGCTGCGCTGTTGTACGAGCTCAATAAGCTTTCAGCCATATCACTAACAAGAACTGAATCCAAAACAAAATGGCGCTGAGCAGATGCGCAACACTAAAACTCATCTTGCTTTTAGGTTATGCCTTACATTCTGTAGCATTATGATGATATGAGGATGTCAGTTTATCAATGCCAATATTATGGAAATTTTGTTGATGTACTTGAAGTACTTACAAGGAAAATCACTTTGGGTGACAAAAAAAAAAGGAAAATCACTTTGCGCAACACTAAGTTTTGATGCATGGAAACAAGCTCATAATTATGTGTTAAATAATTGTCCACAAGTGGATCGTTTTTTGCGGTAAGTTGCTAAATTTTAGACAAGTATTTTATCGAGTTCAAATTGTATATTGATGAAATTTTATATTTTCTTTTATACGCAGAGAATATAAAAATCTTGAAGGAGAAATCTTAGATTTTGACATATGGTTTGAACAAAGAGTAAGAATTATTTTAAACTATGAAAGGATTGGTATTTCATGATTTTTTCCATAAATTCCTGAAAAATTATTAATTATTTCTATTGGTTTTTGTTACATGAGTCAGATAAAGGAACTTTGGCAGCAAGGTGATCAAAGTGTGAATGAGGAATTGATGTGTTTGTCAAAGGGTCCAATGAAAACTGTGACTTCCTATCAAGGTTACATCATTAATGGTTATAGGTTTCATACTAAAAGCCAACAAAGAAAAAGAAAAACACAAAATAGCGGCGTAGTTGTCAAAGGAGATGATGCTAGTGATTCTAGAGATTTTTTTGGAATATTGGAAGAGGTTGTTATTTTAGAATATGATCCTTTAGGTGGCAATAGGATCCCAAAGGTTGTTTTGTTCAAATGCAGATGGTTTGATGTATATAATGATGGGAGAGGGATTAAGAAGGACAAATTTGGTACTACACTTGTAAATGTCAGTAGGAGATTACAAACAAATGAACCATTTGCTTTGGCGACACAAGTGCATCAAGTATTTTATGTTCGTACTCATAATGAAGCACAATGGAGAGTGGTGATCAAGAGAAATCCTCGTAATTATTTTGATCTTCAAAAGGCTGATCAAATAAATGACGATGAAGATAATTATGGGCCCGGGCAAGATGCACTACCTAGCATTCAAGAGGTATGTGAAGGGGGTGATGATGAGATTTCTATTGTTAGAGATGACATAGAACCTGAGTTGACTAATATTGATGAGGAGATTGAGGAGGATGAAATTGAGGAGGATGAGATTGAGGAGATTGAGGAGGAGGAGGAGGAGGAGGAGGAAGATATTTGCATGGATGAGACTGATGTCGAGGAGGAAGATGATGACTTGTAGTTGTCAAATAATTCTAAAAGACAAGCTGGACCTGGGACCTGGAGGGTTCAACTCGCTGGTGAAACCAAACGCTTTCACAATTCCTTGCTTCCAGCCTGTGGAAACATTTCAGCCTTAATGCATGGAAGTTTATACATTGTTTTTATCTTAGGTTTAGGGTCATGGATGTTTATGTTGGAAGTGCATTGAATGTCATGTATGCTAAATGTGGTAAAATTAGAGAATTTCATCTTTATTGAATGGAAAATTTGCTTGTATTCAGATTAATTGCATCTTTTACTTGTGTTCTGTTATTTGCATCTTTTTTTTGCTATAGTGGGATCCTTAACAATCCTTTTAGCCTGAGAATGTTATTTTTCTAGGTGACTTCTGGTTTAAAGGATATGGATTTTTTTGATTTTCAGCAGAACCTAATATCAATCTGCAGCAGAACTTAATTTCACTGAATTCTGTCAAACAGAACCTAAATCTGCAGCAGAACTTAATTTCACTGAATTCTGTCACTGAACTTAATTTCACTGCAGCAGAACCTAAATCTGCAGCAGAACCTAATATCATATATTTGTTGTCAATGAATTCTCTTGTATGTATTGAAGTTCCAGTTTGAGCTTCATATAGTTAATTAACAAATTTTCTGTCCAAACTTGCTTCAAGATGTGCAGAAAGCAAGTCTGCTGATTTTGCCTTAACAAGGTAGTATTCCTTGATCGTTTGTTGTGGCTCTATTTATTTATTGCAATGGGTTTAGGCTCTGTCAGACATCTTAGCCTAAAATATGCCTTGTGTTTCTCTTGATCTAATGATTTACCTAATTATTTTTGTTGAATTAGAGATCGACAACCAAATAAGATGGTGCATCAACAACAAGCTGTACAACTAGATTCCATCCAACAACAACCAGCCCCTTCCCAAGGAAGAGATTCTGAGCATAGCTACATTTCATATCGTCAACGGCGTAGAATTTCACAAGGGCAGCGACAAAATGGTTCGTACACATCATTTCTCAACATATATTCATTTGTATTAGTGATCATACCTCAGCCAACTAACATCCTTTAACAAAAAACTGATTTGGGACTTTAACAAATGCATGATAATAGTTATTTTCATATGTGGACATCTTTGACGAACGTCCTAGTTTCATTTTCCATCCACTACCTAACTAGAAATAGTTGTTCTGTTTCCATTAAGTCTGTTTTTTCTATCATTTATAGTTTGCTTTATCCATTAAGTTTGTTATTTTCATCTATTTGTGTAAGGCAAAAAAAATACACGTGGTACAAGTCGAGGTGTGAAGTATAGAGATGAGAGAGATAAAAGGCTTGGGATTAACCCCTCATGCGCCATCACTAATGACATGAAGAGAATAATTGGTCCAAATGCAAGCCAATTTATTACTGAAGTTAGTCATCTTGTCCGATCTCAGTTACCTTTAAATTGCAGGTATTAATGTAACCTCCAATATATATATTATGCTTTATTACCAACTATGTAAATTATATATTATGCAAAACTAATTTATTTTACTTAATATTTGTAGGGGATGGAATGACATGGAATATGAGAAGAAAGAAAGACTCCTAACTAGGATCAAGGTAAAGTAGTATGAACTTTATTAGTTACTTATAATGGAATGCATGGGCTGAATGGAATAACTTACACATGTTTGTAGATTGATACAACTTTTATTTATTGCTGCTACTGTGCAACTTACACATGGGTTGAATGGAATAACCCTTCATGGGCTGAATGGAATAACTTTTTTTACTGCTCCTACTATGTGTATAGGCTGAATGGAATTTTCCCGAGGGAGAGAATGTAGATGAAATTGTGAAAAAGCAATGTCAACAACTCTATCGGCATTGGCGCTATAGGTTGAAAGAAAAACATTTTACTGGATTTACCATTGCTGAAGCTATAAAAAATCGCCCAGAAGGTGTTGATCCAGACCAATGGAGATGGCTTGTGCGACAATATTGGGGGACGGAGAAAGCTAAGGTATAAGTAAAGTAAAAAATATAAGTGGATTGTCTTTCATGTTGATTTTTTTGGACTGGCAATAGAAATAATGTTGTGTCTAACTATATGTATATTAATTATAGCGTATTAGCGAGGCTAACCGATTTGCAAGGTCCAAACAAAAAGTGAAGGGCAACCAGGGATCCAAGTCGACAGCTAGAATTATGGATATGATGGTAATGTTATGACCTAGCTTTGTAATAATGTATTTATGGGTAGTGTTACTAATTAAATTTATTTTTAGCAAAAATATCAAGCTGGTACTACATCTCAAACATCAACACAAGCCACCCAAGATACTGAGGATGGAAATCAGCCTTCCCAAGATACTGGGGATGGAACTCAACCTTCCCAAGGTACTGTCATAGGATCAAATGAGCTGGAATCACCAACTGAACCTGAGTACATTAAATTGTGGGTATTGACAAAAAGGTATAAATTATTAAAGACATTAATCTTTTAGATGCTTTGATTTTCCCTTTTATGTTTAGCTTTATTATGGTATCCATTGCCTTAAATTCATCAAGAATGTTTTGACTGTATAATTTAATGATCTAGTATGAACTTATGCTTGCAATTCAATTTGCCATGCAATGAGAAGAAACCATTGCTACTTTCTGGCTACTTCCCACCTTTGAATAATCAAGCTACTTTAAATTTTCAGCTTTATTATATGCATTTTCTCTAAATTGCATGGATAATTCATGAATTGGTAATTCGACCCATCTTTCATATTTAGGCACAAGGATAATTCGTGGGACAAGGCTGCTGAGGAGAAGCTAGAAGAATTTAAAGAACTCCATAAACAACAATTAGAAATTTATGGGAGTGACAATTTGACAGTGCAAGAAGCATACTTGAAGGTCTTGGGCACATCATCAGGCTATATAAATGGTTTAGGCTATGGACCAAAACCACCTAAACGCATATCAGAGGGGAGGGCAGGTGGAGAAGGTATTGACATTGCACACCAAATGGCTCAACAAATGGAGCAAATGGAAAAGAATCAAATGGAAAGAGAATCTGAATTGAAGGGGGAAATTGAAAGACTTAAAGAGGACAAAGTTCAAATGGAAAAGAATCAAATGGAAAGGGAATCTGAATTGAAGGCTGAAATGCATAGAGAGATTGAAAAATTAAAACGAGATGCTGAAGCAAGAGAAGCAAAGTTGCACGCAGATTTTCTTGCAATGCAAGCCAAAATGGCAGCCTTTTTTGCTGCAAATCCTCAAACTTAAGGTATTATTCTGAATACAAAGCTTTCTATGCATTATTTTAACAATATTGAATTGAATGTTTTCATAAAGTTTGAGAATTATTTGATGCATAAACTCAAGTCATATGTTAGTTAGATTTTCCACTAAGTTGAAGAGGTTTAACAAATAGTTAGACTGCTGGTTTGATTTCTTACTAACTAAAGTCATATGTTAGTTATTTTCTTACCACTTCTATTTCTGGAAATATATTATATTTAGTAGTAGTTTGATGGAAAATTGCAGAATGGCTTTCTCATGCAAGCTCTCTTTGTTGATAGATCCTTGGGCCTGAAAGTGGGTGGCATCCAATTCTGCTAACAGAAAGGTATGTTCTTTTGATCTTCTAAAGGTATGTTCTCAAAGTATTCCCATTTTGTTCACACATGTTCTTTTGTTATGTTGTCTAAGACAAATGGTATTTTTGTCTTGTAAGTCTTCATGAATGAAGTGCATGTTCTAGCTGTAAGTCTTCATGAATGAAGTGCATGTTCTAGCTGTATGTGTTTGCTTTCTATGAATCTTCCTGTTGGTACAAAACAAGGTAGAGTTAATTTTGTATGTTGATGGCATGCTTGTCTTTGATTCTTAATGCCCAGTTTTCTAAAATATGGTGAGTGGGGATAACGAAAAGAGGAAATACTGTCTTTGTAAGTGGAGCAGGTGCTCACAAAAGAAGGATCAACCTTGTTGCTCTAATGTCTTTTCATTTGGTAGGAAAAAACAAATAAGAGGGATGGATTTGGTGAAAAATTTACTAAAAATTGAGATAAATTCTTATTGAGTTTTGGTGGGAAGGATAAATTTATGGAAAATCTCCACTCTTCCTTTCTTTCTCGAGTTTGACAGCATAAAACATTCGATATTATTTCTTGTGTATTTTGTAGAATTTAGGAATATATGATGTGGTTCATATGACTTTAATTATGTATAATGGTTAGACCAAATCATGTGTGTTAGTGCTAATTTCATTTGTGTATAGTGGTTACTTAAACATCTTCTTAAATTGATTTGTACCAGGTTTTGGTGGTCTTCTTGATTAGTTGGAGACATGGAAGTGGCGCTTTTGCTTTTGGAAAGTAGAAGATGTCTTTTGGTATTTACTCTAATGATATTAGTCTATTGTAATGACTATTAACTCTAATGATATTAGTCTATTTTGTAACAACTATTGTGATAACTTTTGGTATTTGGACTTATATATGCAAGTAAGTTTATCATATGATCAAGGATGTATTCTAATTTTATGTATAGAATGTGTATTATATAGGTGCAATGGGAAACAAAAATAGTTTCTATATATACCCAAAATCATGTGCGACACAAGGGCCATTTGTAGCCCAAAATCATGTGTGCGAAACAAGGGCCATTTGTAGCCCAAAATCATATGTGCGACACAAGGGCCATTTGTAGCCCAAAATCATGTGCGAAACAAGGGCCATTTGTAGCCCAAAATCATGTGCGACACAAGGGCCATATGTAGCCCCAAATCATGTGCGACACAAGGCCCATATGTAGCCCCAAATCATGTGCGACACAAGGGCCATATGTAGCCCAAAATCATCTGCGACACAAGGGCCATATGTAGCCCAAAATCATGTGCCACAAAAGAGCCTTTTGTAGCCCAAAATCTTGGGCGACATAACCAGCTTTGCGACGCCCTAAATAATGTGCTACAAAACTGCAACGCCGAAGCCCATATTGGCATGAGCGACACGAACTTATTTGTCGCCCCAAATGGGGGGCGACGCGACTAGGGCGACATTCCCGCGACAAAAATCATTGTGTCGCCTAAACCTATGGGCGACAAAAAATCGGCTTTGGGCGACAAAAATCTATGTCGTCCAAAGTCGTTTTTCTTTGTAGTGAGTGCTTAGCTGGAGTGCCATGATCATGTCTGACTAATGAATATGTTTAATTTTATCCTAAGATGATAATTGGAGAAATGTCAATGAAATTTATGCCATCTTCTGCTGTGCTTGCATCAAGTTGATTGTTTGTATTGCCATAGCAATATCTCCACTATTCTTAATTTCCTTAGGCTATCGATACGAATTTCTTGAATGTATAAAGACATTTTAAAGCATGAATGTATGTGTAAAAAGACATCAAAGAGATTCAAAGAACACACCCTAGCATACACACTGATACCAAATCTCCACACAATGCCATTAAGAGCCTAATGCTACTTGGCACCTTCATCATACTAGCTAACTGCAATGGGTACAAATATTGTATTATATATAATGCATTTTTCCATGTGATCCAAACGCACCTTAAACTCTTAAAGGCTTAAACAGTATCAACGGGTGGCTTATAAGTTAATGCCTCATGAATTTATGAATACCACCAACCACTGATCCTGCACCTACTGCTATGGAGATAACAAGACGAACACCACTTAAAATCTGAAGAGCCCACCACTTTGAGCTCCACTTTTGTATATCCTTTTACTAATATACATCTCCACAGGATAGTAAATTAAACTGTCATGGCCAAAATCCCAAGCCCGGCCACATCTTGAAACGGGAAGAGGATCGATAATGTAGTTGTTGTGATCACAAAAGTTGGCCACCAAACTAGGCTGAATTACTTGTGTTTGTAGTACTCCTTGCAGCAGGGTAAGGGCTTTCATTTCCTTAGTGATTGATTTTCATTCTGCTTAATGAACCTGAATGGTTGCCTAACAATAAGCCTGGTATGCTATGATTAGGTGAACTACAATCAATTATGAACATGAGACCATAAAACATGTACTTGTCATACTAATATATGAATATATGCGACTTATACATGACATGAACTTCTAAAACATGAACCTTGCATAGTAATATATGGCACGTGATGGAACACGAATAATTAGCACACTAAGCGACAAATTAGATGACTGAAGAAGAGGAGAAAATTAAGAGTCCGGCGTAAGCATCTCGAATCTCTTATCAAAGCACATTTGACACGTTCTAGATTGTGAGTTAGTGCATCACCCATGAAATCACGCTACATGCAATGCAAGAGCCCACGAGGAGCTCGTGCCTTTGGTCTAGTAGAGTAGTAGCACACAAACACCTCACCACCTCCATGCTTGAGATTGCTTAAGAAACACCATTTCCTCGTATAGACCAAACTACATGGGTTAGTGCATCACTAGTGAAATCACGCTAAATGCAAGAGCCCACATCAACTAAATTACGTATAAGCTATTAGCTCGCCAACTCTATAAATAGGGGAAGAATAGGACCAAGAAGGGGGTCGAGAAGTATCTCTACATTGAGATAGACCCTCATTGAACGAGATTCAATGTGTTTGATCTCCAAGAGAGATCGCGCTATTTTACAGAGCAAGGCTTCAAAATGCCATGAAGAGTAAAGAGAGACATACGAGAAGTGTTTTCGAGTGGAAATAAGGGGAAATCTCGGTGCCCCCATTCCGTTGTCAACACACTGTTTTTATATCGGTGCATCTATCTTGGCATGCCCATTCCATCATCAAGGTGCAAATTCTACGCTCGCATTCCTGTTTCTTAAATGGCGTGCTCATCCCACTCTTAGGAGATTTCTACATCAGCAATATTTTCGGGTGTGAACAATATGTATATTATATGTGAACTACATGCATATCTCTTAACTTCTTTAAGAGTAATTATATGTGAACATCGTTTATCTCGAAATTATGATTATACCCTTAATCTTATCCCTCCATCTTTCTAATCTAAGGGCCCTCATTTTTTGTAGTTTGTAGGATACGGAGCATTTGCATTGGACCGCCCTCTCTTTTCCATACTTTTTTTTTATAAAATTATGTCCTTGGGTTGACACTTGACAAAGACCGAGCTATATTGGCTAGATTTTAATTCTTAGTAATATTAAGAGATTAAAATTCTACCTACCAAAGGAAATTCAATTTTGATGATACCAGACACAATATTTGTAAGGCTCGATGGCTTAGAAGCACTATCCTATAATAACATTGAGGACTTGCCATGAGTTCACCCAGATAACACATTGTCACCATAGTATCCTAATGAAGAAAGTTAGGTGTATCTTTCTAATTTCTATGACCCATTGTAGATCTCCATAAACACTTGCTTATCACTATTTTACAATATTATTATAACTAACAAAACACGGCAAAAATGTAGATTGCATCGTATGAAATATGTAAGGTTGTAACATAAACTTATCATGGGCAAGTCTACTAGCAATGGAAAGTGTCATAGGCTGAGAATTACACAAGCTAATAAGCTAAGAGCTTAAACAGATGCTCTTGAAAGTCGCATATGATCAGTCCAGGTAACAGGAAAGATAGATTTGCATCTTATTTCACAAAAGAACGAAAACCATGCAACATGTTCACAGAACAAAAACCATGCAACAATCGATGGCAATAAGACTACATGTCAGTCTCAGTAGAATAGGCACAGGTCCAATCAGTCAGGATTTCTGCAGTTTTTCAACATAGTAAATTTAATGTTCAGTTTATAAGACACTCGATGAAATAGAACTGTAAAAACACATTGCATTGTGAATCAAAATTAACTTGCCTGAACAGGAAGGTAAAGTTTGAATTCTGGTGGCAATTCTTCCTCTGAATAAAGGCGGTCTGAGAAATAAATCCGCCTCAGCCGGCAGTTTGCGTGGACTAGAACCCTCAGCGTTTCCACATAATTGGTTCCATATGCTCGTCTGGTGAGGTCAGCAAGATTCAGCTGGATCTGGTTCCACCCTTCATCCATCTTCAGGGGCATCGTGCATATGTACGGCTTTACTCGAGTCATACCCTACAAGTCCAAACACTTGATCATGTCACTTTTACATACACAAGTTGAACACAAAATCTATTTGCAATTCTATGCATAACAAAATGATTTAGAAGACTCCACTTTCATTTATTCAGAACCAATTCATCCATGTATGCACCAAACCCAATTATAATCATTACAAGCAAGGGGAAAAAACAACAATTACCATTTTGCAAAGCAAAAATGTCATTAGAAAAGAGAAGAAAGATTCATGATAACCCAGAATAAGTGTGATATTTATGAAGTCCAAGTGTCCAAATAAGAAGGTGAAACAGCATGCTACAAGAATGCTAATACATAATTTGGTAAACTTACAGACTTGGTAATTTGAAGCTCGAAAGCGCCGCCGAACATTCTTGTCATCCAGGACTTGGATCTCAAATGTAAAATACTTCTTTAGATTTTTAACTATAAGAACAAGGAACGGTAGCTTGATGCCAAGTGTTGCATTTGGATCAGCTGGGCATGTGATGTACGTGGACTGGATGTGTGAGCCTATGATCTCAAGGACATTAGATTGGATGTCGTCATCCATCGGACGCTTGACGTGCCCATCAGAAACTACAAGCATTACATTGTTCCCAAAAAAATTACATCAATAAGCACAAAAAAAAAAAAAAGCAAGTACAATTACATCACATCCGTAACACTTGAATTCTTTACAAAGTCACTAGCTTGTGGATTCTAATAGGAGATCAAAACAGTCAATCCATGCCCAATTGAGCACATAAAGCAAAATATTAATCAAGAACAAGACAAATCTGAATGAATTCTGAAATAAAACTTGTACACAAATGAGAATAAAAATGCATCTAGAGGGTTATGAA
Source organism: Fallopia convolvulus (assembly GCA_964016875.1). Lineage (NCBI taxonomy): Eukaryota > Viridiplantae > Streptophyta > Magnoliopsida > Caryophyllales > Polygonaceae > Fallopia > Fallopia convolvulus. Next base: position 50,668,682 of record OZ024729.1, read on the forward strand.
TCCATGTTCAGTGTTGTATAACCTTTCTATCCAGAACAACTAACAAAAAAGATACCGTTTTTAGATTAGTCTCCAAAAAAGAATGTCAAATTAGTTTATATATGTACCTATTTTAAGTATTTAAAACAGTCACAGAGGCAGTGACACCCTAAGTTAATTCTAAATTTTGGGAAGTAACAGTCAGAGAATGCTATGATGTTATCTAATTAGCACCATGTAGGAAATCAAGTCATAGAATTGCATATCACTTAGTAATTCAAACATGAATAAAAATATGACAAAGGATGTATAAGACATATTCTCTTACAGAAACCAAATTCTAGAAATATTGTGCCTTTATTTGATGAAGCAATATTTTTAACCAGAAAGCATGTAAAATTGATACTAATCAATGTCCTTCAAGAGAATACATGAGACATAGTGAATAATTATAGGCAAAGACACATTTCCTCTAAATTGAACTTATTTCTAGACATTACTGTATATGATAATACCTGAACCAGTGCAGAAAACTTACTTTCTTTATCCCATATTTGTAGAGGTTTGCTCCTGCATGATGAAGTATCCAATTAGAAACACATAATTGAAAGCACATGAGAAAATGATATACACCAGTAACCAAGAAGAACCTACCCAAGGCTGTACAAAATTGATAGAAATCCGGATTGAAATGTGTTCTTAAACATTGCTCCAGCTGCAAAATTGCAAGCAGATAAAAGAGTCAAATTTTCTCTTATGCTACACCGTCAATGATTCAGCACATGTACAAAAACAATACATAAAATAATGGATTTTGCAAAGAAGAACCAAATCCACAACGAATTGCAGTACATACACAGAGGATGATTCATGACTGACTAAAACCTAGAATTTACAAGCTGAAAAATCAATGCAAAAGAGCAAACAGGAGTATAACTTGATTTCGCAATAACAAATGAATACAAATCACACAAATTCCTAACATTAATTAAACAAAACAAAATTTATGCTGGATTATATTCAGCCCTACATCAGGAATAATTCCATCAATAACAATAGGTCCGTGAGGCCGCGGGAGTCCAATTAAAACAAAATCCAGCCCTAACATTCAAACCCTAAACTACAAAATGCATAAGAATCAAAGACTGTGAAATCAAATTACCAACATTGGAGATTCAGAAAATCGTTTTCATTGAGCCTCACAACCAATATGTCTGTAAACCCAAAGAAGAATAAAAGAGAAATTAAGATGAGGGGAGATGCGCGACCAGAAGAACTCCCACAAACGACTAATTTCAATATTTACACCAAATCAACACTTGTGCTTTGCATATCGTAGGCGTCTATCTAGCACAGCTGAAGTCAGTTTTGCATCAACGGCTCAGATGAAGACATAGGAGATTGGATGGCTTACATTTGTTCAAATAAAATAATTTTTATTTAACAGTCAGGATTTTATTAACTTTGTCCATAGAATTATTTACCCATTTCACTGGAAATAAATCTGATTTCTGCTGCTTTGGTAACATTCGGCAAACCGTATACACAAAACTTCAACCCGAATAACTAAATATGAAAATTAGATACATACCAAAAAATTTCAAAAAAATTGTGGAAAATGTCTTATAATGAATTACTCACAAAAGCAAGATTGTTAGTGAATAAAGTACCAACACCACCCGGGTATCTAATGTGTCATTTGCACATATGAAGATGTCATCCATCTGTTCACAGAATGTACCCATAACCCATAGGATCGTGAAAAAAAAAAATAATGCAAAAACAGAAAGTATTCTACGAGCTTACAACACAAGGAATAAAACAGTCACGATAATAATTAATGAACTAAAGCGGAACCTGTAAACTCGAGATTTTATAGAACTTGCAGTAATTTGGTGGAGTGTATTTCATCAAAAGAATAGGCTTGTGTTTCAACAAGCCCCATATGACTATATTCATGACATAGAACAATATGTTCGACACTAAATTCTTGTATTGGAAAAAAACGAAACAATGGAATGAAGATAACTGGGTTAATTCTAAAAAAAGTAAACATGAAATTGAAACAGCTATTCAGTATATTCACCCACACTAGATTTTTCCCCAGAAAAAGAATCGGTGGAAAAAGCCATGTTAGTGCATGAAATTGAGAAAACTGGATAAAAATTGGACTGATATGTAAATTATAAATTCTCACTCTCTTAGTTTTCCGCCTCTAAGACCAGTTGGCTGTTCTGGGATGCTTTCCTTAATGCTGCATGGATAAACTAAGCATCAAACAACCTAAAGTAAAGTATTTACCAATATACAGCTCACGAGTAATAAAACTTATATTCTGTCATAATATTCCAACAAGAATGAAAATGTAGAAAAAAGATTGCATCAACAGAAATGGAAAAAACCATGTGTACATTTGCATCAAATCAGTTATACAGCTCAAATTTTCATAATGTTTTCAGACCTGCAATGCATCAGTATACGGGGAAAAGAAAAAAAAAAAAAAAAATGCCAACATATGAATAATCAAGATACTAAATCCATGAGAAACCATATTCCAACAAAAAGAACGCAAAATATAACAATTAAGATACACCCCTGGGAGTTCTCTCAGCTCTTTTTGATGGTAGGATGCAGTCATGACTCATGAGGATACTAATAGAGGCCAAAGGTGGCTTACAGAAATCAAAAAGAACACAAAATATAACAATTCTGCCTCAGAAGCCTTGGGTCAGTAAGCCTTGTTCAACATATGTGAAGAGGAAGCTGCTACACCCTTAATTAAGTTAGCCGTTACTCCCGTTAGTATTATTTGACTTTTCAGCACTTATTTATTTATTCCAGTTGTTAGCAGTTTGGATAAGTCCTCCTTATATTTAGGTGAGTCAATAAGCTAGTTCCTGGTTATTTCTATTTGAGTATTGGGTCAAGTTCTTTGTAATCACCTTTGAATTATCAATATGTCAGTCAGAAAACGTGGGAGATGCTCCTGCACAATCCTCTTTGTGAGATTCTTGCATTGAGTGGCTTTCAGTTCTTATCACCCATGCACTAACAAAACTTGTAAGACTATTCTAGCTCATCATAATATGTCATAGGTAAGAGAAAAAAAAAACACGGAATTTGGCAGAGTATTGATTATTACAAAGACGGAATCCAGCATGAATATACTTCAGCAAAAAACAACTAGCAGTAGCAAAGACAGATTGGATAAAAGAAAAGCAGATATGACATATCAAGCACTGATTTGAGAATGGATTCTGAGTGTCTATGTTTAGTTTAGGTCCATATTTACAAATAAAAGAAAGAATTATTCTCAAATATTAAATGCTTACAGAATCTATGCAAAAAATCAGTACCTATGAGCCATCAAACAGAAACCCTAAACTGTCCATTTTACAAATTAAGAGCAGTCAAGATACACTGTTGCCAATTGCTTGAGTTCTTCTTTGGTTGGTTAATTAATTGGTTTAACACAGGACTTGGGGAACAAATCGAACATTAATTCTTACCCTAAAAATGTTGGTGGAGTGAATAAACAGGAACAAAATCAATGGAATTCCGGCCAAACCTCATGAAACAGAGGCGCACAGACGGAGGCGCAGTACCTGGATGACGGAGAATGAGACGGAGGCGCACAGACGACCGACGACGTCAACACACGAGAAAGCGGCGCCGGCGTGAGAATCCTTCGTAGAGAATGAAAGGCGGGGTTGAGCTGGAGATCGAAAGTAGCTAGAGCGGGGTAGAGCAGGAAGAAAGGCGGGGGCCCGGGGCTAAAACCTAGTACGCGGGAAAAAGGGAGGGGTATTAATTTTTTGGGGATTATTGGAAAGTTCTTATGGCGCTTTTGTTAAAAAAATCGTCTGGCCTTGACAGCTTCTCGCTGGTGGGCCGGCGCGAGTCTTAGCCTGCATCGGAGATTGCAGCGCCGGGTATGGGTAAGCTCCAAAATCCGTATTTGAATTCGAAAACTAGATCTGACTCTCCCTTTCTCCCTTTCCATATCTCCGCCTCTTTTGGCGTTGAGATTTGATGAATTGAAGATGGAAGATGGAAGATTGAAGATTGAAGATTGAAGATTGAAGATTGAATAATTAAATTTTTGCGTTGTTCGTCCTCCCTTACTCTGATTTCGATTGGATCTGGTGGGTTAAGAGTTACGTTTTCCCCTTGGTGTGAAATTTCTTTTGACTACTGATTTGAACATCTGAAGATTCGAAGTTTTCAAGATTTGAAGATTTAACACTTTAAATTTTAATTTGCCTAGGTTTGGTTTGTTGTTGTTGTATCAAGATCACCATCTTCTAGATGCTGATTTAGGCTAGCCTTTACTGGTAGCCTATTTTTTGTCAATGGTGGTTGTTGTTGCAATAGCTTATCAAAAAAAATGTTTTAAGACGCTTTATATATAATAGCGCCATTTGGCATTGAAGCTGCCCTGCTCGTCCCACCCGCTCTTCAGCCTGGCAAAGGATTGCCAAGGCTTTCTGTCACGGAATTGGTCTGTCCGTGTCACTCATGTCTTCAGGGAAGCGAATGTTGTCGCCGACTCCCTTGCTAACTTAGCTTTTAATTATCCGCTTGGTCTTCATTTTCTTATTGAGCCTCATGTGGACTCTCTTTCGTTTTTATTGGATAACTCTGAGGGTCGGACTTTCCCTCGTATCACGAGGGTCTAATCCCCACCCTCCTTTAGGGCTTTTGCCCTTCTTTCGATCAAAAAAAAAATATATATAAAAGCGCCATCCGCATTTAGTATTTAAAATCGCTTTTACATAGTACCATAATATTTCCGCCATATAAAATAAAATTTGTACTAGTGAGCGAAAACCAAAAAAAAAATAGTAAGACCAAACCGAAAAAAGGCAGAAACCGACACAGGTTTTCCCATCGAGGGCTTCCTAATTATTACCTTGTCAAAAAAATGAGCAAACACTAATCTGCACAGTTTTAATTAAAGGACTCGCTCATACCACTAGGCAACAAAGACTAAAGATATATGGTTACAAAGTAAGCATACAAATGAAAATTTTCAAAAAGCTAAAAAACAGTCAAGGAACAAAGCAAAAAAGTAAAACAATGGAAAGAAGCTCTAGATAAGGATACATCTCTGTACCAACAAGGCCAAATGGTAGTAAATAACACAAACTTTCACTTTGTAGTGTTTAATAGCACCAACTTTTAAAAAAACAAATATAATCACCAATTTTAAGGGTGGTGGTGTTTATTGCCACCAAATTTGAAAAAAATAAAAAATACTCACCAATTTAAAAAAATGGTGGCGTTTAGCGATATCAAATATTCTTAGACTCGGTTCAAACTTGACTTGGGTCATGTCCCGATCTCATTTCAACGTTAATCACCCTTGGTCGACTTTACTTAATTGGCCCTTGGGTTTCATCTCGATATCGAACTTAGTCGCCTTGATTGGGCTAAAGATGTTGGCTTTAGTTCCAACTTCGGTCTTTATCTATAAATATTTTATCGCTTGGATCAAACATGTTTTCATCACGATCTTGTTACCGTATAGAATTTGTCCTAGCAGTCTCGCTAAACACCACCACCTTTAGGGTTGTCCAAGCGGTCAACCCGACGACCCGTAAAAAAATGATGTTGACCCTTGATCAAGCCATAACCGTAAAATGGGTTACGAGTTTAGGGGTTGAGTCACGGGTCAACTCGTGTGACCCGTTTGACTGGGTCAAATAGGTCACCCGTTTGACCCTTTAATGACCAGTTTGACCCTTTAACAACCTGTTTGACCCGTAACCCGACCCGACCCGACCCGTATTAATCATCCTTTAACGACATGACCCATAACCACCTTTTGGTGAATATTTTTTATTTTTTTCAAATTTGGTGTAAATAAACACCACCACCCTTAAAGTTGGTGATTATATTGGAGTTTTTAAAAGTTGGTGTTATTAAACACCACAAAGTGAAAGTTTGTGTTATTTACCACCATTTGGCCTACCAACAAAAGGTAACTATAGTAATTTCAAGCTCAAGCTCCCATGTCTCATTTTTCTCTCTTCCTTTTTCTTTCTCTTTTGATCTCAAACACTAGTGGAGAACCGATATGGAAGCATTAGATTCAAGCCTAAAGACAATGTTTTCGAAACTTTTCCATGACAGCTCAATAGTGAAAGAGATGCACACTTTCGGGTTATAAACAAGCTTATAAAGCCTTTCTCAAACAAAGTCGAAACATTGACATCTCCCACAAGCTAGAGAGAGAAACTTAATCATAACAAAAACACAATATTCCACATAATGATCAAAGTATCGTCATCACAAAAAAAAAAGTTCATGTACGTAACTCTGGCCCATTATAAGCACTAGTAAAGAGACAACATGTCCAATCAAATATTTTCCAACATCAACAACCAAGTTGCATCAAGGCAAGGTTATCAAGATCGAGATGAATGATAAAATTACAGAGATCCTACAGGATCCTATGATCGGATCAACGGGAATTTGATCTTTAAGAAAAGTGATGACATTGCATTTTTAAGGCCCACTTTTCCCAATATCCATTTTAAAGACCCGTCATTGTTGATGCTCTTAGGATCGATCGATCCTATAAGATCTTGTGAGACTTTGACTAAGACATTGGCATGAATAAATCCTAAGACCCTATCTAGATCGAGCACCCTACCTTGGATTGTATAATCTCATAATTTTAAGATCCAGATCTAGATCCTAATAACCATGCATCTAAGGAGCTCTTAGGCAAGATAGCTAAGCAGTTCCAGTGCCTTCATGGCTTTGGTGGTGACTCAGTATGTGGTGTGGTTCCTTGCATCAAGTCCCCTAGCTTCTGCCTACTAGTCTATGTTCTCGAATAAGAAAAACTGTTTAAATTTTGTTACAGACATTTAGGATTAATACACAACAGTTAAAAGTCAGCTCATGGACACGGTTCAAACTGCCAAGGCAGGAATACGGTGTTCCCCATATCTACAAAATCACCTGCCATGTAAATGATGAGTATTAGCAAGACTGAAAGATTAGCTTATCAAGGGCTTGCTGTAATTCTACATGAAGAATAAAATAATGTTTTCAGGACCTTCTCTTTCCCTTAAAAATGTCGTCGAGTTTTTTTTCCCTACTTGTCCTTTCAAAATTTGATTTACAAAATATCTTATGATCTTCCAAAACTGAGGTTTACCCTACCAAAAAAAACAGACACAAAGTGCTCATTTCCAAAACAATAAACTACTAAGGGGAATTGCATCATGTGGCTATTGCTTCAGTCAAACTCTGATCAAACCGCCTGGACAAATACCCAGCAAATGCAAGAACCACAATACTCACAAACCCAACCTTGATCTTACCCAGTTGCCCAAATCGCTTTCCCTTGGTTTCTTTCGTATCTCGTACGTCACAGATCTGAGCTGAATCCCGGGCTCGAAGTGACGCATCCTTTGAATACTTAGCATATGATTCCACCACTTCTGCAGTAAGTTTCGGTTTCAAGGAGCCTTTGGCTATTTGCAAGTGTCGGTTACATACCGTTGTTGCACAAATGTCCTCTCTCAGAGCCACTATCCCAGCTTCCCTGCAAAGGCCTTCCAACTCCGCCCCTGTGAAAAGCTCGGTTTCTTCTGCTATAGTTTTCAGATTGACGTCATCTCCTAGATTCATGTTTCTTGTGTGAACTCTGAGTATCTCGTATCGGGCTTCCAAGTCTGGTGGGGGGACGTATAGAACCTGCATATTTTTTTTAAATCATAGTATTAGGATTTTAACAAATCTAGCTCTAGAATAAAGGAATTTTCTCAACTACCATTCTTTTTTGGAAAAAAGTTTTAGTATACTCCCTCTAATGTCATTATCTATCAAAACCCAAACTCATGAGTTTTCACAGCTTCTGATGGTCTACAATGGTTGCTTTATCTATTTTGAGTTTGCTGTGGATGTATTGAGTCCTATACTCTTATGTATACATCAACATAATTATTTATATAGCTATAATGATTAAAAAGTGTGATTTAAAAAATAAAAAAATGAGATTTAAGGTGATTAAAAGTACTTGTGAGAAAAAAATCCCCTTTTTTAGAGGTGATTTGTTAGGAATTAACCAGGTAATTTACCAAAAGAATGACAGAGTGCTTTGAGCATGTTCATTCTTTCACAATTCCAAATGAATTCGAATCCAGAATCCAGACGTGGTTTTACCAGATCAAAGCGCCCGGGGCGCATAAGTGCAGGATCTATTGCATGAGGCCTGTTCGTGGCAGCTAAGACGAGAATCCCCTGTAACATTAAAAAGGCAACAGTCATACTTATAAAGAAAATGGCATACACACTTCAATTGGTGAAAATTGCAAGAAAAGGCTGGAACACCCTCGTTTTCTTTCACAAGGAAAGAAACGCTTTTATATCAAATCTTGCCTTTTGTTCACTAACAACAGAATTGATAAATATAAGATGTATACCTTAGCCTGCTCTAATCCATCCATCTCAGTGAGCAAAGTTGATAAAAGTCGCTCCCCAGTGAAGTTTCCACTAGAACTCCCACCTCTGCCAGATAATTGTTACAAAAAAAAAATGAGTTCCATTAGAACAACTAGAATTCTTATTCCCATCAATCTGTACAAGATTTCATCAGACCCTAAATAATCAAATATCGAACTGTTGGGAAAAAATAGGAAAATCTTGTGCTTCAAAACAAGAGATTTCACTAAACAATATAGAAAAGAATAATACAAGCCAAGAAAAAGAGCAAGTTTTTCTAGCACCAATGACAAATGCAATCTCTTTCCACCTATAATTGCTTTAAACGAGATAAATAAGAGGGTAAAGGAAAGGGATAGTGACCTTCTGCCACCAATGTTATCGGCTTCATCAAAAAACAGTATGCTTGGTGCTGCTAGTCGAGCTCTTCGAAAAGTGTTCCTTAACAAAGCCTCTCCGTCCCCAACATACTTCGAATTAAAATCTGCACCACTGAAGATAGAAGCATAGATATTCACAATGAGGAACATGGGATGTAGTTTATGTAAAGCTTCAAATAATGAAAGCAAAAAATAATACAGAGGTGGAAAAATGTCAAATCGTTTAACTGAATCAGTAATTACATCTTCACTTATAAGCTACACTCAAAACAATAAGGTTACATGAGACATACAGATGAAACCACATTAAGTATATATAAATTGTCAATTCACATCTATTTGCTATTTCTCATTTGCAGCCTTACGTTTGTCTCTTCTGCAGATCTTTTTTTTATAAACACAAGCCAATGGTTACAACTTACAAGCATATATGCCCCAAAGTAAATAAACGGGAAAAAGTAAGGATAGGTAAAAGGGATGACCTCAACGAAAAAAATGAGGCTTGAGCAGCATGAGCTGCAGCTTTAACAAGGGTAGTTTTCGAGCATCCTGGCGGGCCATGCAGAAGAATACCACGTACAGGTGATATCCCTAACCTTGAAAATGCATCAAAATGTTTGATAGGCCACTCAACTGCCTGCTTCAGCTTTTTCTGTCCATCATGGAAGAACCAGACTTTGTGAGAAACTTGATTTTATTATAAAAAAAACGAAGTATCAAGCTATGTGTATTAGCCAAAAAAGGTACCGCGGAAATTGCTTCAAATGGGAATAGTACATTGGTTAGTGAGTTAAGCCATTGACTCTTCATGTAACCCATCTCATGTTCCATTACTGCTCATAATTGTTTGAGTACATGCCACTGTAAATCCTAACCGTAACTATTTTTTCACCAAAAGAAAGGTGTTTTAAAGGCCAAGTCAAAACATCATATCAGCTTCTCCATTAGACACCAACAACCAATTTGTGGGCAAAGTTTCATTCACAATACAAGAGAGTTGCTCATTAATTCAAAATAATAATACATGTCCACTAACCTTCAATTCATGTAGGCCCCCAATGTCTTCCCAAGATACCCTGGGGATTTCCACTGTGACACCTCGTGTTATGCTTGGACCAACCACTAGTTTAGCAGATTCCCAGTCATCCAACATTATGCTCCATAAATCAGCATCTCCAGTTGTTTCCAAAGCTCGTTTAATTGCTGATGTTGCAGCCTCACGGCATAAAGCTTCCAAATCAGCCCCAACATACCCATTACAAGATGAAGCTATTGCACGCAAATCAACATTTGGGTCAAGTCTTATGTTCCTAGTATACAGCTGCGGATAACAAAAGCATAGATGAGAAAAGAACCATATCAGACGCTATCTCCTGAATTTGTTGGCTAATTCACTACAAAAGTATTTATTATAAATACAAGAACCAGTGTGCAACAGGCATGAAATAATCATCTGGATTGACCTTTAATATCTGAAGGCGTTCATCTTCAGTAGGCGTTGTAACCTCAACCTCAGCATCAAAACGTCCTGATCGTCTGAGTGCTGGATCAATAGCATCAATCCTTCATATAAATATCTTCAAATTAGTTACATATATCAGAAGCAATAGTTCATCCGACAATTCCATGTTACACAGTAGCAGAACATCTTATCAAAAATCAAAATTTAATACTACAATAGCATAGAGTGCAAACAACAAATATAACCTTCACTATACAGTAAATAGCAGATGCTCGACTGAGTTAACTTTAAATTTAGAGAAAAAAAAAACACCAGCAAGTTTATAACCTGTTGGTTGATGCAACCACCACAAATTGAGGAGGGGAGGACGAAGGCTTATTTGAGTCCATCAATGTAAAAAGTTGTGAAGCTAACCGGACATCTTGCTCTCTTCTGAAAAGACATTTAAATGGCTATTAATACACTTTCAGAGGGAAAATAAAGCACAAATAACTCTTGATCTTCTCATAGTTAAGCATTAGAAAAAAAAAAGAGAAAAAGGCTAGTAGAATTATGAACCTGAACCACTGTTGGTAATTTCTTATTTCGTTTACCTGGAGTTCCTTCGTGGGCAAAGTGCATCGATCTCATCAATGAAAATAACAGAAGGCTTGCCTGATGAAGCATGTGACGATGCCTCCAAGAAAGCCTCCCTTAAAATTCTCTCACTTTCTCCTACATGTGCTCTGTGAACAGTATGTGGACTGCACTCCACAAACCAAAACATCCAAGAAAACCACAATATCAGTCAGAGAGCACTGGCTCATTTCAGAATTCATTAAGAAAAGAAAATTAAATAAGCAAGAATGAGGTGCAGCTGGGAACAGCGTACCTAATCACAATTAGCTTTGCATCACATTCACGAACCACTGCACGTACCAAGCTTGTCTATCATAGATACAAAGAACAAAACATCTTAATCTGAATGTAGAGACATAAACCAAAGAATTGCAAAATAAAAAAAAAAACAAATATTAGACAGCAGTAACACTTGAAAATTGTGACAAGTTATCTATCAGATAGCACAAATACACCATCATAACTGCCCAATTGTTGGAATGTGACCATCAACAATCCATCATGAGAAGCAAAATCCACCATAAATCCCAAGCATCCACTACATGTATAATTCAAAACAAAAAAAGGGAAACAATTGACAAAATCTAAGTAAGATTTGAGTGCTTCACAGTTTTACCTTTCCAGTTCCCGGAGGACCATAGAGCAGCAATCCACGACGCCACTGGAAACACGAAGCATAATTACTTACAAAGAATGAGGAAAATTAAACTGCAAAAGCAAATCGAATTGAAAAGGAAAAGAAGAAGTGCAAGGGAATACTTTGAGACCAAGCTTTTGAGAAAGGTGAGAATAGGTGTGAGGGAAAACGATGAGTTCCCTGAGAGATTGGAGTGCTTCGGCGTTGCCGGCAATTGCTCCCTCTGCATTCCACTCGCCGTCAATTCCTTCATATAAGCAACTACTCTCGCCCTCCATTATCGAGCTGGTGGTCGGCGGGGGTCCGTGGGCGTCGGAGAAGACCGACGGCGTGAAAGGCGGCTCCGGAGGTGGCGGAGCAGCGGAGAACCAACCCAGACCTCCGTTCTCCAGAGGTGGCGGTAGAGTGCGGGAAGGTGGTGTGGTGGCAGTAGTAGGAGTAGCAAGGTCACCGGAAACTCTCCTTTCCAACCTTGGGTGGTGGTGGTTGCTGCTATTGTGCGCTTTCGAGCGATTGGGATTTTCCAATTTCTCAATTCCTAAAATTTTATACAATATTAGGTTAGAGCCGCGTGCCTGCTGCACGCGGGGACATTTTGCGGTTTTTTTAGTTGCCTCAAATACATTCCAAGCTGCAGTACATGTACACTGTTAAAAAAACACTTTGTTCCAACTTACACTCACCGCCCTTTCACCTTATGGCTTATGGTCTGATTTATAAGCAGACCAAACCAAAAGAAGATGACGAAACCCAAAAAAAACTCACTTTACTACCCAAACTTAAAAGGCAATAAACCCCTAAATATTTTTTTTTACAATGTAATGTTATCCAAAGATCTCTTTCCTTATACATGAATTTTACAATGTAATTTTATGAAGCCTTTTAGTGCATGCTTTCGTCACTTTCTATTGCACAATAAGTGAAATAAGAAGGAATTTCAATACCACCCCCTGCAAATCCGCATTTAAATTTTACTAAGCCTTTTTTGGCATAAAGTTGTTGCATTATACATGAATTCTACAATTTGTGCATCAGTGCTAAAAATAACAAGGAGTTTTGTGTTTAATCTTATCCACCTCTAAAATAAAGTTCTTTTGATGAAGATCAACCTCTCAAAGCCATATAAAAAGCACTTGCAATTAAAATGCAAAATTCAGGTCTGAGCTCTGCAAGTGGCTTGGCATAGAAGACAGAATTGGAAACTCCAAACCTTCACATATACTACATTTCAAGGAAATTTAGTCAAAAAAATCTGTAAATTTAGGATCATGAGGGGCACAAAATAGTTGAGAATTGAAAATGATTTACAAGATAAATGTTGTCGTCCTATTCATACAAAGGTATTTCAATTCAGTTGAAGTTATAATTGTACTAACATTCTTCAATCTAGCAATTAAATACTATCCAAAATACGCAGTAGATCTCTTAAAAGGATGAATTGAAAGCCTAACCTCCAGATTCGAGATGGAATCAACCAGAGTTGATCGAAGCCGTTCCAATCGACCTCGAACCCTAATGTAGTGATGCTTTAAGAACCCCTAACCTCAACACCAGCATCTTTAAGAAAGAAGGCTTCCTAACCTCAGCAACAGCAGCATAAAAAGATTATTTAGAAAAGAAAAGATAGATCTCCATGTACATACTATCAGTACAAATAATTAAGTAGGAAACAGTCACTTGCACTACAATATATACTACCCTTTCTCCCACCACCGAAAAATCATATACACAAAAACCAAGGGTTGTTGAAAAAAATTTCTCAAAGCATTCATATAGCCACTGATGTTGTGCTAGCATGCCAGTAACCCTGTTGACTCAAACACTGAAGCACTAAATGGATTGCACAATGATCCAAATCCAATAATACAAAAATATATATATAGTCATGGACAATAATAAGAATATATATAATTCGTGTGGCTCATAAATCATACTAATACTTTAAAAATTCTAGCAGGACCGAGTGATTAGAAGACATGATTAGGCAGGTTTATTTTAACTTTTAAGTGGCCTTATATCATCCTAGAAGGGTAAGAGAGAATTTCTTATAATCCTCTCTTTTAGGCATTTCATCAAACACTTTAAGTGCGTGACCCCTAATTTTTAAACTCAATTGAAGAAGGCTTTCAATCTCGAAGTGCCTCCTCTTGATCTTTGATAATGAACCCGAATTTGAACTTTCAGTGCAATTTAACCCAACCTAAAGCTACCAATTACTCCGTAATAAACCTAACTCCATAGCCCTCTCAAAAATTCTATAGGCACGAAACACTTAAACTCAAAGGAAAACAATTAACAAATGGAAACTCAAGCTACAAACCAAAAAGAATTGGAACCGGTGTGGAAAGCAAAAAAGAGAAGGCAGAGACAATACATAAGATCACCTGAGAGGTTGCTCGTATGCACCACTGAAGATGAGGGTTTGAACTCAAAGGTAGCAGCGATCGGTGAAGATTTAACTCAAAGGTTGCAGTGAACGGGCCGATCGAAGAATAACGATTGGAATCAAAAAGGGGCAAATCTGATTCTAAATTATGAGAGAGGCAAAAAAGCAAGGAAAAAGACGACGACGATGTGATAAGCAGACAACAATTTCAGACGGAGTTATGAGAGGAGAGAGGAGAGCGGCAATACAGAGCAATGACAGTGAGCCAGAAAGGGGAACGAAAGTGATTACGGAAGATGGAGGGGTTTTTAAGGGAGCCGAGCTGAGCCACACAAGCCGAGTTGAAGCTGAGCCAAAGCGGAAAAAAATACCCTTTCAAATTACTGTAGCTAAGCCAAAATAAGCCGATATGATACTGTTCACAAGGAGATTACTGCTCACAACAAATAGTTCTTTTTTAGATTTTAGATTTTAGATTTTAGATTTAGATTTACATGGGTCGAGTTTGGGCGCAAAAGGCAGCGCTTTGCAAAATAATATACATGCTACCAAACAATCGAACTAAACAGAACATTGATCGAAGCTGGAGTTGAAATTAGAACTGATTAAGCACTTAAGGAGAAGGTTGTGCGGAGTATCATGAGAGGAGCGTAGAAGACACCAACGGAAAAAAATACACAAGACGAGGTCACAGAAAACAACTGTGGACACTTCATATTTGGACTCGTTTGGGAATCCTTCACGTGTCGATCACAAATTCACGATTTTAACCAAACCATTGTCGTCGAACGACCGATCTCAAGGCCCGTAAAGTCTGCACCTAAAATTGTTTTGGAGTACCAGTTACCAACAAATTTTTGAAAAAAAATTGGTATTTTTTTTATAAAACATGTTAATTCTTTGAATTGTCGACTAGAAGTTTTTTTTGCTTTAAGTGTATTTAATACGCTTAAAGAAGTCTTGTTGAAGGTGACGGATTGAGACGTGGTGGTATAAGGCTGAAGAGGCACAACTATACAAGAATCAGATTTGAGGAGTGTGTAGATTTGTGAGAGGTTTAAACAAAGGATAGGAATTGTACATAGTAAGAGGTTCATGCTAACGCACAGGACATACTTTTTACACATGTTTATTTTTTTTAATATTGTTTTAATTTTTTATGCATATGTGTATTTAGTAGAATATACTTTCATAGTTTGTGGTTTGCGATTTATATGTATATTTATTATTTCTTTGAAAAAATATGGAAGAAAAATATTAATTTCAAAAAAATACCAGTATGTTTTAATGTTTCAAATGCAAGATTTGAAAAAAGGAACATCATTAATATGGCCAACCTTGCAATATTAGTATGCCACCTAGAGCAATACGGTTCATATTTATGTAATTAAGGATATTCAAATGTTACAATATAAATAATGCTTTTGATATTTCGGTTGCAAAATTAATATGGATATTAAATTATTTACGCCATCAAAAGGCTAAAATGAGTTTCTTTTTCCTTTCTTTCAAATGTTTATTTGGCCCTTAATTAACATATGTAAAGGGATATTGAATTGTGTAAATAATAAGGTTATGGTATTTGGTCAATACATAATTTATTATTATTTTGATCGTATATGTATGTAGTAATGTGCTGCAAAAAATACAAAGTGTGCTATTAATAGAATTTTAACTCTTCTCAAAAGAAAAACAATAGACTTTTATCATTTTCTAACCACATATAAATGTAGATTTTTTTTTGTTTAAGTTTGATGAGAACAAGCACCAACCTTTTATATTTAAAGAATAATACATAAGCAAATATTAGATTACTTACTTGGCTTCTAACACTCCCATATATCCATACTCAAATCAATAGATGCATCACATTATGCTTTCGTTCGATTAATAATAAAATAAATACATGATCAATAAAAGATGATCAAAAGTAAACTACTTAAGGTCATGGAATGAAATTTTATTTGTGTGATTCGTTTAAAGTTTATTATTATGCCTGCGTAATTTTAATATTTAATAGTTGTTATAAATCGAGCATGTAAAGTGCATGTCTTAGCTCATATTGAGAAATTTTAAATTACCCAAATCTTATGATTTCAAAGAAGGAATTATGTGATTTAATCCTCAAACTACTCTCACAAAAGATGCTAATGAACTTGCAAGATGTATACACAAAATAACAATAAATAAGAGGTTAAAATTAAAAAAAAAAAATATTTCATATAATAGCAAAGGATATCAAAGGAAAAAACATATTCAAAAGAAAGAGAACCATGAGGACAAGTGAGGGAATTTATGAATTTTGGTGTATTCTAACTAAATTCAGTTATTATTGTCACATAGCTGAATTTCATTTTTTTCTTGGGTCTATCGAGCATACCCTCTTCCCTTGGTCAAGGGTACCCCCATCTTGACCCCTCAAATTCCGTTGTAGCGGAACCTCACTGAGTCAATGTTGTTGTTGTTGTTGTTGTTGTTGTTGTTATGCATTGTCCTAAGGTTGAAATATTTCCTAAAACGAATTAGGTGAAGAAGAGCAAACCAAGTAGATTTCATAAATCCAATACCCCGTAAATATTTTCATTTTCCCTTCATTTATTTTGTGTGGAACATCTCTCTCAATTAAGGATATAAATCATTTTATTGCATTTACACAATCTTAATATGTGTTGACAATTGTTCACAATCTCCACACCTCCACTCATTGTAGTATAATTTAGAAAACTTTTCACAAGTTAGCATTGTTTCAAAAGTGAAATATGAAATGCAACTAATTCTGAAATAGGGAATATGGGTGAAATAGCTAAACTTACTCATGCACATGGAGCATAATATTAGAACTATTTAGCAAACCTTTTGATATTTTAAACTCTTCCATTCTTGGCCTAGTTGCTATAAGAGGCATAATGAAGTATATGCTATAGATGTTTATAAAAAAATTGCATGTTATTTATAACTCTCAATCATGTTATTTATAAAGAAGTTGTTATTTCAATTTACAACGAAAATAGATTTCAACTATAGTATTGTACATGTGAACCTTCCGGGTTGGGTTAAATGAATTTTGTTAATTTGAAATTCGAATGATTTGAGTTTATAACATTCCTACTTTTTGTTTCTTCTTGTATATCATGAACATAAATGCACACCTTTTGCCCAAAGCTAAAATATATGTAGCTATCAAATGATATACACAATAACAATACATAAAGATTTTGGGGCTTGCTCAAATTACAGTTTTTGAGTTGAAGAAAGACGAGAAAGAGAATTTCTAATTGCATGAAGAGTGTTCGTAACAAACCCATACAAAGTGTGGACGCTCTCCCTTGGAACAAAATCTAACCTTGATTTCTTATCAAAGAGTTGGAACAAAGCAGAAACCACGCTTCCTCCAACATTTTCTCCTCCTTGATGGATGACAAATCCCGAGGGCATCACGCTTACATCATCTGTGTCATTTTGTCCATCCAATTCTCCAAACACTTTTGTTGCTGCAATGGGTGCATAGATGATGTATGATTCGTTTGTATTGTAGAACGATTCTTGCAAGAGCGCCGTGGTGACCGTGTTACTATCTTCATCCTACGTTATGAAATAAAGGCACAAATATTTCAACAAGGCTAGGCTACTTATGTGTTTCTATATCGAGAACAATGAGCATATAAATAAAATGAAACTATTGGTGTTTGCTTTTTATTTTCACTTTATAACCTTTGAAATATGAAGGTAAGTTTGTTTTCAAGCATTTCACAGACTTTATAAATGAAAGTGATCGTACAATAAAAAATGAAGAACAATTTCTTTATCATGAAAAATGAAGAACAAAGCCCTAATGTTATTTGCTTGAAGAACTACTTACACAGGAGCTTACCAACATTTTAATGATGGAAATAGTCATATCCGAACTATGGCCAATAGTATGATGAAACGTCTCATTTACACTACATCCGCTTGCAATTATGTCCCACTGCAAAAATGAATCGATTGTATTATATCAATTGTTGGATTTTATTCAAGAGTCATTATTGTTACATAATCTAAAGATCATTAGCATGGATGATTTCGGCTGACCTTGTAATAGATTGGTAGTCTATAATTTGCTTTGAAATATATTAAATAAAAAGAATGTACATACCAAAGGCCGATTTCTCTCATTTTGAAGGAAACTAAATACTGTTTCTTGAGCGTGAGGAAGCCAAAAGGTAACATTAACATATAGTGTCACAACATCTTGATTTTCAATCTCATCCGTACGAACTAAGATATCTTGTATTCCGGGTATCAAAATCGGCTTCCATACATGAACACTAGATCCGCTAAGATTTCCATAAAAGCTCCTCCTGATTCGATCACACAGTCTTAACAAGCCATCTATACCTGTAATATGATCCAAGTTTCCCACAACAAGCATTCAAGTGATTGCATGTGTACGTTCACCACAAAAAAGTTCTTAGTAAGACATTTTTGAAAAAGGAATATACATAATAAAAAAAATGAATGTTTGGTCATATATATAGTTGTCTACCTTTCTTAGGATGATCAGTAGACAAACTACGTTGCATAATGACCTCAAGATGTTGACATTGGCGCATTAATTGATTAACCCAACGCTTAGCACCAAACATGAATCCCGAGTCGACTAACGGCTTGAACAAAGGTTGAACATGTTGATTGTCATATTCAACATGCTCAATCCAAGTCACCTAAATACAAGCAATAATCTAATCCTCAATTTGGAATGTAAAACTGAATATAAGAGAAGCACAAATATATATATATATATATATATATATGCATATGGTAGCTTTAGAGATGTAATGTATGACTTGATTGAGTTTGTGGTCACCTTTGAGTTTCCATTCTGACCAAGGTCTTCAATTAAGCATCCAGATGGTCTTCTTTTGAAGCTTGTAACCGGGTTTGGAACTATTTCATCCAATGGAATATCGACTACCATCCATGTATTGGAGCTCAATTGTTTGCAATGTCGTGCAAAGTAGCATTGTCGTGTAGGCACTTGTGGCGATGGACCATGGTACTCCACATTCATCTATGTGTATATATAAACACAAAATCAAGATTAGCACTTTGAAATAATAAATAAACTTAATTGAGAAAAACCAATCAAAATAGTTAAGATAAAGGGTATATAACAAATTACCACTTGAACAACCCCATCATGAGTGCTTAGATCACCACTTGCCAAAATCTCCAAAACAACGGCTCTTGATAGCAAGTCACCGAATACAAATGACCATAGCCTCTAAACAAAACAAGGTGTAGGTGCTATCTTATAATGAATGATATAAGATAACACATGAGCAATAACTAAAATCCATGTCACATATAACTTGTACTCACCACGTCTATCATAATTTCAATGATGCAAAGAGGGGGTAATGAAACAAACACGATTTCTCTTGTCGCAACGACATTAGGCATTGAACTCGAGCAATTTAGGTCTTCATTAGGTAGTTCGGGAGGCATATCTGTACCGGCGACAAAGTTGATTATGTTATCTAATGTCATCTCTAACTCTCTGAACCGCTTATTGTACTCGAGGTTATTCAAAACTTGGGTTCTTTTTTGCTCATCATACACCCAAAGGGGTTCATTCTCTAACACCATGTGCCTTAGTTCTTCAACCGCCTTTTCAATTAGCTCATTGAGTTTGTGAATATTGGAACCGCTTTTTAAGGAAAGGGAGATCAAAAGATCCGTCATTCGACTTAGATATCCATTGTTATCAGTAATTCCACCCTGAGATCATATCGAACAAGTGAATTAATGCTATATATGAGTTCTATTCTAAAAAAACACTTCTAAGGTGTACTTGATCGATCGAACTAATTAAGCAAGTACTTGATTCAGTTAATTGATAATCTTCAAAGAAAGTATCAAATTAGTATAGTCTAGCTGAAATCAATATGAAGAGGAAAGTATATGATACATAATATTTAGGGTTTGTACCTCAGTTGTTCGAGACACTGGAAACCCTAGCTCCACATCATTACCAGGTAAAGGAAACATCTCCATGGAACTAAATATATACACGAGGAAAATAATGAACATAGCAGTAATTAAGCATGAATTCACTTAAAGGAATAAATATATATACACACAATTAATGGAAGTAAAAAGAAAAACCTAATTGATTTAATAGCACTTACTTTTTTATCTTAGCAAACTCGTCGAAAATTCTAAGCGAACGGAGAATGGGATTGTGTTGAGACGAGTCATGGATAATCACATTCTCGGTTGGCTCCTTAGCCACCATTGATGAAGGCACTGAAGAAGCATTTAAAGAGGTGTAAGGGGATTGATCCGAAACTAAGCTTAAACTTTCAGGCACAAAACTCATCACGCATGTATTTTGTAAATTAATTAGACAAATAAAGTGCAATTTAAAAGGGTTTGTAGTTGATTAGATCACTATGAATGACGTTGAGATATCTCCTCAATGTTGGTCAATAATGCATGATTTGAGGAGAGACGTGGACCATTCCCATTGGAATTAGTTTCTTGGGTTGATGATGTCAACACCAAAATAGATATATAGGATCTTTTTTCATGAGGTTTTTTAGGCCGGGGCAGTAAAAAAACTAATACGCAAATGAAATAGAGGTAAAACACTAAACTTTGGAACCTTCATTAATTTGTATTATAAACGTTTAATTTAGTCTATGAAGTTTTTAAACGTTGAGTTTACATGCATAATATATGGGGCCGTCAATATTTTGGGAAAAATTAGGATTTTGGAAGCAAGAGAGCAAAGAAGTAGGTTTAGAGACAATTAAGGTGATAATGGTGCAATTAAGTTAGCCATAATGATATTTATTATATACATAGGTTTTTGGATAAATCCTAGCAGGAAAATATTAGAATTCGATAGAAATTTGCTTTTGTACACTTTCTTAGACTAATATTACGTGCTATGCTATATATAAAGGAAAATGATCATCATTTTTGTCTTTGTTGTTGCCATTTTTTATTTTACTTTCTAGCAAGTTAGTAGGCGAGTTTATACTGGCGTTTATATAGAATAACTTGTTGATGGAAAAAACATTGCTATTTTTGTCGTTGTTGCCATTTTCTATTTTACTTTCTTTTTTTGTGTGGATTTTCTATTTTACTTTCTAGCAAATTAATAGGTGAGTTTATGATATATGTAGGACACACAAATCGTATCACAAGATTTGTCTACCTCTTGTTGACCAAAAAGAAAGAAAGAGATATGATATTTCTTCTGTATATCTTCCAATAATCTTATGCATTTGATGTTTCATCTTCACCATATTTTGCCATTTATTTCAAAGTTCAAACTATAACGGATGGGGAATCATAATATAGTGTAATGCTACATAAAATATGATATTTCTTCTGTATATCTTCCAAGAATCTTTTTTTTTTCCAGCTTATAGATTAGTTATTGTTTATTGTTTTTATGAGTTATGATTAGCTAGTTTAATCACTTGACAATATATAGAGTCACACTAGATGAATTTAAATAATAGGGTAAAAATTGTGAGCAATTTTGGATCGTTAGATTATATGCATCCATGGTCGAGATTAAAATAAAATAATTTAGCAAAAAAAAAAAAGGAAAATAGGGGTGGTTCACTAAAGATGGCACATAGCGTAATTTTCATTAAAGTTGCGTAATGAGACCAAAATACCCATATAAAAAGCTTATCCAAAGGCGTCTCTCTCACTTCGCTCAAACTTGATTTTCTCCATAGCCAAAACTTATTCAGAGAAGAAAGCCGTCATCTAATCGAACGCCAAAACAACACCATAAATTCAGAATTTCACCCTCTAATAGCTCCCTAAAAGCCATCAATTTCTCTTCATAAATTGGATTTTGCTTCATAGAATCCATGGGAAAACAACCATAAAAATGTATGTATAAATGGATTGTCTAGGGTTTGATTTCGATTTTTAAGGGTTCTAAAATTTGTTTTCGACTATTGAAAGCGTTTATTGAGCTTTAATTGGTATTTCTAGTTGATTTGATAGGTGTTTGTATTTAGTTGTGTTTAGGTTCGAAATTTCTAGGGTTCGAGATCTTTGATTTTATGGTTCGAAATTTTTAATGTATATGTTCAAAATATCGAGTATGTAGGTTCATAGTCAAACTGAAGTTGCCTTGTTGTGATAGGTTATTGGCTTTGCATTCCCACCATGGAATTTTCATGAGTAGTTCTTGCATGATTTGTTACTTGTTTGCTTCAATTATGGTTTTAAGAGGGAGTGGCCCGAAAACCATGAATCATAAATCTTATTTGCTTCAATTTTTTTTTTTTTTTTGGGGGGGGGGTGCATTTGCACATTTTTTTTTGAAAAACATTGGCACTTAAATCGCACTAACGTGTAGAAATCTATATAGTTAACACTTCCAATGAGCCTTGGAGAAATCTTTATAGTACTAGCTTATAGAGCCAACTCTTACTAAAAGGAAATGAACAACGAATATCCATGACTTTTGTTGGTTCATAACTTTCTATGTTAAGGTTCATCAATAGTGTATTCATAGTTCATGCTTTGTACTACGTTTACTATTTATATGTTGAAGTTATTTGGTAGCCTATAAGCATGATTTGGAAATTTCTTTGACAACCTATTAGCTCAAATATTGGTAGAGCAATGTGCATGTGAACGTAGATGTGAGTTCAAATCCCACATAGGCTAATTGTTACGTTCATGTCTTTTGATTCATACTAATTGTTATATGGTTCATATCTTTTTGCTAAGGTTTATAATATTTCTTCTTATGATTCATAAATCTTGTTTCATGCTTTTTGCTTACAACAATTGTTCTTTTGGTTCATGTATATGTTACCTTAGGTTCATCACAATTCATCTTATGGTTCATGTCTTTTCGTTCATACTAGTTGTTATTTTAGTTTCATGTCTTTGGATTCATGAAAATTAATTTTTCGGTTCATGTTTTTATAAGCTTGGTTCATAATAGCTCTTATGGTTCATGTCTTTCAAATCATAATAGTCATTCGTTTAATTTCACATCTTATGGTTCATGACAATTTTTCTTTTAGTTCATGTTTTTGTAAGCCTAGGTTCACAATATTTCTTACGGTTCGTGTCTGATATCATATACATTATTTGATTTCTTGAGAGTTATAATTACAGAGACAAGTATAATAAGAGAAAAAACATGATTTTGCTCTTCTAGCCTATGTAGAATTCAAACCCTCATTGTGTGTAATAAAGGGTGGGTTTCTATAAGAAAATGAAATAAAGATGTTTTTTTTGCAAACTCGATTAGATAAGGGGTAGTTTTCTATATAAACTCACAATAGCTTAGGGACAATTCTGTATTTTGACCCTTATTTTGGATGAAAAATTGGTTTTTGTGATTAAATAAAAACGGAATATAAATAAAGTGTAGTTTTCTATAAAAATGAAATAAAGGGTCTTTTTTGCAATCTCGATTATTTGATAAGGGTGGTTTTCTGTAATTTACCCTATTATTTATATTATTATTAGTTGTCACCATTGGCGGAGCCAGAGATAATTGAAAGGGGGCAAAAAATACTCTCTTCTGACATCATCTCGAACTTGAGGATCATAATCATTTATTGATTTTCTCATATCACTAATAACAACACCCTCACATGTATTTTCTGGTCGAGCTCTTTTTTCTTTCGAAAAACCAACATTTTCACCAATATTACGAGATTCAGTAAGAATAGTTGCAAACTCAAGACTCAGAACAGACAATTCTTTACTTGGAGGAAAATACATTTCCATATTCCTATGGAAAACAATTCAATTTAAATAATTTGATTAACTTAACAACGAAAGAATAAAAAAAAAAATTCAATTCAACTAAGAAAATTAACAAATTAAATCATCCAATTTGCATAATTACATTGAAATTACAAATCCTAAGATATCAATGGAACAAAAATTATACTAAATATTAAACAATTTATTGTAATTAAGTATAATTAAACTGAATCAAGTCAATCAACTGAATATAAAATTACATTCACCAGTTTAAACAAACCCTAAAGTTACAATTTTTCAAATTTTCAATTTAAAATCGAAATTAAACAAATTAAAAAAATACTATTACAGATTAAGATTTAAGAGGCTAGAGGGAACTGGAACGGACGGGGCAGCCGACTGGGTAGCCGAGGAGGAGCGTTCCGGCAGAGGGCCGATGGAGGATTGGCGGTGATTCCGTGAACTCGTGAAGGCTTGAACGGTTGCTGAACTGAAGGGTTGCAGAGAGAGTCGAACGAAGAACATTCGAAAAAAGAATTCTTCTGCGTAAATAAATATAAAATCTCTCTTTTTTTAATAAGAACCAACACGACGTCGTGTTTGGCTTAAAAAAAAGAGAAATTCATTTTGGTGTCCTTAAGGTTTTGTCTTTTACTTTTGGTACCCAAGAAAAAAACTTATTCCTCTTGGTACCCCTGAAGTTTTGGTTTTTCTCGTTGATGCCCCTCTCCGGTTCAAATTAGCTAATTTCAAGCTTACCATTATGTTCATCACCCTTAAATTAGTAAGATTCAACTCTTAAAACACTTAAATTCATAACCAAACTACATCAATTTGAATTTTTAAACAATCCTCTATTTTAAGGGGTTGTTTACAAAATTGTTTAAAAATTCAAATTGATGTAATTTGGTTATGAATTTTGATGTTTTAATAGTCAAATCCTACTAATTTAAGGGTGATGAACATAATGGTAAGCTTGAAATTGGCTAATTTGAACCGGAGATGGGCGTCAACGGGAAAAGCCAAAACCATAGGGGTACCAAAAGGAATAAGTTTTTTTCTTGGGCACCAAAAGGAAAAGACAAAAACTTAGGGGCACCAAAAGGAATTTCCCTAAAAAAAAAATCCCAAAACGCGTCGTTTTATTCTGTTCTGTAAAAAAAAATTAAAACAAAATCGAGCTGTCTACCTTCGTTGGCGCATCTCTGCAGCTCTGCTTCTATGCCAACAACCGACCCTAAAAATTCGAAGGAGGGGCGCTGTGTGTCGGAGATTACTGCCCGACCGGTAATATTCTCGATCGCCCCCCTCCCTCCGCCTCTGGTTGTCACTCGTCGGATCTCGGGGTTCATCATCGCATCATTAACACTTCTTCAAGGTCGATGTTTTTTTACAAGTTTTATTAACAGGAGGATATTTTCGGAATTTTATAATGTAATATTTTGGTACTGCAAAGTGCAAACTAAATTTATGGAAATTTCTTTTGGTGCTCTTGATTTTTCGACTTTTTCTTTTGGTGTCCTAAAAAAATTCTTATTCCTTTTGGTACCCTCTTTTTTTTTAAAATTCCTTTCCGTAACCTAAATCCACTCAAATGTCAATTTCCATCCAGTTTTTTAAAATTTCTATTAAAAATATTTACAAAAATCTACATTTTCTGATTTTTTTTCTGTCTCGTTTTTTTTAACTCTGATTCACTTCGCTAGTACAGGCACCGAAAAGGGCGACGAGGTTGGAAGCTGCCGGTGAGGTCGGGCCGAGAACCAGAGGCCGGTGACACTAGGGCGACGAGGAGTGGGCCGGCGACACTGAGGCGACGAGGAGTGGTTCAGTGAGGTTTCAGTTCGCAAACCCAACGAATTCGACCTAGGCTATCAAGTATGAATTCCTCAAATCTGAATCATGTTGAGCTTCTATTTTTATGTTTTAATCTCGATTTAGGTTTGAATTTGATTCTTAGCAATTAATTTGGAGAAACATTGAATTCACGGTTTAATTTGAGATAAGTGTAAAATTAGGTTTTCTGGAGAAATGGAATTTTATCTTCCGGGTGCTTGAAATATCAATGGAGTTAAGTGTACATGACATGATTTGGGTAGAAAATAATTTTTTTGTAAGCTCTTCTCTGAATGGGAGAAAGAGTATGATACAAGGAGGAACTGTATTGTAAAATTGAAGTGATTGTTGCAAGTATGTCCAGCTTACATGGTTGTTTTCCATTCAGGTTACTGGTTTGTTAAACTTTGGGAAATATCGATGATTCAGTATGCACTTGCAATAGCTTTTTAAGACTCATTGCATTGCTACTGTTGAATGGGAGAAAGAGGATTTTCTTTTTCTTTTTAAAAAAAAATATAACGGATGGAATATCCATTTGTGGATGGAATTTCAGATTTGGGGTATTTAGGCTCCGGAAAGGAAAGTTTTAAAACCAGGAGGATACCAAAAGTAAAACGAAATTTTTTTGGCACCAAAAGAAAAAGCTCAAACCTCAAGATACCAAAAGGAATTTCCCCTAAATTTAATAGTGCTGCGTTCCTGACTTCCTTCTGTAGTTCTGTACACTGCAACTCTACAACTGAAGATGTTGAGAAGAGCTCTAAAGCTCGTTGCTTCTAGCTCCCTCTTCGCCGATCGCGCCCTCCCATCACCCGCCGGCGTTCTCCGATTTTCCACGGCTCCTTCTTCTTCCTACGAAAACTCCACTGGCGCTTCCGTCCAACAACCAGATGACAATCCAATCAATAATGCCGCTCCAGAGCAATCGCTCGGAACTACCATCTCCATTGACCGCTCTGGCCTCTACCATCCTCCTGGTGATGTCTCTACATCTATTTTTATTACTTTGTGTTGCTTTAACATATTTGAAAACTTAAGCACACGTTTTTGCTTACAGAAGATTGGATTTTGAATTTGCAGATCACTCCCATGAACCCACCCAGGATTCCGAGCTCGTGAAGCATCTCAAGAGCATAATTAAAGTACTCAATAGTTTAATGTTATTTTTTTTGTTCAATTTCAGATTTATTTATTGATGCCTACAATGTGTTTGTTGAAATGCCTAGGAGACATTATTCTGGTGATTCTTTTCTCCCTTTTTTAGTTTTTTTTAGGTTGTTTGATTAACGGTCTGTTGCTATGGCAGTTTCGAGGTGGTCCTATCTCGGTGGCGGAGTATATGGAGGAAGTTCTGACAAATCCTAATGCTGGGTTCTACATGAATCGCGATGTTTTTGGAGCAGGAGGTGATTTTATAACGTCTCCTGAAGTTAGCCAGATGTTTGGGGAGGTAACTAGTTGGACCTTGGTTGTGATAATTCTAGTACTGTTTGTTACTTTTATGTTCTAAGTTGCCTTCTTGCATTTTGTTGTTAGATGATTGGTGTCTGGGCTGTGTGTCTCTGGGAGATGATGGGGCAACCTAATGATGTTAACCTAGTTGAGCTTGGCCCTGGCCGAGGCACTCTCATGGCTGATCTCTTACGTGTAAGAAGATTCTGTTTTTTGTTGTTAGATTCGAGTTTATACACTGTCACATTGGATGTGAGAATTCTGAAAATGGTAATGCTTCTGTTCAGTGTTTGCACTTGTAAATCAATACAAAGCAATTTTCTCTCAGGGTACGTCAAAGTTCAAAAACTTCACAAACTCGCTATCCATACATTTTGTCGAATGCAGTCCTGCTTTGCAGAAGCTCCAGCATTCTACATTGAAATGTGTGGATGAAGATAATGGCTCTGGACATGATCAAAAGAAAACCATTAGTACGTTAGCCGGAAATCATGTGTCATGGCATGCTACACTAGATCAGGTTCCAGCTGGAAGTAAGTTCAGAACTTGCTGTTTTATTTTTTTTTAATTTTTTTTTTCCAGATTTGGAACTTAGGAAGCATAGTCTAACGTGATATTTTCCATCTCATCCTTGTGCAAAATGCTATCAGTCCGATTTAATTTATGTGCATTTATTTGCTCATTTGAACTTCATTGCATTAATGTATGCACTTACTTTTTTCATTATGTGATTTTCCACCCACTTTCCATGCTAGTGCTCGAGTTAGAACTAATATTTGCTAGTTTGTGTAATTGTGCAATTTTAGATTGATGGTCTTTTCTTACATTTCTGTACATAGTGATATTTCTCTCACATCCGAGCCATGTGTTTGACAAATGGAGCTGTAAGGGTTACGATCTGTAGTTAATTTCCTCTTTTGTTTTTATAATCTTTGGCAAGTGCAACAATGGCAATTGACAAGTCCTTAGTTATAAATTGAAATTGAACAGGAAATTTATTGTCAATTTGTTTGGATGCATTATGATAGGTTGGAACTTATTCTGTGTTTTGGTTTGGGTTTACAAAATTTATAGTTGAATTATGTTATCTGTCATAGATGCTAAATGCAATGGCCATAGTTCTACAGTT
The DNA here is from genome assembly GCA_964016875.1 of Fallopia convolvulus. NCBI lineage: Eukaryota > Viridiplantae > Streptophyta > Magnoliopsida > Caryophyllales > Polygonaceae > Fallopia > Fallopia convolvulus. The sequence goes on from OZ024729.1 coordinate 50,696,771, forward strand.
AATACAATTGGACCTGTTTGAACACTTGAAGGAAAAATTACGGGAGAGAACTTGCTCCCCCTATTTTGTTAAATGAATCGAGGAAGAGAAAGATGTGATATCTTTCCGAAAGCATTAACTCTGATATCCTAAGGGAGTCATTATGTAGCCTATAAATATCCTGATATGGGCAGTTCTCAAGTCCAAACTATAAAGTTTCATTTATAATATGACATACTTTTTTTCCCCATAAAACAAATATATCTTTCTAGCATCTGGATTTGTTGTGGAGAATTCATCAAATATTTGTTTCCCGATTTCTTAAAATTTAGTGTTGGCTTATCATGTGAATATACATAATATAAGCCTTGTGTTCACTTATGACTTCCTCTTCTTTTTTCCTTTCTTTAGGACCATCAATTATAATTGCCCATGAGTTTTATGATGCTCTACCCGTTCATCAGTTTCAGGTTTGTGTTTATTGTTTCTTGTACACTTGAAGAAGTTTATATATTTTTGTTTACTTCTAGGGTGGAACTTTATGTTAATCATAATTGAATGAATCAGTTGTCTACTTGCCTTATATTTATGTTATAAACAGCCATTTACATGAAATCTGCTCACAATTATTTTTAGTGTGTATTTTTTGGCCATTTGAAGTTCATATAGTCCTTGCCAAAACACACACAAAAAAATGGAAAGTGTTCTCATCCTGATTTTAAAATTGCATGTACTGTTTTGTTGGTAGAAGTTTTATCTTTGAAATTTGTTCCAGTAATGTTTGTTGTTTATTAAATTGTCTTGGCAATCCACTCTTGAATGTTTTGTATTGATTCTGGTTTTTAATGATCATCTACAGAAGACATCTCGTGGCTGGTGTGAGAAGATGGTTGATGTCACTGAAGATTCAAAGTAAGGACTTTCAAGCATCATGTCTTTCGATTAGTGCTTTCTGGATTGGATTTTGGATAGATGATGTCCTTCTCTATGTGTTGTTTAGATTTCGATTTGTTCTCTCACCAAATCCTACTCCGGCAAATCTTTTTCTGAGGCGGCGCTTGAAATGGGCGGAGAAAGAAGAAATGTCTAAACTGGATCGGGTTGAAGTTTGCCCAAATGCTATGGAACTGACTGAATCCATTGCACAAAGAATTAGTTCTGATGGTGGGGGAGCTCTCATTATGGATTATGGGATTAATGGAATAATTTCAGACAGCCTTCAGGTGAAGCTATTTTAGAATACTTCAGTATTGTATTGTTCTTCTGTAAGCTTGTGGAGTTCAAGCTTAAGAATCATCAAATATAAGTATTAGCTACTGATAAATGCTCGTAAACTTCAACAATCTTTAACTTGGACGCTTCTTGTTGAATCTACACATTATTTTGGAGCTCAGTTACTTTTGTTTATTGGAAAATCTTAAAAGATGTTTGCATGCTGAAATAGATACATTTATTCGTTCTTGTTCATTCTTTCTTTGCTTACCATGTTTATGTATGATTCTTGATGATCCAGGCAATCAGAAAGCATAAATTTGTGGATATTCTCGATGATCCAGGGTCTGCTGATCTCAGTGCTTATGTTGACTTCCCAGCAATCCGTCACTCTGCGGAAGAGGCTTCAGGTGCCTTCTTATATTGCTTTTATCATTCCTTGTTTATTTTTCTTGCCACTAGCCCTAAATGCAGGGGAATTATCACGCAAGCAGCTATGCTAAAGAAAACTTGAGCCTTAATTCATAAATTAGTAATCAATAAACAGAGGTATAGTGCATATTGATATTTTGATAACGTTATACATATGTTAATTGTTAAAAGTGCATCATTGAGAGAAGCTATGCACTCATGGCTCTTTTTTGCTGTGTTTTTGCTAACTTCTGTTCTGTGTGGCTCAATGTCCAAATGATTGCTAATGCATTTTGGGAAGGGAGAAAAGTAGTCTCAACCTAATCCTAGACTGCAGTATTTGAACATATACTCCAACTTCAAATGTTCTCCATTAATCATACAAGTCCTTATAATCAAAAGTTGCAAAATCTATGGCATTGAAACTAACACACTCTAAGTCCTTATTATTGACTCGAAACCTAGAAAAGATCGTCATTTTAGCCATTAACTCTTGTTAGGAAATATTGTCTTTTTAGAGTCTTAGGTAATGATTTATTAGTGAGTTACGAGGTTTGTTATTGTGAAATGTTAAACTAGACTCTTTCGATGCAAGTTCTCTTTATTCATTTGTTAGCAATGAGGTGGCTACTTAATAATTTCTAAATTAGAGAAAAGTTTGCAGTGGTTTAGAATTCCTTAATAGTCTTATCAATCTTTTTGTGGTTCCCCTTGGGTCTTTCGGGCGCACCCCCTGTTTCAGGTTAGGAGTGTCCCCATCTTGGCCCCCTAGATTCCGCTGTGGCGGAACTACAATGGATCAATGTTTGCTGTTGTTGTTGTTGTCTCTTATGAAAGTGAGATGATTTAGAAATGACGTCTGGCAATTTGTCATTGCACAGGAGAAGTGTTAGTCCACGGGCCCATTACTCAGTCCCAGTTTCTCGGGTCTCTCGGGATAAACTTCAGAGCAGAAGCTCTATTGCAGAACTGCACAGACGAACAGGCGGAGTCACTGAGAACGGGATATTGGCGTCTGGTGGGCGATGGAGAGGCTCCGTTCTGGGAAGGGCCCGATGACCAGGCGCCCATTGGAATGGGCACGCGGTATCTGGCAATGGCTATTGTCAATAAGAAGCTTGGAACTCCTGCTCCATTTGTATGAACTTCCCAAGATAAGCACTAGTTGATCCATTCTTGATAATTCTCAGTTTTATCTATTGGCTGATGCTATATACAGGCCTTTTTTAACTATATACACAAGGTTTGAAAATGTGTTGTGTTGTAGTTGTGTAAGGGCCCCGTTTGGTATCAAACTGATATCAACATCGACATCAAAGAATCCAATACATGTGTTTGGTATCATCGGTATTAGGTAGGGATACGACTATACGAGTCATATTGATACCTTTTATAACACTGTTACCCAACGTCCTTAGCCGTTGGTACCAAACGGGCCAAAGGTGTTTTGAATAAAAATCTTTCAGGATTTGAAGAAAAGGATGCGGAACCTTGTTGGTTTTGAGTTCACAATTTTTTTTAAAAAAGGATTTCTTATTAAGCAATTGTAACTTAGATTGGGCAGGGGTATATCTTATATACATATAAGATTGGTTTTTCCTCATTTATTGCTCCCATTAAATATGCTAACAATAATCTCTATATAATTATCATTGGCAAAAATAAGTTAAAAAGCTATATGTAGCTTAACGGTAAGAGTGCTTTCTCGTGAACCCATAGGTCATTGGTTCAAGTCTCCTTGATGCACTATAATACATTATAAAGCAGAATCTAAGTCTGTTGTAACAACTTATAGTATTCTTGCTATATATACGAAATAGATAACATGTTTATATAATTTTTTATGTATATAATTCTCTATCTATGGACTATGTATTAGTTTACTACAATAGATAACATATTTATATAATTTTTATATACATAAATTCCTATGAGAGGATATTTTCCATATTAATGTAATATTTTTATCTCTTAACAAGATTTAGGGTCTTAATATATTTTTGTTTATCTTTTAACAAGGCTTGAGCTCCAAGTATAAAATTTATATATATATAATGATATAATTTTAAATAATATATTTTGTTATGTTGATATATTTTTATTTTGAGAAAAAGATAGAATTTTATGTTGATGAGTGATGACTAAGATTATATGTAAATGTCAAAAAAATAAAAATTCCAACTTTAATATAAATTAATAAAATTATATTTTCTTTTATCTTTTTATGCATTTATATTTCTTAAATCAAAGTTTGATAAAAAAAATTAGAAAAAATTTACAAATCTTGATGAATACTTTCTTAAATTTAATTTTGATAAAAATTACATTTTTCTTAATTTCCTTTTTATTTTATTTATGTAAATATATAATATATTTTTTTATCTAACCCCACCTTACATTTAAATTTTTTTATCTCTATGTTTTTTTGTAATTTAATATGGATGATATGTTGATTAATACATTGAATTTTGTAAATTTTCATATAAATTAATTTACTTTATATTTTATTTCTTCATTACGTAAATTTAGTATGGAAAACAACTTTATAAATGGATTGAATTTTGCAAAATAATATATAGATAATTTTCTCTATATTTTATCTCTTAAATCAAGGAAAATGTTCTCTTCTATACTAATCTTTATATTGTATTTTTCATATTTACAAACATTCTTATTGTTATAGAGTAAAAGATAATAACCCTAATATATAATTTTATTAAATTAACTTTAACAAAATATTTTAATAAATTATATTATGCTTTGTAGATAACCTATCCTAATTATTATTATCTTTATAAAAAAATCAAGTATTTTATAAATATTAGTGTCTAAAATACAAGAAAATATTATTTACAAATATTCAATAAAAATAAAAATTAATATTTTAATAATTTCAATCTAAATTTGGACAATATCTCCACAAATAACGGAAAAATATTTACAAAAATATTCAATTAAAATATGGAGTACAATCTAATAAAATCGTCTATTAAATAATTTATTATGATATTATATAAATATATTTAGTATTTTAAATTAATATCGTAGAATTGTATAGTTTTTTAGTAAAATTATCCCGTGAATATCACGGAATTTCACCTAGTTATATAGAACGTAAAGATTTACTGTATGGGTATTTGTAAAATAAACGTAAAACTAATCAGTCTTTTGAACAAATGTTATACGCTTATACAGGATTAAAATTGGGCCATCTACCAAGTACCTCTTGGTCTAGTGGTAATTGGCGCTAGGTCGCTTAAGCATTTGTCCAGAGGTCTCGAGTTCGAGACTCTTTGGCGGTGTGGATGCAGCAGAGAGGCTTGGGAGGAGCAACACCCCTTACGGGGTCCAACCACACTCCGGTCCAGACGTAGGCACAAAGTGTCGAACTGGACGAGGGCCCAGCCCACCAAAAAAAAAAAAAAAAAAAAAAATTGGGCCATCTACTCATCGATACACTACATTGTTTAGCAATGTAATTGTCGTAGCCTAAACTAAAGTTTAGTCTGTTTGGAACAAAAAAAAAAAAACCAAAGTTTGGTTTGTGCTTCATGCTTAAACACATTCGGTTGAAAGATCTTATGCTCAAACACGTTTATATTGATTCATTCTAAAGAATTAATATAGGCCCCGTTTGGTTTAGGGTGACATACGAAAACATAAATGGAAACGAGATGAGTTTAGACCATTTTTAATAGGGATGCTCACGGGTCGGGTTGACCCGCGACCCGAAATTGCGGGTTGCGGGTCAACTCACGACCCGCAAAAAAAATTTCCTTTTCACCCGCGACCCGACCCGTAACCCGCAATTTACGGGTCGGGTCGGGTTGCGGGTCGACCCGATTGTTTTATAAAAAAATAGTTTATATATCAATAAAATTATAAAAAAATATATATATTTAAAAATATTGCGGGAATCCGACCTGACCCGCGATCCGCAAAATAAAAAAATTCGACCCGCGACCCGACCCGCACGAGTCGCGGGTCGACCAACAAATTGTGGGTCGGGTCAGTGCGGGTCGCGGGCGACCCGTTGAACACCCCTAATTTTTAGTGTCACAATACATTTATATAAAAAAAATCATTCAACAACTTTTCTATTGTAAAAGTAAGATAGAAGGAAGCGATTCCATCCTTTTGTTATTCAACTTTTGATGGAAGAATGATTGAGGTGGATCAAGTCCTTTTTTATAATAGATAAGAGGTTGTGTAAAACAAGATGATTTTTTTGTCAATGTATAATGACACTAAAATGAGCTACATTCATTTTTATTCCGTTTACGTTTCTATAAATTACAACAAAATGAGGCCATATAGCTATTAAGATTGAGTTTCACATCGAGAGAATTATAAGGAAATCGTGCATTGATTGAGTAGTATTAATATTGAGTTTCACATTTTTATTGTACAAATGCAACGTGTTATAATCTAAATCTATATATAATATATAAAAGCGGAACGCTCCTTAGCAATAGTGAAGCAAGCACGTGAAAAAAAAACGCCGCCTCATTTTATTTTCGATCCGCGTGTTCCTTTTATCTGGATAAAACCTAAGCCCCCAATCTCATTTTCACATCTTCTCTTTCTTCGATTCTCTTCCTCCTTCCTCACATCTCTGCCTCCGTTCAATCCCGACTTCTCCGACGAGCCGCTCTCGACCGGTGACACACAAACACTTCTGGCCAACGCACGCAGAGAGAGACGATTGGACAATTAACGGCGTCGTCGCGCCTATTGCGAGAGGGCTGGGGCCGAGTCACGACTGTGTCGGGTGGGAGAGGGTCGAGGGCTGCGAGCCTGCAAGCCTGCGATAGCGACCCCTCACCCAGGTTTCAAACCCACTTAGTAAATTCCCCTAATTTATGTTGTAAATTTGTTTTCTAGGGTTTGCTAATTTGTTGGATTGACAAATTTCAGGAACAAATATCTCATGATGTCTCATACCTACAGAATTTTTCTACCTTTCCCACTTTGAACTCCATCCCCAAACGAACGTAGCCCTAGCTTTTCTACAAGTCCACCACAAGGGCGACCCTTCCGTCACCGGCAATGCGGCCGCCATACGCCTCCGCGTCACCACCTAACTTCCCAGAAGGTAAGTTGTTTAAACCCTAATTTCAATTTTTATACTGAATTCCCAACAATCTCGTATTAAGCAAAAACTTGGATAATGTTTGTGTTTGACTAAATTCCTATCTAATTTTATAGCCCTTCAATTTTTTTTTGATGGTAGATACATTGGCAGTGACTTGAGAGTATAGTGTTGTAATTTAGTATTTGTAGCCCAAATACGGCTATTTCTTGGTATTTCAAATATTGAATCTTTAGCTTTTGCAAGTATGCATGGTTTAGTCAAGTTCAAATCTGAAGAAGCAGTTGGACTATAAATTTCAATTTCTTTTTTGTGATGAAGCAACCAACTGATCAGAGGAATTGCATACATTCATAAGGATAGTCTGTGTAATTTAACAACTGCAAAAATTAGTTAAAAGCTAGGTTGACAGGAACTGAATGGTAACTGATAATTTAATTATTATTTTTTCAGCTTTGTTTCTGCTCGGGGTTTTAAACTTAATTAACCTGATTGAAACTCTCTCGGAGGAAGGATTCGTTATCAATTTGAGTTCTTATTATCAGAATTTGACCTATACTTTTTGGTTTAAGTTTCCTTTCACATGTTCAAGCTTTCGATTTTGTGTCTGATATTTTTTTTTATGATGTTAATGTTGTCTAGGATTCTGATAATCATGATAGAAATTCAGTCTATTTCGAAAAAAAAAAGAATAGATCTTCACCATGTCGTGATATGCTAAGTGAGGTTCCCTTGAGTATTATTCATATCATTCTTGCCCTTAAAATTTAACTTGGCAAGGCATTTTGATTAATCATTCAGTTTTAACAATACCAGACCATCTGAGAACTAATCTTTATGTGTTCTTTGTTGCAAGTAGTAGTTTCTTTTATTTATGTATGGTCTCATAATTTAGACAAGATACAACTTACATATAGAAGTTTGCTAGGATTCTGATTAGTGATTGAACCTTATATATCGTGTATGATGATGGAAAATGACATGTTAAAGTCACATATATAAGCGTTGTAAGGATCATTTGCTTTCTTTATATATGGAAAAAATGAAAGTCACACAACACTCTTGGTTTGTGCATGCTCGGCTCCTTTACTAGGTGAACTAGGTGGGTATATAGTTACTTTGGTCAATTTGAAATGGTTTTGTTTGTCCAGTGGATTTTTTTTAAATATCATATTATAGTTTTCCATTTCATATATATTTATGTTTAAATTCGGCTTTGTTTACTACTGCACAGTAAATAGTATTTTTTATGTCTCTATCTTGATTCAGTTCACTCAAGGCTTCACTTTTTGTTTTTAATCTTTCAATTTATTGATGTTGTTATATTGTTAGCATATTTATGCAATTATGCTAAGAATTCTGTCAAGAAGCAGTAAAATTGGATCTTAATTTTTTTAAACTATAGTGTGCTTCATCCTCTGATCAGATTACTATGTAGATTCTTCTACTACAAAATCTTTCATAGAACCAAAATGTAATTTTGACAAGGAATGAAAAAAATTTGAATTTTAGGTGGGTTTAGAGTTCTAAGCATCCCTCTTATGAGACAGTTCAACTCTAATTAAAGTACTGAACTTAGAGACAAAAGCATGTGTTTCTTAATTTCTTGGGGCGTTGCATAAAAATAGAGTTGTGAATTTAATTTTTCCTGGCATTAATCTACTTTTTTTTTTTTTTTTATCAATACTGACCCTATTCTGGATGGGTGGATGTTCAGGATTAGAAATCCCTTCATCGTTTGTATCAAGCATCATCACACCTTGCCATATCCAGGTGCTACTTTACTATTCTTATAAATACTAAAGTGGTTTCTTTTCAACTTCTATTGTAGTATTGTTGGGTGGTACATGTTCATATTACTCATTAAATGCATTTCACATGTGTTACAACCAATTCAAGTTTGTGTTGTGTTGTATGGTTGTCCTGTTTGATTTGATAAGTGAGAAGCCCAATTTAATTTATTGTGTTCGACTGAGTGTCGATTGGGGTAATTATTGGATTGAATACATATAATGGTGTTCTCCTACTTATTTTGTGCTTTTATCAACAAGGTCTGATTATATGTGGTTCATTGTATGCTCTTTGTTTATGAATTATTTCATTACTCTACCATTGGTTTGTTTATCTTGGCTTTTGATTCCAGGCTTTCGTTATCTGAGTTTGATTTGTGTTCCCCATTATTTTTAATCTATATTTTATTTAGGGTTGTTTGTAGTTTAATTTTGTTACTCTTTGTCTTAGTTTTGTTTTTTTTGGGTCAAATTTGCCTTAGCTTTGTTGATTAAAGTTATGTTGATCTTTCCTTCGATTTCAGTTACAATTCCTTTTAGGCTTGAGGAGAGTAATTTCTAAGATGCTCTCTTTCAACTTTTGCAAGCAGGTGATTCTGATGTTCTCCTTCTGCTGATATATTGATTTTTGTATATAATTTTGGCTTGCCTTTTATTTGTAGTGAGTCATGTCTCACTTGCAAAGAATGTGTTTTCGCAGTTTATAGGTCTTTCTGTGAGTATGCAAGGAGAGAAAGAGATGAAAATTGCCCTCAATGCAAAATCAGATACAAGCACCTTTTGTAATTTTCGTTTATCTTCCCTTACAAAATCTCTTATACTAATGGATCTTTGAACTTTTTGTTGACTAAACCCAAGGTAGTCCTTGAGTTGAAGGCCTCACATTATGATATAGATAATGAACTTGATTATGCTAGCAATGGGAGAGATTCACATCACACTATCTGCAGGAAAGCTAAGAAGTTCAAGCCCTTCCGATAGTTTCAAGAAATGTTTCACTATCGTTTGTATAGTATAATATTCTTACATCAAAATTACTTTCCTTGTTTAAGTTTCAGTTCAAATATAAAGTTAAGACGTCGTATTCTCTTCTTGTTTAAGTTTCACTATTGTTTGTATAGTATAATATTCTTATATCAAAATTACTTTCCTTCTTGTTTAAGTTTCAGTTCAAATATAAATTGCTTAGTGATGAATGATGAAGGAGAGGATGTGCAAATGATTCACACTTTCGGTTTGTTTATTTACAGCTTGAGTTTTCCTTCCAAATGGTATCCTCTGTTTTTGGCTCGGGTTCCGGCGTGCTTCGCACGCCGCAGCCTTACCTAGTTATAAAGAAAACGGGGCCATATAACTGTTAATATTGAGTTTCACATTTTTATTGTACAAATGCAACGTGTTATAATCTAAAATATAATATTGAAAAAAATAAATCTCATAGAACATATTTAAAATTCTAATTAAATAAAAAAGAATAGTATTTTTTAATAACAGATTATTATCCGTGCATTGAGGAGTGTTAAAAAACCTTAAGAGAAAAAAAGAATCCAATAATCTTTCTATGTTTTCATTCTGAAGGGACTAATGCTCAGCCGGCCCGTTCTGAAGGACAATTCCTTCCCTGTCTACCACTGTTGAAAAGCTCCCGCGTTTTAACGCTACGAGTCAAAAGGCAATAGAATTAGCTATTAAAACGGCGTCGTATCGTGTCGCGTACTCAACGTCACTCCAAGAAACGAATAACAAGCGCTCTTGTTTCGCGACGGGCTTGCGAAAAGGAGGATTTTCAGAAGATTGAATTAGTTGAGAAAAGAGAGATGGGATCCATTTTGTCGTCCATGTTCGGCGGCGCCGCCGCCTACGCCGCCGCCGAGGAGTTGCATGTTCGCTGAAGTCGAATTTGCCAAAATTGATGTCGATGAGTTGCCTGTTAGTGCCTCTTTCTCTTTGTTAATTCGTTTGTTTGATCTGAAATTTGCTAGCTTTGACGAATTTTGACTTGTATTTGGGGGATTGCTTATGTTGTTAGGGTTTCTGTACTAGTTTAATAAGATTGAACAACAAGCTTGGTAAGATGGATGCGTAACTGTCTTATTGTGTTCTGTGGAGGATGATCAGAAGGCAAAATTAGGCAATTTCTATGATTTGTTTGGATAACAAAATTTAGGGCATGAAGGAAAGACTATTTTAGGTTGTATATTAAGCTCAAATCTTAGCTATTGTTATTTACTAAAGTATATGTCCTAGATTCCAAGAAACGTTCTTCATTTTTCTACCATGAATGAAAGCCCCTAATTGCAATTGATATAGATCGACATTCTTATCTGCATTCATGAAGAGTATGATTTTAGGTGCAATTTGAAGTTAGTGACATCATTATCTTGATTTATAAAGAGTTAGGTTTGAACTATACTTTGAGCCATTTGCATATTTTTGGGTTTCCATCTTCTTTTGAAACCATTTTCAAGTACAAAAGGAATCTAGATTTACATATCTTTCCAGTCTTGGATAAATGAGTTTATTTTCTGCTTCGTGTAATTTCGAGTAAATTTGGGGTTTTAAACCCTGTATTGAAATGGTTCAGGATAATGATAAAAGAGGGAAGGAAAAAGAAAGAATTAACTAAAGTAGTTTTGTTTGAATTAAGAGAAGCTTGTTGATTAAAAGACAATTAGATACCATGTGCATATGATGTCATATGAATTTAAGATGGAAGCTGATACGTGATTGCCTCGGATGACTCCTTAGAAACCTCGTATATGACCCACACAAGTCCCGATCTTGCCTTGTAACGATATTTCCAACCTGAATTTGCAATCAATGTAAGAATACGAAGATCACAAATACCAAAACTGATTCGAATGAATGAAGTAAGAGAACCGATCAGAATTATAGTATAGATCAAGTTGATAGTTCAAACGGATTGGCTCTAACGCTAAATCCGATTGATTAACTAGTTTGATCTTTAACAATCACAACTAGAACAAACCAATTGATTATCCTATAAATCAGATTTCGAACAAAGAGAATGAAGAGATCTCGATATGATGATGATGACGATCGAAGCAATTGCAAGCACACACAAAGTCGTTATTTTTGGCCCAAGAGATAGATTAAACCAATTTGGGTTTAATCTCTCTCAAGCTGCTTTTTATTAATGAAATTGCAAAGTATAAATAGAGAATACAAAAAGCTATTACTTGGGGAGCAAGGAGATGAAGGTGTCCGACCCTAGGAGCTAGATTTATGCCTCCTTGTCTTGCTTCCCAAGATATAATAAAATATCTAATAATATCTATCTAGATTCCCTTAAATAAAATAAATCATGGCTGATTTATTTATTTAAGGAAATATCCTAACAAACTCAAAATATCTAAAACAAACTAAAAATATCTCTAACAACCAAGAGAGAGAAGATCAACCAACTAACATAAGCCTATTGGCTGATTTCTCTACATTATTAAAATAACAAAACACGCCTATTATTAAGTAAATATAAGATATTTTCTCTTACTTAGAATGGTCAAGTCAAAGGATTGACTTTGACCCATATACCAATTTATCTCACCCGGTCACTTACTAAATTCAGCCCTAAATTGACAAACTAATACATGTTTCTAAATAAGGAAATAGATGATTTTCGGCCCCTTGAGTTAATCCATGGAATCCGGGCTCAATTGATGTCGAATGCACGAGACCCACTTAGGCTTGGTTGGCTCTTCAAGAACAGCTACTAATCGAACCAAGATTGCTGTTGTGCCTTGAGCAATCTTCTTAGCTCGACTTGTTGTAATTGGTCCGTCAGAAGGCACTCGAATCAACTCATCGACGTCGGTTGGAGACATGGCAGGCTTCACTGCATCATTCTCCTCCACTTGAGCTCGAATCGTCTTTGATTCGACGTCGGAATCAGAATCTGGCACATAAAGAGATAGATCAGCCACATTAAAAGTCGGATGGACACCATACTCACCAGGCATGTCAACATGATATGCATTAGGGCCGATTCTTCTGATGATACGAAATGCTCCATCTCCTCTCTGATCTAACTTGTTCTTCCTTTGATTTGGGAACCTTTCCTTCCTTAGATGCACCCAAACAAGATCTCCTTCTTCAAAGATAACCTATTTCCGACCCTTATCAGCATGGGCCTTGTACTTCATGGATTTCCTCTCGAAGTGCATCTTTGTCCTCTCATGTAGCTTCTTCACAAACTCAGCCTGCTTGTCAGCTTCAAAACTCTCTTTTCCCTTGTATGGCTGAGGCGTCAAATCCACCGGAGTCCTCGGATTCAGCCCATAAACAACCTCAAAAGGGGTCATTTTTGTAGCTGAATGGATTGACCTGTTATAAGCAAACTCCACAAAAGGCAAAACATCTTCCCAACGTTTGAGGTTAGCTTTAAGCATAGTTCTAAGTAAAACCCCTAAGGTTCTATTAGTAACTTCAGTTTGCCCATCAGTTTGTGGATGGCATGAGGTAGAAAATAGCAATTTAGTTCCCAACTTAGACCACAGACTCTTCCAAAAATAACTCAAGAACTTAGCATCACGATCTGACATAATAGAACAAGGAATGCCATGCAATCTAACAACTTCTCTAAAGAACAAATCAGCAACATGCACAGCATCATCAGTCGTGTGACAAGGGATAAAATGAGCCATTTTGGAAAAACGGTCTACTACCACAAAGATAGAATCTCTACCCTTCCTAGTTCTAGGCAATCCTACAATGAAGTCCATAGAAATGTCCTTCTAAGGTGAACTAGGAATAGGCAAAGGCTAGTACAAACCATGGGGATTAAGCCTAGACTTAGCTTTAGCACAAACAACACAACTCTTGACAAATCTAAGCACATAGTTACTCATTTTAGTCCAAAAGTAGTGTTCTTTTAATCCTTCTAAAGTCTTTTCTAAACCCCTATGTCCTCTTGATTCATGAACCTCTTTAGTTAGAAGCCTACGTATACTAGATGAAGGAATGCACAATTTACCAGCTTTAAACAAGTATCCATCATCAATAAAGTAGGTATCTATTTCTCCCCTAGACATGCAATCCTTATAAATTTCAGCAAAGTGAGGATCACTAGCATACAATTCCTTAATCATTGCAAATCCAAGGATCTTAACATCACATTGGTTCAAGAGAACATACCTGCGAGAAAGGGCGTCAGCTACCACATTCTCTTTGCCTTTCTTATGCTTTACAACATAAGGGAAAGTTTCCATAAATTCAACCCATCTTCCATGTCGCCTGCTGAGTCTGGATTGGCCTTTCAAATACTTCAAGGCCTCATGATCCGAATGGATTACAAACTCTTTAGGCCACAAATAATGAGACCAAGTTTTCAAAACCCTAATTAAAGCATACAACTCTTTATCATAAGTAGGGTAATTCAACTCAGCCCCACTAAGCTTCTCACTAAAGTAAGCTATGGGTTTCTTGTCTTGCAAGAGCACGCCTCCTATGCCATGTCCAGAAGCGTCCACCTCTATCTCGAATGCCTTGGAGAAGTCATGGAGTTGGAGTACTGGGGCGTGGCATAACCTGTCCTTCAAAGTGTTGAAGGCGTTCTCTTGTTGCTCTCTCCATTTGAATGTTGAATCCTTCTTTGTAAGCTCATGGAGAGGGGCTGCAATTGTGCTAAAATCACGCACAAATCTCATGTAGAAGCCAGCCAAGCCGAGAAATGATCTGACCATTGTTGGTGTAGTCGACTGGGGCCATTCTTTGATTGCCTTGATCTTGTCTTCATCTACCTTCAATCCACCTTTAGACACAACAAAACCAAGAAAAATGGTAGACTCCGAGCAAAAACAACACTTTTTCAAATTAACATAAAGCTTTTCTAACCTCAAAGTGTCCAAAACAGCCCTAAGATGATCTACATGTCCATGCAAGGTTTTGCTATAGACTAAGATATCATCAAAGTAGACTACAACAAATTTTCCTAAGTATCTTCTTAAAACATGGTTCATAAGCCTCATGAAAGTACTAGGTGCATTAGTTAATCCAAAAGGCATTACTAACCATTCATATAATCCATACTTAGTTTTAAAGGCAGTTTTCCATTCATCCCCTTCCCTCATTCTAATTTGATGGTACCCACTTCTTAAATCAATCTTTGAAAAGAAATTAGCACCATGCAATTCATCAAGCATATCATCTAATCTAGGAATGGGATGACGGTACTTAACTGTTATTTGGTTGATCGCCCTGCAATCAACACACATTCTCCATGTGCCATCCTTCTTTGGCACCAAAATCACCGGAACCGCGCATGGGCTGAGGGATTCACGCACATAGCCTTTGTCCATGAGATCTTGCACTTGTCTTTGAAGCTCAGCGGTCTCCTCTGGACTTGCTCTATAGGCTGCACGGTTTGGTAAAGAAGCGCCAGGCACCAAATCAATTTGATGCTCAATGCCTCTAATTGGTGGAAGGCCTTGTGGCAACTCTTCAGGCATCACATCTTCAAATTCCTGTAACAGAGCTTGAATACACTTTGGAAGATGTGAAATATCTTGACTAATAACAAGTATATCTTTCCTCATAAAAAGTAAGCAAAAAGAGTTAGGGAAAGAAATACTAGAATGAGTCACTAGAGAGCGCTTTTCTACACTGCCCTTTATGCCGTTTTTTGGCACTTTCTGTGGGCGTTCTTTTTCCAGATCTGTAGCTCTCTGAGTCTCTGAAGTGCTCCCAAAATTTGAGCCAAAACGCTCGAGTGGTTTGGGAGATAGCCCCGTTTTCGTCTCTGGTGCACTGCTGGAAGTGTTGCTCGGTACTTTGGACGATTTAGGGACTTTTTTTGGGCGTTTTTCGTCCCAAACAGTAGCTCCACCTGTGCTTGATGTTGTCCTAAAATTTGAGCCAGAACGCCCGGGTGGAGACTGGGAAACGCCGCTTGGCTTTGTTGGTGCGTCGGGCGCCGGGCCGCAAGCTTGGCTGCCGAATCAGCCTCCTCTTTCTCTTCCTTGGCACGCCTAAGTGCCCTAACTTGGTCTCTGCGTACCTGGTCTTGTAAAACTTGTTGGGGCGACAGTGGTAGAAGAGAAACTCTCCTCCCGTCATAGTTAAACGAATAGGTATTAAGCATGCTATCATATATAACTCTCCTATCGAATAACCATGGTCTACCTAACAAGATATGAGTGCATTCCATGTTTACCACATCACACATGATATCATCCACATAATTGCCTATGGAAACACGGACTAAGCATTGATGAGTGACTAAGTTAGGACCATCAGAATCATTAATACCATTTAAACCATAACTAGTAGCCCTAGGTTGGTTTTTTAATTGCAAGTGATCAACTACTTTAGCATTAATAATGTTACAGCAGCTACCACTATCAATTATCATGCATAACACTTGATTCTTTACAGTACATCTAGTATGATAAATATTTTCCCTTTGATCTAGCCTAGGTGTTTCTTGTAAAGTAAGAGTACGCATTGTTACCAAAGTTAGAGGCTGTTCGGTGCAATCTGGTTCAATGGCCTCTACGTCCTCCTCCTCTTGTCCATTGCTCTCCTCCTCCACTTGATTTGGAGGTATATCTTCATCACTCACATATCCTCCATTGGTGGTGAGAAGCACTTGCTTTTGATTTGGACAATCCTTGGCATAATGACCTCTTCCTTGACACTTGTAGCACACTAAATCACGTGCCCTTGGCTGGTTTGGAGGTCTATTGTTGGGACGCCTTTGGCCTTGAAAACCTGTTGGTTTAGGTGAGCTAGAAGCTCCCTTTTGCTGCATAGAAGGGTTAGAAGAATAAGAATTGGAATTTGAACTAGGGTTAGAAACATACCTTTTTGGTGCATTCCAAGCTTCCTTCTTCTTCCTTTGTTGTTGCTCATAGAGTAGTTGGGCTGAATGTACTAAGGCATTGAGATCCTTGATTTGTTGAATCTCCAATGTGTCTTTAATGCTTTGATTCAGTCCAGCCATGAATTGGGTCCTTAGAGACCGTTGGGAATGATGAATTCCCGCTTTGAAGCTCAAATCCTCTAGCTCATTGAAGTACTCGGTTGGAGACTTGGTACCTTGTTTGTATGTAACAACTTTCAGCCTCATGTGCTCAGTATGCTCTTCGGGCACATACTTCTTCCTCATGACAAACTTCAGCTGGCCCCAAGTTTCAATAGGTGGTAAGGCCTTTCTGATTCTATCTTCCTTCATTCTGAACCACCAATTTCTAGCGGTCCCAACGAAGTGAATAACAACAACTGCAATTTTCTCCCATTCTTCATAGCCCATGTGATCTAGGATGAAATTTGTAGCTTGTTCCCACTCTAGATACTTTTCTGGATTGAGCTCTCCACTGAATGGCTCTATCTTGATCTTAATATCACGCTTACCAATCTGATTGATTTGTTGGTTAGCGTTGTTGTTGTTGTTCGGCCTTTGTACTCCATAAGCTGGTGGAATATCTTCTACAACCTCAGCTTGGTTATAGAAATCATCAAGGGGAGGATGCCATGGGCGCCGTTCTTCCCCTGGATAACCATAAGTCACATCATCAAAAGGATTGTTGTATTGCTGTTGTTGTGGATGAGTGACTTGAGGATACCGATTTTCTGTCTGATTATAGAGCTGTTGATGAATAACCGGTGGAGTCCTCGTCCCAAAACCTCTACCTCTGCCTCGGCCAGCCGTGGGTGAATAATGAGCTGGGGGGTCTTGATCTTTGTTGTAGCTAGCAAGCACATCATGCTCTTCATCAATTGCTTGTTGCTTGCCTTTGTCGCTAATTGAGGCTTGATTTGGGTCACTTGTAAGCTCTATTGCAGGGGCAACCTTATGACTTCCTTGAGATGACTCAATCAAAGTGGCAAGTTGCTCCTCTAGACGCCGCAATTGTGGATTGATTGCAGCCGTGGCCAACTCTACAGCTCGAGCTTGACCATCTCGTACACTCTCATTAATGGACAACCTAATGAAGTCGATTGCCTCCTTAGTGAGATTCAATTCAGCCGAGTTCGGCTCATTAGAGACCACCATTGTTCCTGAAACAAGCAAGAAGGTAGAGAGAGTAGTGTGTTCTAAAGCAAATCACAACAAGCAATACCACACCTTAATCAAGCCAAAACTTGCCTCAAAGCAATCCAATCAACTTAATTCAGTTTTTGGGTTGAATTGAGGTAGTAAATGGGTAGATATGGTGTAGATATGGTATACTAATAATAAATAAAGGAAATATGCAGCTTAAGCAAATGACAAGTATGCAATAAGACAAGCTATGCAATTAATCCCTCTATGAGTTCTAAAACACATGCAATCTCTCAATTGACTCTATGCAAGTTAATAAAGCCAAATTTATCATGCAAGGACAGAAATATGGTAGGCTAAGTGACTTTTGTTTCGTCACTCTTTTTCTTCAAAGTGATTTCTACTTAACTATTTTTAAGCAAGTAGTCACTAGGGTTAAAAGTGGCTTAAAACTAGTTGGGGTAGATCACTTTTGCTTTTCTGTTTTTTTTTTTGACTTTATGCACAAACTACTCTTGTGCTAGAATGAAGAATAACAAAGCAATGCAAAGTAAATGCAATAGGGCAAAAACGAAAACAACTAGGCTAATCTGATTTTTTTTTATCTAAGTGACTTTACACTACCAATGAAACCAACTAGAAGCCAAATTAACAAGAGAAGATAGGCTAGGTCAAAATTATGGAATGCAATGATAAAAATCAGCAATTATCAACAATGCAATATGAATCTCTATTGATCATGCAACATGCAATAAAAACTCATAAAAATTGTAGGAAGACAAAAGCTAATCTATATTGCAATCAAACTCAACCAATTCAACCAAAAGCATGCAACAAATCCCTTAAAATCTCCTAGATGGTTAATTGCTTGGGGGGCAAGTAATTCAAGGGAATTAGGGTTTGGGGATGCTCTCGGCTGCACCTAGGGTTAGGGTTTTCAGATTTGGTTCTAGGGTTTGGGAGAGGGGTAGGTCTCGGATTAGGGTTTTTGGATTAGGGCAAGGGTTTACGAAACCTAGGGTTAGGGATTTTGTAAATTAGGGTTAGGGTTTGAGGGGTGGGGGGTAGGCGATCTAGGGTTTGGCTGGTCCGTTGGTGGTGGGGTTGGTGTGGTTATGATCGGACGGTAGTGGTGGGTGGTGCGGCTGGTGAGAGCGACACCAGATGTGGGTGTAGGGTGGTGGTGCGAGGTGGTGGTTGACGGAATATGGTGGTGGTTGTGGCAAAAATTCAAGCTTTGGTACCAAAAATTCTATCTTTGGGTAAAGGCGGGATTTTTGGGATCAAAAACTGAATCAAATCAACTAGAAAGCAAATTAAGGAAAGAAAATTTTACTTGGCGAGACGCTGGATTATGATACCACTTGATACGTGATTGCCTCGGATGACTCCTTAGAAACCTCGTATATGACCCACACAAGTCCCGATCTTCCCTTGTAACGATATTTCCAACCTGAATTTGCAATCAATGTAAGAATACGAAGATCACAAATACCAAAACTGATTCGAATGAATGAAGTAAGAGAACCGATCAGAATTATAGTATAGATCAAGTTGATAGTTCAAACGGATTGGCTCTAACGCTAAATCCGATTGATTAACTAGTTTGATCTTTAACAATCACAACTAGAACAAACCAATTGATTATCCTATAAATCAGATTTCGAACAAAGAGAATGAAGAGATCTCGATATGATGATGATGACGATCGAAGCAATTGCAAGCACACACAAAGTCGTTATTTTTGGCCCAAGAGATAGATTAAACCAATTTGGGTTTAATCTCTCTCAAGCTGCTTTTTATTAATGAAATTGCAAAGTATAAATAGAGAATACAAAAAGCTATTACTTGGGGAGCAAGGAGATGAAGGTGTCCGACCCTAGGAGCTAGATTTATGCCTCCTTGTCTTGCTTCCCAAGATATAATAAAATATCTAATAATATCTATCTAGATTCCCTTAAATAAAATAAATCATGGTTGATTTATTTATTTAAGGAAATATCCTAACAAACTCAAAATATCTAAAACAAACTAAAAATATCTCTAACAACCAAGAGAGAGAAGATCAACCAACTAACATAAGCCTATTGGCTGATTTCTCTACATTATTAAAATAACAAAACACGCCTATTATTAAGTAAATATAAGATATTTTCTCTTACTTAGAATGGTCAAGTCAAAGGATTGACTTTGACCCATATACCAATTTATCTCACCCGGTCACTTACTAAATTCAGCCCTAAATTGACAAACTAATACATGTTTCTAAATAAGGAAATAGATGATTTTCGGCCCCTTGAGTTAATCCATGGAATCCGGGCTCAATTGATGTCGAATGCACGAGACCCACTTAGGCTTGGTTGGCTCTTCAAGAACAGCTGCTAATCGAACCAAGATTGCTGTTGTGCCTTGAGCAATCTTCTTAGCTCGACTTGTTGTAATTGGTCCGTCAGAAGGCACTCGAATCAACTCATCGACGTCGGTTGGAGACATGGCAGGCTTTACTGCATCAGAAGCAATGTTAACATTGGTAATCTTTCCTACATTTTTCATTTTAGCTTGCCCTACATTAATTGCAGTGTGCACATATGAATATGTAGCCAAGTTAAATTTGTATTTAGGCCTGTTCAGTTTGTTGCCACTGCTGAAGTCATGTATGATTAAACATAACTGACCGACCTAGTAGAAATAATGATAATATGTATATTATCGTGATCTCTCTCCATTTATACATTGAATTATAATTAGTCACAATTGTCGCTTCTTTTCTTTGCTATGATAGGATGTGGCGCAAGAGTTTGGGGTGCAGGCAATGCCAACATTTGTGTTGATAAAGCAAGGTAAGGAAGTTGATAGGGTTGTGGGAGCAAAAAGGGATGAGCTTGAAAACAAGATCCAGAAGCACAGGTCTTAAAAATTTGTTGTTGTAATTGTGCCTGATTTTTTTTTATGCTTCCAAACAATGTGATGCTAGTATTTGTGTGTATGACATGATAAACATTGTTACTCATAATCACTATAAATTATATTAGTTTCAGTTCAGTGGAATACAAACACCATCATTTTCGCTTGTTTCATTGCATCTGATGCCTCATTCTGCCTGCTGGAAAAAAACTATTTTCAGGTGATAGTTGAGGTATGTAAAATATCTGCTTTACTCTTATCCATATACTTGGTTGGATTAAAGTTTCAAATTTGGATTGTTCTATTATGCCCTTCTAGCTCTACTATGTTGTAGTGATGATGTAATTTAGGTAGGTGGTTTCAGTTGATTGATTAACTTCTGAACATGATAATCATGAACCTTCTTCCTCTCAACAAGCAATGCTAATACTTTTGTAAACTAAGTAATTTTGAAGATAAGATCAATTATTCAATTATTCTGAAGCAGCAAAAACCTTGAAGATCAAAGTGGGCAATTTCACCCCATCCCGAGTCTTCAAAGCTTCCATGTTCGTTTGTTTGTTGAGTTGGATGCTTTTTTTTTTCTTGTTTTTGTTTTCTCATGTCGGTCTCCCTGACTATCGAGCTTGTCTTGGTTTTTCAATCTACCAAGCATATACTTTTACTTGACAAAAAAGCCGCCAATTTCACACTAGCACATGCTTATATTAAAGTAAGCATACGGTGCGATCTGTCCTCGAGAAGAGATCAAAATGCCTTGTTTTCGCTGGAACTAGTCTTTGGACCCTCTCGTGGAACCCTAGGTGGATGCCTTGTTGAATGACAAGATGAGAGGTTTGACTCGTAGGAATCCAAGGTTGTAGAAGCGAGTATCTACACCTCAGAAGACCGGTGCCGAATGTGCAAGGAGACGGATCCGATTGGATGCGTCGACACGAGACTCATTGGCGAGTCGAAGGATGGCTCGATGGGATCGAGTTGATAATGTTGTAGCATCGGTGGGAGGAAGGGGATGAGAGGATTAAACAAGGGTGACACCCAAAACCAAAGGGGGAAACAACTATCTACTCAAACTCAAACTTTTATTCAAACTAGGATTAAATGTAAAAGTTACAAGAGTTGGGTTTAAATAGAAAACTAGGAGCTTCTAAAGAACTAATGAGCTAGACATGGCATGCAAGCCCAAGTCACACGTCCAAGCCCAAAAAATAATTAAAATAATAATATTTAAAACAAGCAATGACAATAATGGAAACTGCCTCGGGTCGGGGCTGGATCACATCTTTTTTTTTTATCAAATTTTCATTACCTCCACAATCTTCATCCTCTTCGAGCTCGAGTCACCTTGGTAAAAAGCGGGGCGTAACTAGTATTTTACAAAGCCTTACCAAGAGAATGAGACATTTGAGCTCAAATGCAGAGTTTGAGACATATCTAACAACCCACTTTGAGTTTGTTGACAAAGAATTTGATATTTTAGCTTGGTGGAAGTCCCACAAGAAGATTTTCCCAACCTTTGTAAAGATTGCGACTCAAATGCTTGTTGTTCCCACCTCAACTGTATCAATGGAGCAAACATTTATAGCGAAGGAGGACACATCCTAGATGCAAACCGATCGAACTTAAAAACCAAGGTCTTAGAAGCCCAAGTATGCGTGTGTGATTGGAAGAGGGCGGAAATTCGTCAACAAAATTCGGAGAAAACTTCTGACTCAGACGACCTAGAGGACGACCCCCAAAGCTCTTCCGTCGGCTCCGTTGGATCGACGTAGATGGTAAGCAAGCGAGATTTCATATCGAAAGGTAAGAGAATTCGTGTGCTTTGATTTCTCTACCCCGAGAGGATACGTAGGTAACTTAATTTTAAGTTCAACCCCTTCATTTATCCAACTCTTCCTATGTGTTCTTCTCGGCACATTGAATCACGATTGCAGTTTTCCAACAGAATCGCGACCGCGACCCTCTTTCTTTTTTGTTTTCCGACTAAGTTTTTTTTAAATATTTTCGGATCCGAAATTGGAATTGGATCCGGCCTTGAAACCGGCCTGAAACCGAGCAACCAGCCCAAGATCAGTTTCGGTTCCGATAATTTGGAACCATGTCTACACCACCATCATTATCACCCAATGCTTCTTGAGAAAACTAATTTTCTACATAGATTATACTTGTACAAACATTTATTGCTTACAACTTGTCGAAGGTATACCATAGATTGACTCCAATTTTTTCCATGTCTACACCACCATCATTATCACCCAATGCTTCTTGAGAAAACTAATTTTCTACATAGATTATACTTGTACAAACATTTATTGCTTACAACTTGTCGAAGGTATACCATAGATTGACTCCATTTTTTCCTTTAGCTATCTATTGATTTCCCACATTTGTATGTGGGACTCAACATGCAAAATCTTCGGTTGGTTCAAACCAGGCCACCCAGGAGTTATGTGATCGTGTTAACGATCTCGACTTAATCGATCTTGGATTTACTAGCTCACCATTCACATGGACTACGGGACGTTCCCTTCAAACTTTTAAGGGAGCTCGCCTAGATAGAGCTTTCTGCTCCGATGAGTGGAGACTTCACTATCCTGAAGCCGAAGTCAAACATTTAACGGCTCCTCATTTTGACCACCGCCCTACCTTGTTGCAAACTAAACCCAACGTCATACAGAGCTCGGGCCGGAGGCCATTCCGGTTTCTTGCAGCATGGCTAACTCATGACACTTATAGAGATTTCATGAATGATTCTTGGCGTCGTGACCTCGATCTCTTAGCATCTTTATCTGACTTCAAGGATCAGTTTCTGAATTGGAACAAGCATGTCTTTGGCAACATATTCAAGCGCAAAAGACATTTATGGGCTCGCCTTGAAGGGTTGCAACGACGTCTTGCTTTTCGGCCAACACCATTCCATATACAGCTTGAGCGTGATCTGAAAGTTGAGCTAGAAAAGGTGCTGAATCAGGAACAATTATTGTGGTTCCAAAAATCAAGAGCTAGTTTCTTAATTGATGGCGACCGTAACACGAGATTTTTTCACCTATCTATTGTTATCCGCCGGAAATCGAACCGTGTTACTGAATAAAATGAAGCTGGTATTAGGATCTCAGATGAGGATGCTATCAAAAAACTGGTGTGCTCCTTTTTTCAATCTTTATATACTGAAGATGGTATTACTATCGTGCCGCCTCATACAGAACAAAACTTTCCTCCTATTGATGTTGCCACTGTTTCACAACTTTCACGTCCCTTCACACCGGAGGACATCTGGCCCGCTCTCAAAATCATGAATCCGTACAAGTCCCCTGGCCCGGATGGCTATCCGGCAATCTTCTATCATAAAAATTGGCCTTGTATTGGACATCAAGTTGTTGAGACGGTCTTGAATTTCCTGAATTAGGGTACTCTCCCAGCTGGTATGGCCGATGCTTTAATGGTCTTAATTGCCAAAACTGATTGTCCGACGTCAGCGACACATTTCAGACCCATCTCTCTTCTTAACGTTTGCTTCAAAGTAGCAACAAAAGCAATTGTCAACAGGTTGAAACCTATGCTCTCGGACCTTGTTTCCCCGGCTCATGCAAGCTTTGTTCCTGGTCGTCAAATTGTCGATAATGTAGTTATTGTCCAAGAAGTCTTGCACTCAATGAATATCGTTCAGTCAAATAGGTGGATGATTTGGAAAATCGATCTGGCTAAAGCATACGATCGAATTCGATGGAGCTTTTTGAAAGAAGTGCTGATTCAGACAGGTTTACCGGCTAACTTAATTGACATCATTATGCTGAGTCAAACTTCCGGAAAAACGAATGTCCTTTGGCAGGGTAGCTATGCTGGCGCTTTTACTCCATCACGAGGCATGAGACAAGGCGACCCTTTTTCACCTTATCTTTTTGTATTGTGTACGGAAAAACTGTCCCAGTTGATCTAAGCAGCGGTCTTGGAAGGAGCTTGGAGGCCTATTACTGCCGGTGAAGTTCATCTTTCTCATTTGTTCTTCGCCGATGATTTGGTTCTCATTGCGAATGCCTCTTCTAGTCAAGCCATGAATATTAAGAGCTGCCTTGAGAAATTTTGTGAGATGTTAGGGGAAAGAGTTAACTACAACAAGAGCAATATTCTGTTTTCAAAAGCAGTCCCTGAGAGTGTGAAGTAGACGATCAGCTCACTTGTTGATCTCCGAAGATTTTGGCAATTATCTTGGTGTTCCTACTACATGTGGAGCCATGTCGCCGGATAATTATCAATATTTACTGGACAAGATAACAACCAGGCTTCGTGGATGACAAGCCAAAACTATGTCTTTTGCAGGTCGAGTTACTCTGGCTAAATCGGTTCTCAACTGCTTACCTATTTATGTGATGCAATCTACCAAGCTTCCAAAATCCTTGTGTGATGACATGGATAAAATAGTAAGGGGGTTCTTATGGGGATCTACTTCTGAGAGGGGGAACATGCTTTCTTGGGATAAAGTTACTAAGCCGAGTATTGAAGGGGGTTTTGGTCTTTGCCAATTTCGCCACACAAATGCTGCTCTTTTAGCTAAACTCGGATGGCGTACTCTCCAAGAGCCGAATTCTCTTTGGTCGAGAGTTATCAGAAGCAAGTACTACCAGCAGGGCTGATATTGATATGTTCCATAAATGGCCTCGTGCATCGAGAACCTGGAATGGGATTGTTGAAGGAGCTCAGGTGCTTGCAAAAGGTCTACGTATTTCAATCGGGAATGGCAAGACAACGTTGTTTTGGACTCACGCATGGGTGGATCCAAGGCCTCTCTTAGATTGAGCCACGCAACAGTTGAACGAAGAGTTAGAAGGCGCTATTGTCAATGAAATGTGGAATGGTCATGACTGGAGGTGGGATATTATTGATGACTTCCTTCCTGCTGAAATAAAAAGTAAACTTCAAGCACTCAAAGTTACTAATGATGATGATGCTCAAGATAGAATCTACTGGGGTCCTAATGCAAGGGGTTGCTTTTCGACTTCATCTGCTGTCAAACTCCAGCAAAACTATAATGATCATGATCCAGCTCAACCTAGTTCTATTTGGAAGAGAATTTGGAACATTAAAGCACAACAAAGAAGTAAACACTTTCTCCACTTAGTGGCTCATGATGCAGTGTTATGCAATGCTAATCGGGTCAAATACTATCTCGCCTCTAGCCCTGCGTGTCCACGATGCAATCAACAAGAAACTTGTCTCCATATGCTCAGAGACTGTCGCCAAATAGCTGATGTCTAGCAGGCTCTCTCTGGCAACAATCTTCCTTCTAATTTCTCCTCAGAAGGAGATATCACTTGCTGGATCGATTTGAACCTTCAAGCTCAAAAACAATGGTGTGCAATCTTTGCTATGATGGCGTGGTATACCTGGAAGACGAGGAACCAACTGGTGTTCAATAATGTAGACTCGGTTGGCACTCTCTCCCGTACCGTGGTTGCCCAAACTGAGTTGTTCAAGGCTGATGTAACTGATGTAATCAGCTCATCCAATCCTGGGATTATTCCTCAACAGAACCAATCAGTCTCCCAATGGATGCCTCCGCCTGTTGGGTGGCTCAAGCTCAACTCTGATGGGGCATGTAAGACTGAAATTCAGCAAGCTGGAGGCGGTGGATTGCTCTGAAATCATGAGGCCAACTCTTGAAAGCCTACTCTTTCAGACTTGGCAACTGTGGTGTCTTGACGTCGGAGCTGTGGACGATTTATCATGGACTGATTATAGCCCGCCAGTTGGCGGTGGAGAAACTGTTGGTTGAGAGCGACTCTTTGATCGCTTGCAATCTCCTTCGTGGTCCAATGGTTCCGACACATCCAGAATATTATCTTAGTATGAACTGCATGCACCTGATTTATGATGAGGCATGGGAGATTGAAATCAAGCATTTCCCGAGACAATTAAATAAGGTGGCGGATTGTTTAGCCAACTCTCCTTTACTCTTCAATCTTTGTTTTCTGAATTTTATGAGTTGCCTTATGAGGCTCTTCATTTGTATTTCCTTGAGTGCCCTCTTGGAGAATATGATCGACATTATTAATTAATAAAGTTTTATCTGGGCCTTAGCCCGCTTTATGACCAAAAAAAAATATACTCCGTACTAATTAATTTATTTAAAATATATTTTTATATAGAAAACTCTCAATACAACAAAAAGTATTTCCTTTCCATCTTCACCGAAAAAATATAAGTTTCCTTTTCACTTCCCGCAATAAAAATCTATTGCTCTTATTTTTCTATGGAAAAGTTGTACCTTTCTAGCATTATTATATATGGAATTTGAGTAGGAATAAAATATATAGCAGGCCAGTTACAAGTTATTCCATATGACTTCAAGTAGTGCCAGAAGTAACCTATGTATGTGAGGTCATATATATAGAGACTTGATATATGCCAAACCGATAAGACGACATATTTAATAAAAGCAGGTTGACATATATATATATATATTTATTTATTATAATGAAAGGATAATCATCATTATCTACTAGAATTAAAATAATTCAGACTAAATCTTCCATTTGTTAGAATGTCATCCTCATCCAAAGAAATGAAAGAAGCCAGTGAATACAAAATGCTAGTAAAAAACTCGACCAAAAAAAAAAAAAAAGCTTGTAAACAATTGTTAATCTGATACCTAATTACAATAAGTTAACTTTTAAGTTAGGGCTATTATCAAAATATGAAACAGACCTATTTCTGATCGACATAGTGCTAGGCATATGGGTGAACCAGCGGAAGTTATTAATTCTCATGGATCATAAGATGATTATGGCCATTATAGCTTTAATGAGGTGGCCACAAATTTTGTCAATTGAAAGATTCAACGTAACTTGATTTGTTCGTAATTGAGATGATATAACTCTATAAGCATATAGCTTTGCCGCATTTTCTTGTGAAAGAATGAAAGTATGTAAACATTTAATTAAAGAAGAAAGACTATCTTGTTGCATTGGTAGTGTAATTAATATGTTGACAAATTCTCTATTCCACCTTAGATGTATGTATGTATCATTAGTGTCCACTTAATTATAAAAATATTAAACTGATATTGAAAATTAAAAAATTATTTTATATTTGAAACAATTTTATACATACATGTGAAATTTTTTAGCTTTAAACATATTATATAGTTTTTACGAAAATCATCTTTTTAATTTAAAAATTTTATAATATAATTTTTAAGAAAAAAATTTACGCACATGCATATAGTTATTTACAATATAAATATATATTTTTAATTTTTTAATATTAATTTGATATTGCAAATTGAAGTAGAGTACGAAAATAGAACACCAATGGTAAATGGAAGATTTACATATATGGCTGAATGCCTATTTTTTTTTGATAAGGAAAGGAATTAGGGAGCTCTCCACTCTAAAAAGAGGATAGCTTTCCTAGAGCATTTTTGCGGATGAGGTCCCTAAGAACCGGGTCGGAGGCAATCGGGAGGGAGGAGACATGTCAAAACGATCGAGTGATGTAGATCACAACAAAATTGGCTTCTCGAAAGACGTGAGAAATACTCCAACTTTGAAAGTGGTCTAGCAGACTCTGAATATCCGTTTGAACAAGCTCAATCTCCCATGGACAACTCCAATATGTCACCCTGCATGACTTTAACAAGCTGCAGGTTGTCACCTTCAATCTGGATGTGGGGAACGCCACGTCGGATGGCATCAAGAATCCCCAAACGAAGTGCAACAACTTCAGTCATCAAAACAGAATGACGACCAAGCAGTCCACCGTCCAAACAAACTGGTGCGCCCAGGTGGTCACGAAGGATGAAACCGACAGAAGAGACACCGTCATTGTTAACTGCACCATCAAAGTTGAGTTTAAATTGATTTTGTGTGGGCTTTACCCATCTGGCTTTCGCCCTTTCCTTTTACTGGGGTTCTTGATGATGGTGGGGCATTCCGGGATTGTATTGTTCGCATTTTCCAATCGTCCATTTGTTTGCGAATGAACACGCAAATACTGTTTGGGCTACATTGGGTTTGGTCGTCGTCAGGAATGAATGTTTTTTTGTTCCTGAAGTACCAGATGCACCACCAGGAGTAAGAAAGCCATTCCAAATCATTATTGGAGATCTTAGATCGAAGTTCTTCCAAGAACTGGAGAGGCTTATTACTTGCGGGGTTAATTTCTTTGATGATACGAACTAGGTTTGAGTTGATGATTTTTAGGGTTTAGATTGTAAGTGGGCATTTTAGTAGAAGATGATATGCATCTTCGTTTATATTATTGCATCCCACACAATCTTGCGGGATAGCGATATGGCTGAATGCCTATGCATTATAAAGTAATTTTATTTGGCATCTTGTTTTTCATGTGGAAAAGATAAAGGCATCATCAGATTAAATTGTCACGATCGATTGGCATATTGTTGACTATACCAAGATACAATTAATTGAACCAATATGGAAGATTCTATTTTAAATTGAAAACATCAACATTACACAGATTCTATTTTAGTATTTGAAGTGTACAAATTGATTTTCCTCTTGATTTAGGCATCAAATCAAGGATAATCATGTACTAATTAATGAATTAATTAATAAACGTGATTTTCATATATTCGAGTAGAGCCTTCTACATCATGCATGTCTTCTTGCTTTGAACCACAAGAGTCTTAATTTCAATGCAAGCATTAAAAATTAATATTTGAAGAACACTATAGGGAAAATACGTACATCAAAAAAATCACACATCTAGAAAGAATATCTTACCACCAACCAATCATCAAAACAAACCATTTCTTTAGTTGTAGGAAATTAATTTGAGGTCATCCTTGTCTTGTTTGCACCCAATTATTTTAAGTCATATATGAATTCTGGTAAAAGTCAATAATACATGCTTCCCAATTATGATCGGTCCTTGTCTTGTTTATATTCATCCTTGATCGATCAACTTAAAAATGCTCATTGCAAAATTTATAATATTTCTCATGATTGTAAAAAGTTCAGGAGATCATGCATGCCCGCAAATATATATTTCATTAAGGATTGAATGGAATACTTAATTCAAAGTTGAATGTCTTGCGTTTGAACCATCCACAGCAATTTAGGGATATGCATGTTTATTGTCTCTATGACACTAATATATATTATGCTGCATTTTTATTTATTTTATGATAAATTGGATCAGTAAAATATGGCTTGCTAATACTATTTGAAGATGTAAGTTTCGGATAATTTAATATCCAATTATGAATATAGAGCTTATTGAAACAATATTATGGAAAACAAGTGCTCAATTAAAAAAAAATTAGTTGCAGAATAGGGAACCACACGATTCAATTATATGGTCTGGTTGTAGGAAACAAAATTCAATTATCCCTTGTGGAAGTTGTGTTTTTAGCACTTTTCTGACATTATAAGTCTGATATTTGATACTATAGCCAGTTGTTACAACAAATATAAAGATATATATATTATAGCTCAGGTCAGGTGTGATTTCTTACAAAGAATATTATATTGGTGGAGAGAATTGAAGTTTCTCAATGGAAAAAGAATAATAGACCACTTCAATTCTAAAGTCCAAAGTCCACAAGTCTTTGTGTGGCCTTCACAATACAGACCAATTCATGTTTGGAGTGGATATTATTAATATGATTATTTCGTAAAACCACTCCTTTTCATGGACTAATTTATTTTCAAAATATTATCCTAATTTCTTTAAATTTATATAAAAAAAAAGACACTTAAACTAGCGTTTTCTCAAAATTATGGGTTGAGTTCAAGCTATTGTTGTTATCCTTGTTGATCACCTTTCCTTAAAAAGTTTGATCTTATCATTTGAGTCCACAATGTACATGATAACAAGAACAATACGATCATCTCACAGCTCATAGAAAGTTTTTATAACATCGACTTTTCTAACATGCATATGACAATATGACATAAAGGCAGGTTAAGAACCTTTATTTAGAAATATTTAAATGTACTTTAATTATTTAATATTTTAAAATTATTTTCTAAGGATTTATGTTTTTCGATCTTCTTAGGGTTTAGTTTTCATATTCGGTATTCTTATCCCATGCATGCCCTAAGAGAATAGGTTAGAAAAACCGTTATAACATTACATTTGAAGAAGAAAGATTTGAACTCGGGCTTAACAGTCACAAATGTCACAAATTAAACATGATCATCTACTAGGAAATAACACAAATTGGCGAAAATCCAAATTGCATAACAAAAAAAATAAACAATTTTTAAAAGGGTAAAATTCAAAATATTATCCTTATTTTGGGGCATTTGTAAGAAGCATCTATTATTTTACTTTTTTTATAAAAAAATTACCTCTTATCTCAGAGTGTTTGTAAGAAATCACCTGTCATTTTACTTTTTTTTAATAAAAAAACCACCTCGTATTTCTATTTCGTTTTCATTGAACCGCCACATATCATATCTCTTTGTTTAGTTTTACTTGCCTTTCTAACCTCAATAATTGTCCTTTTAGAATTTTTATTTAATTAATATATGTTGGAAAGTGTTTGTATTGACTTTTCTCTCTTTACCTATTGGCTATAAAGGATGGTTGATAATTAATTGGTTATTACATTTAGAAAATTTTGGATTTTCAATGGTATTTTTATATTTCAATGAGTTTCTTAATATATGTAGAAAAACGTAAAAGGACAACTAGAATTAAACAGAGGGAGTATTAAATTAGAGTTGAAATACATAATTGCTCCTAGGATAAATTACTATATTAAATAACTCCAGTAATTACCCTGCTTGATTATTATTGATGCTCGAGAGAGATGAGTAGTTGGCTCAAGGATACTTTATGATTGACGATCTTGTTGGATGCCTAATTGGGTCTAGTTTGTTTTTGTTAGGAAATGAAAGAGAGTTGAGAGAGAAAAAATAAGCACTCATGACCAACCCGACATTTTAAAAAGTGTTATAAGAAATGAATTTTTTACAAATGCTTCAAGTTAATGGATCTTTATAAAAAAAATACTCCCTCTATTAAGCAATACTTTTTATTTTAGGCTGAGTTTTTTTTATTAAATAATACTTGTCATTTTACATATTTTGACAAGATTTTTCCAATTTTATCATTACAAAAAATGGCCAAAAAGGCAACTTTTTTTCCATTTTCCAAAACTAGAATTAAACAAATTAATTATAAAGGTTATTTAGGTAAAATTAAGTGGTTCATTATTTTTTTTGTTAATTCCTATAATGACAAGTATTGTTTAACGGAGGGAGTATTTTTTTTTTTTTAGCAAATACTCTAAAATGAAGGATAATTTTTTGAATAAAATAAAATAAAAGTAATTTTTTTTACAAACACTCTAAAATAAAGAAATTTTATTTTGGTTAAATAAAGATGGAATGGTTTTCTATATTTTACCGGAAAAGAATACAAAAGAGGAGTGGGTTGTTTTATGAGATTTCCCCTGAAAAAGAGTCCTAAACTTTTAGTGGGTCATACTTGCAGGATTCTCCCTAGACGATCATTTCTAAATATTTAATTAATATTTTTTTTTTTGTGGGTGCGAAGACAATAATTTGATTCTCATCCCCATGACCCCAAGGCTAATCTCCTTGATCCATTTTAGTTGCTATATATAGAGCAGCTAGCTCTTTGATAGCTGTACTCTCTCTTAAGCCTTTCAAAATACCCTTTTCCGATCTTCCTCCAAAAAATTGCACACTAAGAGCTAGATGGAGTCAATGATCTCCACAAACCACATGATGATGAGCAAAGGTCTTGATTATTATTATTATTCCTCTTCTTCTTCTGATGATGAAGAGAGCAGCTGGAGTTTCTACCTTGAAACCCAAACCGAAACCGGTTCTTTGATATCTGGCTCTAAAACCTCTTCTTTGGACTCTCTTTCCGCAACCGATCCTCCCCAGGACAGAAGAATTGGCGCCAAAAGGAGAAAAACAGATTTTAGTTTTGTCGATCATGATTTGGAGGATACTGCTACTTCGCCTGACCACACTCCTAAAATGAACAAAATCAGCATTTTCCAGGTCAGATCGAATTCCTATATATATATAGATATGTATATATATACTGTACATGAATGCAACAAACCAATTTTTTCAGTTCCTAATTAATTCTTGATTTGGTATTTTTAATTGACAGAAATCCAATTTGTTCCAAGACTTGCACAAGAACCAACATGATGGAAGTTATGGTGACGCTTCTCAGGTAATTAGTAATTTAGTAGTAATGTAAATGAGGGGAGTATTGATCATGATTAATTAATTAATGTACGTTTCATATACACTATATATTAATTAATGCAGGCAGGAGGGATTGATTTTAGGGTAGAAAAACGAAGCCATGATGACACGACTGAGCTCAGGAGAACAGGACTTTGCTTGGTTCCCGTATCCATGCATATGTTCCTCGATTATTATTATGTCTCTTAATTACTACTGTATATATAATATATTTGTACGTCATATCTATCTACGGAGTATAAATTTAGGAGTCCGCTAGTTACTACTCGATCCATATTTATACGTAATGTTCTCACTGTCAAAACGTACTTGTAACTTCATCCATAATCATTGCAGTTGTAGAATTTTTACGTAATACATACGTACAGTATTATATACGTTATACGTACATTAATGTATCATTGGCCATTTAGTAATTGTTAATCTCGTGGCAATTAAAGCTCCATTCAGGTGACCGTCATGAACATGTGTCGTGTTAAATTTGAACATTTTTATATACGGTGCCGGTGAGAATCCTTTAAATTCCCTAACATTCTTTCTTCTCTTCTAGTTTATCTTCCCTATATAACCACTACTAGTCCACTTCCTTCAAATCCCAGAATCGCCAGTTCACTTGCCTCAACTGCCACATCATCATCAACTGCTTTAGTCACTAACCTCTTAAGGCAATTGTTTGCTTTCGTACTACTAATGTCCACCTCTCTAGTCGTCGTGTCAATTCAAAGCTGGCGCCAGAATTGTGACCCATGCCAACTGTTACGTTGTTGGAAAACGTGAGTGAGGAGATAGTCAAGTGTTATATATACAAGGACATATAATTATAAGGTGATGAGAGTGGACTCTTGTTTATTGATGCTAGTAGCTAGGGGTGATGTCGTGGCTTGGTTCTGGAATTGGAAAACGTGAGTGAGGAGATAGTCAAGTGTTATACAAGAACATATAAAATTACTGAGTGTAGTCAATCCAGAAATAAAATTCTTCGAAAAGAATTATTTTTTTTATTTAAAAATGAAAAAGATGATGCGCATCCGGGGAATCGAACCCCGGTCAGTACCGTGGGAGGGTACTATGATACCACTACACTAGATGCGCTTTCATGCTGTCCATTATTCAACAACAAAGGAGTAAATTATATTTTTTAGTTTTCATATATATAAATGTGTTAAGACAATTTGAGAAAAATATAATAGATTCGGTGTGATTTTGTAAATAATGAAACATGTACTTAAGGACATTTTGGTCTAGATTTTATTATACGTGGTTTAGCTTAAGAAATTATATTTTAAAAGGCGGTTTTGTTTAAATAAAATTATAAAAGGTGATTTGTTAAAACAACACTCATTTTAAAAAATAGTTTTCGACAAATAACCCTTTTAGATAAAGTAAAAACATTTATGTTTACCTTTTCATTGAATAAATAATTTCCTCATTAGTAGAGGGTTATGACCCCTAAGGTAAGAGAATCATATTCCTATATGACGTTGTGCCTAGCTCGTCTCCACCTCAAAACCACTAAAAAAATTAGCTTAGGCTTCTTAATTTTCTGATAAAGTTTAATATATTAAATTTAAGGGATTTGTTATGACCGAAACCCAGAAGCTAATCCGAAAGATGAAGATTTATAGTGGTGGATTTAAATAAAAGTAACTCGCTACTCAACAATGGATGAGATGAGCTTGGATGAAATGCTAACAGAATTGAAGGTGATTGACAATTAGCG
This sequence comes from Fallopia convolvulus, assembly GCA_964016875.1. Taxonomy (NCBI): domain Eukaryota; kingdom Viridiplantae; phylum Streptophyta; class Magnoliopsida; order Caryophyllales; family Polygonaceae; genus Fallopia; species Fallopia convolvulus. The sequence goes on from OZ024729.1 coordinate 50,731,101, forward strand.
CGCTTGTCGGAAGACAAAGGAGAGTGAGTTGAGGTTGGTTGAAGAGAACTCGGTGGTGAGGTAAAGAAGGCTGAGCCGACAAAAATGTGTAGATCGAGGATCTCAAAGAGAAGCTTTTTCAAGCAAACCTCGACATGTATAGACAAGTTGTCCACATGGGAGTTAGATAGGTTGTCAGAAGTATCACCATATTGATCTGCGCATTATCTTCTTCGTAACAGACTATGCCGAAGACATGGGTGAGCTAGCGGAAGAGCGCGAGGGTGAGACTGGGTTCTTCTTGGAAAAGGATGATCACGCAGTTTTAACCTTCGATCAGCAAGCGACTTAACTTGTTGCTTCATCAGTGGGTGGGGATAAGGTCATTGACCCGCCTGCTCTTCAAGCAACTTCCATCTCCCAGGTCCCTTAAAATACCTCCTCCAAAGACGAAAAGGTAGCGCCTATGCAAGAAAAAGAGGCTTTCAAGACAACATAACAACACATTCCTTGTGTATTTGTATTTCTAAGCAGTACTTTTGTGGCCTCACGAGCATCTATATTTGACAATCCCCAACAATGTTTTCACGCAAGCTTTTAAATTATGTAAATGTTTTTATTTTGTTACTCATTTTTTGCCTTATACTTTGTGCTTCTTGATTATGTATTTTTTGGGTCAATCACTTCTTTTATTTGCTCACCCATCTTATCCCATGGCTTGCATTGTTCGCTTTTTGTGGACTATGGCTAGTCACCAGATGGGTTTGTGCGTTGTTTGATTGTTTTTTCATGCGCTTATCAAATTGTGAGGCTCGCTTGGACCATGCATTTTGCAAAGAAATTTGGTTTCCCCAGAAACTAATCCAAAATCTGAACATTTATAGTGGTGGATGAGAGCAAAAGCAACTCACTACTCGATCAACAATGGATGAGATGAGCTTGTTATGTTATTCAAATTATATATAAAAAATGTGCCTGTAGAATTTTTGTTGGGTGAAATACAAGAACGAATATTTGCTAGTGCGGTAAAAAAAAAGAAATTTCACCATAATAACAATAATAACAATGAAGATCAAAGGAACATGAACACAAACCGGTTTCTTTATAATGATAAGACAAAAAAATGTTCCATCTGAACGGTAAAAGGAAACCACACCTAAATATCCAAACTTATTACATGTATGAACCAAACAATGTTCCAGATAGTTGACCTTTCACCCTTCATTGATAATGAGATTAATCCACCTAACCATGATCAGGGGATGAATCAAGAGTAAGTATGATCATGAGAGCTTCACAAATACCAATCCGACATCAAGCTTATTGGAGACATACCAATCATGATTGGTATGTCTCCAATAAGCTTGATGTCTGATTGGTATTTGTGAAGGAAAAATGGTAGAAGTCGTTGCATGAACACATGACAATCATGACTCTTCATTCCTTGTAGTCTACCCTCTTCCAATTGCACACATCGACCAATATTAGAGGCATAACCGTCCGGAAATCTCAAGCTCTGTAACCAATTAAGCAGCATTGTCTTTTTGGGCCTATCTAATGCATAAACTGCTTTTGGTTTTGGGCCCTTGTGATCATCCTCCACTTGGAGCTCTGGGCGATGACAATATAAGCGTAGGTCCTTCCTTGAGCTCAGGTTGTCCTTTGTCTTACCCTTAACATCCAATACAACGTTAATCACATTTTCAAACACATTTTTCTCAATATGCATGACATCAAGGTTGTGACGGAGCAAATTATGCTTCCAATAAGGAAGCAACCAAAATATACTTTTCTTTGTGAACTTATGAGTTTCACCATAACCATAAGGATATTAAAGTGGACTCTCCATAGCGGTCGACAAATCGTGAACACGTTCCCACACCTCTTCACTAGACAAATACGGAATAGGAGGCTCGTCCTCCTTTCGCCCTTTGTAGAAGTTTCTCCTGTTGGTCCGGAATGGGTGATCTAGTTCCAATCTACACCTATGACAATCAAACCATGAAGGCTTTCGTCCATGGTGTAATCGAAAGGCTTTTATGTTCTCCATGCAATGAGGACAAGAATAAATACCAGCAGTACTCCACCCAGATAACATCTCATATGCTGGGAAGTCATTCACTGTCCACATAAGTGCAACACGCATCCTAAAGTGCTTCCCCGTAGAGACATCAAATGTTGGCACACCCGTTTTCCACAATAATAACAACTCATCAATCAACGGTTGCATACAAATATCTATTAACTTCTTCAGATTTTTTGGACATGGAACAATAGTGCTTAAGAACAAATAAGGAGCCTTCATGCACATATCTGAGGGTAGGTTGTAAGGGGTGACAATCATCGGCCATGTCGAGTATGTCTTGCCAAACTTACCAAAGGGGGAGAATCCGTCTGAACACAAGCATAATCTCACATTACGAATCTCCTTGGCAAAATTAGGATAGGTTCGATCAAAATGCTTCCAAGCCTCGGCATCAGACGAGTGACTCATATGTCCTTCATATGCTTGGTACTCAGCATGCCAACGCATCTTTGAAGCCGTTTCCTCCATAGCGTACAATCGCTGCAACCGTGGGATCAATGGCAAATATCGTAACACTTTATTGGGTATTGGCTTTTCTTTTTGCGACAAACAAAATTGATACCTTGGACTGTGGGAAAATTTGCACTCAAATGCATCGACATCATCCTTCCAAAACAACATACAACCTTGGGGGCATAGGTGTATCTTTTGCTGGGGCAATCCTAACTCTCTAGTCATCTTCTTCTGCTCATAGAAAGTTTTTGGGGAGTTGTTGTCCCTTGGCAAAACCTCATTGACTTTTTGAAGTAGTGCACCATATCCAGCTTGTGACATGTTGTATTTGGTTTTCAACTCCATAAAAGATCCGACAATAGCTAACTGTGACATATGAGAACCATCATATAATGGCCGATCTACTGCTCTCAATACATCAGCAAAGCGCTTAAATAATAAAGACATTTCCTCTGTGCCAGGACCAAACACCGTTGCCGATTCTTCTAAGTAACTTCCTTCTTCAAGGTCATGGTTTTCACCCACCTCTAAAGGACTACTACTTGGCTCATTATAAGAAGTGCCTGTGTCAAACCACGGGAGTGGAACAAAACTTGGACCAGCTGCATCAAACACCATTCTTTGGGTGGGATTCAAATTATCAAACAAATGCATCCCAATCCCAAAGAGATTCATATCACTAGGATTTGAGGTGGAAGACAACTCCTCCAAAGGGGGCGCATTGGCAAATGGTGACTCTCCATGTGCAGTTCACCAATAATAACTGTCAACAAAGCCTTTTCTAAACAGATGAACGCGGACATTATCTACATCCTCAAATCGCCCATTCTTACATTTCAAACAAGGACATTTTATCTTATCCCCATCCATGAAATGCTTTTGAGATTTTGCAAATTCAAGAAATCTCTTAACACCATCAACAAATTCGCTATTGTAACCACCACCACCAGGAAGCCATCTATCATACATCTATCACGATTCTCCATCGATAATTCTGTAAATTTGTCCAAACAAACTTAAGTTAACATTAACAAAAAAGCAAAACCCACAAATATATACTAAATACCCTAAATCTAAAACTTGTAACACTAAATTCTCTTTGCAACCAACTTACCTGATCCAAATCAGATGTGCACCTCTTAAATTATCTTTAAAATGTGTAGAGTATTATATATCTTCAAGATTTGAGTCACATTTTTTTTTGTGAGAGAATATGAATTGAGAGGGAGAATTTTGAGAGAGAATGAGAAACAAGTGGTGATAATAAGGGTTTTGACGAATCATAGGCAATGGTAGTTGAGAATTGAATGAGGTTGGTACGAGGAGCATTTAATGAAAATGCAAGTTCAAATTAGCCAGGAAATTGGCCACAAAAATGGCTACGAATACATTTTGGGCTCACTAAAAAGGCCAGATCCAATTCGGCCCATATAATTGAATCATGTTAGTTTTATTACCGGCCCATAAAAAAGCCAGATCCAATTGAGGTTAGGGTTTAAGAGAACGCTATCTCATTAGAGAATTGAATCAGGTTTGTCTCTTCTCATTCGAGCCCTCCCTCGTCGCCATCTCTATCGCCCTCCATCGCCATCTCCATCTCCATCTTCCTCTCCCTCTCCCTCTCTCTCTCTTGAGCGCCATCTCCATCTCCCTCTCCCTTTCTCGAGCCCCTCCCTCGCCATCTCCATCTCCATCTCCATCGCCATCGCCCTCCATCGCCGATCTCCATCTCCCTCTCCCTCTCTCGAGCCACTTCTTGCCTCTCTCTCGCTCTCCACCGGCTACACCATAGACGAGATCGGAAACATCGTCCACCACACCGACAATGCCTCCCACCACCAGATCGGCGACACATCTCTCTCACTCTCCTTCTCTATACAGGTATGAATCTAGATTTTTTGTTGACACTTAGTTGAAAATGCAACATTATGTTACTTTTTTGAGTTGGTATGTGATCAATTTCGGAAACCACCTTGAAAATGCAACTTCATTGATCCTTGATTGATCAATGGAAATCACCTTGATTGATCAATTTCGGTGTAAACACTCTTTTTTTTGTCCAAGGATGTCCCACTTATTTGTGTTTTGATCTTCCTGTTGGTTTGGCGAGCATTGAAGAAGTGTAAATATTACCTCTTGAATTACATGACTTCTTGTGAGATGAGTTCCACTGCCATGGAGGAAATATTTAATGTGAACCAAGTACATATCTTTTACTTTTACATTTCTTATGGAGAACACTTTGCATGAAGGTTTTTATGTTCAATGTTTATGGCACTTCAGATATGTTTATGGCACTTCAGATATGATATGTTCAATGTTCAATGTTTATGGCATTTCTTGTGAGATGAGTTCCACTTCAGATATGTTTATGGCACTTTAGAAACGTAAGTTTTTGATGAATCTAGAACCGTAATCGTTATTTACCGGTCTGTTCCGGTTAACCCCTAGATTCCGCTGTAGCGGAACCTCACTGGTCAATGTTGTTGTTGTAATTTTTTTTTTGTTAAAGGGTTTATAAATCTACAAATAGTTTTGTAGTGATTTTTCCCCCTTGGTTTCAATTGACCAAATTGTACGGGATAATCTTGCAACAGGATTAGAGATTATGAAACATAGAAATTGAGGATAATTTGGTTTTATAACGAAAAATTATCATTGATTATATTCTGTTTGTGTCCAACAATGTCATTAGTTGATCCCATTGTCATCATCTCTAATATCGGATTAGAAGCAATCATAGCATTCAGCAAAATCCTAAGACTTATATGATGCATGAGATCCAAAAAGGAAATCAACTAGACATCACCAATTTAAAGACATGGAATGAAGATCACGGGCTTTTCTAATGTCATGGTATAAACAGACTAATGTGCAAACAGAAAATCAATGAAAGAAAATATTTATGTATTGTTAGATGTTGCTCTGCCACTACAATGAGATTGATATCATGACTATTTTTCCCACATATTTTTGTCAATTACGGTTGATATTTTTCAATTTCTTTTCTTCACAGACTGTTGCAATGCCAATAAACTGGAATCATGACCAAGAGATGATCTTCCTCAAAATAGTTTTAGAGCTTAATCCTCCCCTTGATGATCTCACCCCCCCTAACTAGGTTGATGTCCACCAGCGATTCCTGGCTGAGACTCAATGTTTGTCCACGAGAATCACTGCGCAATCAAGGTATAACCACTATTATAGGCTTTGGAAGATATGGAGTCTTTTCCAACAAACGAAGGGAGGTCTCATGTGGAATGAAAGTACCTGGAAAATTATTGGTCACGACGAGTGGTGGGCAGGGAAATACAAAGTAAGTGCAAATTCACCTTTTAACTTAATATAAACTTGTACTCTACCCTCTCCAAATTAATACCAAGTTTACACTTCTCCTTTTGGTACAAACTTTCATCTTATTTAGCAAAAGTAATACAAGGCCATATTTAGCAAACTAATACCATGCTTTCATTTTTAAGTGTACGTGTCTATATCATCTAGTTACTTGTATTCCTATTTCTTGATTGATTATGGTTGGTATTTGTATTTATTTAAGACTTAGACTTGTAGAGTTAGAGAAGTTGTGGGCTTGTGACATCTTACTGCCGAGTAATGAATATTCTGCTAGAACGTATCCTAAACAAATTTATAGGTTCAACCAGTAATTGATGACTTCAAGCCTATTGAATCTAATGAATGATGTTTGTTTTCAAGGTCATAATTTTACCTTACTTATCATCTAGGGTTTACTTTGTCAAATGTAATAGAAGAGATTTTAGTATTGGACATTTGCTTTCATTTTTTAAGGTTTACTTGGACTTGTGTTCCATGCTGTTTTTTTTCTTCATTTTTTAGACTCTTAGTAGGTTTAATTTGTCTTGTGTTCCATGGTGTTCTGTTATCTTTTTTAACTTGTAAATATCTTGTATGGTAGGAGTGCAAAGCTTACAAGTTTTTCAGGAAAAATGGCATGGATCCTTATATGAGTACTGTTTTGAACAAAATCTTTTATTGTCGAACCATGGAAGAAGAAGATGTCGAGCTTTACCTGTCTAGTGACGACGATGAGGACGTAGGCTGTAGCAAAGAAGAGGAAGAGGAAGAGGAAGACATTTAGAGGATTGTGTTGGTTTTAGTGTTTAGACTTGTAGTTTGAATTGCTATTTGCCTTGTATTGGTTTGTATGTTTCTATGGCATGATAATCTGAGCTTGTTGGCTGAATTTCATTTTTTTAAGAAAACTAGTAGTAGTTAAGGGCAAGGCAGAACTGTGGGTCTAGTTCATGGATTTCTTCATTGAATAATTGTTTGGGTTGATTTCCATTCCTTTCAAACAGAGTGTTCTTATGATCTCCATGCTGAATTACAAGCGCTTCTCAATGGCCTGAAGATTGCCAAAACTGTTGGCAATCTTCTGCTGGTGCAATCTAATGCCCTTCAATTGGTGAAGATTGCCAAAACTATTGGATTTGTTAATTCCATGTAATTAGTGGTTGTTTATGTTTTGGGAGATTGTTTAATTTCGTTCAAAGATAGGGTCGACTTCGATTTGCAGTAGAAGAAAAGTTGTTGGAGTTTAATGGTTGACACGTTCAAACTTAATTAGTGTGTTGATTAGTAGGCCATTCTTTCTTTTTCAAAGCAATTAAAAATGGTTTGATTAACCCTTTAGAATTTTGATGTTTGAGTTTTTAAAATAGTTTATTAATGCATTACTTGTTCCAAAATTCAATTGTGTATATATATATATATGTTAATCCTATAGCAATTATAGCCTTTGAAATTCAATTGTGGGGGAATAGCAATCTCCCATTTTTTTTAATTTGCAATCTTCCCTTTTCACTTATGTCTAGAATGGAGATTCATTTGTTAGGAACGAGAAGAAGAACTCGTGGCTAGTCCTGTGGTTGTTGGCTAGTCCTGTGGTTGTTGGCTAGTCCTGTGGTTGTTTCTGTAGATTTCTCACGAAATGAAGAACTCGTGGCTAATCTCGTGACTATTTCTGCAAATTTTTCCAAACAAACTATATGAAATGAGAAACTTTTATATCCATAATAAAAAAACTCATTCACGTCAAATTGACCACAAATGTAGAACCGAATTTAGCTTCGTAATTCATTCGCGCCAATTTAGCCTCAATTATAGCCGGAAATCATAGGTTCATGACTATATGGCCACAAACTTAGTATCGAACTTAGCTGTGTGATTATTTCGCGACAATTTGTTCACAAATGTAGAACCGAATTTAGTTTCGTAATATATTCGCATCAATATGGCCGCAACCATATTTTCTTGGCTATATGGCCACAAACTTAAAATCGAACTTAGCTGCATGATTATTTCGCGACAATTTTCCCATAAATTTAGAACTGAATTTAGCTTTGTAATATATTCACGTCAATATGGCCGCAACTATAGCCACAACCCATATTTTCATGGCCATATGGCCACAAACTTAGAATCGAACTTAGCTATGTGTATATTTCGCGACAATATTCCCCCAAATGTCGCTCCAAGCGAGAATTTCATGGGTAAACAGCCAGAAAATTTGAGATTTGTGGGGTATGTTGTGGCAGTTATCCACAAACTTAACCACACTTGAATTTCCTGGCTATAATTTCTTGGCTATATGCGCGTTTTCTAGTAGTGTCAGTCGGTCTAAATCAAGGAAAATGTTGAATGCACTTTTCGCCATTCTGAGGAATGTGTCGTCTTACGCCACCCTTCCTTGGAAAATGACCTTAGAGAAGCACACAAGTCAGGTAAGGAGGTTCTAGGCTTCGTCACCATGATTACATTCAAAGGCGGTCGCGAATCGAGCCAAGAAGAAGCCATACAGGTTGGTCGTGCGTCCCTTGCTAGATTGGCACTTAGGTCGTGCACTGGCCTCAATTTTTAGTTGAGGTCATGAACTAGAAGATGCACGACCGTGCAATTGATGCCAAAAGCCCTTTCTGTACGTTGTGCACTAGCCGGTCGTGTTTGCTCTTGGGCGAGTTTTCTCTTCTCTTTGTGGAAGACTTACCATATATGTTTGATCTAGTTTATTTAAATAAGATAATTTTATTATATATGTATCTTTTTTTGTATTATTTTGGGATTATTATATTAGTAAGGATATTTTTATCTATTTAATTATTTAGAATCCTAGAGACAAGGAGATGAATTATTTTACATGAAAAAGAAAACACAATCATTCTTGGAGAGCGACAAGCTTTCATCCTAAGGACAGTGAGAAGTGGCGCTCAATCCAATCATGAGATTCATTATTGGATTGATTCTGTTGAGAGAATTTTGATTCGTAAGATTCGGATTAGGAAATGCTCAATCCAATCAATTTGGAAAAACCAAAATTTTTCTCATGACGTCTTTTGGAGAGTATGTGGTTCGAGACGAGGATAAACCTCAAATTGATCTATGATACATCCCTCAATGAAGAGAAGGAGGCGCATGAGCTCAAATAAAAATTGGTTTCTGGTGAAGCATTCATTGTGCAGAAGTTTGCCTTGCATGTTGGGCCCATCATTCAACCAAACCGAAGGGAACCATTTTCCATATATGTTGCTTCATTAATGGTAAGGTTTGTAGTGTTATTATTGATAGTAGCTCTTGTTGCAATTTAATTGATCAGGAAGTAGTTGAACGCTTTAATCTTCCTACTTTTAAATTTTAATAGGCTTACTTCTTATGAACTGAATGGGCTACTAGCTCTATTTCTATTCATAAGCAAGTGAAGGTTGAATTTTCCATAAGGGATTATACTATTGTAGTCTTTTGTGATGTATTTCCTTTAGATGTTTTTAATTTGCTTTTAGGATCGAAAAGCTCTATTGAAATTGACTTGAAAACCTACTTTTCTTGATTAATTGAGCATCTAACCCAAAATGGTCCAACCCGATCTGACCCAATTGTCAAAATATCTAAATTCAACACAAATAAAAACTTACCCAAAACTAAAATGACTAGACCCGAACCCAACCCGACCCACCTGATTCACACCCCTAATTATTATGAGTAATTTTTCCTTTATTTATCCATTTCACCTATTTTTCTATTTACGAATCTCTCATCAATTTCCTATCTATCTATATGGTAGCAATTAGGTTTTTGGTCCCACCACACATACTAAGTGAATCATAAATCCGATTTGTTTATTTTATAGTTACTTAAGTTTATATTCATAATTGGTTATTTTTAATTTGTTAATTCAAATAAACTAATTCACACCCAAAATTAGCGTGATCTCTAAACGTGAACACCTCACATTAATGAGTAAAATATTCAATTACCTTACTCTCTCTTGTATAAATCAATAGTTTAAGCCCTAGTAGAGAACTTTCAGCAAGTTGAGTATCAATTCTAGATTCAAAAACTTCAAGGGAAGCAATGACCTCGGTAAAAACACAAGCACCTAAGTAAAAATTCTTCAATAGCCAAATACTCTCTCAAAACAATTATTTCTGAATAAATGACTAATCCAAACAAGTGAGTTTCTATCTCGTTGCTAAAATGACTGAAACAACAAAAATTAAGAAAAGAAGTTGTCGATTTTGTAACATAAAATCTCTACAAGTTTTCTTTTTCTCCAAGTGTTAGTGCTAAAATATCTACAAGAACTAACAAGCCAACCAATCTTGAGACGTTCTACTTCAGATATTCAAGTATCATCCTCCTTAGATTTTCATCACTACCTCTGCCCACAAAAAGAAACTCTACACACTGATCATAAAAAATCCATGATAAATTGTAGTGATGTTTCGGTCTTTGATAAAGCTTGTCTTTTGGATGATTGTGTCTATCTTTTAGAATCTTTGCTTGTTCGGCATTTGCTATTTCATAGAGTCTATTTGCAGCCATACATGGCAGATCACTAAGGGTTTTACTCAGCCTTTAGAGACTTTTTGTCATAGTTGCAAAGATGAATGTTGTTCATGTTCTTCTCTCCTTAGTTGCACATTTTAGTTGAAATTTGTCTCAATTTGATGTTAAGAATGCATTTTTAACGACTAAAATGAAGTTATCTATATGGATATCCCTCTTGGTTTTTCTTTATCTTCTTCCGATCAAGTGTGCTAATTGCACAAACCCCTTTATTGTCTTAAACAATCTCTAAGGGCAAGATTCAACCATTTTTCCGGAGTTATGAAGTATTTTGAATATTCACAAAGTCGGAGTGACCACACTTCATTTATACAACACTTTGCCTTAGTGGTTAACTATTCGATTGGTTTTTGTTGATGATATCATTGTTTCTAGTAATAATGTATAAGAAAAACACGAATTGAAGCAAACATAAGGTATTGTTGTGTAAAGACCAAGATTGGTTGAAGAAAATATAAGGTACTATAAAAAAGAGATAGTTAGATTAATGTTACTTGATTTACGTAGTCATATCATCAAGAGAGAGATATGAAGGCAAATGACAAAGATGGTTGCATATTTTTAATTTTTCTAGGTGTGTGTTGTGATCGTCAATCTTTTTAAGGTTAATCTTATTCTCCTCTTCAATAAAATCATCATAATTCTCCAAAATGATCTTCAAGGGATCTTTATTAATAGGAAGCCTTATATCCTTGGTAATGTGATATGCTATAGAAAAACCAACATAAAACAAAGGAAAATTTAGTTTTATGAGAATTGATTTTTTTTATAATTTTACATTGTATTATGGGAATGTTGAAAAAAAAGAAGTACCCTGTGTAAGACCACCACTATATGGGTCAATTGTCTCTAGCAAGCTCAAAGATCACTATCTTCATTTTTTTAGCCGCCCACACATTGCTAGAATTTGTCTCAACTATGTTGGACAAAATACTAGGCAAATTCAAATACTTGTGGTTATTGTCAAAAGCTGAAAAACATAAAATTTTAATTAATAAAAAAATACATTATAAAACACAAAAAATGATAAAAAGACTAACTAATGGGGGTATTTGATATATAAAATAAAAAATGAGGGTCTATTTATAAATAAGTATGCAGAAATAAATAGTTGTTGGGAAATGAGAAAAGTGAAATGAGTGGTTCAAGTGCTCATCCACTAATGGATGGGAAGGGATATTATGGAAAAAAGTGAAGGATTATGGGATGATGTAGCAGAGAAAGATGGTAAAATATTTATGTTTGTGAGGCCATGGGCTCACTATTAGAAGCGCCCTTATATTTAAAGGTTGCTTTTGCATATTTACCTCCGGATCCACTATTACTCGGAGTGGAAAAAAATTCTAGCTTGGCTAATAATCATCTTTGAATTTCTAGGCTTTTCGTATCTAGCATTGATTAGACGCATCTGTGTACCTTGCATACAATAAAGTCATGCTAGTTCTGGCGTCCTGCTATGTTTGAATTTGGGCCTTATATTTTTCAATATTTATGCCGAGTATTATATGTTTAAAACTAAAATAATCAATAGATTATTTACCTTTTCATCGACGATTGCTAAAATAAATGATACTTGTAAAAATCTATCCTTTGTCGTAACATCAACCCCTTTGTCATTAGCACGTGCCCATAGAAAGGTGTCGATGAATTAAGATATGTTTTCAAAAGACATAGGTCCATTATCGCTAACATGCTCAAACATTTGTTTTTCTATCTTCTTATCCGTCCACATATTCCTAGATTTTGTCCCAACTATATTGGAAAAAATATTGAACAAGTCCAAATACTTGTGGCTATTTTCAAAAGCTAAAAAATATGAAATTTAATTAATAAAAAGTATATTAGCAAAAATAATGAAAAAATGAGAAAACCCTAGAATCAACAATAGTAAAAATACTTTCTCCTTTTATGAATACGAGATTGGTGGTCCCACATAAATCTTGTAATGCCAAAAAAATTAATGCACAAATTAAGGTTGGTCATGGGTCAGGCTATGTGTAGGTAGAGCACTTCCACCACCCGAACCATCCGTCACCTATAAGACCTTTCACCCTTATCTGACCCACATGTCACCTGTAGATGAGTCGGGCGACCTGCCACCCGCAAATTGTTAAATTACAAAAATAATTTATAAAATTCTACGGTTAACAAAAGAAACATTGACTTGTGGTGACGCTAAAAAGAGGTGGGGACCGGAGTGAGGAAGAGGTAAAATAGTGAAGGAGAGTTTTTTGTTGTGATGTTGAGAAAACAATAGTGGAGACCCAAATAAGACGATTGACAGAGTGGAAGTGGTAGCACCTATCAGGGAAGTTGGGGGAAGCCAAACACTACAAATCAAAATATGACAAATGACTAGATGGGTAGTACAATTTGGAGGCGAAAATGTTAGATTGGTTGGTTTGTTGGAGGTATTAAAATACAAGGGGAGGGATTAAGAGAAACAAGAGTTATAGAGAAGTGGGTGAATGAATTAGGAGCGTTGGACGATGAAATATTAGTGGTCAGGATTTAAGGACTACAATAGCTAATAAGGACATTTTTTACCACCCACAATCTTTAATTGATTTAATTAGGGGAAAAAAATAAAAAAACCACCTCATTTGCGATTTTTTAAGGATACGTATATGGAAAAAAACTGATTTCAATATTCAACATATCTATACTCCATTGATGCACGTTCTTGAAGCTTTTTCAATACAACCTTGAGCAACGATGATTAATCGCAATTTTTATTGACCCAACATCTATATAGAAATGTGTGTAAATTTAATTGTTTCTTTCAAATAAATATTGATGATATTCTGCTGAATTTTTATGGATGTTCGATTTACTTTACATTAGAAAGGTGCGTAAATTATTATTCATCTTACGAAATTGGAAAATTAAGGTTGTTCAAATCGAAAATGTATATTAATATCACAAACTCAAATATATCGTTGTAGTAATAATGTGAAAATTTTGACTGAATATGTGATTTTACATATTGAACATACTAAGTTTTGTACTCGAATATGCGTAATACATTATCAAATATGCTGTAATATCAATAATTATTTCTAGTTAAATTATCAAGTATATTCAAGCTGGTATTATGTATATTCAAGTTTATTGTCATGTATGTTAAGGTTAGTTGTATTAGTAATGTGATTACAAATTGAACATACTAGTATGTTTACATGAATATGCATAACACGTTCTCGAATATGTCGTTGAAGTAACAATATGATTATATCTGAATATGTTCTATTAAATACTGAACAAACCAATATGTGGAAACAAATATACAATGTTAATCGTGAATATGCCGTTGTATGATACTCGTGTTTATAGCTGAATATTTTAAATTAATTATTGAACATATGAATATATGTAATTGAATGTACATAACATATTCTCAAATACGCCGTTGTATGAGACTTGTTTATAATTGATTGTATATCTTCTTTTAATTTTTAATAGAGGTGCCAAGCAAATGGATATACAAGCTTTCACTTTCTCTAATCTTTGATCTTGGGAGACTTTAATTTCCTACATAAAACGAAACAACACAACAATAATAACTTGAATTAGCAAAAAAAAACCCTACAATTATAAAAAAACGTTCAGATACTAAGAATTCGAATGTGCAAAGCAGATTTGAATTTTATTATAATCGCAAATTGAACATGCGAACTATCATAACTCTAAAATACTAAAGAAAAAGAAATCGATTCTTACCGGTTTCTACACAACAACTGGACAAACGGTCGATTTTGACTGAATTTGAGAAGACGATGTGAGATTAATTTGAGAAAGATGAATGAGAGTTTCATAGGCGAGAGAGAATAGAAGCCGAAAATTTCACCTTCTTAAAAACTGAATGGGAAGAATAAGGGGAGAGAAAAAAAATATGAATCTGAAATTGACTTATGTAAGATACAGAGAGAGAATGTCGATATAATCCACTAGCGTGCGCCTCTTTTTTTTTTAATTTCAACCATAAGAAAATCCAGATCTAAGGGCTCTTATTATTTCCCTTGTTTCTCTATAACAAGGGTTTCTCTAGAGCCCTTTACTAGAATATTATATATATATATATATAGGGTTAGGATCAAGTACATAGGATTGTTAATGTAAATAGAGAGGAGAAAATAGGAGTGTTAGATATAAAAGGATCAACGGTGATGATTTATTCAGAATTGTCCTAAAAATAATATAGAGAGAATAAATTTGTGATTTTGGTAACTGGCGTAGATTACGGGATATAATTTTTAATATCTTTATGACATATGGATCACTTTAATTGTTCATTCTAGTATTACTAATCAATATTTCACTTGCAAACGAGAGCATCCATTCCCGAATAAATGAGGTGAGTGAATAAAATTGACTAATATGTAGTTATTCATCTACAAATATCTACTTGCTCATTTAATAATGTTACTTGTTCATTTCATATCTCTATTTGTCACCCTAAACGTGGATTATTGTATATATTTGTTGTCATTATAAAATATGTAATTGTTCACTAGGTCATGCTAGTTGTTCATTTTATTATTCAACCTCCCTTTGTAATATAGTCTCTTGATTTGTTCTTTATATATTAAATAATTATTCATTAGTTCAATTACTTCTTTTATTTACTCACCCATCCTACTCCATGGCTCGTATTGTTCACTTTTCGCGCGCTTATCAAATTGTGAGGCTCGCTTGGACCACGTTTTGCGAAGAAATTTACTATATCCAGAAGCTAATCCAAAATCTGAAGTTATAGTGGTAGATGCGAACAGAAGCAACTCACTACTCAACAATGGATGAGATGAACTTGTTTTTACTATTCAAAAAATATATAAAAAATGCGCCTATGGAGAACTTTTTGGGTGAAATCTAAGAATGAATATTGCTAGTGTGGTAAAAAAAAGAAGGAAAATTTGCTTAAAATAGCCTAGCCTTTTAGAGTTGTTGTGGTAATTAGTCTAACGTTTTAAAATTGCACATAAAAACCTAACTTTTTTAATGATTGTGACTTTCAGCCTCGACCTTCCATGTGGCAAAGTTCTCATTTAATTTGATGACATGGCAATCTATGTGTTATTATGACTAGGCAAAATACAATTTAAAAGGAAAAAAAATTAAAAATACAATTTATTTTTTTTTAAAGAAAATATACATTTAAAATTAAAACAATCTACGCCATTCTTCTTCTTCTACGCTAAAGAAACCCTTTAGTTCCTTCTTCTTCACAGTACAGGGAGCATCGTCAAAGAAACCCCGATTTATAGGCCACAGTAGTAGAGGTGGTGGAACTTGGAAGGTGTAGTGGCGTCAACAATCAAGGTTAGAGTAGATACAATCCATATTAGGGTTTCCTTACTGCTGGTGAATCAAGTGATCGGTAAAGAAAGTATATTGTTTGACATGGAATTATTGTAATTTTTTAACATGGTTCACTAACATACGTAGTAACTAGCAAGTATGTCAATATATTGCCAGATGTTGATGTCAATCAAATTGTGAATAATACCGTACAAGTTTGCTTTCTTTCTAGATTATTGATCAACTTGGTTCAACATTGGTTTGTTAATGTTACACTTTTTATATGTTGTTCGAGAGATAGGAGCATGTTTAGAAGTTACCAACTAATTTTGTACAAGTTTAACGACTAAAATTGTGTAAATATCTAACCAAATTGTCCCTTTAAACAACTACTATTTTCTCAATTTTTTCTTTTGTATGAGTTCAGTTTAGAATTGGATATTGTTGAGTTTCTACTGTCTAGTGCATAGTATGCATTCATCCTCAAATATATGTACAAAAGCTGTTATAGTTTTTCCAATAGTTAAAGCTGAAAAATATTGCTTTACCATGTTGAGTGCTAGAAAAATGGATGATTGCTTTACCATTTTATATCACCATGAGGTGTATTACAAACATTGCCAAAGATTGATTATGTAGGTGGGTGCATCAGTTGTTCTGAAAAATGTGATCTTGATTACAAATCTTACTACGAGGTAATATATAAATTGAAGGAGTTGGAAGCTAAGTACAATGATTCTCTGTTTGAAGCAATTTACTATTGCGTTCCTAAAATGAATTTACAAGATGGGCTTAAAGCCTTGTATGTTGATGAAGATGCATGTTAGAGAAATGTGTGAATATGCAAGGACTAGTGGAGAGATTAATGTTTACATTATTCATGCATTCTCTTCTGATGTTCATGTAATGCAAGATGGATCCAAATCTGATACAGTAGATATCTGTACTTATGATGATTTGATGGATAAGGATCTAGATGCACAAGTTGATATTGAAGATAATGGATATGATTTTCAAGCTGAAGATGAGTATGATGAAGATGGAGATGCTAATGAAGATGAGTTTGATGAAAATGGAGATATTGATGAAGATGGAAATGCCAATGAAGATCGGGAGGATCTTCCTAGTGGAGGTGAGAGTAGTAGTGATGATGAGTGGATTTCAAGTAGAGCATTGTTGAAGGAGAACAAACATCAAGCCATGGAAGGTAGGTATGAAGATGCATTTGAAAATCTAGAGTTCATGGAAGTTGATTCATCATTTGATGAATACATGTACTCACTCTCTAATAACAACAGTGATGAAGAAAATGGTTATATACCAAAGAGGATCAAGCACATTCTTGATGTTGATATAAATATCGACTTTAAGAAACTTGTTTGGAACGTAGGTATGAAATTCCTTTCTTCCTAGTATTTATAAGGAATTGGTGGCTAGATATGCAATTGCTGTTGGATATGCTATTTCATGGTGTAGAAGTAATAATGTGAGGTTGGCTGCAAGATATAAGCCTGGTTGTCCATGAAAGATATATACATCTTAGGATGGGCCAAAGGAGTCATTTATGGTTAAGTATGTAATATCTAATCATACATGCTTCAGACATGGATATGACAATATCCAATTGAAACCTTCATGGATAGCAAGGGAGTACTTAGCAAAATTCAAAACGTGTCTTAACTGGGATTCTAAGGCATTAGCAACTGAAGTGATGGAAAGGTATGGTGTGCCATGGAGTAAGTATCAATGCTTTAGAACCAAGAAAGAAGCTCACAAATTGTTGTATGGATCACTACATGATCATTATATGAAACTTGGGTCGTACTTACAGGAGTTGAAGTGAGCTAACCCTAAGATAACTACAATACTTCTTACTGAAAAGCTCAAAATTCAAAGGAATCCGAAAGTATTTAAGAGGTTATACATGAGCTTCCCTAGGTTGAGAGAAGGATTCATGAATGGTTGTAGAAGAATCTTATGCTTTGATAGATGTGTTTACATGAGAAGATAAAATCAAGTAAAGGAATTGAAAGAAGAGTAAACAATGCCTGGAATGTGCAATCAATCTCTTATTGGATTGATTTGGATACAATGTCATTGGTCAAACAATTAGGATTTTTGGGATTTAGGGTTTGTAAATTTTTTTAAGGAGAGAAAATGAAAGAAGATGGTTTGGTATTCTTCATGTTCAAGAGAGAAGATAGGATATGGAAGAATAAAAAGAGATTAGTAGATGAAAAAAGGACAAATGGCAGAGAAGAAGTTCGAAGAGGCGAAGAAGAAGCTCCAAGGTCTCAAGCGCTGAACAAGAGAAATAGCTTAAATAATGAATTTGTTTTATTTATCTTTTAACTTTTTCCTTTTAGGTATATAAAATTTTCTTTTAACTTTTTTAATGGCATTTTTATTTATCTTAAATAAAGAATTAATTTCCTAGTCACCATCACATCTAGGATTTGATTATGTGTCATGTCATCAAATTAAATGGGCAAAATTGCTTGAAATAACACAAACTTTCGTTGTAGTTGCCGAAAATAACACAAACTTTAAAACAATTTAAAATGAACATAAACTAAAGAGGTGTTATTAATATAGCATGTATAAAACCACTTATCATGGTAATCGGTAAAAACTATTAGATTTACATTTCAAAATTATAAAAATAAAAAAAAAGTTAAAAAAAAAATTTAAAACAAAGGGAGAGAAGAATAGTAGGCAAAAGTCACAGGCACCCTTCTTGTTCCCAAATTAAAACCAGAAGACCTAGCGTGATATAGAAGGACGGCTCCGAATCGAGCTTGTCGTCCCTGTCACCACAACAACCCCAAACAGTAAATCCACTTCGTCGGCGTTGACGTCCACGCTGGTGATCCAACATCCCTTTGTCACAATCATCAATGACGACCAATCGGTACATCCCACGGTGCCGGACGAAGACCTAGCGGCGCATCCCGCGTTGACCTACGAAACCGCCATAACAATCGATGACGACGTAGTCGCGCCTCCCGCCGTCATAACCATGGAAGACCTAGCGGCAGACGAAATCGCAACCGCCGATGTAGATTTGGCGTTCAAACTCCAAATGGCGTAAGCAATCGCTACCTTCGTTACCGATTCAAGCGCCGGAGCTTTGTTCATTGACGAATACGCCGACAAAATCGTCCGATTGGAGCGAGAGAAGGCGAATCCGCAGCGCTTCGATGCCGAATTGTGGAGGCCCAGAGACGATTTCGACCTCCGATTGCACGATCGGAAGGTTGCAGAAGAGATAATCGCAATCTCGGACGACGAGTGGCAAGTGACCGACGACGACTATCAATGGTCGTACACTATCGGCTCCACGTCTTCGATCGGAGGCAGGGATCTAACGTTCTTCGAGAATTTCAGTTTGTTTGTATATCAAGGGATTGGTGATCGATGACAAGAATAAGGCGAAATTGGGGGCAATTGGTGTGGCCATCTTGAATTCAGGAAACGCCGTCGCTTTCGAGGTGTCGAAGGCAGTGATTTTGCCGAAGGTTGAGATAAGAAACCGGGTCGGAGGGACCATTATCGGCGACGGACAGGAGAGTGGGGAGCCCGATGAAATTTGATCCGAGATCTAGGTCGTCGGCGACCTCTAACAAGTTGATTTCAATTTTTTGAATTTTCTTTTCTTTTATGTTTATAATGTTGAAATTTAAATTCAGAAAATTTCCGGTTATTACGGTAAGAGGTACCATTGTGCCATTTTTAATAACACCTTCTTAGTTTATGTTTATTTTGAATTGTTTTAAAGTTTGTGTTATTTTGGGCAACTATAGCGATAGTTTGTGTTATTTTAAGCAATTTTGCCAATTAAATGAGATCATTGACACATGTCGAGGCTAAAAATCGCAATCATTTAAAAGATAAGGCTTTTATGTGTAATTTTGAAATGTTAGGCTAATTAGTGCAACAGCTCTAAAAAATTAGGCTATTTTAAGCAATTTTTCCAAAAATGAACTGTCACCATAATAACAATGAACATGAAAGGAGCATGAACGGAAACCGGTTTCTTTATTATGATAAGATAAATAAAATATTCCGCCTAAACGGTACAAGGAACCCTACCCAAATGCCCAAGCTTGTTACATGAACATTGAACAATGGCTGTATCAACTTTTACATTTCACAATTTCATTTCTTGTCAGGAAGTTTCTCTAGCAACTCTAGAATAACCTCAAACAGATATCTCCAACTAAAATAGTGTTTCTTCTTGCGCCATTTGCGCCACTTCTTGTTGCTGTTGATCTTCAATTTTGAATCGACAATTCTTTTTCACATGCCCGAATTTCTTGCAATTGTAGCATTGGGGTTTTACCTTGTACCAACAATCGTCTTCGTTGAGGCCAACTCTTTTGCAAATGTCACATTGAGTACCTTTTCCTTTTTCATTTGAAAAACTCCTAGCTAGAAGAGCTTCTTGATCTTTACCTCCATTTTCTTCCTCTCCCATATTTCTCCTTTGATCCAAAGCTTGAAGAGCATTGACTAATTCTGCAAAGGTTATCTTTGAAAGGTCTTTTGAATCTTCAAGTGATGAGAGTTTTGATTCATACCTTTCGGGAAGGGTTACAAGAAGCTTATCGATTACCCTTTGATTAGGGAAGTTTTCACCAACTAATCTAATTGGATTAACAATGGACATTAGCTTACTTGCATATTCTTTGACATTTTCTGATTTCTTCATCCTTTGCATCTCAAATTCCCTTTTGAGATTCAAGATTTGCATCTTCCTTATTTGACTACTGCCTTCAAACTCTTCCTTGAGAGTATCTCATGCCTCTTTTGCTGATTCACAAGCCATTTTGCTTGTAAAGACCTCCTCCGACACGGCCGAGTGTAGGCAAGAGAGTGCTTTGGGTCCCTTTGCTACATCTTCTTCATGCTTCTTCATTTGTTGTAAAGTTGGATTTTGTGGAATAGGGATAGGATTAAAATCACTCTCAACAACCTCCCATAAACTTAAGCCTTTCAAATAGGATTTCATTTTGATGGCCCATGAGTGGTAATTTTCACCTTTGAAAATAGGAATTTGGATGGAAAAAGTATTTGAGGCCATTGGAAGTTGGAAGGAACCTTCGGTTCTGATACCACAATTTTGGAAGTTTTGGAAGAATTGTAAAGCAAAGAGACGTGGAGTTTCTGGTGCAAATACTCATTCAATTAAGTGAAATACAAGTGCATTAAATAGCACTACAAATCTGAATCTAGCGGAATATTTGTAAACGATATTCCGCTAGAGATAATTAATCTAGCGGAATCTGATTTCTAATATAGCAACACTTTCTCTTCAAAAAAAAACATAGCACTACAAATCTAACAATAAATCCCCACTATCTAGACCCACTAAACTAAAAACAAGCTAAGCCACTGACTTGATCATACCCACTAGAACCACTACGGCAACAAACATTTTAATTGCTAAAATTATTCAAATATTAATAACTAAAATGCTAGTAACAACTCCTACTAATTAGGCATCTATTTTGAACTACATATTCAACATTCCTAAGATCTGGGCGTTCAGAATCTTGATAGCAATGACTTACATATCTTGACTTACCAACCACTTTTGCATATATGTGAACATGAAAACTCATCGAGCAAGACACAAGGAAGCTAGGATGATAGATCATAAGCTTGATAGTGAAGTTAATTATTATATTTAATCTGTTGGCTGTGTTGTTGACAGTAGTAATATATGTGGTAGTTAGTTAACTGCTCTCCAAGGAAGTTGGTTGCAGTTTAGTTCAGTTATTTGGTGTTAGTATATAAATGTAATTAGTGTGTGCTGTGTGTTGTAACAGACGTATTACAAAAATATGTTTCTTTGTTGTTCTGTAGTTCTCTACATCACAATCTGAATTTGTTCAATCCGTTTCTGTAAATTATCTCTTATTTATTATCAGAGCAAGAGAGATTCATCATGACTGACAACACAGAAACAACAAATGACACAAGAAATTCAACTGGTGCAGGAATTACTCTTGATGGATCACGAATTCAAGAAAGAGCTATTACATTCCAATATCCCATGTTGAATAAATGCAATTATGCAGCATGGGCGATTAAAATGCAAGTCTTTATGTCTGCACAGGGGGTGTTTGAGGCGGTTAATGGAGAAGGGCCGGTTGATGACAAAAAGGATAAACTGGCCTTGGCGGCTATTTACCAATCCATTAGTGAAGACACTCTGTTGCTATTTAGGTGTTAAGAAGACTGCAAAAGAGGCTTGGAATGTGATAAAAATGATGAATGAAGGGGCTGATCGAATCAAAGAAGTTAGGACTCAAATTCTTCTGAGAGAATTTGAGGGATTGAGGATGAAGGAAAATGAAACTGTCGAAGATTATTCGTGCAAATTGAACATCATTGTAAATAAAATAAGAAGTCTTGACAATACTATGGAGGAGGAGCACGTTGTCAAGAAATTACTGAGATCTACTTCATCCTGATTTGTTCAAATAAACTCTACCATTGAAGAATTATGTGATCTAAAGACAAAGACAATTGATGAGATCATTGGATCCTTAAAGGCTCATGAAGAAAACTTGGTGGAAAGAACATGGAAACTGCATTGTCTACATGTGCAGAGTGGAAGGCTAGAGAAAGAGAAGGGAAAAGAAAAGTCTTCCAAAGAGAAAGGAAGTTCCCAAGATGAGAAGAATCGTGGGAATGGGAATTACAAAGGATAAGGTAAAAGTGAATCACTTCACAGTGAGAGTGGTGACCAAAAGCCAAAGAGGAGATTTGATAAAAGAAAAATCAAGTGTTACTCGTGCAGTAAGATGGGCCATTTTGCCTCTGAGTGTGATTCAAAAGAGAAAGAGGATAAAGAAAATCTGATTATGAAGAGTGATGATGAAGATGAGCCTGCACTTCTTGTTGTATAGTTTGATGAACAAGGAACTTTATTACAAAGTGGTTTGTTGATGGATGATTCTAAGGAAGGAAGAGAGTCTTCAAAATTCAGCAAATGGTATAATGATACAGGGGCGAGTAATCACATGACAGGCTGTGAGCATTTGTTCTCTAATCTTGATAAGAGCTTTGGAGGTGAGGTCAAGTTAGGAGATGGTTTTGTAGTCAACATATCAGGTAAAGGCTCTATCATTTTCTCTAGTTCTTCTGGTGAACATATACCTTTAGTAGATGTTTATTTCATTCCACAACTCAAGACCAATATCATTAGTCTGGGTCAGTTGGATTTGAATGGAAACAAAGCTTTGATTAATGAAAAAATCTTGAAATTGTACTCGAGCAATCCAATAAGTTGTACACTTTGCACCTACAGGTTACTAAACAGGAATGCTTGATGTCAAAGATATCAAATACAAGCTGGTTGTGGCATGCCAGGTATGGGCATCTCAATTTTAATGCCTTAAGGAGTCTTGCTAAAAAGATTGAGGAAGCAAACAAACTCTGTGATGATTGCCTCATTGGGAAACATCATAGGTCTCCTTTCCCTCATAAAGCTGCATACAAAGCCACGAAGCCCCTTGAATTGATCCATGCAGACTTATGTGGGCCGATTTCACCAACTACTCTAGCAGGTAATAAGTATTTTCTTCTGTTAGTAGATGATTTTTCTAGATTCATGTGGGTGAGATTATAAAAAGCAAAGATGAGGCATTCAGCAATTTTAGAAAGTTCATATCAGGCATTGAAATGGAGAAAGAAATGAAAATCAAGGCATTGAGGACTGATAGAGGAGGAGAATTTACCTCAAGCCAGTTTAGAGAATTTTATGAAAAAGAAGAAAAAAAGAGATTCCTGACAGCACCATATTCCCCTCAACAGAATGGGGTTGTGGAAAGGCGAAATCAATCTGTTATGGAAACTGCAAGGTGTATAATGAAGAGTAAGGGAGTGTGTGGTGAATTCTAGGGAGAAGCTGTGAACACATCAGTGTACATTTTGAATAGATCTCCTACTAAAAGTGTGAGCGATATGACACCATACGAAGCATTGTATGGAAAGCAGCCTATGGTGCATCACCTTAGAGTTTTCAGAAGTATATAGCCTATGTCAAGGATGTCACTCCCAACTTATCTAAGTTAGAAGATAGGAATAGAAAGATGATGCTCACTGGGTATGAAGATGGTTCAAAGGCCTACAGATTTTTTGATCCAGAAAAGAGGAGAATTGTGATATGTAGAGATGTGCAATTTGATGAAATTGGAGCTGTGAAGTGGGATACTGAAATCGACAACCAGAATGGCCAGTTTCAGACCTTCACTGTCTGCACTGGAACTGAACATGAGGCTGGTTCAAACAACTTTCAGAATCAAGATGAAGAATCCATTCTCCCTGGTATTAATACTCCCTATACTAGCCACTCTCAAATTGAATCTGGTTCTTCATCAAGAACAGAAGACAATAATTCAGAGAGTACTCCACAGAGGTTCAGATCTTTAGAGGATATCTACAATGAAACTCATGCAATCCATGTGCTACACCAATGGAGCCTTGAGTCAAATTGAGCAAAACTGATTTGGATGATAAGTCAGTAGATGCAACTGAATTTAGGAGTATTATTGGAAGTTTGAGGTACTTGGTAAATACAAGACCAGACCTTTGCTTTAGTGTGGGAGTATTGAGTAGATTCATGGAGGATCCGAAGACATCTCACATGGAAGCGCTTAAAAAGATTTTAAGGTATGTTAAAGGAACCTTAAAGCTTGGATGCGTGTACAGGAAGAATCCAAAATTTGATGAGTTAGTTGGCTATAGTGATAGTGATTTAGAAGGTGATGTTTATGATAGAAAGAGTACAAGTGGGATCATCTTCTTTCTTGGGTTGAATCCTATCACATGGGTCTCTAAGAAGCAGAGGGTAGTAGCTTTTTCATCATGTGAGGCCGAATACATAGCCGCCACTGCAGGAGCTTGCCAAGGAATATGGTTGAAGGCTCTCTTGGAGACATTGCAAGGTAAGAAGGTTGAGAATGTGCAGAAGCATTGATTTAACATATAGAGCATTCGGGAAGAATAGGGCATGAGTGACAAATGACAATGGTTGGAAAGACTAATTTAAAATCAATATCTGTTGATACTTTTAACCTTTAAATGATAATTACAGGAGTATGAATCCAGAGAGATCATGTGCAAAAGCAATGATTTAAAAAAATACAACCAGCATTGTGGAAGAATGGGGCATGAATGACAAGGGTCATAGAGACTAATTTGATATGGTGATAAATTCATTCCCTTATAGAAGCCTCAACTCGTGGAGCAGACTACCCCTTATTTTCTAGACTAAAAAGTAGATATGTTGTTCCAGATAAGCAAACAAAAGAAAACAAAGCTGTGGGACAGAGTTGACATACAGTGATAGGAGAAACATTTAGAATTCCAGCAGCACGAGGTATTATGTTCTTTCCAAATGACTGCTGCAGCTATTACATGTGATAATTTACCTTTTTGTTGAACCATATTAATTAGCTGAGTCCATGGTTCTGCTAAAGAATACACAAATTTATCTGAATCAGCTACAAGCAACTGCGGGACATAACAGCGAAATATCATACTAGTACAGACTCTCCAAAGATTCGATAGAGATCAAGCATTTCTCAAGGAGGTTTCTTATTGTAGATAAATGAAATTATTTTTGGATTGCCACATTGAATGTGGTAATCAAAACACACAACCATGAATAAATGTCCCTTGTCATTCATGCCCCAGTGTTAGTATATTTTTTTATCTGAATCAGCCCAGTGTTAGTATATTTTTTTATGTACAGTTAACATGAATAAATGTCTGTCAGAAGAACATGCCTATACCTAAAAGCCTCACCCTGGGGATAGTTTTAAATAGTGGAGAAAAGCTCAAGTCACTTTGCAAGATATCTCAAGGAAGCTAAATAAATACTACTAAATTTGATTTAGATGTTGTATGGTCTATAAATTCTCTACAACCATCCTTTCTTCCTTTTCAATAGAAGCAGATAAATTAGTAAGGCAATAAGCATTTACTGCAAATTCTATGAGCAATCAGTGGAATATCTTAATATCAGTAGCAATATATTTTTTTTGCTTTTTCATTAGAAGTCAGAAATTTTGTAGTTCAGCAAATATCACGCAGGATATTCATGACCTTCCTGCTACTGAATGTAGTGTAGGATCAAGCAAGTTTCAACCAGTCTAAAGCATTTCCTTCTTTCCAGAGAGAGTCAGGGGGAAAAACCATCAATGACAGCGTGTTATGAGTTACAATCCTAGGGATCAACAGTAAAACGAACGAATTAGACAAGTCTCATCATTAGTTGGACAAAGCAAAATTTATTAAGCCAGTCATGAATGCATATGGTACCTCTTGAATTAGTATACATAACTGACTCTACAAGCCTTCACACTGGACAAACTTGTGTCAAACTCCAATTCCTGACATCATCAGCACTACAAATGGGGTAGGATTATAAGTGAGTTACTATGTATCCTTATGAAGGATTCAAACTATTTAAAGTTGCAAAAATCATCAATGGGTTGCAAAATTCTCAAATTTTCTTGGTCAAAACAAATGTCCTATCTTCTCTGAACAGCCAATCTATGAACACTATTAATAAAAAGAATGAACTAGCATTTTCAAATAAGACTTGTCTCAGAAACTAATGGATGAAATGATGCTGCATGTGAAGCAGCTTCTTGGAGGGATGGCCAAGACCTAGCAAGTAACAAAGAAATAGAATTATCTTTTCCTAATTTCTTAGTGGCAGCTACTGCACTCAAAGAAGATGAATTTATAGACCCACCATCATGCTCAGCCACAATCAGCGTGCTAATCTGTAATCAAATTGACCAAAAACTAAATTAAATGTCAATAGACATAGATTCAAGTGCAACCACGAAGAAGGTACTTGCCAATGAAACAATGACAACAAAATTGACTCGTTGATTGAGTTAATCAGATCTTTCTAAGTCATCTATACGTTTCCAAATTTAAGACAGCATCCCAAAAACTCCGTCAAACCCCATATCTCATCGCTTTTGGAAATCAATTACGCCGCACTTGTACATCCACTTCCCAAATAACGAGGTAAGCATCACGAACCCAATCCGAAAATTGAGAGCAGCAGCGCAATTGGAAAGGGATGAAGGGATAATTGTGACAACTTAGGGGGAGAGATGTTAGATTACAAATCTAGGAGAAGAGATCCTGCGAAACGTAGAGAAAGACGAGTGATTGCGAAGAGCTAGGATGATCGCTTCCACAGCCATTTCTGTTCTACATTCAGGACTTGGTCACTGCTAATCTTTTGTATTTGCAACTCTGCAGCAACGAAAATGAAATAATTGATTTGCTATTTGTATAGGAGACGGAAACGAAGCGCTGCGTTTCGATGGGAAAAGAGCAGAGGTGCAATGCGTTTTTCAGTTTTTGTCTCTTCAGAGAGCGGATAATAGTATTATTGCTTCATCGCATAAAAGGATCAAATAGCTCTATTTTGAGCTTGATTTCTCTCAACGTATATATTTTACCAGGTAGGAAATTTGATTTAGATACATTATTAATTGAATTCCCGTACCATGTACAAGTTTTGTTTAAAAATATGAGGCATAAATAAATTATTTTTCAAATTTACCTAATTTAAAAGTATTTTAATGTTTAAAATTTGAAATGCCTACATATTAGGAATGTTAAGTATTTTTTATTTAAATAAGTATAAAAAATTAGTTAAAATATAGTGAGACCCAAATTATTGATAAAAATAATAATAATTTAAAAATACTAAAAAATGACACATAAGCGAATTGAATAATAGGTTGACATGTGGTCAAAAGGCTTCTTCTTTAGTATATAGATAGACTAGTTACTTGTACGGATTTTATTAAATATAATAAAATAAATAATTAGTTAAAGAGTAAAAATTTAATTATTCTGGATTTTTTTATTATAAAAATATACATTCAATACTAATATTTAATAACATTTATGGTTAAATTGAAAAAAGTATATAATATTTTAAGAAAAATTGATATATTCTTTTACTCTAATCAATATTCTATCTTTATGTAGAATATTTTACCTAACTTTATTTAACGATTTAAAAGTAAAAATTATTATAATCAATTTTTTGGAATTTTTTGTTTTTTTAGATGACCAACCTTATTAAAATAATAATTATTATTGTTTTTTTCGTAGGAAAAGATTCGAAATACCGAACAAGCGCGGTAAGACGAGAGACCGAGACGAAGCTCGGTAGCCGGACAACCGGCATGAAAGCGAACAACAACCCAAGCTACAACAAACAACATGAACCAATGGGTAGTCTTAAAATGGGAGAGTATGGCACTTCCGCGGGTTAGAAATCAAGGCGTATAGTGCCGACGGATAGCAAGTTAAAGTCCATACAACCAAACTCTAGCCGAAACAACAACTCAACCCAACGCAACACCCACAAACTCATGAGCTTAGGAAAGAACCTGCAAGACCAAACAAACACATATATGGGCTAAAGCCCATAAGATGGATCAAATGGACAAGGCCTAAAAGTCCACAAGAGCATTCACAAAGCCAAGAGTCAAAAGCTAATCTCATAAAAGCAAAACTCTTAAAGAGCCACGTAGGACACAAAAAAAAATTATGGGACAAGCATAGTCGAATATCAACAACATCGTGGAGAAATGAGAGCCACAAAGTCCCACAGGAACACGTCGACATTTTATGAAAAAATCTGAACTGAAAAAATCCGATCTTAACTCCCGGCCAGCGACAAAAAAACGGAGCACGAAGGAAAACAAATGGAATATTCCAAACTCTCATCAAACACCATAAAAAACTAGCGGCAGCTCAACAGAGACACAAAAACACGATCGCACAAACATGACGGAAGGTCTAGCTCAACAAACGAGAAAGACTTGGGAATACAACCACAGTCACATACCAGTTTTCTTCAAAGATCTGAAACTAAAAGATATATTAAAGGGATATGAGCAACCTTCGGAAACAAATTCTCTCAACTTTTAAACAAGATACACACAGACCATAATCAATCCGGCTTTCTCAGCGATGGATTGATCATTGATAAAGTCGATAGTCAATCTCAACCTCCTCGGCTAAAAGAGATTGATAGAAGGAAACATTATCTTGATCTAAGTTCTGATTTCTATCTCATCTCATTATCAGTGTTTTCTCTCTCTGGTTTCTAAGTTATTGAAATAATTATATTATCATTGTAGATGATCAAAAGTTCTTTATTCTTCTAGAATGTAACATTTTATCATTATAAATATTCAAATTAAAGTTGGATTTTAAATAATAAGCTAAATGTCCACGTGCTTACATTAACACGGTTGGATCTAAGAATATATTGAGATCCAAAGAGAAGAGCATATCAAATGTCAAGAAAGGGTTGGGAGGAGGCAAACTATTTCCCAAGGGTCATTACTTTTGCAGCATGCAAAGGACCATAAGATTAGACCTCACAAAAATATGCCTAATTGGTGTAACATCCTTACTTTTATAGAAGGATATTTTAGTAAGTAGTGTGCGTTGAATTAACATGTTACCTTTTACTTAATATCTTTTGCTAATAAATAAAACTTGCAAAAAGAACCTTTATTTTTTAAAAATAAATTTAGCAAGTCAATTTTATTAATGAAAGTGAACATTTAAAATGTGGGATTAAGGAATTAAATATAAGTGAAAAGGGGATAAGAAATTGCCATTGAGCTAAATGGGCTTTTCTTCTCTTATGCCCACTCGGTCCAAGTGAAACGGCCCAATGGCACATTAACTTAGCTCATTGGCGAGCACTTTTATGTCGCTGTAAAAGCACTGTCAAAGAAATACCTAACTTCCTAACCTAAGTATAGTGGAAGCAAGGGTCGAACCCACAAGGACTCAGATTACTTGTATTTAAATAATATTACTCAGTGAAAGGGGGATTTTTAATTGATTTATTTAAACTAATATGCAAACTGAAAAGTAAATATGAATGCAAAAGTTGATTGTAAAATATGAAAGACAAGCGTGTTCAACTAGTTAAATCCATCATGACATTGCTTTGTTGATCATCGATTCTCTTGATTCTCTTCTCACTTGAATAATCTATTGTGGATTATGACCCTACTAAGGATTAAGACCCGACCTTTAGATTTAGTTGATAGAACAACCAGTCTAACAACCCTAATCATCTAACAACCTAGAAGACCTTCTAGATTCAATTAGACAATAACATAACGATTCAAGTTATCAATAGAAACAAATACTTAAAGCAACCAAACATCTAAGTGACTTGTGAATTTATTCCCTTCTTTAACCAACTAGTCCAACCGGTACTAAATTGATTAAAGTATACTCTTGATCAAATTAACTCCGACCGGTAATTAATAAGATTCAGTTATAACTAGAAATTCAATTAGGTGATTGATAGAGCATATAGGTATAGTTGTTAGAGCATGTTTTTAGTCTCGTTATATGCATTTTTAGCTAGGATTTCGTTCTAAGTTTTAGTTTAGGTTTTATTTGCGTTTAGTTCGGAATCTACGCGTCTTTGTGCATAATTGTAGGTTGGAAGGTGGAAGACGGTGGATGCAAGCTTAGGACGGGACCTCGGGATGCATAGGAAGTGTTGAAGTGAAGATCCGAGGCAAAATTACAAGACAAGAGTGAAGGGCTAAACCGCGGAGCCAAGCCAAGACCGCGCCGAGAAGGGCGAAGTTACTGCGGCCAGAGCGCGGTCAAAACGGGCAGAGCGCGACCGCGCTCTGGGGAGGCACAAACCGCGCTCCGGCGCGTTGTAGCGACGCCAACTTGGGCTTTGCGTGATCTTTTGGGCCGACTTAGTATTGCTTTTTAAGATATTTTTAGACATAAATATAAATACTTTTCTTAGATTTTATGGGGATTATTATGCTATCTATTTCTTGTGTTCTCAATTTGATTGAGTTTGGAGATTGAAGGGAGACAAAAACCCTAGTTTTGCAATTGAAGATCAATTCGACTCTTGTAAGTTTTATTTTTCTTCAATGACAATTTCTAGCTAATTTTCTCATGTCCAACTAGTTAGTTGAAGTTGTATGCATGATTGTTTGTGAGATTTGAATTATTTTAGTTTGCCTTGACTAGATTGAATATCTCCGTGCTTAATCGATTAAATTCACTTAAGATTATAATAGCTTGATCACCTATTTTACTTCTAGGTTGAATTACAACTAGAATAATTAAATAGACGGTGGAATTTGATTATTCATGGATGAATCCTTTGATTAAACTTGTAGACGGTGGAATAAGGTTAATCAAAGGCGGAGAGTTTAATCACAAGACGTCATGAATAGACGGTGGAATTCATGAATATTGTTTCTATTGAATGCTTTGAACTTAATTGCATGATCAACTTGACATAGAAGGTTTTCTAGTTTAATTGATTAAAAGGTTGTTAAAGACGGTGTATATTAACAACCACCTTAAGCTTGAATTCATAAATTCACAATAGATTAGTCAAGGGAAATTGAAATAAGGATAATCAAGGATCAAATCTCATGTATGCAACGGATACGAAACTGTTTGGACGCTTTTCTCCATATTTGAATCTTAAATCATATTTACTTGCTTTGTTTTAGTTAGTTCTAATAATTTAGATTTTAGTTTATAATCACAAAATCCCCCTTTTACTTTAGTAACATTACTTAAATACGAATAATCTGAGTCTCTGTGGGTTCGACCCTTACTTCCACTTTACTAAGGTTAGGAAGTTAGGAATTTTATTTGTCAGTGCTTTTATAACGACGTAAAAGTGCTCGTCAGTGATCAATCTAATAAAACCCTAGTTTAAAGCACAGGGAATAAACTCTATTCAAGTTTGTCGAGAATCAATCAAACCTCACAACTCATGCAAATTATGACTTCAATAACTAGCCAAACACAATAAATTTAGCAATGCATAATTAAAATTAAGAAAACTTACAAAGGTTCAAAGTTTGCCTCTAGAGAGAAAAACCCTAGCCTCCAAAAGTTATGATCAAAGTTATGACAATTGAGAGAGAAAACTAAAAACAAGGTTTAAATACCCCACAAGATATCCAAAGATAAAAATATCCCGAAATACAATCAAACACATCGGTCAAGATCTATCTTAAACCCATCTCTAAGCCCAAAACTCGCGGCCCAACTCTCTCGCACGGAACAGACGGCGCGGGCATTCCTAGGGTGGTGCGGCCGCGCACACTGTATCCTAGCCCGCAACACTTCTCGGTTCAGCATTTCAGGAGACATTTCGGAGGCTGTTTTGACCCCCTTCGAGTTGGAATTTAGACTCGGAGTAAAAAACTTAATTTTGGGGTAGGATTAGTTCTTTATCCCGGATTATATTTGGCTTGTGATGCTAAATCCGGGATAAAGAACTAATCCTACCCCAAAATTCAACACTTCCTTTTCCTCATACTTCTCCCAAACTTTCTTTTTCAACTCCATAACACACATTTAAACACTTTGCTTCTTCTCTTTTTTTCTTGCCTCTTCTTCAACTCTTTTCTTTCATACTAATGAAGACTACTTACAATTGCACTCAACTTTTTTTTTCCTTTGCTTTGCAACATTTTTTTCATCTTCATTTTTTTTCTTCACTTTTCAACCAAGAGTTGTATTTCCTCTTTTTTACCTTTTCTTCCAACTCCCCCATACTTATACATAACTCACACAAAAGCAAAAACATAACCTAAAGTCCTAAATCCCGGATGGGTCAAGCTAATTAATAGGCTAGGAAAATTTTGTGGAGTTATCAAAAATAGTCTTAAAGCTTAAAAGAAATGGGGTATCAAGAACATGGATCTTGTAAGGTAGGAAGGGAAATAATAGGCTATAAGAAACATTGCCTCAATCATTTTAATGTCATGCATTCAATCATATAAAGCAGCCTTGAAAAAGAATCTAAACGCAAGTTCTAGAGCTAGATAATCATGGTGATACACTCAAGAATGTAGAGAACAAATATA
Organism: Fallopia convolvulus; assembly: GCA_964016875.1. NCBI lineage: Eukaryota > Viridiplantae > Streptophyta > Magnoliopsida > Caryophyllales > Polygonaceae > Fallopia > Fallopia convolvulus. The sequence continues at coordinate 50,763,756 of OZ024729.1, forward strand.
ATCATGAAAGGCCAAAATATCTCACAATGCCCACTTAGCTTAGGTTCTTTCACAAATTGGGTCCAAATTTACCTATAAAAGGTTGGTATGAGCAAATGAAGCGAAGAGATAATGTAATTTGAAAATTCATCACCCAATCACGTCATAGGGGAGTATAAAAGGAAGTATATTTAGGGAGTAGAAGATTTGATTTCTACAAAAACATACTCTTCCCCTTTCATTTGTATCTCTGTAATTCAATAATTCAAAAGGAACCCCCTTTAATCGCCAATTTCAGATTTCAATTGTATCCCCATCTCATAATTTCCAAAGAAGATTTATTTTTCTTTTCTTCCCTTCTTCGTTTCAATGGAAGACCGTCAGAAGCTGCCTCCTTCACTGACATTCAACACCTTCCTCTTCTCGCTACCATCAAGCGCCACCATGGGGCATCGGAGCCGAGTCGCTGCTCTTGTTGCCCCGTCTGCTCAGCTGCTCTAGTTGTTGTTGTTACGTATACAAACAAAGAAGAAGGAGTTTAATCTCCTTAACCTTGGATTGGACTTTGACTTTTGGGTCGTGTTGAATCAAAAGAGTGGCCCGTTTAAATTTTGTGTTAAGAAGAAAAGAGGAGATTCATCCCATCTCCTTTCCACTTTGAAATTTGTGCAAATTTTATCTCTTGTCATTAAAAAAACTCATGTCGGTATATATTTTGATCCTTGTTTTTTTTTTGATATTTTTAATTAAATTCAAATTGAGTATAACAAATTTTAATGAAAATTTCATATAATATATTACCGACACTTATAAAAATATACGAAAAGAAATTATATAAATTTATTTTTATAAGGATGTTGTGATCAGCATTTGAATTATAAATAATGGAATAATAATTTATATTAACCCTTGAACATTATTATACGGAGATAATAATTTGGAAAATTTTAGAATAAGAAATACATTAGTATTAATTTATTCATCTATTTTGATGTGAAACCTAAACTCCGTTTAGGTCAAGTGTTCGAGTCACTCTTCGCTCGTGAACCGAGGAATCCACCTCTGAAGGATTAACTCATTAACTGCAAAACCAAGGCTAGTGGATTTTTCTCTCACTTTCGATTAAAACGTGAATTTTTTTATTCCGTACGATATTTATTTCCGTTGAGGATAAATTTTTGCTAAATAAATGAACCTAAGTTTATTAATGTTTTTGAGTAAATTGTTATTAAGAAACGAACCTGTTTATTTATGCTATTGAAATAATAATGTTATATTATGCTTTTGAGTAAATTGATGCTTTTGAGTAAATTGATATAAATGACTCTATTTGTTCCAAATATCTCCTTTGAGAATTTTGATAAAGATAAATATAAACTCAGGGTTGCGAGATTGAAGGCTTCAACATCTCTTTATAATATATATTATGTGTGTGAAGGTATTCATGCAATGTGGCTATTGTCCCCCCTAATATTGGGTCATGACTTTGTCTGCTCAATTCTATATTGCATGGTATTGCACTCTTGCTAAGTTCTCTAATACTACTTGTTCCTTTACACGTTGGTCTAAGCTCCGCTAAGTCGCTGCATTAAAACTCATTAAAGTAAAAATATAATGTTGTATAATATAGTACAGGATAAGTACTCGGGATATCTGCTATCTCTATTCTATTGGTTAGTCTCTCTTGAGCAACCACATTTAAAACTTATCAACTAGAATATATGGTTGTATGACTAGGTTAAAGATAAAGTGCAATGCACACTAAGTAATTAATCAGGACGGTTAGTACAATTGTAAAACCATCCTTACCCCCAATTTAAGTAGATTCTATTTCTAAGGTAACCACGGTCTTGTGGTGTCCTGCCTCTTCAATTTCTATATCTCTCTTCTATTCTGATATAAGTTCTAACTATTGGGTCATCGACTGACTTTTATTTGGATTTTGATGCTAACATGTTAGTTATTAATCCATATGTTCCTTCACTTGCTTAGTCTTTCATTAGACTAACTCGACCATTTTTACCTTGCATCGCCGATTAGTGTCCACCGTTACTATTGACGACACATCAGAGACCGAATGTGTGGATATCAAGAACTGAAGATCAAGGCAAGACAAGTTTGAAGAAAGGAAGAGCTTCCCTTAGAGCAAAGCCTCCGAAAAGTGGTGTATCGGCTCTTTTATTTTTCAACTAAGGAACTCATCAGCATATGAATTTCTCCTTTGAAGCATTCATGTATTTTCTATATGTCTTTCAAAAAAAACCTTTTGTAATATGGGCTTTATATTTTGCTGGTATATTTTATGAAAAACAAACATTATTGTAATGAATTACAATTCCTTTTAAATGGATGAAGCTTCTTCTTTTTAATTAATTTTTCTTTAAGTTATGTACTTTATAGTCTTGGTTGATTTTGGGTGGGATAATCCGGGATCACTGGCGATAATATCCCTTTAGATAAAATAGGGTGTTACAGTTCGAATCCCGGGAGCCATTGATCTTGCTTTTAAATTTTCATGTAGTTTGAACCTTGTCTACTGAATATGAGTATAGACAACACGTAGGATTATGATCAATTTTAATTTTGAGCTTCTTTTGTTGAATATTATTGAGTGGGCACTCCTCAAAGCCATGAGCAAGGTCCCCCAAGAACAACCACAACCAGAACAGAATTTTCATACCAGACTTTCAAGGTCAAAATAGAGTTGTCATGATTCAGAATTTTCACAGAACCTTTCAAAGAGACAATAAAATCAACATTGGCACAAACACAACAAAACATCATTTTATTTTTGAATCACAACCCTTATCCACTTAGATGAAGTTTCCTATAAGATTATCCCTTAAGATGACCTCCAAAGCCGAGGAGTTAAAAAGAAAGTAGGGAAGAAAAGGGATTTTAACCCAAGTATCATCCCTAATAACCTCATCATGGATTGGGTTAAAGTCAGGATAGAGAGAATAGAGTCAACTAGTTTCCCCTGAAATTGTAAGGCCTATGGTACCAAACCAAATTCCTAGCCTCACTATTTACAAATTTAAAAAGAACCCAAAAATACTCCCTTGCGTATTCATAGTCTTCCTTATGAAGATATTAACATGGACTTTGTTGTGGGGTTGCCTAGGTCTAAGAAAGGGAGGGATTTGATTTTTATGGTTTTTGACCATTTTAGTAAGATGGCTACTTCATTGCATGTAATAAAACTGATTATGCTTCTAATGTTGCTAATATATTTTCTTAACATGTTGTGAGATTGCATGGTATTCTTCATACTATTGTGTATGATAGGGATGCTAAATTCTTTAGTTACTTTTCAAAAACTTTGTGGGCTAAATTGGGGATTAAATTGTTTATCTCTACTAGTTGTCATCCTCAAACTAATGGTCAAACTGAAGTTGTTAATCGTTAGACATGTCAAAACTTGACCCGACCCGAAAAACCGACCCGACCCGCCCGAAGTTTTTTGGGTTTAAACCCGAACTGAAAATCAATGAGTCAAGAGTAACCCGAACCCGGTCGACCCAAAAAAAACTGGGTTGGGTCACTAACCCGTTGGGTTGACCCGGCCAACCCGATAAAGTATTATTTCAATTAAAAATTCAATATTTTATTATTATTAAATAATATTTTATATAATATAATATTAATTATTTTAATAAATATAAATATAAAGGTTAACAAAATTGACGATCATGACCCATTGGATCAACCCGAACCCGTACCAAACCCGTAACAACCCGGTCCATATGAACCCGAAAATTTTACGACCCGTGACCCGTTTTGACCCGAACACGATTGACCCGAACCCGAACCCGAACCCGACCCGCCCGACCTATTTGACAAGTCTATTAATCATAATTTGGGCACATTGTTGTGTGCCATTTTGAATTTTAACCACAGATGTAGGGAAAAGTGTTTGCCTTTTGTAGAGTTTGCATATAAAAGGTCCATTCATTCTGCTACCAAAAGAAGTCCATTTTGAATACTAACCTCGAATGTACGGAAAATTATTTTTTTCTACTAGTTTTCATCTTCAAACTAGTAGCTCTTGTTGCAATTTAATTGATCAAGAAGTAGTTGAACACTTTAATCTTCCTACTTTTAAATTTTAATAGGCCTACTTTGTATGAATTGAATGGGCTACTAGCTCTATTTCTATTCATAAGCAAGTGAAGGTTGAATTTTCCACAAGGGATTATACTATTACCGTCTTTTGTGATGTGCTTCCTTTAGATGTTTTTCATTTTCTTTTAGGATCGAAAAACCCTATTGAAATTGACTTGAAAACCCGAATTTTCCTAATTAATTGAGCATCTGACCCAAAATGGTCCAACCCAATCTAACCTAATTGTCAAAATATCTAAACTTGACTCGAATACGAACTTACCCAAAACTAAAATGATAAGAATTGAACCCAACCCGACCCACCTGATTCATACTCCTAATTATTATGAGTAATTTTTCCTTTATTTATCCATTTCACCTATTTTTCTATTTACAAATCTCTCATCAATTTCCTATCTATCTATATGGTAGCAATTAGGTTTTTGGTCCCACCACACATACTAAATAAATTATAAATTTGATTTGTTTATTTTATAGTTAGTTAAGTTTATAAATATAATTGGTTATTTTTAATTTGTTAATGAAAAAAAAAACTAATTTACACCCAAAATTAGCGTGATCTCTAAACATGAACACCTCACATTCATGAGTAAAATATTCAATTACTTTACTCTCTCTTGTATAAATCAATGACTTAAGCCCTAGTAGAGAAATTTTAACAAGTTGAGTATCAATTCTAGATTCATATGCTTTAAGGGAAGCAATAACCTCAATAAAAACACAAGCACTTGAGTAAAAATCTTCAATATCCAAATACCCTCTCTAGTAAGGAGCTAAACCAGTACACTACGAATTGAACTTAATTCCTCCAAGATCAAAACAAAATACTTTTAAACAAATGACTAATCCAAACAAGTGAGTTTCTATCTCATTGCTAAAATGACTAAAATAACAAAAATTAAGAAAAGAAGTTGTAACATAAAATCTCTACAAGTTTTTTTTTCTCCAAGTGTTAGTGCCAAAATATCTAAAAGAACTAACACGCCAACCAATCTTGAGACGTCCTACTTCAAATCTTCAAGTAACCTGTAACACCCCGTCTTTCGACGAGGCACTACTAGGGAATAGACCTTACAAGGTACTATTATTTAGGTTGACAACTACACTGTAGGACCTTACAACTCGGGCACGACGAGAAAACATAATAAAACATCCAACCTTTATTTAATAAGAACTTAGAAAAACGTATCATGCATGAATCCCCGAAAAATTATAAATAATCAAATACGTCATAACGCCTACTGAAATAGAACTATCTGAACCGAAAGATAGTAACCGAAACAAAATACCAACTCCGTCTAACAAATATTAAAATCAATATTCTAACTAATATAAATAACTAATGTAAACCGATCCCACTATGACACGCGCTCTTTACCGCTCCGGCCCGCCATCTTGCCTCGGTTCTTGCACGGCTCCCTGATTCATACCTGGAACTAAAAAATGTTCCCCGAAGGGTCAGCGTCTAATCTACCAAGCTAGAAAGAATATGGAGATTATAGAACGTTTTAAAATCAGTTATCTATAGTCAGCATACAAATCCACAACCGCAATCATAACTCTAAAGGCCAATACCTAAATTAGTTATATCAGTCATACAAGTCACATACGCATTCAGAATCACAATCACACAACAATGCAATTCTTCCTTTGTCCACGATCCGACTTCCAAGGCGCTCATCACCGCGCCGAGTGCAGAGGCAGGCCCTCCCACTCCACTTCCCAATCTCCCTTCTAACTCCGGGCTAAGCCTCCACTGGAGCACTTGCCAAAAACACACAGATAATAGTTTTCGTTTTGAAGGGGCACGATTTTCCCAGTCACACGGGTCAAAGTAGCCAACACTTCCTCAACACCAGCTACGATGGGCCGTGTCGGAAACGGTACCAACACAGAGAAAACGTTCCAAAATAATTTCCGATAAAACACATTTAAAATCATTAACGCACACAACACACAAGGAGTTCAAAACAATTTAAAAAAAAAATATTCGGGACTAGTTCCCAAAACCCGTCCTACAACATCGATACGCAATCTAACAAGGGAGAAAAGAACCGAGCAAGTCGAAAAACGACTTACCTTAACAGAAGAAGGTTTGATGGTCACGACAACTAGGAATCTGAACAACCAAGATTTCCTAGATACGATAAGGATAAGTTAGTAACACGGAAGGCTTGAAGTGAAAAGGGGACTATCAAGTTATAAACCGAACCCGAAATCTACCGACTAACACTAACTAACACGACTAAATAAACAAGATTAAAGGTACCCAACCTTTAACATATCTTCCGTAAGTATAATTATACAAGTTTTAACTTAAACTAATATTAATATAAATTCCTAAATATCTGAACCACATTAATACCGCTACATACTGCATAGCAAAGATTAAAGCTTTAATAAAAATAAAAATAATAATAATAAAAATAATAATAATAACCAATTCGTACACAACCTCGTTTGTTTTACACAAAAACAAGATCTGACACTTCAACTTATATGAAAATATATTAATCATAATTGAACCCCTATCTAAACTAACTAATTAATCATGCACAAGAAAATCAACACCTACTTTGACACAAAGCCAAACCCATCTTAATCCTGATCAATCAGCCACGAATATTATTAGTAGTAGTAGTATTTATTTTTTTTGACTCAACACCGAAATAGATTTAGTGATCACTAACCCCGAATTCAACTACATACTCAAGCAATCGAAATACCAACAAAATCCCAACCCCAACTATATATATATACAGACCGAAACAGGAATGGGTATACACCGCTCGTTCGGAAAAAAAAAAACATGACTCACCGGCATCGTCGCAGAGAGTCACCGACGTCGAGGACGAAGGTACGGTGACTTCGAACAACAAGGTGGCAGCGGGGATAGAGTGACAAATAGAGGTGATCGAAGGCGATGATAACAAAAACCAGTACCTAGATCAACTGGGGCACGAGACGTGCTTGCGATGGAGGAGAACCCAAAATAATGAACACCGGCTAATATCCGGCGAGGCGGAGATGCACGACCACGTGGCAAAAACTAGAACTGTGGAACAGGGCTTTTGAAAGCACGAAGGTACAAAGAAGAGGACGAGTTTTCCTCTGGCGGCGCAACCGATTAAAAAGGGTATGGAGAAAAGATAAAAGAAAAACCAAGGGAAAGAAGAAAAAAAAAATAAATAAAGAACTTCGGCTTCAGCTTCTCTTTAGCTTCCAAATTGGGCCAAATAATGGGCCTTGACAAAAGGTTTTTTCCAAAGACGACTTTAAAGCCTATTCGGAGAGTGAAGAAGAGTCGAAAATTGAAATAGGATTAATCTCACAATATATATATTTATATATGTGACCAAAACCGGATTAGTATATTGGATCATTAAGACCTATATTTTCCTAAAACGAGGTTGCCTGTGGTTCAAAAACTCGATTGTCTATAACTTAAAGAATTCGTTTTTCCGACCCACGAGACCTACACGACTACGGATATTACATACTACCCCCCTTAAGCAAGTTTCGTCCCGAAACTTTTATACGAACGAAAAGATATTCGAGGTTTTCACAAACCTCTCCCCCTTAGAGAGGTTCGTCCTCGAACCAGAATCGATTGATAACGATAATCATAACCAGTATTAGCCATAAAAAACATACAGCACGTCAATAAAAATTAAACAGTCAAACAAACAGATCAAGCAACCAAAAATCACGAAGTAACATCGAATTTGCAAACAACACACTAATTACTAACCTTCCCCTCAAACGTCTCTACTAAACCCGGGTAGATCTCTGGATAACTCTCACTCATCCTGGACTCCGTCTCCCAAGTGGCCTCCTCGACTCCCCGTCGAGACCACTGAATCAACACCAGAGGAATCTCCTTGTTCCGCAGCTTCTTCATTCGTCGGTCTAAAATCTTCAGCGGTTGTTCCCGGAAAGTGTGATCTGGTTCTATCACCAAATCCTCATAATTCAGTCTGTGACTAGGATCCGGAACGTACTGTCTCAGCTGGGAAACATGGAATACAGGGTGCACTCCTTCCAACGCAGGCGGCAACGCTAGCCGGTACGCCACCTCGCCTACTCTCTCCAGAATCTCGAATGGACCGATATATCGAGGACTCAACTTCCCTTTTACCCCGAATCTTCTTACCCCGCGGGTAGGCGATACTCTCAACCAAACATGGGCTCCGACCTGAAACTCCAACGGTCTACGCCTCTTGTCTGCATAGGACTTCTGGCGACTCTGAGCAGCTAACATTCTCTCTCTGATTAAGGCCACTTTCCCGATCGTCTCCTCAATCATCTGTGGCCTCTCTCCTACTACATCCGAGGGATCATCCCAACATAGCGGTGTCCTACACTTCCGACCATATAAAGCCTCATACGGCGCCATCTGAATCGACGAATGCCAGCTGTTATTATAGGCAAACTCCACCAAAGCCAAATGATCCGACCACTGACCTCCCCAGTCTAATACGCAGGATCTCAGCATATCCTCTAGCATCTGAATCGTCCTCTCTGTCTGACCGTCTGACTGCGGATGGTAAGCAGTCGTGAACTGTAATCTCGTCCCCAATGCCTCATGCACTTGCTGCCAATATCTGGAAGTGAAACGCCCATCTCGGTCCGACACAATCGTCTTAGGCACTCCGTGCAGCCTAACTATCTGATTAATAAACACCTCCACTAACTTGCTCACTTGCCACGTTTCTCGGATAGGCAAAAAGCGAGCAGTCTTCGTCAATCTATCCACCACTACCCAAATGGCATCATGGCCTCTGCTGAGTCTCAAACCAGTGACAAAATCCATGGAGATGTCCTCCCATTTCCATTCTGGAATAGGAAGCGACTGAAGCATTCCTCCGGGTCTCTGATGCTCTATCTTCACCTGCTGGCAGACCTGACATTTAGCAACGAATCTTGCTACATCCGGCTTCATGCCATCCCACCAATAAAATTGTCGCAAATCCTTGTACATCTTACTCGCCCCTTGTGGATTGAGTAAGGTGTAGCATGAGCCTCCTGCAAAATCTTCTACCTCAACTCTGCATCTCGAGGTACACAAATCCGACCGCGTAAACACAAAATACCATCTGCCCTCTCCGCAAAGTCGGGTGCCTCTCCACGGCTCAATGTCTGCCTCAAATCCTGAATCATCGGACAATCTTCCTGCTTCTGCCTTACTTCCTCAAGTAAAGACGGCCGACATTCTAGGGTTTTCAGACTACCCTGATGACGCTGAATCTGCACTTCAATTCCGTACCTCACCAGCTCCCTCTGTAACTCTGGTTGCGCCGTCAGATGAGCCAACATACTCTCCTGAGGCGTCTTTCTGCTAAGGGCATCAGCGACCACATTCGCTTTCCCTGGGTGGTAAAGAATCTCAAGGTCGTAATCCTTCAGTAACTCAAGCCATCTCCTCTGTCGCATATTCAACTCCCTCTGAGTGAAGATTTACTTGAGGCTCTTGTGATCTGTCATCACTTTGCAGGTACTCCCATACAAGTAATGACGCCAAATCTTCAGAGCATGTACCACAGCTGCCAACTCCAAATCATGAGTAGGGTAATTCTGTTCGTTCGGCTTCAACTGTCTAGAAGCATAAGCAATCACTCTGTCCCTCTGCATCAGCACACAACCCAGGCCTATCTTGGAGGCGTCACTGTAAATCACAAAATCCTCATTCCCCTGAGGAAGAGCTAATATAGGAGCCGAAGTTAACCTTCTCTTCAGCTCATCAAAACTCCGCTGGCAAGCTTCGTTCCAATCAAAACGAGTAGTCTTCTTAAGCAAGTTGGTAAGTGGTTGGGCTATGCGAGAAAACCCTTCCACAAACCTCCTGTAATACCCTGCCAATCCTAGAAAACTCCGCACCTCCTTCACATTCTTCGGAGGTTCCCATGCCTTTACAGCTTCAATCTTTGCAGGATCTACCATGACTCCCTGAGCTGATACGACATGCCCTAGAAAGGTAACTTCAGGCAACCAGAACTCACACTTGGACAGCTTAGCAAACAATCGATGCTGCCTCAATACTCCCAACACCAGCCTAAGATGCTCAGCGTGCTCCTCCTTACTCCGAGAGTAGATCAGAATGTCGTCAATGAATACTACTACGAATCTGTCCAAGTAGTCTATAAACACCCGGTTCATCAACTCCATAAATACAGCGGGTGCATTCGTCAGTCCGAACGGCATCACTACAAACTCATAATGTCCATACCTCGTTCGGAAAGCCGTCTTAGGTATATCTTCCTCCCGAATCCTCAGCTAGTGATAACCTGACCTCAAATCCACTTTGGAGAACACAGTAGCCCCTTGCAACTGATCCAACAAATCATCAATACGCGGCAGCGGATACTTGTTCTTGATGGTAACGCGGTTCAACTCCCGATAATCGATACACAGACGGAGAGAACCATCCTTCTTCTTCACAAACAGAACTGGAGCTCCCCAAGGCGACGCACTCGGTCGTACGTAACCCTTCTCCAACAGCTCCTCCAATTGTGTCTTCAGCTCCTGCATCTCCATCGGGGCCATGCGATATGGGGCTCTCGAAATCGGCCTCGTTCCCGGCTCCAACTCAATCCCAAAATCCACCTCTCTCTGAGGAGGTAATCCAGGGAGTTCGTCGGGAAAAACGTCCTCAAACTCGCACACTACAGGTATATCCTGAATGTGCGGTTCCGCCTTGTCCCCCTGAAGAACATAACACCAATATCCTACACATCCGTCGTTGAGCAACTTGGCGGCCTTCACCATACTAATCACCGACCCGGGCCCCTCCTGCTCTACCTCCTGACATACATGTCTGGTCCCATCATCTGCGATCACTGTAACCGTACCTCTGTGTGTATCCAAAACCGCTCGATAACGCCTCATCCAGTCCATCCCCAGAATCACGTCATCATCTGGCGACAACTGCATTACTATAAAATCTGCATACCAATCTCTATTCCCTATTCTAATAGGGCACTGTAAAATCTCCTTATTCCCCCTTACTTTACTGCCGTCAGGCAGCCCCACAACAAAAGATACCCCCTCAGTGCAAGTCAGTCCTAGTCTAGCCACGCAAGCAGAAGACATAAAAGAATGGGTAGCACCCGTATCAAACAGTATGTGAACAGGTCTAGACTGAATCCAAATCGTACCTATAGCAGTCGGCGCGTGTAGGGCATCGGCCCTCCTCATCTCAAACACTCGGGGCTGATTGCCCCCGGTGTTGCTAACTCCTGCGCCGCGTCCTCTGCCCTGACTCGGTGTCTGCTGAAACTGCTGAAGCTGACGACGAGGCATCTGATTTACCGTTCCCGGTGAAGATCCCTGTGAAGGTGCCCCCACAGTACAATACTGCTGCAAATGGCCAGGCTTCCCACAACTGAAACAACTCCTGACCGACTTCGGACACTGACTCCTCAAATGAGCAGTACTTCCACAGTTGAAGCACTCTCTTTGTCCCCCAATAGGCTGACTTAGACGACGATGGTCCTGACGACCCTGTGGCTGAAACCCTGATCGTTGCGGCTGAGAAGAGCCGGGCCGACTGTCTCTCCTAGATTCTGCCGGGGCAGACAACTTCTGCCTCTTGCTTCCCGTGGTATGCACCTCCAGCTGACTCTATCGGGTCGTGGCCATAGCATAAGCCAAAGCAGACTGTTGAACGTCTGCCAATGTCGTAAGTCGGAGACCAGACACATAAGCACGTAAATGCGGTTGCAACCTTTTCAGAAAGGTCGCAATCTTCAACTCCTCAGTCGGGGCAGCATTTGGCACCGCTGCCAACTCCTGCTGAAACTTCAGAATAGTCTCAGATACTGTGATATTTTCGGGTCCAGCATCCCGAAAAGCAGCCTCTCGTGCCGCCCTCACCACCGGAGGACAATACCGATCTCGAATCTGCCTCTCAAACTCCTCGAAAGTAACCTCAGTCCGGTGGTCCCTACACAGCTCCCACCAGTCAAAAGCGCTCTCCTGTAGCAGACTCTGTACTAAAGACATCTTCCGCTCCTCCGGTGCCTTAATAGAATCCAATGCAGATTTTACTCTCCTCAGCCACTGCTCTACGTCAGAACCCTGAGCTCCAGCAAAGTTCGGTACTCCAGTCTTCCTAAACTCTGCGAGCCACTTATCAGGCTGAGGCTCACGATACTGTCTCCTCGGTTCGACCACCTGATCAGCTATCACTGGTCCTCCAGAAGCTGGCGCTGCTCCCAGCTGGGCGGCCAAAATAGAATCTGGTCCAGGTGCCCTCCTCTCAGCTCCTTGTTGCCCTGCAGCTGCGTTCAGATTCGGTGCAGCTCCCGCACCCATCAACGTCTGCAATAACAGCTGAATCGCAGCAGTCACTTCTGGGGCCAATCCTGCTGGTGGTACTCCTCCTCCCACCTGAGCCCCGTTTGCTGGGAGACCTCCTCCAGCGACAGAGGCACTGTCCTCTCGATGAACAGCATCAGCCACATCCTGACTCTCAGCAACCTCCTCCTGATGGTTATCCTGTTGTACCTCTGGCTCAGCAGCTACAGGGATCTCTCCTCTACCCCTGCCACGACCTCCTACTCTCCCTCTACCGCGGCCTCTTCCGCGGCCTCTTCCGTTAGCTGCAGCAGCTCTAGCTCTGATTGGTGGGGCCATCTATAATAGAAAGTCCCATAGTCAATACTTAAACATTCTATTTTTCAACCTAATTCTTACTATTCTACGTGAGGTTCTTCGGCTGCTGGGGCGGAGTTGCGACGTGTCACCTACCCCCTATATGCAACATGTCTACCCCAGTAAAACATTTGAAAACACCGGCCGGTTTTGGTTTTAAGTTGGACCTCGGGTACTCTTTGTTGGTCAGTTCCATGTGCCCTGTTGTCAACCTGGCTCTGATACCAATTTGTAACACCCCGTCTTTCGACGAGGCACTACTAGGGAATAGACCTTACAAGGTACTATTATTTAGGTTGACAACTACACTGTAGGACCTTACAACTCGGGCACGACGAGAAAACATAATAAAACATCCAACCTTTATTTAATAAGAACTTAGAAAAACGTATCATGCATGAATCCCCGAAAAATTATAAATAATCAAATACGTCATAACGCCTACTGAAACAGAACTATCTGAACCGAAAGATAGTAACCGAAACAAAATACCAACTCCGTCTAACAAATATTAAAATCAATATTCTAACTAATATAAATAACTAATGTAAACCGATCCCACTATGACACGCGCTCTTTACCGCTCCGGCCCGCCATCTTGCCTCGGTTCTTGCACGGCTCCCTGATTCATACCTGGAACTAAAAAATGTTCCCCGAAGGGTCAGCGTCTAATCTACCAAGCTAGAAAGAATATGGAGATTATAGAACGTTTTAAAATCAGTTATCTATAGTCAGCATACAAATCCACAACCGCAATCATAACTCTAAAGGCCAATACCTAAATTAGTTATATCAGTCATACAAGTCACATACGCATTCAGAATCACAATCACACAACAATGCAATTCTTCCTTTGTCCACGATCCGACTTCCAAGGCGCTCATCACCGCGCCGAGTGCAGAGGCAGGCCCTCCCACTCCACTTCCCAATCTCCCTTCTAACTCCGGGCTAAGCCTCCACTGGAGCACTTGCCAAAAACACACAGATAATAGTTTTCGTTTTGAAGGGGCACGATTTTCCCAGTCACACGGGTCAAAGTAGCCAACACTTCCTCAACACCAGCTACGATGGGCCGTGTCGGAAACGGTACCAACACAGAGAAAACGTTCCAAAATAATTTCCGATAAAACACATTTAAAATCATTAACGCACACAACACACAAGGAGTTCAAAACAATTTAAAAAAAAAATATTCGGGACTAGTTCCCAAAACCCGTCCTACAACATCGATACGCAATCTAACAAGGGAGAAAAGAACCGAGCAAGTCGAAAAACGACTTACCTTAACAGAAGAAGGTTTGATGGTCACGACAACTAGGAATCTGAACAACCAAGATTTCCTAGATACGATAAGGATAAGTTAGTAACACGGAAGGCTTGAAGTGAAAAGGGGACTATCAAGTTATAAACCGAACCCGAAATCTACCGACTAACACTAACTAACACGACTAAATAAACAAGATTAAAGGTACCCAACCTTTAACATATCTTCCGTAAGTATAATTATACAAGTTTTAACTTAAACTAATATTAATATAAATTCCTAAATATCTGAACCACATTAATACCGCTACATACTGCATAGCAAAGATTAAAGCTTTAATAAAAATAAAAATAATAATAATAAAAATAATAATAATAACCAATTCGTACACAACCTCGTTTGTTTTACACAAAAACAAGATCTGACACTTCAACTTATATGAAAATATATTAATCATAATTGAACCCCTATCTAAACTAACTAATTAATCATGCACAAGAAAATCAACACCTACTTTGACACAAAGCCAAACCCATCTTAATCCTGATCAATCAGCCACGAATATTATTAGTAGTAGTAGTATTTATTTTTTTTGACTCAACACCGAAATAGATTTAGTGATCACTAACCCCGAATTCAACTACATACTCAAGCAATCGAAATACCAACAAAATCCCAACCCCAACTATATATATATACAGACCGAAACAGGAATGGGTATACACCGCTCGTTCGGAAAAAAAAAACATGACTCACCGGCATCGTCGCAGAGAGTCACCGACGTCGAGGACGAAGGTACGGTGACTTCGAACAACAAGGTGGCAGCGGGGATAGAGTGACAAATAGAGGTGATCGAAGGCGATGATAACAAAAACCAGTACCTAGATCAACTGGGGCACGAGACGTGCTTGCGATGGAGGAGAACCCAAAATAATGAACACCGGCTAATATCCGGCGAGGCGGAGATGCACGACCACGTGGCAAAAACTAGAACTGTGGAACAGGGCTTTTGAAAGCACGAAGGTACAAAGAAGAGGACGAGTTTTCCTCTGGCGGCGCAACCGATTAAAAAGGGTATGGAGAAAAGATAAAAGAAAAACCAAGGGAAAGAAGAAAAAAAAAAAAAATAAAGAACTTCGGCTTCAGCTTCTCTTTAGCTTCCAAATTGGGCCAAATAATGGGCCTTGACAAAAGGTTTTTTCCAAAGACGACTTTAAAGCCTATTCGGAGAGTGAAGAAGAGTCGAAAATTGAAATAGGATTAATCTCACAATATATATATTTATATATGTGACCAAAACCGGATTAGTATATTGGATCATTAAGACCTATATTTTCCTAAAACGAGGTTGCCTGTGGTTCAAAAACTCGATTGTCTATAACTTAAAGAATTCGTTTTTCCGACCCACGAGACCTACACGACTACGGATATTACATAACCCCCTCCTTGGATCTTCATCACTACCTCTGCCCACAAAAAGAAATTCTACACACTGATCATCAAAAATCCATGGTAAGTTGTAGTGATATTTTGGTCTTTGATCAAGCTTGTCACTTGGACTATTACATTTATCTTTTAGCTGCTTTTCTTGTTCGACATTTGCCATTTCATAAAATCTATTTGCAGCTATACATGGCAGATCACGAAAGGTTTTACTCATCCTTTAGAGACTTTTTGTCATGGTTGCAAAGATGAATGTTGTTCGTGTTCTTCTCTCCTTAGTTGAACTTTTTAGTTGAAATTTGTCTCAATTTGATGTTAAGAATGCATTTTTAACGACTATTTAAATGAAGTTATCTATATGGATATCCCTCTTGGTTTTTCTTCATCTTCTTCCAATCAAGTGTGCTAATTGGACAAATCCCTTTATTGTCTAAAACAATCTCCAAGGGCAAGATTCAACCATTTTTTCGGTATTATGAAGTATTCAGGAGATTCACAAAGTCGGAGTGACCACACTTCATTTGTATAAATCTTTGCCTTACGGGTTAACTATTCTATTGGTTTATGTTGATGATATCATTGTTTCTAGTAATAATGTATAAGAAAAACACGAGTTGAAACAAACATAAAGTACTACAATGCAACGACTAAGATTGGTTGAAGCAAATATAAGGTACTACAAAAAGGAGATAGTTAGATTAATATTACTTAATTTACTTAGTCATATCCTCAAACGATAGAGAGAAAGAGAGAGAGGGGGGTATGAAGGCAGATGACAAAGATGGTTGCATTTTTTTTATTTCTCTAGGTGCGTAATGTGATCTTGAATCCTTTTAAGGTCAATCTTATTCTCCTCATCAATGAAATCATCGTAATTCTCCAAGATGATCTTCATGAAATCTTTATTAATAGGAATCATTCTATCCTTGGTAATGTGATATGCTATAAGAAAACCAACATCATATTAACAAAGGAAATTTTAGTTTTACGAGAATTATTTTTTTTATAATTTTACATGGTATTACGAGAATGTTGAAAAAAAAAGAATTATCATGTGTAAGACCGTCACTATATGAGTCAATTGTTTCTAACATGCTCAAATATCACTATCTCTATCTTCTTAGCCACCCACACATTGCTAGAATTTGTATCAACTATATTGGGCAAAATATTGGTCAAATTCAAATACTTGTGGCTATTGTCAAAAGTTAAAAAACATAAAATTTTAATTCATAAAAAATACATTATGAAACATAGTTACAAAAAAATGATAAAAAGACTAACTAATGTGGATATTTGATATATAAAATAAAAAACAAAGGTCTATTTGTAATTAAGGGCTCATCTATTCATGGATAGGAAGGGATATTATAGAAAAAAGTGAAGGATTTTGGGATAATGTAAAATAGAGAGATGGTAAAATATTTATGCCCATTAGGAGTGTCCTTATATTTAAAGGTTGGTTTTACATATTCACCTCCGGATCCACTATCCCTCGGAGAGAAAAAAAGTTCTAGCTTGGCTAAAAATATCTTTGAAATTTTTAGTCTCTACGTACCTAGCATTAATTAGAAGCATCTGTGTACCTTGCATACAATAAAGTCATGCTAGTCTTGCTATGTTTGAATTTGAGCCTTATATTTTAAATATTATTATATGTTTAAAACTAACATAATCAATAGATTATTTACCCTTTCATCAATTTCTAAAATAAATGATACTTTTAAAAATCTATATCTTGTCGTACCATCAACCCTTTGTCATTAGCATGTGCCTATAAAAAAGTGTCGATGAATTAAGATAATTTTCAAAAGACATAGGTCTATTGTTTCTAACATGTTCAAATATCACTTTCTCCATCTTCTTAGTCGCCCACACAGTCTTAGATTTTGTCCCAACTATATTGAGAAAAATATTGGACAAATCCAAATACTTGTGGCTATTTTCAAAAGCTAAAATATGAAATTTAATTAATAAAAATTATATCATCAAAAAAATTAAAAAAAATGAGAAAAACCTAGAATCAACAATAATAAAAAGACTTTCTCCTTTTATGAATACCAGATTAGTGGTCCCATATAAATTCTGTAATGCCAAAAAAAAATAAAAAATTGATGTCCAAATTAGGGTTGGTCATGGGTCAGGCTATGTGTCGATGGAGCAGTTCCACCACCCGACATGCGAATAAAAATGGCACATCTAAATCATCCGTCACCGTAAAACCTTTCACTCTTATCTGACCCACTCATCACTTGTAGATAAGTCGGGCGACCCACCACCCGCAAATTGTTAAATTACAATAATAATTTACAAATTTCTACAATTAACAAAAGAAACATTGACTTTTGGTGCGCTGAAAAGAGGTGGGAACCGGAGTGAGGAAGAGGTAAAGCAATGAAGGAGAGTTTTTGATTGTGATGTTGAGAAAACAATTGTGGAGACCCAAAGAAGATGATTGACATAGTGAAAGTGGTAGCACCTATCAGGGAAGTCGATGAAAGTCGAAGACTACAAACCAAAATACAATAAATGACTAGATGAGTAGTACAATTTGGAGGCGGAAATGTTAGGTTGGTATGTTTGTTGGAGGTATTAGAATATAAGGAGATTGATCAAGAGAAACGGGGGAATAAATTAGGAGCGTTGGATAATGAAATATTAGTGGTCAAGATTTAAGGACTACAATAGCTAATGTGGACGTTGTTTACAACCCACAATCCTTGATCAATTTAATTAGGGAAAAAAATAAAAAAAACCACCTCATTTGCGATTTTTTAGGGATACGTATATGGAAAAACTGATTTCAATATTCAGCATATCTATACTCCATTGATGCACGTTCTTGAGGTTTGTTCAACCCAACCTTGAGCAACGATAATTAATCGCAATTTTTATTGACCCAACATCTATGGAGAAAGGTGCGTAAATTTAATTGTTTCTTTTGATTAAACTTTTGAAGATATTCTGCTGAATTTTTATGGATGTTTGATTTACTTTACATAAGAAAGGTGCGTAAATTATTATTCATCTTGCGAAATTGGAAAATGAAAGGTTGTTCAAATCGAAAATGTATATTAATATCACAAACTTGAATATTCTTTGTAGTAATAATGTGAAAATTTTGACTGAATATGTGATTTTACATATTGAACAAACTAAGTTTTGTACTCGAATATGTGTAATACATTATCGAATATGTTATTTTATCAATAAGTATGTCTAGTTAAATTATTACATATATTCAAGTTGGTATTATGTATATAAGTATATTTAAGTTAATTGTCATGTATGTTCAGGTTAGTTGTATTAGTAATGTGATTACAAATTGAACATACAAGTATATTTACATGAATATGCATAACATATTCTCGAATATGCCGTTGTATGATACCCGTGTTTATAGCTGAATATTTTTAATTAATTATTGAACATACGAATATATGTAATTGAATGTATATAACATATTCTCGAATATGTCGTTGTATGAGACATGTTTATAATTGATTGTATATTCTTCTTTTTAATTTGTAATAGAGGTGCCAAGCAAATGGATACAAAAGCTTTCACTTTCTCTGAGATTTGATCTTGGGAGACAATAACTTCCTACACAAAACGAAACAACACCACAATAATAACTTGAGAAAGAGGAATTTGAGAAGACGTTCAGATACTAAGAATTTGAATGTGCAAAGCAGATATAAATTTTATTATAATCTCAAATTGAACATGCGAACTATCATAACTCCAAAATACTAAAGAAAAAGACTTCGATTCTTACCGGTTTCTACACAACAATTGGACAAACGATCGATTTCGACTGAATTTGAGAAGACGATGTGGGATTAATCTAAGAAAGAGGAATGAGAGTTTCATAGGCGACAGAGAATGAAACCTGAAACTTTCTTCTTGTTACAAACTGAGAGGAAAGAATAAGGAGAGAGAAAATAATATGAATATGAAATTGACTTATGTGAGATACGGAGAGAGAAAGTCGGTATAATCCATTAGTTTCACCAAATTAATACTTATGTGCACATCTTTTTTTTATTTCAACCATCCAAAAATCCATATCTAAGGGCTCTCATTATTTTCGGTGTATCTCTATAACAAGGGTTTCTCTAGATCCCTTTACTAGAATATTATATATATATATATATATGGTTAATTAGGATCAAGTACATAGGATTGTTACTGTAAATAGAGAGGAGAAAATAGGAGCATTACATATAAAAGGATCAAAGGTGATGATTTATTCAGAATTGTCCTACAAAAAATAATATGGAGAAACTAAAATTGTGATTTTGGTAACTAGCGTAGATTACGGGATATGATTTTTAGTATCTTTATGAAATCTAGATCACTTTAGCTGTTCATTCTAGTATTATTAATCAATATTCCACTTGCGAACAAGAGCATCCATTCCCAAATAAATGAGGTGAGTGAAAAAATTTGACTAATATGTAGTTGTTCATCTACTAATATGTACTTGTTCATTTAATAATGTTACTTGTTCATTTCATATCTCTATTCGTCACCCTAAACGTGGATTATTGCATATATTTGTTGTTCATTATAAAATATGTAATTGTTCACTAGGTCATGCTAGTTGTTCATTTTATTATTCAACCTCCCTGTGTAATATAGTCTCTTGATTTGTTCATAATATATTTAATTTTGTTCTTTATATATTAAATAATTGTTCATTAGTTCAACAAACTTGTTGTTTAGTTATTCTTAATCACACTCCTCTCATTCAATTTGATTTGTTCATGTTGTCTTATAAAGTTGTTCATAGTATTAGTAAAGTTGTTCTTTTAAAATGAAACGAGTATACTAAGCAATAAACAAACGTCGAGGTCAGAGGAAGATGCCGACGTTGAAGGAGCAAAACGTAAACGCTTCAAAGTCGACAGTTTAAGTGCAGAAGTGGATCACAGATTGAATTCGACCTCAAATTCAAATGAATCGTCGGTTTTTGTCTAGCGCAAATTGAAGTCAAGAACACAAAAATATTTTTAGGGAGGGGTAAATTTGGCTGAACAATAAGCATAAAATCCTATCTCGTAATTTACGTCGGTTACCAAAATCTCAATTTTATTTTTTCCACATTATTTTTAAAGAACAACTCTAAATAAATCATCATCATTGATCCTCTTATATCTAACGCTCTTATTTTCTTCTCTCTATTTACTATAACGACCCAATGTACTCGATACCAACCATATATATATATATTAGTTTAAAATATACGGGTGGTAAACTGGTGAGTCGGGTGGTGGGTGGTAGGTCGGGTGAATCAAGTGTAAAGTCTCACCCATATTCAACCCGTCACCTGTAACCTGACTTACCCATCACTCGATTTTGTTTTGTTTTTCGCCCTTACATTTTGGTCGAGTGAAGCGGGTGAGTCAGTCACTCACGGATAATGTCTAGCCCTAGTCCAAATTAATGAAAGCATTATATTGCTTAATACAAAGTCACCCTAAGTGTATGCATATGCTTTTCCATTTTCACGACAATTGGACTTCGAAGAACAAGGGTATAGATATTTGATTTGGACAATACATTGTGAAGTTTTGTTGGATTGCATAAAAAAGGTAATTCATTTGTATATCTAGTACCTACAGTGAAAATCTAAACCCTACAACAAGCATATAAATACATGCAGTTATTTAGAATAATAATACAAATTTTTATAGCTTTCCATCATATACTTATTTGAGCTAATGTGCTAAGCATTGAGTTACCATGTTGAGGTTCATATACACCGTTGTCTTTAGGGAAGTCATTTAACGTGCCAGAGAGATTAGTGTGTTGATTAGTTAGTGTCAAGAAATCACAATTTTCCTTCATAAGATAACTAGTGTTCGTGCTCGTGCCTAAGACACGGGATCAGACTGGAAATTTGAATTTAGTTTAATAAGAAAAACTTTTAAAATGAGCAAAACACACATAAAATGGCAATATATTGAGTAAGAAAATAACTATATCCTAAAGCATAAACTAATGTTGTCTCCATGATTTACATATGGTACACCAAAGATCAGTTATCACTTGGACATAATCCCTCAAGGATTGCGAACCATCATATTTGGATCGATTACTCCTTTATTGGGGGGTTGCTTGAATGTGCTCATAAGTTCGGCAAGCCCAAATAAGTCTCTCAAGGCTCGTGAACCGCCACTTTTGGGATTGGTCGCTGCTTTATTGGGCATGCTGCTTGAACAGGCCCATGAAGCCAGCAAATCCAAAGACTCCAAGAAAGAACTCACATTGAAACCTGCTCTGATACCATATTAAAGATATTGTGGGTCGATAATCTGGGGGTCGTGCCGTAATGGGCCTAGCATACAAGCCGAATGAGATTCAAACCCAAAACCATATGGCAATAGGTAGAGTGGCTCATTGGGTTATATACTAAGCAATTATCAAGTTTCTAATTTGGGATAACTCTCAACAACTTCGTGTATATTTAGAGCAAGCAATGAATGCACGAATAATTAAAGGTATTATCTTGTTTAACATATCAATTAGCCTACGCATGTGTAAGTTTGTGACATGTGTATCAGTTTGTCTAACAGGAGAGAGAGAGAGAGAGAGAGAGAGAGAGAGAGAGGTTATATGGATTTAAAATAGCATGCCATACCAAGGAATTGCTCAATCAGAACATCTCAATTTCCTTCAGGTAAAGATGGCAATAAGTGCTCAATGCATTCATTGTTTGCAAGGAAAAAGCATTGCTTGATTATGTATTTTTTGGGCCAATTACTTCTTTTATTTACTCACCCATCCTACTCCATGGCTCGTATTGTTCTCTTTTCACGCGCTTATCAAATTCTGAGGCTCGCTTGGACCACATTTTGTGAAGAACTTTAGTGTACCCAAAACCTAATCCAAAATTTGAAGTTACAATGGTGGATGCGAACAGAAGCAACTCACTACTCAATAATGGATGAGATGAACTTGTTTTACTATTGAAACTATATATAACAAAATGCACCTATGGAGATTTTTTCGGGTGAAATCCAAGAATGAATATTTGCTAGTGGGGTAAAAAAAAAAGAAAAATTGCTTAAAATAGCCTAACCTTTTAGAGTTAGTGTGGTAATTAGCCTAACGTTTTAAAATTGCACATAAAAACCTAACCTTTTTTAATGATTGCGACTTTAAGCCTCGACTTTCCATGTGGCAAAGGTCTCATTTAATTTGATGACAAGGTAATCTATGTGTTATTATGACTAGGCAAAATACAATTTAAAAGGAAAAACATAAAAATACAATTTAAAATTTTTTAAGGAAAATGTACATTGAAA
This sequence comes from Fallopia convolvulus, assembly GCA_964016875.1. Classification (NCBI taxonomy): domain Eukaryota; kingdom Viridiplantae; phylum Streptophyta; class Magnoliopsida; order Caryophyllales; family Polygonaceae; genus Fallopia; species Fallopia convolvulus. The sequence goes on from OZ024729.1 coordinate 50,786,532, forward strand.
ATTACAACAATCTACGTCATTCTTCTTCTTATACGCTAAAGAAACCCTTTAGTTTCTTCCTCTTCTCAATACAGAGCATCGTCAAAGAAACCCTGATTGGGGGGCCACAGTAGCAGAGGTGGTGGAACTTGGAAGGCATGGTGGCGTCAACAATCAAGGTTAGGGCAGATACAATCCCTATTAGGGTTTCCTTACTGTTGATGAAGTCAAGTGATCAGTAAAGAAAGTATATTGTTTGACATGGAATTATTGTATTTTTTTAACATGGTTCATGAACATACGTAGTAACTAGCAAGCATGCCAATATATTACCAGATATTGTTGTCAATCAGCATGTGAATAATATCGTACAATTCTGCTTTCTTTCCAGATTATTGATTAACTTGGTTCAACATTGGTTTGTTAATGTTACACTTTTATATGTTGTTTCGAGAGATAGGAGCATGTTTAGAAGTTACCAACTACTTTGTACAAGTTTAACGACTAAAATTTTGTAAATATCTAACCAAATTGTCCCTTCAAAGAACTAATGTTTTCTCAATTATTTCTTTTGTATGAAATTAGTTTAGAACTGGATATTGTTGAGTTTCTACTGTCTAGCGCATAGTTTGCATTCATCCTCAAATATATGTATTGCATGGTGTAGAAGTAATAATAATGTGAGGTTGGCTCCAAGATGTAAGCCCGGTTGTCCGTGGAGTCATTTATGCATCTTGGGATGGGCCAAAGGAGTCATTTATGGTTAAGTCTGTAACTTCTAATCATACATGCTTTAGACATGGCTATGGCAATATCCAATTGAAGCCTTCATGGGTAGCAAGGGAGTACTTAGCAAAATTCAAGAAGTGTCCCAACTGGGATTCTAAGGAATTAGAAACTGAAGTGATGGAAAGGTATGATACGTGTGCCATGGAGTAAGTATCAATGCTTTAGAACCAAGAAAGAAGCTCACAAATTTTTGTATGGATCACTATATGATCATTATATGAAACTTGGGTCGTACTTACATGAGCTGAAGTGGGCTGACCCTAAAATACTACAATACTTCTTACTGAAAAGCCCAAAATTTCAAGGAATTCGGAAGTATTTAAGATGTTATACATGAGCTTCCCTGGGTTTAGAAAAGGATTCATGAATGGTTGTAGAAGAATCTTACGCTTTGATTGATGTTCTTACATGAGAAGATAAAATCAAGTAGAGGAATTGAAAAAAGAGTACGTAAACAATATGTGAAATGTGCAATCAATCTTTGATTGGATTGATTTGGATACAATGGCATTGGTCAAACAATTAGGATTTTTGGGATTTAGGGTTTGTAAATTTTAAGGAGAGAAATTGAAAGAAGATGGTTTTGTATTCTTCTTGTGCAAAAGAGAAAGTAGGAAATGGAAGAAGAAAAAAAAGATTAGTAGATGAAAGGAGAAATGTCAGAGAAGAATGTCGAAGAGGCGAAGAAGAAGCTCAAAGGTCTCAAGCACTAAACAAGAGAAATAAGGTAAATAATGAATTTGTTTTACTTATCTTTTAACTTTTTTTCTTTTAAGGATATAAAATTTTCTTTTAACTTTTTAATGGCATTTTTATTTATCTTAAATAAAGAATTTCCTAGTCACCATCACATCATTTAGGATTTGATTATATTTCATGTCATCAAATTAAAGGAGACACCGCACAACTTTAAAAGGTTAGGTTATTTTAAGCAAATTTTTCAAAAAAGACTCACCATAATTTTTTTGGTAGAAGGAGAAGTGAGACTCTCCGACCCTCTAGGAGCGTTTTATTAAAAATGGGCTAAATAATCATCAATCGGGGGATAAGAACTGTCACCATAATAACAATGAAGATCAAAGGAACATGAACAGAAACCGGTTTCTTTATTATGATATGATAAATAAAATGTTCCACATGAACGGTGCAAGGAAACCCACCTAAATGCCCAAACTTGTTACATGTATGAACATTGAACAATGGCTGTATCAACTTTTACATTTCACAATTTCATTTCTTGTCAGGAAGCTTCTCTAGCAACTCTGGAATAACCTCAAACAGATCTCCCACTAGTCCATAATCAGCCACCTACAGTATGCAAGCCGACGAATCAACAAAATAGCTAAAGAAAAAGAAGAAGAAAAAGAAAAATAGTAGAATCAGATTGCAGGGTCTCATGTTACCTGGAAGATGGGTGCATCTGCATCCTTGTTAACAGCGACGATGACTTTGGAATCTCTAATTCCTGCCAAATGTTGAATAGCTCCGGAAACACCAAATGCCATATACAGCTCCGGAGCTACAATCTTCCCAGTTTGCCCAACCTAAAATAAAACACACATTGAGAATCAGGAAACATCTTTTCAATGAATAATGAAACCATATATGAAATAGAATTGCTCAAATGGTTTTGTTCTACTTGAAGGAACACACAAATGGTGTCTATCAAAACTTATGCATACAATCTATACAAAAACGACAATTATCTAATATTTTGACTTGCTTCATACCAAAAAAATGCTCAGGCTTTTTGAAGACACATAAAGCTGTTCAAAACTACATGCACTTATCTTATGAGAATAAGTAGTTAACCTGTAGATCATTGGGAACAAAGCCTGCATCAACAGCAGCACGTGTAGCACCAACTAGGAAAAAAAATAAACAATTCAATGTGTGTTAGTGAAAGTGTGCAGCAGAGGATGATCCATACATTTAATCTCCATCTATCATAATATGATTTTAAGGAGGCGAGAAAGTACCAGCTGCACCAAGTTTTTCTGCAAGCTTATCTATCATTTTGAAGTTCTCTGAACTTTTTAGGGCACGCCCTCCTGTGACCACAACCCGTGCATTCCCAAGATCTGGGCGTTCAGAATCTTGAGAGCTATGACTTACATATCTTGATTTACCAACCACTTCTGCATATATGTGAACATGAAAAACTCATCAAGCAAGACACAAGAAGGCTAGGAAAATTATATTTAAAAATAATTCACACACTCATTAAATCAAGGTAAGTTTGAGCAGAACAGCAGACCAAACTATATACTTCTTCTCTTAGTGTAATTTTACTCAATATGGAAAGCTAGACACACCCACTATGGCAACCCAAAAGACATAATAGATATACACTTCCAACCCAGCTGCCCAACGGGAAAAACAACAACAACATTGACCCAATGAGGTTCCGCTACAATGGAATCTGGGGGGTCAAGACGGGGGTACCCCTGCCCAAGGGAAAGGGGGGGTACGCCAGATAGACCCAGGAAAAACTGAAATTCAGCTATGTGACAATAATAACTGAATTTAGTTAGAATGCACCAAAAATCGATATAGGGACTAAATCCATCTCAAAGGCAGTGTATAAAAGCCAATGAGCATGAGGATGCGCCCCAACGGGGAAAAAGAAAAGAAAATGAATAATTAAGAGTATTATTCCAATAAATCTTAAGAAAATGACAAGAAGATGTGGGGTAGAAAGAGTTGACAGACCTCCACCAAAGTTTGAGAGATCAACCTGAGCAATTGGAGCAGCGTCAGATCTTGATACAGATGTCACAGGAAAAGAAGTCGACCTGATAGTCAGCATGCACGGGAACTCACCAGTATAACGAACAGTACTAAGGGCATTTCCTGCATATATAGGCCTGATAGATAAAAATAAAACTCCCTATCACATCAAAACCTTTCAGGCTGTAATAATAAGAGCAAATGAAAACTTCACACACAAAAAAAAAAACAATATCTAAAGAAACATTTAATCATTTAGTGCGTCTAACGAGTCTGAGAATCCAGAGAGATTATGTGCAGAAGCATTGATTTAACAAATAGATCATAGAATGGAAGCATGAGTGACAAGGATTGGAAAGACTAATTAAAAAATCAATATTTATTGATACTTTTAACCTTTAAATGAATAATTACAGGAGTCTAAGAATTCAGAGAGATCATGTGCAAAAGCATCGAAGAATGGGGCATGAATGACAAGGGTCATAGAGACTAATTTGATATGCTGATAAATTCATTCCCTTATAGAAGCCTCAACTCGTATAGTAGACTATCCCTAATCTAGACTAATAAGTAGATATGTTGTTCCAGATAAGCAAACAAGAGATAATAAAGCTGCGGGACAGAGTTTACATACCGCACAAACTCATGAGACCCAGAAATTTCAGTTACATCAGTGATAGGAGAAACATCTAGAAGTGCAGCAGCACGAGGTATTATGTTCTTTCCAAATGAACCTGCTGCAGCTATTACATGTGAGTATCCACCTTTTTGCTGAACCATATTAATTAGTTGAGTCCATGGTTCTGCTAAAGAATACACAAATTTATCTGAATCAGCTACAAGCACCTGCAGAAGGTAGCAGCAAAATATCAAACTAGTGCAGACTCTTCAAAAATTTGATAAACACCAAGCATTTCTCAAGGATGTTTCCGATTGTAGATAAATAAAAGTACGTTTGGGTTGCCGCATTGAATGTGGTAATCCAAACACACTGAATAGTAAAGACCAGTGTTAGTATATTTTTTAATGTAAAGCTAGCATGAATAAATATCTGTCAGAACATCCCTGTACCTAAAAGGCTCACCCTGGTCCCTGAGGATAGTATTAAATAGTGGAGAAACACTCAAGTCAGTTTACAAGATATCTTAAGGAAGCAAAATAAATACTACTAAATTTGATTTAGATGTTGTAGGGTCTATAAACTCTCTACACAACCATTCTTTCTCCCTTTTCAATAGAAGCAGATTAATTAGTAAGGCAATAAGCATTACTGCAAATTCTATGAGCAACCAGTGGAATTTCTTAATATCAGTAGCAATATATTTTAGGCTTTTTCATTAGAAGTCAGAAATCTTGTAGTTCCACAAATAGCAGGCAGGATATGATCTTCCTTCTACTGAAAGTAGTGTAGGATCAAGCAAGTTTCAACCAGTCTAAAGCATTTCCTTCTTTCCAGCAAGAGCCAGGGGGGGAAACATCAATGGGAGTGTGTTATGAGTTACAACCATAGGGATCAACAGTAAAAAGAACAATTAAACAAGTCTCATCATTAGTTGGGGAAAGCAAATTTTATTAAGCCAGTCATGCATACATATGGCATCTCTGGAATTAGTATACATAACTGACTCTACAGTCCTTCACACTGGACAAACTTGTGACTACACTAAGCCATTTGTTAATTATGTCAAGCTCCGATTCCTCACAACATCAGCACTACAATGGGGTAGGATTATAAGTGAGTTACTAAGTATCCTTAAGAAGGATTCACATTATTTAAAGTTGCAAAAATCATCAATGGGTTGCATCTCAAAATTTTCTTGGTCAACAACCAACCAAATTAATGAACACTATTAATAAAAAGAATGAACTAGCATTTCCAAAAAAGTCTTGCCTCAGAAACTAATGGATGACATGATGCTGCATGTGAAGCAGCTTCTTGGAGTGATGGACCAGACCCAGCAAGTAACAAAGAAATAGAATTATCTTCGCCTAATTTCTTAGCGGCAGCTACTGCACTCAAAGAAGATGACTTTATAGACCCTCCATCATGCTCAGCCACAATCAGCGTGCTAATCTGTAATCAAAATGACCCAAAACTAAAATTAAAAGTCAATAGACATAGATTCAAGTGCAACCACGAAGCAAAAGTACAAGCCAGAAACAATGACAACAGCCATATGATTGAATTGACTCGTTGAGTTAATCAGATCTTTCTAAATCATCTATGAGTTTCCAAGTTTAAGACAGCATCCGAAAAGCTCCGTTAAACCCCAAAACTATCATATTTCACCGCTTTTAGAAATTAATTACACCGCACTTGTACATCTACTTCCCAAATAACGACCAGTGGCGAGAAATTGTAAGCATTACGAACCCAACCCAAAAATTGGGAGCAGCAACGCAATTGGAAAGGGGTGAAGAGATAATTGTGACAACTTAAGGAGAGAGTTGTTAGATATTTACAAATCTAGGAGAAGAGATCCTGCGAAACGTAGAGAAAGACGAGTGATTGCGAAGAGCACGGGTGATCGCTCCCACAGCCATTTCTGAAGTTCATTCAGGGGTTGGTCACTACCAATCTTTTTTGTATTTGCAACTTTGCAGCAATGAAATGAAATAGTCGATCGCGAATTTGCAATAGGCGAGTAGGAGACGGAAACGAAGCGCTGCGTTTCGATGGGAAAAGAGCAAAGGTGCATTGTATTTTGTCTCTTCAGAGACAGCGGATAAGTGTCGAACTCTATCGTATTACTTGATCGCATAAATGGATAACTACATAAATTATGAATGTGGTGGTATCTAAATCCTAATTAAATCCCCCGTCATTGATAGTTAGGTTAGGTAACATTTGGACTTTATGGTGATAAAGTACGATCTAAAACTAATCAGATGTAAAATATATTGACATTAGGGCGATCTAAGGTCCACTCATGTCGTGTACTACACCGAGCGATACATGTGATATCAGAGCACCAAAACAAAGAAATATGTGATCCTTATCATGTGATATCAGAGTTACGCAAGGTAAAATGTTCAATATTTGATGTAAAAGTTTATCTAAATTTGGATGCAAGCAATTTGAGAATTTCCGGCCTAGTGAGACAAGTTTTTGCTGAAATTCATGCTCAAAATTTTCTAGTTTCATGGTTGATTGTTTGCGTGTGTTTGCAAGGTTGAAGACAACCTTTAGGTGACTTAAAACTGAATATTTCATATTACATGCATTTACTAAAGTATCTTGCAATCACTTCATTAAACCCCAGCCAAAAACTCTTGAATTTCCATCATTAACTTTGTCGATTTTCTGTCACTTTGTTAGCTTGAATTTTGTGTTATTTTGCCTTGTACAATTATGGCATATCAAGAAGAAAGATACATGAACAACACTGAGAATCTAACTTGTAAAACTATTGTCCAAAATCTGAAAAAGTTTGATCTTGACTGAAGCTTTTAATAATATTAGATTTGAAATTCAAGTCGAGTTTATTGAGTTTTATTGCCATACAAAAAATACGGACTTGGTTAGGGAAAGAGATGGGGCACAGAAAAACTGGACTCAAAGAAAGTAAAAGAAAGAGAGGTTGGGTATAGAAAACATTGGGCCTCACAAGGAAAAGTTTCAAGCTTGGATAAGTGTTGGACATATTTGTAAACTTGAGACCTTGGGTGCCTAGTAGCTTCTTACGACTTGATTAACGATTCAAGAAAATTTTGTCGTGGTTTGAGTTGTGTGTTTTTCAAAATCACCCTAGTGCTTTGTTTTAAGAGAGCTTGCAATCTGAATTTATTGACAACTTTTTGTATCAAATTTTGACATTCTCTTGGCTGAAGGCTCATTGATTTGGTTGATATTATAGTGCCTTGTTTGTTTAAAGTTGCATTGGGTTGCTAACCTTCCTAGGAAAGATTGTCACCTTTGAGGAAAACATGCAAACTCTCCAACTCAATGATGCCAAGAGAGCTCAGGATAAAGACAAAACCACAAGGCTCTTCCAATCCTTAGAAGTCAAAGTGGAAGAGAAAATTAAGTCGCAACTCAGTTTGGTCCAGACCAACAATAATCGTCAAGAAGATGAACATTCTCATGCTTCTCAAGACCCTAATCCTCCTAGGGTGTGGCCTCAAATGTCCCTTCCTAGGGGTGCATCAACTTCATATCTTCCATGCCACTTCACTCAACACTCTCTAAAACCTCCTATATATCCTATTTGTTGACTGCAAGAGTTGAACGAGGTATGGATGACTCTCCATTTAAATTCCCTTCATTTGCCTACTATGCCTACTGACATGCAGGGAAAGGATCAAGAATACCGATCATGAAGCCTCAATGTAACATACCATGTTCATACCCTCCGAGAGAGCAAGTCAAGGAAAGAGATACTCCTTTTCCTAGGTGACAAACACTAGCTCATAGAGGATATTATGAGGAAGAATATGAGAGGCCCCATGGAAGAGATCCAACTCATGGAGTGAAGCTTGTAGTTCAAAACATTGGAGGAACCACGAATGTAGAAGCATTCCTTGATTGGGTATCCAAGACCTAGGTCGAGACCTAGGTCGTGGTTGACTATTACAAGTACCATGAAGCCTAGCAGGTTGCCATTGCTACCATTAAGTTTGTGGAATTTGCTTATTATCGGTGGCTTAAATACAAAAAATAAAGGGAGTTCAAGGGTTGGCCATCAAATACAACTTGGGAAGAACTCAAGGAAGCCCTTCATGATAGGTTTGCTCTCGTGGACTTGTACCAAGAGAATTCATGCCGAATTAGAGGACCCTTATATTTCAATCTAGACTTCGGTTCCTTGGTTGGTATGTTATCTCTAAATTTGTCCATGGATTAACTACTAATCTTAAGTCTATTGTGAGCATGCAATAATATATGAGAGGTGCTACTATTGAGTAAGTCATACACTACACCAATCATGTTTACAATAATCTCCAACAAAGGAGGACCCAAGTTTCTAGATCTCAGTCTATGGTTCCTCTAATCCTTCCCCTTGGTGCCAAGAGCTAAGAACTGATCCTTCTCACACTCACTCAAGAAGAGAAGCCTCATAAGCTCCTCAAGGACAGAGATGGGAAGGAAAGAATAGTACAAGGGATCTCAAGTGTTTCAAGTGCCTAGAGCGCAACCATTTTGCCAAGGACTGTACTACAAAGAAGCAAGTTCTCCTTAACATTTTAGGAGACTATTAATATGAAGAAGAGATATAAGAAAGAGAAGAGGAACATGATGAAGAAGAGGAAATTTATGTGGAAGTGACTACTGAAAATTGTTTTTTTGTCAAGAGAACCTTGGTGGCTAATGAGACTCAAAGTGTCCGTAATCCGTGTGAGACTATCTTTCACACTAGATGTCTTATCCAAGGTAAGGTATGTAGTATGATTATAGATGGTGGATCATGTAGTAATATCATTAACCAAGAAGTAGTTTGTCGGTTTAGTCTTCCTACTATTCCTCATCATGTGCCTTATATTTTGTGTTGTTGAATTCTAACACTCCCCTTAAGGTGAAGGAACAAGGTATCATTCTGTTTTCAATAGGTAGATATGAGGATGCAAAGGTTTATGATATTTTTCCCATGACCGCTTGCCATCTTCTCTTGGGACGACCTTGGCAATACAATCGAGGTGTAATTCATCAAGGAGTCTCCAATGGGTATTCCTTTCATATGAATGGCAAGAGAATCACACTCCATCTTTTGTCTCCGGACAAAATCATGGTTGATCATATAGAAAGGGAGAAAATAAAGGAGCAAGAGGGGAAGAGTAATTGGAAGAAGTTTTCCATTGGAAATAAAGGGGTTGCATCAAACCATATGCTTCTAGCTAAACAACAAGAAATTGTCTAAGCCATTTAATGAAGTAAATATCTTTTCTTCTTATTTTTAAAGAATCTCTGTTCACTTCTCAAGATATGGATGATCTACCTCCTTCCATTGCTTGTCTTTTGCGAGATTTTGAAGATTTATTCCCAAACAACGTGCCTAGTGGATTGCCACCAATTTGGGGAATAGAACATCAAATCAACTTCATACTCATAGCCACTCTCCTAACTAAGCTACCTATCAAGCCAATCCTGAAGAGACCAATGAGCTCCAAAGGCAAGTGCAAGAGCTACTTGATAAAGGGTATGTGCGAGAACCTTGTCCTTGTGTCGTTCCCGTCATTCTAGTGACAAAAAAGATGGTATGTAGAGGATGTGTGTCGATTCTTAGGCAATCAACAACATCACCATCAAATATTGGCACCTAATTCCGAGTTTGGATGTTATGCTCGATGGACTCCATGGAGCAAAATGTGTTTTCCAAGATCAATTTGAAGAGCGGATATCATCAAATCAAAATGAAAGGGGGGTGAGTGGAAGACAGATTTCAAGACCAAATATGGGTTGTATAAGTGGTTGGTCATGCCCTTTGGTCTCACCAATGCTCCAAACATATTCATGAGGCTAATCATGTAATGCAACCATTCCTTAGTAAATTCGTTGTTGTTTCTTTGATGACATTTTAGTGTATAGTCATAACTTGCAAGAACATGTCCCTTTTGCTTCGATCACATGGTTTTTCTCGGATTTGTGGTTTGCAGGGAAGGCTTGAAAGTCGATGAAGAGAAGGTGAAAGCAATACAAGAGTGGCCAACTCCCATGACCGTGACTCTAAGTGCGGAGATTTGTGAGGAATTTTAGCACTATTACAACATCCCTCACCGAACTCACCAAGAAAACTGTGTCATTTAAGTGGGGTGTGCCATAAGAAGAAGAATTTTGTGCTCTCAAGGAAAGACTCATGTTGACACCCTTATACCCAATGGTGTATACTTGGTAATAATTTATTTCTTATATAAACAAATAATTCACATATAACAACTATCCACATAAACATATAGCAATACTAATGACCATATAAGGTTGCACACACACACGCACACGCACGCACGCACGCACACACACACACACGCACACGCACACACACACACACACACCTGTATGTAGTTACTTCTTATACTAATACATCTATTACTCTAACTTTATTACAACACAAAAGTCTAAGATGCAACATAAGGACCAGAAGGTTGCATAGAGCTTCAATCGGCTGACCTGTATGAATGTAACCTCTAAAAGAGACACACGTCCATAAGAACTAGCTAAACCTGAAAAATTGTTTTGCGATTTACGTGAGTCGCATACTCAGTGAATATAAACCATCATCAATTATTTCACTCAAACCAAGCAATTGGTCAATATACATATTCATACATATTATATATATGTCATATATGAATTTACTATGCAAATGTTGATGTATTCGATTTATTATTTTGTGAACTGTACAAGCCTGAATCTGCCCCGGGTTTCCATATACCGACTTTTTCCATATACCAACTCTTCTTTCTTTTTTTTCCATATACCAACTTTTCCCGTATATCATCTCTTAGGCATCTTAGGCCTCATATACCGTCTCTTAGGCTCTTAGGCCTCATGTATGACCCGTAGGTCTCCTCTATATACATATTCAAGGCAAGACATTCACATCTTCTTTTAATCTCATTGCAATATGTAATACAATAAAGTGCATCCTATAATCATATATCATATGTCATCCGCTAACATACTTTCTGCGCAAACAGCTCTGGAAATTTCAGAACTATCACAAATAGCACATATATCCATATAATCCATATAGCACATATATCCATATCGCTCATATAGCACATATAGCAAATATATCCATATAGCACATATATTCATATACCTCATATAACACATATATCCATATTGCACGTATAGCACATAGGGTTTAATCTCCGGTCTATACTCACATGTTTAAGAAAGATACTATATTTCTCCCCCTTGTCTCTGACCACGATCTATGACTTATGCTCCTATATGTAACTCAGTGCAAATTAGGCTATTTACTCTTACAAATCCTAACCCTAAATGCAATAAAATGCCAGTATGCATTATAACTTCTTGTGCATAATTCCAAATCTTTTAAAACTTGACAATGATAAACTATGTATATATAGAAGAACATTTTTAGTTCAAACCTTTCTAAAAAACTTGATCAAAGGACTTCATAATATCATTGCAAAGCAAAACCCTAAAATTACTCTGAAATCTTTCACCGAATATAAATCCAATATCGAAAACACCCTCTGAGAACTATAAATCGACCAATTTCCAAATCAAAATCAATTGTGAATCTAGATATGGAAAAATTAGTAAAACCTAAATAAATCATTAACTAATTAAAAACTTACCAAAATACGCTTATACTTCGAGATTAAAACCCGATAGATGAGATCTTGTATAAAAAACAAAACAAACAACTTCCTCTTCCTCCTTCATTTTTTTCTCGAACTCCTTCTCCGCTCCTCACTTTTCTTCTGTGTTTTTTTCTTTCTTAGATTACTTAAAGAAGAAGTTCAAAGTGATTCATACATATACACATCAACCGCCGAAGTCGGCAAAAAAATTTTAAAATTTTTTGCGTTTTCCACCTTTAAATCTCCTTTATTAAATTTTACCATTAAATAATTATTAATTAATTTTTAGTTAAAAACTTTATAAAATATAATAAACTTATTTAGAAAATAAATATTACTTTTAAAAATTCACTATATGTCATGTCAATATGCTATGCATATGCTATTAATATTATATGAATGCAAAATGACGTATGCACTTTGGTCGGGAATGTTACACGTGCAAGCTCCACTCCTATCCTTGCTAATTTTGATTCGACCTTCAAAATTGAGTGTGATGCTTCAAGGATAGATCTTGGAGGTTTTTTTATGCAAGAGGGCAAGTCAATTGCCTATTTTAGTGATAAGATAGGAGGGGTTGATCCCAATTACCCCATTGTTGGCTTTTTTGTGTGTGCTCAAGTTGTTGCGACATTAAGCCAAGAGAGTTTGTCATCCACTCTAATCATAACGCCTTGAGCTTCTTGAACAAGCATGGCAAGTTGAATACGAGGCATGCCAAGTGGGTTGAGCTCATTGAAAATTTTCCCTATGTCATCAAGCACAAGAAAGAGAAAGATAATGTGGTCGTTGATGCACTCTCTAGGCGGTATTCTCTACTCTCTCTTCTTGATGCTAAATTGCTTGGTTTTTCATTCATGAAAGAGCTTTATGCCCATGATCTTGATTTTCAAGAGATTTATCATGCATGTGTGTCTAGAGGAAGTAAGGATCAATTCTACTTGCATGATGAACTTTTGGTTAAAGGATCTCATCATCATCATTGACCCAGTGAGGCTCCGCTACAATAGAATTTGGGGGGTCAAGATGGAGGTACCCCTACCCAAGGGAAAGGGGGTATGCCCGATAGACCCCAAGAAAAACTGAAATTCAGCTATGTGACAATAATAACTGAATTTAGTAAGAATGCACCAAAATTTATATAGGGATTAAATCCATCTCAAATGCAGTGTATAAAAGCCAATGAGCATAAGAATGCGCCCCAACTAAGAGTCAACTAGGAGTTTGCTAGTGCAAGAAGCTCATAGTGGGAGACGTATGGGGCATTTCGAGGTACTTTAAACCTTGTATACTCTTAGATAACGGTTATATTGGCCACGCATGCTAAAACCAATTGAAAAGTTTTATGCATCTTGTACTACTTGCGTGCATGCTAATTAAATCTAAAGTTCAACCCCATGGTATTTACACCCCATTGACTCCCAAGATCCTTGGGAGACATCTCCATGGACTTTTTCCTTGAGTTGCCTCAGTCTTAACAGAGGCAGGGACTCCGTCTTTGTTGTGGTAGATTGCTTTTCTAAGATGGCTCATTTTATAGCTTGCCACAAAATTGATGATGCTTTACATCTTGCTAACCTTTTCTTTGATCAAGTTGTGAGGCTTCATGGAGTTCCTAAGTCCATTGTATTGGACGAGGTGTGAAATTCTTGAGCTACTTTTGAAGACTCTATGGGCCAATTTAGGACAGAAGTTGCTGTTTTCCACCACTTGCCATCCTCAAACAGATGGAAAAATTGAGGTCGTTAATATAACCCTTGGTGCTTTGGTTTGATCACTTTTCTATAATAACTTGCACAAGTAGGATGAGTGCATCTCCTTCATTGAATTTGCCTACAATCAGTCTATTCATTTAGCTACCAAGCGCACTCCTTTTAAGGTGGTGTATGGTCGTAATCCTATCACCCCTTTGGATCTCATTCCATATGCCACTATGGATCGAGAGAGCCAGGAAGGCCTTGATCAAGCTACAAGGATCAAGACGATTCATGAGGGCACATGGTTGCAATTAGAGAGAAGAACAACCCAATATGTGAAGCAAGCCAACAAGGATCGCAAGGAAGTGATTTTTGAACTAGACGACCTTGTTTGAGTGCATTTGAGGAAAGAGTGGTTTCCCTCACTTTGAAACTCCAAGCTCAAACCTCTTAGTGATGGTCCTTTTCAAGTTTTGGACCGAATCAACGACAATGCCTATAAGATCGAGCTCCCCCGTCATATGGTGGTCATGACGTGTTAAATGTAGCTAATCTAACAACATTTCTGTTGGACGAGGAGGAGGACTACTTCCATTATGTTCAGGGTCGAATCTCTTTCAAGAGAGGGAGGATGATGTGATTATGTCTCATCAAGGCGTTCAACACATGCTCGCAACTACGCCATTCCATGTCCTACACCAAGTGACGTCATGTCGCTGGGGCGCCATGCCTTCATACCTCCCCCTCAGCCATGGACGACACGAGCCAACTTTTATCGGAAAACCCGAGGGTCATGGATCTCCAAATCCCTATGACACCCACTCATCCTATGACTGCCTCACACATCAAATCATTGATTCAAGAACGTTGCGCCACTTCTCGGTGTCACGACACTACTCAAGGGACATCAAAGGTCCTTGGCGACAACCCTCCTCCCGATGTCATCACTTAGACACGAGCTAAAGAACTTCAATCTAAGCTTAAAATAGGACTTCTAACCCTTGAAGCGTCAATCCAATCTCACCTTGGCCTTGTGAATGTAATCGTGACTTGCCTGACACCGCTAGCACCATCCGCCAATGCTTGCCCATGAAGAAGCTTCCCATGCTTCTTGCTAATAAATGTGTGGGAATGTGAGATTTATTTTATTTATTATATTTCTGATTTAATCTTACTATATGATGGTATTGAAGACATGGTAGGTGAGATGATAGGAGAAGGGTTTATCACACAATTCCGTAAGACTATGTATATTGGTCCTTGTTTCTCTTGTAATCTCACATTCAAACATCAATCAAAGACAAGAAAAAGCTCTAGTTTTCACATCTGAATTTCCAAAAATTCTCCTTTATTTGTGTGTAGTATCGAACACCAAAGCGTCCCTAGACTTGGGTGAGTCATAACCCTTGTTTAGGTTTGGACATTATCTGTGGGAGACCGACCCACCCGCTTCACCCGACCCAATTATACGGGTGAAAAACCGTAAAAAAAAAGCGGGTGACGGGTGGATCGGGTGATGGGTGAAACGGGTGACGGGTCGGATATGGGTGAAGTTGTACACTCGTTTAACCCGACCCATCACCTGACCCGTCACCCACCACCCGTTTCACCCGCCAATCACCCGTAAAATTTATCCTAAATTCAAATTAAGTTTGGTTTTTTCTTAAAAGAAAGTTTGGGACTTGGGGGCTTTTTTAAGAAAAAGTTTTTAAAATATTAAAAAACTATACATGCTCAAATGGAAATATGCCCATATGTGATATTCGGCTATGCTCCAAATGACCATACCTAATCCTCACCCTCGCCCTTCTCACTTCTCAGTTTGGGGTTTCTCAAGAGCGCCACTCGCCTACACCAGCTCGATCCGCCACTCCGCAGCCTCTGCTTAATACTCTCGCGCGCTCACCCGCTCTGGTTCGATCTCGCCCGTTCGCGGGTGACGGGTCACCCGCTTCACCCGCGGGTGACAGGTGGGTCGGATACGGGTGAAAGGTTCCGCGGGTGATGGGTGGGCCGGGTGATAAAATTTATTTCGCAGGTCAGGTAGTGGAAGTGCTCCACCCACCCATAACCCGACCCATGACCAGCCCTACCCTTGTTGAAAGCTCAACATTGTTTTTCCTTGTGTGGTGCGTAATATCCATCCAAGGAAGATTACTTATCTAGCAACTACATCTGAGAATCATCCCAAAACCTCGCGTATAGTGTGTAATATCCATCCAAGGAAGATCCCTCCACGTTCTTCATCCAAACACTTCTCTCATAGAACTCCCTCGCAAAACTCTCAGAAACCCTTCAATAGAAGCATCATGACTTCCAAATTAATTATCCAATCACCCTCAAATCTTTGACAGAAACAAAACTTCAGGAGCATTATCTTAGCTTTAGAATCATCCAATTCGGAGTCGGGATCAGAGAGAACGACCTGTAAAAGATCGGATAAAATTCTAGAAACCGTCTTGGAAGATCAAAGTCCAACC
Source organism: Fallopia convolvulus (assembly GCA_964016875.1). Lineage (NCBI taxonomy): Eukaryota > Viridiplantae > Streptophyta > Magnoliopsida > Caryophyllales > Polygonaceae > Fallopia > Fallopia convolvulus. Next base: position 50,802,478 of record OZ024729.1, read on the forward strand.
TTGCTCGTTACCAATCCAAAACGCTTTACCTTGCACCGAGATAAAGAGAGAGAAGCAATCTTTATGATGTTGAGTCAGCTTGAACCTGCAACAAACCAACCCAATTGACCCGTATTTTTTTAACGATCCAAACCTAAAGTTAACCTAAACCCCACCGTACTGACCCGTTGACAATCCTAGATTGAACAAATGCTAAAATAGAGGGGATAAATTTGAAGCAAAATCTGCTTGATTATATATAAAACACGATCATAATCATGCGAAATTTTCATTATTGGTTTCCATTTTCAAAAACTATATATATTTAAATTCTTGAAAACTAGATTCACTAGAGAAGAAAACCTACACTGGAAGTCTCATTTTTCTGTTTTGTCATGCCGACTTAGTAGATGAGATTGCTGTGAAAAGGGTAACTTCATGGTTGCACATATGAATCAGCGAGTAATACAAACAATAAACAATAGGAATCAGCTCACACATTAGTAACTATATCACAACAAGCGTAAGTCCCAAGAGAAACGTAGGGCCTATTGTACCAAATATCAAAAGATTGAACAAATTACCATTCTCTATTCCTCTCAGTGCAACCAGAAATATGCACACATCATAATAGCTAAAACAGGCAGACACTAAAAGGAAGAAACTCCTTTAGGGTGACATATCAAAACCAAGGCTTTGCATACATAAACAATTCTCCAAAGCAAGAATTTGCCTGCATCATCTCTGTGATTATCATACTTCACCTCGGATAGTCTTGAGGAAATGGTTTGTACTTGGGATGGAACTACTATGGAAAGGCTCAGACATCTCAAGTAAACAAGGCGCTAAGTTTGGCAGCCAGTTTTGCTGACTTGTAGTCATCCCGAAGCTGAATGAATCTGCACCATTAACCAAACACAAATCAGAAAAGGCATCTGATATAATCAATTTCGGGTACGTGGGTTTTCTGCTCAAGAACTTCCCATCAATGTAGGCTTTTCTATCCCATGCTCTTAGAATACTGATTTAGAAATATTTGCTTAGATCTTATATATTTAGTATTTTTGCAGATTTTTTACAGGGTTTGTTTTTTCAATTTAGGGAGATAGTTTCCAAATACAGGATTCCGACGTATGTTTGTACTAATTTATGAATAAACACAAATTTAGTATGGACTGATCCGGAACGAAAAAGATGCTAAAGGAAGGCAAAGTTATAATAACATCTTTAGTACCTTTGTGCATCTTTCCGGATACTTGGGGTCCCCTCAAACAAAGTGGATAGACTTTCAGGAGCAACAATGAAGACGTTTGCCAAACTGAGAAAGAAAGGGAAAAAAAATTACTTCAGTAGAGAATTACTTAACAGAATTGTATTTCAAAGCTATGAAAGAAATCATGTGGAACTCACATTCCCAATAATTCAAACTTCTCATCAACAGAAGGAGCATTGAAGGTGCGGACAAATTCCCCGTACTCGGTGATGTCACGCTTCAATCGCAGTCCTCCACTGCAACCACAACATTGGGAATGTGAATGGTTTAAGACAACTATATTAACGGGACAGTAGTTCAACTTAAAGACCCTCTAGAGCTAGACTCTGCAATCACACTTATAAGGGTAAGGATGTCTAATATCTGATCTTCTGCAGATCCTACTAGTATCTAAGCCTTTCCTTGTGTATGTCTGATAGTATGCCAAAAATGAACACGTAATATTGCAAGCCTCAGACCGGCAATACAATTCAGAAGTAAATCACATCAAACAATCAAGACAGAACTATCCCATGCAGAATTATAAAAAAATCTAAGAAAATTAACAAAAACGGAAATCTAGAAGATGGATGCAATGACTATGTCAAGGAGACGAAGTGGCTCATAGAAACCTATCAACAATGTTTAAAAAGGCAAGGGGAAGGTGCGACTAGGCACACTGGGCTGGGCCAGCACCCGCCTAGCCTCGGGCATGGAGGCCATGACTATGCCGTGGCTAGGTGCACAAAGGCACGCCCTATCAAGGTACATTGTCTTGGATTCTTCTGGTGGCGATTTGAGCATGTCCTATCATCAAATTTGATTCCAGATTAATCTTTTTGAGTTTTAAACTAACATAAAAAGATTGAGAGTCATAATTTAGATTTTTTGAAGTACCTGAATTTCAATTAGGATCATGTAGTAGTAGTAAGCAAACAGTATGCCACCAAGAACTTGAAAGGCAATGTGGCCATGTGTGGATCTTGGGAAGATTCAACTGTGACCCCAAGATTCACACATTATATATGGTCACAGGTGTGCAGTGTGCCAAATGAGATGGGTCACAGTTGGCACCATCACAGAAACCAACAAGATTTGGAAGAGCTTTCAAGCTATTGGTGACACAGTCACGGCGTTCAATTACACTTTCTTCCATGATCCTAATTATATTCAGTTAATTCAACAATAGCATCTAGATTATAACCCTCAATCTTGTTATGTGATAGTTTAAAACACGAAAAGGATTAATTTGGAATCAAATTTCATATAGGTCACTCTCAAATCGCCACCAAAAGAATCCAATACAATAAAATGAGGTCACCCATGATAAGTGTAGCTGGTAGTCACCAGCATCTTCTACACTTTATGGTTGCGTTTGCTATTCTGCATATGGGGATCAAGCACACCTCTTGACTGAGTTCAGTTTCTATGAGCATTTTGGCTCCTTGACATAGCCAATCCAGCCATTTTGATTCATCTTGTTGAAGGTGTCTACAAAGATAAGGTATCTTAAAAATTAGGAGTCCGTGTTTTACCTGGGATTGAATGTGAACTTCTGCCAGTGGTTAAGAAGCAACTTATGCAAACGGTTACCCTGAAACGAAAAAACATGGTGGTGATACATCTCAAGAATAAAGGTAGGATGCCGCCCCACAATTGATTATTAGAAAATCTGACACAAAGTAACACTTGTTTTCCTCTATACAGACTCTACACAGATATGGAGGAGCCATCTAAACCATGTATGAGAAAAACCATATGCCAACTCAAACAATATCTCAATTCACAGAATAAAATAGCTTGGATGTGTCACATTAACTAATTAAAATGTGTGATTCAAACCAAAGTACCACCCAAATTGTGGTTTCATGTGAAGCTGCAAGAGCAAATGGTCGGACAAACCAAATCAAATAGATCTGAAGCATTCTTATGAGTTTTGCAGTAGAGGTACATACTGATTGACACTTGATATAAGAAAAATGAACCAGAGCAAGATAATTTAATTGGAAAGGACATATTCTATTCACCCCACCCACCCACCCACCCAAAATTACTTTCTCCCCAAAAACTACTTTTAATAGTCTTGAAAACCGTGTATCTCTCTCTACATTTTACGTTTTTCAAGACACAAAAAAAATAACTTTCACCCAAAAACCAATTTTCATCAACTAGTGAAACAAGGTCAATATCTTGATGCGTCCCATGGACGCATCAAGATTTAGGATCCCTTGTAATAAATTCAACATTATATGATCTCCAGGTCATTGATTTGCATGCTACAAAGATTGCATAGTTATTACTGTGCAAGATGCATAACAGGTCAGCATTTCACATGCCAAATTTAATATCACGAGAATTAGTAGTCTGGAATTAGCTAGTGTTACAGGCAAGTACAGTGCATCCATGCACCAAATTCAGGAAAACATGCCCACCAACCAAAATAAACATTCAAAAAGATAAGTTCCCATACCAGTTCTGTCAGAAAGGCCTGCTTATTAAGACCTTCTAAAGCAGTGAATGCAGACTCAAGCACACGGGAAAGATATGCCACAACTCTGTCAAAAAAAAATGTCATACATGTAAGTACCAGAAGTTAAGTGCTACAAAGCTACCAGTTGTAGCAAATCATAGATTCAAGAATCATTATTGCTTGTCCATATAAGAAAAGAACACTATTCATTAATGTAAGAAACAATAACATATATCACTTAATAAGAAACAACAACATACAACACTTAATTTCTGAATTGTTGGAAATGTGTTACTTCAATAAATTTTATTTATTCAATATTCTAACGGACAAAATTTACTTTGAATCCGGAAACAAAAATATACTAACTTCTGGATACCACATGAATGCCTGGTCCTCCAAGGAATTCAAGAAAATTTTCAAGGCATAATAAGTACTGCTAAACCTATAGTGTCCACAACAGAAGCAGTATGTACCTAGTGCAAGCATTTGTTGGTCTGTGGTCAGGAACGAGGTTATCATCTGGAGACCGGTAATCAGTCTGCTTCTGCTCAGCTGACAGTAATCTCTCCACCTGTGTGTAAGATTTCTTCTATAGATCAAACCCAACTTAATTGTGTAAATATATAATAATTATAACAGGGAAATTCCATCATGAAACCATAATAGGGCAAGCATCTAGCTAATTTAATATGATTAATTTATCAAAATCTCAATGAAAATAGTGAGAACAGGTCTTGATATGTTCATTCTTCCACAAACCTCAGCCATAACCGTATCAATGCATTGTTGAAGTCCTTTATAAGCAGCCGATTCTGCAGTAGACATTGCTGTTGCCATTTCTTCACAAGATGAAGCATGTGCACCCTCAACAGGCAGTAAAAGACGAGATATACTGTTGGCAAAATACTGCAACAAAGATCCAATTTCAGTCATAGACCTCAAAGAAAAATTGATTCAAATATACAATCAATAACATATATACATACTTGCTGTACAATTGCCACACTACTAGCACAACGTTGAACAGCCACCATGAAGGATCTGAAACTACTTTCACCTGCTGCAGCAGCAGCTTCTGCCTACACATAACCAATTAATCTTGATTGAGTATCACAAGACAGAAGACAAAACCCTTGTGTGTGTTCTATGTAAAATTAGTGTTAAGAAGTAATACAGCAGAAGCAGCAGCAGCAGCAACTCTTCTGCTAACACTGGTGCCCAACACAAATCTTTCCCTCAAAGCAGCAGCTTCTGTTAGACCATCCCTAGCTCGCTCTAGCCCCTCAGTTATGTACTGGCTTACCTGCAGATAGGACAAAAACAATCATCATCAAAAAAAAATCCTCATCATATTTGAATGAGCAAAGCAACGAGCACGCAAAGAGTGAATACTTACTTGATCAAGGAGGCAAGTAAAAACTGCTTTTACATTAGATGCAAGAACAGCAGGCTGTCAAAGATACGAAGGTGTTATACTTGGGTCAAAGATGATTTTTAAGTTTCAAGCAAACATTAAAAAAAACATCTCAACAAGCTATTGCAATTGTGTGTAATCACACACAACAAGGGTGCAAAGGTGATGCATAAAAAAATTCGGTAACACTGGACACAAGTACATTTTCTAGCAGATAAAAGAGAGACCAATCAGATAGGAAGTAATCATTCATTCATTCCTTGCAAGTAATTCTTTCCGTAACAGTAAGGCTTTGTTAGGACAACAAGCTAATGGGAGTTTCAGTGTAGTATTGTTTGAGGTATTTTTTTCTCCAGAAGACAAAATAAACTCCTCAAATGCTGAAGCTAAGCTTCATACCAAACATAACCTAACTCAAAGAAGTTTCTAAGACCACAAATATACATTCAAGGTAGTCAATTCGAAACAGCAAGTCCCTTCATACGGTTCATGGTCTCCCATCTGGTACGTCCATTAAACCAGAAATCACCACATTCCTGCGGGGCAACCCACCCAGTGTGAAAATGAAAAAAAAATAATAACAAAATAAAAACAAAACTTTTCACTACCCAAGTGGATTAGAGAGAACAGATCTGTCATTTGGCAGTGTAATATCAATGATTGAGCTAAGAATTTGTAATAACCAACATGGAAAATTTAAGGGAGATCAATGTAGAACCAAGGTCGTTTGGCACAACAAGCTAATCCATAATCAGAAGCTTATAATGGATAAGCTATTTGCCTCAAACGTAGTCCAAATATCACCTGAGAAGAAAACAGAGTGCATCTAGATATTGCTTCCTCATTCCACCGAACAAACTCAGTGACGACGGTTACAGATATCTGCTGGTGAGATGAAGCAATTGAAGCTCCTTTCGATCTTCCAATACTCCCAGTCCCAGATATCTCAGATTGGCCCTCCGCACGCAGTTCTTCCAACTGGATAGTCAGTTCAATGTCAAGTTATATACCGCTTAAAAGTAATGCCAGTGATAGAAAGAAGCAATAACTACAAACCTTAGCTTTGTATAATTGTTTTAGTGATGCTTGTTCATGTTCAGGATACTCGTCCTTGTGGGAAGAAAGTAGAGATTCTGTGAGACCTGAGAAATCAAGAAAGAATCATTTTTATTCGGCTAGAATGTCATCAACAGATGTCCATATGTTGCTTACAGTTGCAATAACTATACATTTACTTCTATATTAAATCACCAGAATAAGGATATATATCAAGGTTGGAAGAGAAACTATCATGTCATGCAAGGAGCATGCTTAACAGAAGGGCAGAACAGATACAGAAAGTTGAAGTATTGAACAGAATAATTCACTAGATTCACCAATTGCTAACAATTGCATATTCTTATTAAGTTATTCATTTGATCATTTCCCCTCAAAAAAATATTAAGTTATTCATTTGCACCTGCACACTCTAAGCTAGAAATACTTCAGGTTTCCCTAACGCTGCATCGTGTTATCAACTTATCATAATAGCATATCTCTTGGTGAATTAACTTGTAATAACATTTTGTTATCAGAAGAGAACCAGAAAAAGAAAGGGTAAAATGCAGCAGCAAAGGAAACAAATAGTTATTAGAATAAGGCAATTACCCTCAACATCCAAATCACCACAGCCCACTTTATGGAGGTCTTTAGCAAGTTCCTGAGTCTTTTCATAAGCCACTGCCAGCATTCTGAGGTACTGTAGCCATAATTGATGAAAGGATAGTCACAACCAACAACAAAGTAAAAATAGAATCCAGAAAAGGAATAGGCAAGTTGGCAAACTGACTAATAGAAGTCCGCCTTCTTCCAATGGAGGAGGATTTGAAAGAGATGGCTTCTGCAGAAGTTTATCAAGAAGAGCTGAAACTCTCTGCTCTAAAACCCTCTGCACCAAAATATATGGAGTTAGGATGCGATGCCATTTTGGTATCTATTGGCCTCTGCTGAAAGGAGACAGGCAAAGGGTTGAATTTCACAACATTACCTGGACAAGAATTGACATAACCTCATTTGGAGATGGGAATACAGCCATTATTGTAGAAGATTCTTTCTTCACGGTATCTGAAATATGAAGCAAGAAGCATTCAGAAATAAGATTCATGCTATTTTATTATAATATCATCTAACCCAGTCAACCTGCTGCAAACAAATGGGTCCATAAGCACAACTGATGAAAGGAAAAGGGGCACAAGCCATGAAATACAATTCATCACTTTTTTTCTGTAGGGATATCAAAAAACCTTGTCCATACAACCATCTTGCACAAATTAAAACTAGAGAGCATCATATCATCTTATTGGACTGAGAATAGAAGATTGATTCTGACCTGTGATTTCTTTGTATAAAGAAGAAAGTCCACGTGCAACATCACTGGGACTAGCTTGTGAACCCTGATCACCGAGCACCAACCTGGTGTCTGCATTCATTATCTCCACATCAATAAACATTGGGCGAGTTGCCACATAATGTTGCATGGCACTGCTTCCCCTGTTAAACTGTCTTGTAAAACACAAACACGTAAATGCAACAGACTTAAGATATTCAATGTACAATGCCGCAAACTGTAAATGAGGATTCGGTGATATATGTGTACCATTAGATTAAAGAAGCTTTTCAAATGAGTTCAAAATTGGCATTATGGTTGACAAGTGGCGTCAGTTATATATTTTCATTAAAGTATATTATCTATTCAGAAAGATGAAAGCATTACAAGAAAGTTAAAAGAAAGTCCAGAATGCAAGCAAGTATCATAGCTTAAACCTTGTTTTTTTATAAGAAAACATATATTGCCAAAGGCCCAAAACTATTAGCACCTATGTGTCAATGAAAATATTGGAAACAAAATCATAGAAGGGATATATAGCCGACATATACAACTTTTTAACCGAACATTAAACTTTTAGAATTACGAATAATATAATTATCAAAGAAGATACAGAACAGACTCGGGTTCACCAACATACAATTATCTATTCACAAGAAAAAATATCTCAAAGTTTACCTGAGACAATATTTTTGCACATTCTGACATTGTAGAAAGTTCTCTTTTTTGTGAGGCAGCATCAAACCTAGACAACAATCTATTCTCCAATTCTGAAGCAAAGAACCAGAAAATGACACACGGTTACATTCAACATCTCATAAAGAAATAAGAACAATGTAGTGTCAAAAGGCAATAATTATCCCTTGAGGAAGTTCCATCACCCTTTTGTTGTTTAGAAGAATTTTGATTCTGTAAAAGATGACTGTTTGTATTCATTCAATTGCCCTCATATACATATAGCAAGAGTAAAATTTTATACGTTGTTAAATTTTGATTTTTGTTTTTTCCTTTGGAGGGACTATAGAGGACAAGAGGTGTGATTGATCATTACAAACTATTGATTTATTTTTCTCATTGTTACTATATATAACAACTCCATGCCTAATTGCCTATTGATTGATCATTGCAAACTGTTGTTTTATTTTTCTCATTGTTACTATATATAACAACTCCATGCCTAATTGCCTATGTCTTACCAGGTCAGTCTGACTAGGTAAAATTCAATATAGGTGAAAAAGAACTTCCAATACAAAATTATTCATTGATTGTATTAACTTCACTCACCATTGCAGTAATCCTGAAGGTTAGCAACTGCAACTTCTAATCCCCTGCTAGCAGTAGCATTTCCGGCATCTGAAGGAGCACCTATGCCTTGTTTTCCAACATCTTCCTCAGCAAACATTCCTGTAACAAGCAACAACACAAAAATAAAAAATTTCAACAATACAAGCCTGCCAAAGTGCTGGACAAAATCATAACCACTTAAACAATAGTAACCAAAACGTCATATCTTCTTCAAAAAGACTCCATATTGTCACTATGACCAAATAATAAGCACAACAAATTGAGTTTAGAAAGGCTACAAATGGAAAATTCTCAAGAGGAGAACAAATAGGTGAGGGACTCTGGACAAAAGGTTTAAAAAGTTTTTTTTTACTTTTTTAAAGTTCTCTTATCAGCCCTGTTTTCTTCTATTCTCAGCAAGCCAAGTATAAAACTCAAAAGCAACCAAACATTAGGTGTTCTCATTCATTACAATATAACACGAATAGGTCTCGTCTAGACATTTCAGAAGTGTTGACTTCACAATTAAAATAAATGCTTTCCAGATTATAAAATGGATAAGGGTGAACACTTCGAGTTACATATTGGTTATACTTGATAAGCATAACAGCAAGTTTCAAATAATCACTAATAAGCAAAAAAAAGAGAATACTAGTACTATCAAATACTGAAATATTAGATTTAACAAGCTTAGAAATAATTTGAAGGAGTGAAGCTCATAAAACTTGAAGACAAAAAAAACAACATATGATAGCCTTAAAAAGCTTTGTAGATCAGACATAATAACTTACGCAACTTTTGTGCAATTGAAGCAGCCTCTGCAACACGACTATCATCAGAAAACAAAGGTGAAAGTTCCATGAGGTCTCCAGGACTGCTATTGAACTCCATCAAGTACTGTACAGTTTCAATGCGGTCAAATGATCTTAGGCCATTAAGAAGCAACAGTTTGCCCACTTTCAGTGAATCATGAGTACCTTTATTAGATCTATTGTCTGGCTAGCAGTTTCTCGTTGGGAATCAGCACTCTGAGAATGATAATAATATAAGTCAAAATATGAAATTCTCAATGAAAAAGTAACTAGCACCATGCAGGCTATGTACTAAAAACCCAGAATGATCTGATGCAGCAAATTCAATTTTACTTGTGTGACTGAAAAGTTTAGTAATAAAATGAAGAGTAGATACTACCTGCAGATGATCTCCAATCTTTGCTGCAGTCTGTCCAACACTTGAAATACGCGAATCCAGCCTAGCAAAGCTATCAAACAAACCATCTACACCCTTTTCCAACTGAAAATCAAAGTATGAAGGATTGATTAAAATCTCATTTCCCTTCCTAAGTAATTTCATGCTCAACTTTTCTTTGTATACAACAGTAACAGTTTTGATATATGCCTCCATGCTTAAGATGAGGATTCTTAAATCAAGGGGAGCACAAAGCAAAGAAAATTATCCAAGAATTGCTATATCATGTCCAATGGCCAAGGAGCATACATTGCAATTATAAGAAAGTAGAAGTATCTAACCAAGAATATACAGAGAATAGTTTTTTTCCTCATATGAAGATTGAATTAGTTCATGATCCACAAATCTGACAGCTGATCATAAGAAAAGAGTACAAGGAAATTACACCAAACAAAACAGGAAATTTATAAACTCTATGAGCAGGATTAAGTGTGCATCATAACAAATCTTTAGAGAAACCAACCTCAGCCAGAGTCTTTCGATGCTTAGAATCTTGCGTTGAAACGTCTGTTTTGAGATCGTGAAGTCTTGTATCAATCTTCATTTCCAAACGGAATAAAGGCAGGAGAGGGGAGATGGGTGAGAGGGGGAAAAAATAAAAGGTAAATGTAGTGATCTTAACAACTTGATCATTATGTTACCTGTTGTCGGAGATCAATTAATTCCTTAGATGAATCTTGGAATAATGACAATAGAGCATCTACTTCAGGAAATAATGGTATTGAAAGCCCTTGAGCAGCTAAATCATTGACACCATGACCATCAGATGTCTCTATATCTTCTTCTTGAAAAGAAGCTAGCAGTTCATTCACCAAGTTCCCAAATAATGCATCAAATGAAAAATCCCCCTGCAATGAGTCACGATGTCATAAATCTTGTTGACAGATAATGCCTTCGGGTTCAATACATACACATCCATCACATTGTTTTTTTATTTGGGGATAAGTTCATATGCAATACAATTCCTCTTAACCTAACAGTGGCAACATTTGGTAATAGCATATGGTAAACAATATGAATTGCTAATTGTTCATTCTCCAATTTCATTAAAATCTCATTTTGTAATGATGCTTGCAAAACAATATGTTAATATGAATATGCCAAGGCACAGACAAAACCTAAGTTTTTTTAAAGCAAATGAGGGAATTTATACTAGCCAAATAATTACCTTGAAACTGTCAATGTTGAGCATAACCGGAGGTGCATTTCCAGTTGAGGTCTTGGACATTTTATCACCTTTATGACTGTGTGTTCCTCTCTAGCAAGCAGCCGCCTTTATCTGTTATGCATATAAAAATGTGAACTCGAACGCAAAAGGCTTAAAAATTCTATTGGCCCTCCAACTTGATATGCAAAAGAAAAACCCTAAAAATCTCCGGCTGCACAATGGTAATCGTATCTAGCAAAGTCATCTCACTTGCAGATTAACTCCAAAATTGAAGAAGATCCAGCAATTGAGAACTAAATTTAAGAAGGGAGAAAAAAATATATCTATTTGGCTCCCTGATTCCATAAGATGTGATCATAAAGAAATGGAGGAAATTCTAGTCCCGGTCATGAGAATCCAAATCAGATCATTTGATAATCCAAAAACCTCGAATTTGCGACGGTTACCTGTACGGGGATTCTCGAATCAGAATGAAGAATCAATGACTGGGTTTGACGAATCCCACTGGTGCACTTGAACGACGTAATTCGATTAGGCTATGGGCTAAAACAGCGAGGAACCAACTAGCTGATGGTCGTATTGTATCGAGCAGATCTATGCTGTGCTCTTAGACCAGCCACAACGCCGATTTTTAAAATAAAATATTAATAAAGATCTTCCATAAAGTGCAAAGTTGCTAGAAATTCCGGTTTTGAGATTGCAAATGGGATTTTAAAGAAAGGTGTGTTTGGTTTGCAATTTTTGCAAATTTGGGATTTTAAAGAAAGGTGTGTTTGGTTTGTAATTTTTTTTGGCCCCCATCTTACAAAAAAAAATAAGATGAAATAGGTGTTTAGCCAAACACAGCCCATCAGATGCACCAGGCACACGTGACACTTTGGGAGACGTTGGATCCGATCAACGTACAGGATTTTTTTCATTTTTGGTTATATATATAAAAACTTTAAGGCTTATTTCGACAATAAAATGAAATTATCTTATCAAAATATTTTTTTTAATATTTTTTTTCTTTTTATCTACTCATAGACATCCATTTTGTATATGTTTTGATTTAAAAAATTTGATATAGATGAAAACTACAAGTTAAAAAATCATTAAAAATTAATCTTTGTATTTTTTTATGTTATTAAATTTATGTATTAAAAATTAATCTTTTTTTGTGTCATTAAAAATTAATCTTTTTTATGTCATTAAAAATTAATCTTTTTATATAACGAAAAGATGTGGAACAAACTTTTGGGGTCTTGCAAGCTCGATTTGCTATAGTGAAGAACCCGGCGCTTGCTTGGGATCCTCGTCACATAGGCAAAATAATGAAGGTGTGCATAATTTTGCACAATATGATAGTGGAGGATGAATGAGATACGTACAGTGGGTATTGTGATGTATCTCGTTTTGAGGTATCGCCGGCTATGGAGAACACATTTTCCGCAAATCGACCAAAGTTAATGTCGCAATATATAAAAGCTCGAACGGAACTTCGAAATAGGGCCACCCATAAACAGCTACAAGCTGATTTGGTTGAGCATGTATGGCAAAAGTTCGGACATTTTCATTTTCAAAACTAGTTCTCCTTGATCTTCAATGTACTCGTTTGATTTTTTTTATTCTCTCTATTTTTTATAGTTTGTTTTTGTTAGTTTGTTTTTTTTTGCAATATTTTATTCCTCTATTTTAATGTATTCCCATGTTTTCAGTTTTAAGTGAAATAAAATGTTTTGTTTGTCGTTTATATTAATTATAAAGTTTATAATTTAATTACTTAATTGATATAAATTAATCAAATTAATATAATTAAGTATTTATATTGAATATCATACCGTATTATTAAATAATACCCGAATTAAATAGTGTAATTGAATAAGTAAATATAAAAGTAAAATAAAGTTAGTGAATTTAAAAGAATGAAATTGGATTGTGGGTTGTGGGAATAAAGTGAAAGTGGGTTTTAAAATGAGGTGCAGGAGAGAGAAAATTGAAGTGAGGAGGGTTAAGAGCCCATTTTAGGATTCACCATTGCGGATGGTCTTAGGGGTCTTTTGAAAAATCTCATTACTCTCTTCCTAAGTTTCTATTTTATGTTTATATAATTTAAATGTTTATATTTTTTGAAATCAAAACATGTAATAAAGTATATTAAATTAGACTTAATTAAAATACATTATGAAATACTATAAATATTTATAATATAACAAAAAAACAAAATGCTAAAAATTGTAACTATATAAATTATTTGATCATTTAATCTAAAGAGAGCACTTTTGCTTCCAAACGCTGAAAAAAGTTGCTCTGGTATAAGAGAGACTCTTGCGTTGCGGCCGCATCTCCTTTTGACCAATTTAAGATATAGAAATTTCTTATCCATCTTAAATTGATAGTTAAAGTATTATTTTAATTTTAATTGCTTAATCTATGAACAATTTGTTTTCAAATTCAAATTAATGTGGTTCTCGTGCATATGAAATTATGAATAATCGACAATGATATTTTATCTTTCATATGCTTTCTATACGATACAAAAAAAAAATTATTTATATATGGAATAAGGAAATTTGAAATGAAATGAATAGCTGATTATAAATGTTCACCAACGAATTTTAACAAATTGTAATTATATAATCAATCTTATCATGGGGCGATTATCTTCAAGCCTTAGGTAAGAGCATTATTAGTTGATTTGTTATAAGATGATCAACGAAATTACTTTTGGATATTGCAAAATAAATGATTTAAATATGCTTAATTTAATTAAACACATCAGCACTGCATTCTCTACTTTTACAGTTGAGAATTGAAAATAATTTTATTCATTTCTTATTTTGTTTAAAAAGGGGAGGAGGCAGTTGTTTTGGGAAGTTAATTAACCAACTCTTAGACTTCCACATATAAAGGTTGAATTGGTAACCGGCCTTTTTTTCTTGGTTCGGTTGTTTAACTCCAAGAAAACAAATCCTTGCAGAGAGATACACAAGAAAAGAAGTGGAAAATTTGTTTGAGAAAAGAAAGAAAGAGATACGTACAGAGGGCACAATTTGTTCTATCTATCATCACCCAAAATCTTTATTTGAAGAAGGTAGTGCACATTATATATATGTACGTGTATATTGTACATGCGTATCAGCATATATATTGTGATTTCTTTCAAAAAAAACTTTTGTTTTAATCCCTTTAAATCTAAATCTGTGGTATGGGAGGAACCGAATGGATTCAAACACCACATTCTTATACATATCCGTGGCCTGGGAGGAACCGAATGGATCCGAACACCACACTAGTGGATCCGAATGGATCCACAAAATTATAAAGTAGACCTTTCCTAGCCGTTATAATGCCCAATTTATTCCAGGATTTTTGGCGCGCTTGGATTTTGAACAAAAGAATTTATGATTCAACAAAAGGTCCTTCAAATTATCTATGTGAATCGTGTTATATAGTCTGTTCAAGACTTAATCACACACAAAAGAAAAAAGGGGCTTGATTATATATTGAAACCGGCCTTTCAGTTAAATACGTTAAATACTGGGATTTGAACAAAACAATGAAAGTGAGTGTATATCTAAATGGGCACATGATATACACGTACGACAACGTGATTGTTTATGAACGAAAGATTGTGTTTCCACACAAATAAAGTTGAATTCAATTCCGATGATAAAAATAAAAGGGATTGGATTCCAAAACTTAAACTCTATATATCAGTTATGGGTAATCAAAAAGCCTAAAAATTAATTATAAAAAAATGAAGGTCTATGGAAGTTCAAACCTGTTTGAATCTTTGAGTTATGGATTTGAAGAGACTCTGGATTCACTGACTGGTCTTGAGGAGTCAGTTTCAAGCGTCAATGTGACTTTGAGAAAGACGAGGGTTTTGAGAAATTTTGACCTTAATTAAAATAAGTAAATCTTTTAAGAATAAAGATAACACTAAGTTTAATAGAGTGTTTAAATTCAGTTGAGTTAATTTTCCATGTTTAATTCACTTTTATGGGCCGATTGGATTGGAAATTTTAAAGAAGGCATAATTAAAAGGGGAGAATATATTTAAAAATATAATTTTATTTGTGTTTGAAATTAATGGCTAATACATCGAATTCTAGTCATGATAAACACAATATACGTACATATCTTTAGGTTTGTTAAATAGTTGAAAAAATAATTAACCCATTAATAGATTAAATTAAGGTCCAGATTGGATCCATATGATCATGTGTGCTTGCAATATATATATATTCAGGTCACGTTAAAAGAACTTGGATAAATTTGACTAATTATTTAATTCATCCATAAAATTGATCAATTTTATAAAACTGCCCCTATGACTTAAGCTTTCTTTTACTCTTATAAATTTGGGGTTAAAATAGAAATATGTTTCTTAGGTAGAACTACGTTAAGACTTGATGCTTTTTATAAAGCTACGTAGGCGCTCGATATTAAATATAAAGAATATTGAGTACAGTCGCATATAAAAATATTTTAAGTTAAAATTTGATTGATAGAACTACGTATGATTTGATCCCTTTTAAAAGGGTACGTAGGAAACTCGACATAAAGTAAATGCTCGTCGGGTTCAATCGCAACTTTAATTAAAATTAAAATGTAGACCATATGACATATTTAATTGGTCTTTATTAAGAACTACGTTTGACTTGATTCCACGTCATATAAGTGGATACGTAGGAAGTTTGACATAAAATATAAAAAAAATGTCATATCCAGTCATAAGTTAAATTAAGATAAATCAAACAAAAATATACAAATTTTTAATCACATGTTTGATAGTGAAGAGATTAGACAACCCTTCCTAGAAGGTGGGTTTAATCTTTTTCACATCGCGCAAATGATAGTTGGTTTGGATCCGAGCAACCCTTCCTAGAAGGTGGGTTCGGGCTCGTTCCGCTGATGCGTGAAAATCAAACCAAACCAAATTAAAACGTTTTGAACTACATAAGGCTTGATTCTCTTTAAAGAGATACGTAGGCAACCCACCAAAACTGGGTGCAGCCCAAATCGTAAAAAACACTTAATATTTTGTATCGGTATTGCTTTTAATCAAAAGAGTCAAAAGAGAGGATCGAACTAAAATAAAAATAATTTAAATGTGTTTTGCAATTTTGTGTACATTTTTGCTCAACATATTTTTGGCACGCCCAGTGGGACTCTTTCTTTCTTTTCATCTTTAAGTAATAGCGATACTAACGTTTATTATACTTTGTTTTGTTGCAAGGAAATGGCTCCACAAGCAACAATCAAGTTCAACGAACTCCCCGCGACTTTCATTGTTGACGGGGGTAGTTGGGTCAAGAAACGATCGTTTGAGGTGCTCTTTAATGTCACTAGGGATTCCATCACTGCTGAGATCCCTTTAGAGAACTCCTTCAACGCTCTCCCGCTGCCTTCGGAGGAAGTTGTTGACAAACAGGGCATGAAGCCCAAGTATGTGAAGGTTAGTCACCCTCGGGTGAGCAAGCCTAACGACAACCAAGCCACAAACAACAAGGCTCCATCCACAAGCGACACCAAGCCCGTTGTTGGAGTCCCTCACAGGCCCATAATTCGGGTCGTGAAGACTTGTGACGAGGTTGTGAAGACTACTGCCCAACCTATCTCCAAGGCCAAAAAGTCTAAGAGAAGGGGTCGCAAGAACGGTTCCAAGAGAGGTGGAGCGGCACGTCGACTAGCACACTCCACTGCTTTGGAGTTGGCTAACAAGACTTTGTGGGAAGCTGCTCGCGATTTAGCGATGCCGAGGAGGCCACCTCATGTCCCTCAAGTTAATCCTCAAACCCACATCCTTATTGGGTCCATACCTATCTATATAGGCGAGGTCGAGGAAGTTAACATGGCTTCTTTCACCGAAGATGCTCCTCCAAAGACCTCGAAGATCAAGATAGTCAAACCCTCGCAATCCAAGAAGGGTCACGAAGAGCGAACTGTTGCTCAAATTCCACGTGCTTCTGCGAGGAACAAAGGCTCATCGAAAGCTACAAGCTCGACTTCACAAATAGTTGAGTCTCAAGCCTATACTGGTGCCATTACTAGGTCAAAGGCTAAAGACATGTCTTTTGCAAGCATGGTCTCGCGTTCCCCCTCTCCTCCACTTGCTACACAAAATATGAGTAGTTCGGAGGAGGAGGTTGTGAGTTCTCCATTATATGGGGACTTAAACACCCTTTTCCAAGAGGAGGAATTTCCAATTATGACTCCTAAGTCAAAAGCTACTATTGTCTCACAAGAAGAGACAGAGAGCATGCCAGTTCTGGTCACTGGTGCTACTGGCTTGGAAGATCAGCTCCGAGAGTTACAAAGGCAATTAAGTGAAAAAGACGCTCGGATCGAAGCACTTGCCGCTCAAGTATCTAATCAAGATCATGAGAGTAGGCAAAATCAAACAGGGATGAGTAGTGAAACCCAAGGTGCCACGCTAGTTGTCACCCCACAAGAAGTCCGAGAGATGATAACTCAAGGGATTAGGGAGTTTCAAGCATCACAGAATCCTCCTGTTGTGGGGTACCGAAAGCCATACCCTACTCATTACGATTCAGTACCATTTCCACCTGGTTATCAAAGGCCGAATTTTGACAAGTTTGATGGCATTCATGGCTCGCCTCATGAGCATCTTGCTCACTTCTATTCTGCTTGTGGTGAAACCGCACTCAGTGATGCACTGCTTATAAGGCAATTTGTGCAGTCATTGAAAGGATCGGCGTTTACATGGTATACACAACTTCAGCCTGACTCGATCCAAACATGGGATGACTTGCAAAGGGCATTCTTGGCCCAATTTGTGAGCTCAAAAGCCAAGGTCTCTATTATGGAACTTGCAAATGCATATCAACGCTCAAATGAGTTTGCAAATGACTTCATTGCTAGATGGAGGAGCTTAAGATTACAATGCCCAGAAAAGTTAAGCGAACAGGCTTGCGTGCAAATGTGCACCAATAACCTCCTTCCTGAGTTAGCAGTGCATGTCGGAAGCGTCGAGCCTACATCCTTTGATGCTTTGGTGTCGAAAGCTTGTAATGTTGAGCGTCAACTTGCTAGACGTCAAGCAAGCTCTAGTCGTTCTCACCATAATGAGACGAAAAGAGATGAGCACAAGAGGCCACAAAAGAAGGGTGAAACCATGGCTACTTTCATCAAGCCTGGAAGCAAGCCCCCTAGTGGTAATAATTCTAAGGCTCAAGAAAGAGGAAACTCCAAGGAGCCCTACAAGAAGCTCACTCTTGAAGAGAGGAAGAAAAAGAAGTATCCCTTTGATGATGATGATGTTAAGGGGATATTCGAAGAATTGATGGCTGCCAAGCTTCTAACACTCCCAGAGCCAAAAAGGCCTAAAGAAGTTGGCAAAACGAGCGATCCCAAGTATTGCCCATACCATCGATTGATCAGTCATCCAATTGAAAATTGTTACGTCCTCAAGGATATCATAGAGAGGATGATTAATAAAGGAGAAATTGAGATTGAAGGAGCGTCATCAAAAACTCCCTCAGCCTCATCAAATACAGTCTCAACAGTGGAAGTATAAGAATCTAGTGCTCCACTTTTAGAGTCTAGTGAGACTCTTGAAATACGAGATGTTCCTACTGTTTCATTGCCTCCAATGGCAGTGCGAGTTCAGTTTCAAATGGAAGGTGAAGTCCGCGTCATTTGGGCTTATCCTGATATGCCAAGACCTGGGCCTACACAACAGACATTATATGAGGTAGTGACGAGTTCATACGTCAAGGAGTTGCGCCTAGATACAAATGATGTTGAAGGTGATAATAGCTCTGAATGGAAGACTTGTACGAACAAGAGAAAGCCTCGACAAACAATGACTCGAAGCTCAGGTCCTCTAGGCTTTAGAATGATAGGAAGAAAGCCTAATAAAAATAAAAGTAAAAAGAAGAAGTCTACTAAGAAAGAAAAGAAGTTGAAGGTAGACTCTGATGAAGAATATATACTACCCGAGCGTGTGCCATTCACTTTGAAAGACTATGTCCCCAAGAATTTCTTAGATGATGAATCCTCAGAAGATGAGATGTTTTGGGGTGAAGAAGTTGTCCCATGTTGTATGGCCTCGTGGGCTGACATGTGTGAAGAAGAAGAGTCAGAAGTTGATGCAGTTACTCTTCGTTCTGGGCGTGAACTTGCGCCTTTGAAATCCAAAGAAAAAGAAACTACCTCTAACGAAGTCCCACAAGAATCGGATCTTGAGGAGGGTGTTGAGAAAGAAGTTCCCAAGTCACCTCGAAAAAACAAGGAAGATCGAAAGGGGACAAGTAAAGATTCTGTTCCTCATGTGTCAACATCGGGATGCAAATCTCTTCTAAAAGAACAGGTCAAATATGATGTTGTTAATCATTTGAAGCGTATTCCTGCGCGATTAAGTGTTTATGATGCTTTACAAATGTCAAATGACTTAAGGAAAGCACTCATTCAAGCTCTCACTAATCTTGATGACTATAAAGATCAAGTCGATCCGATAGAAGTTGACGAGGTGACGTTGTCGCCGCAGTTTCAGTGTGCTTCTTGTATGGCTTGCATAACCTTCTCCGATGAAGATCTTCAGTTAGGGGAAGAACATCATAATAGGCCATTATATATAACAGGCACGATTGGAGATGCAAAAGTCAATCGGATCCTACTTGATTGTGGATCGGCTGTAAATCTACTTCCTTTGAAGACATTACGAGCGATAGGGTTGACAACAAGTCATTTGTCCCCTACATTGCTCACAATTCAAGGCTTCAACCAAGTGGGTCAAAAAGCCATGGGCACTATTGCTTTAAAGATAGTGTTGGGTGATCTTTACAAAGACGCTCTCTTCCATGTCATTGATGCTAACACTTCCTACAATGCCTTACTTGGGCGGCCATGGCTACATGCCAGTAGGTCCATTGTTTCCACACTTCATCAATGCTTGAAGTATACTGACATTGATGGGAATGAAAAAACTATCCGTGGTGATCCTAACCCTTTTCATGGGGAAGATGTCAACTACGCCGATGCTAAGTTCTATAAGTCAGTCAGTTTCGACGTGAATGCATCTCAAATTAGTAAGACAGGCTCAAAGGTTGCTCAAATTCCAACAGTATTCCTTGCGCAAGAGAGTGAAAGGGGTCTGCGATCTAAGGTGTTGTTTAAATATACACCAAGAGATAAGAGGAGAGCTGACCAAAAGCCACTAACCTCTGTTGAGGAGGTCCTTCACTCCCTCATGACAAGCTATACATGTCCTCTTCGGAGAATTGATCAATCAATCCCTAACGAAACATTGGTCATTCATCGATTTTATGGGGATAACAAGGATGACAATAAGAGGATGGTACTAAAAAGGAGCACTTTCGATCCATCTTTTGAAGCCTCTTCCTCAAGAAAACATAAGAAATCTAAAATCAAGGCGTGGAAGTCAAAGCACTCTTCCAAGGGAAAATCCCTACAAAGAACTTTTGACAAGAGTACTTGTGAGAACTTACAACTGTCTCAAGATGGGGAACTCTTGGTTGCAAGTGTGACAGAGCCTATGGTATTGACTCCCCAAGAGCAAGATATGTTCGCAGGGGGTCATGCCTTATCTCCTCGAGTTTCGGTATTCGAAAGGCTTGACACAACTCCCACACACAGGCCATCTCAAGTTTCTGTATTCCAAAGGCTAGAAGATGTCGAGCCTAAATGGAAGAAAGTTCGAGCAAGAAGGAATAGAAAGTGGAGGCTCAAGAAAAAGAAGCATGTCAAGGTTCTTATGAATAAGCTTGAAGACCTTGCAATCACTGATGTTGAAGAAGTGAATATGGTATCTGTCTCTGACGAGGAAGAATCTCGGAATCACGAGTCCGCTCAAAAGCTATTAGAAGACTCGCAAGATTTCATTAACACAGTTCAACCCGCACCACCAGAGATGGAAGATGGAGGTCTTCCAATTATCTTATCGACTCGATAATGATAATGATCTAGTCCCAGCCGCCTCTTTCGCAGCGGATCTTCGACGACCATCTTGAGATGAGAAAAGCGTGGATGAAAGGGGGAAGCGACTCGTTCCTTCCTTTCGGAGGGCATTATAGGTTCGGAAGGCGAACTATGCTGTCAGGGCACATCCCTGGGACTCGATCGAACTTCGGGTTAGTTGTCTAGCCAACCGATGTTTCAATCTAAGGCATAGAATCCAGGATCTAATTGATGTGGGCCTACTCAGGTTCGAGAAGGACGAAAGCAAGGTTAATCAGAATGCATCTTCAGTAAAGGGAAATGTTGAAGGAAGCCCGCAGACCGATATAGCCACTAAAGGGGGAGAAGGGTTGGACTCGTCTCTGTTAACATCCTCTCCTGTAGCACCATTCCCAGAAGCTGGCGTCACCCAAGCCCGAGGGTATGACGATAATAGAGCGGAACCGTCTGTGGTTGACTCCTATGGGGTCCAAGTTCGAGAGATTCTTACAAGGCAGGAAAAGCCCAAACATTCGGAACTCTCCCCTAATCAACTTGGGAACTCTCGAGGAGCCTAAACCCATTTTCGTTAGCACTTTGTTGACGGAAGATGAAAAGGTGGTGTACGAACAACTCCTTAGAGAGTATAAAGATGTGTTCGCTTGGGGGTATCAAGATATGCCTGGATTGGATCCAAAATTTGTTGTTCATAAATCGGCTATATCTGATGAGAAAAAGCCAGTGAAGCAAGCACAAAGACGATTTCGCCCCGAGCTAGTTGTTCAAATCAAAGTTGAAGTGAACAAGCTCATCGAGGCAGGATTCATACGTGAGGTCCAATATCCAATATGGTTGGCTAACATTGTTCCTGTTAAGAAGAAGAATGGCCAGCTTCGCATTTGTGTGGATTTCAGGGACTTAAATGAAGCATGTCCTAAAGATGAATTCCCTTTACCTATCACCGAGCTGTTGGTTGATGCCACTACTGGTTTCCAAGCCTTGTCCTTTATGGATGGTTTCTCTGGGTACAATCAAATTAAGATGGACACAAAAGATGAAGAGTTGACAGCCTTTAGGACACCGTTAGGCACATTTTGCTATACAGTGATGCCTTTCGGTCTTAAGAATGCTGGGCCAACGTACCAAAGAGCCATGACAGTCATATTCCATGATCTACTCCATAATACCGTCGAATGTTACGTGGATGACTTAGTGGTCAAGACAAAAGAAAGAGAAGACCATCCAAATGATCTTCGTAAAATTTTTGAGAGGTTGCGTGAGCACCAACTTAAAATGAATCCTCTCAAATGCGCTTTTGGCGTAACATCAGGAAAGTTTCTTGGTTTTGTGGTACGAGGCCGAGGAATTGAAATTGATCCTGATAAAATTAAAGCAATAATCCAAATGCCTCCTCCAAGAAACCTTCGTGAGCTCCGAGGATTACAAGGAAAGCTCGCGTATATTCGACGTTTCATTTCAAATTTGACAGGGAGGTGTCAACCATTTCTAAGGTTGATGAAAAAGGACTCACCCTTCATATGGGATCAACAATGCCAAAATGCTCTTGATAGCATCAAACAATATTTGATGAGTCCACCAGTCTTGATGGCGCCTATCCAAGGAAGGCCTTTGATTTTGTATACAGCAGCCCTCGATCGATCTTTAGGAGCTATGTTGGCCCAAAATAATGACGAGGGGAAAGAAAATGCTTTGTACTACATAAGCCGAACAATGGTGGGGGCAGAACACAACTACTCCTCTATGGAGAAGATTTGCTTGGCATTGGTATTCGCCGTTCAAAAGTTACGACATTACCTATTATCCCACCAGATTACTTTGGTCTCCAAGGCGGACCCTTTAAGATATATCCTTTCGAAGGCCGTGCTATCAGGGAGGTTGGCCAAATGGGCGATGCTCCTAGCACCCTTCGACATCAAATTTGTGCCTCAAAAGGCTATAAAAGGGCAAGTTATTGCCGATTTCTTAGCTGCCCATCCAACCTTAGATACCGAGGAGTTGCTATACGACCTTCCAGATGAAGAGGTTTTTGTAGTAGAAGAAGATATATGGCAATTATATTTTGATGGTGCAGCGAGAAGAAAGGGCGCTGGGGTAGGGATTGTCTTTGTCACACCCTCTGGCGGATTAGTGCCTTATTCTTTTTCTTTACTAGAGAATTGCACAAATAACGTGGCAGAATACGAGGCACTTATCATAGGTCTCGAGGTAGCCCTTGAAATGCATATTGACCCTTTAAGGGTGTTTGGTGATTCTCAATTAGTCATCAGACAAGTAAATGGCTTATATGAAGTTAAAACTTCAAACTTAATCCCTTCGTGCCAAAGGGCAAGAGAGCTCATGCGCCAATTTGATGATATTGAAATTGTGCATGTAGTCAGGTCTGAAAATGGTAAAGCTGATGCTTTAGCTAAATTAGCAGCGTCATTAACGCTACCTGATGAAAGGGAAATTCAAGTCACAATTGGGGAGCGTCATGTACTAGAGTCGTCCCTAGATAGACTTGCAGAATTTGAAGAAGTGAATGTCGTTTCAGTTTACGAGATTGAGGAAAATTCTGATTGGCGACAACCACTAATTGAGTATCTTCAATACGGAATTCTACCTGAAGATTCAAAGAAAAAGGTGGATATAAAACGACGAGCACCAAGGTTCTTATTGAGAAACGATACGCTATATCGAAGGGCCTTTGATGGAATATTACTTAGGTGCTTGTCAAAGGAGGAAAGTAAGCATATCTTAGCTCAAACTCACGCTGGGGTGTGTGGGGCACATCAAGCTGGTCCTAAACTAGCCGATCAAGTTAAACGATTGGGTTATTATTGGCCAACCATGGTAAAAGATGCAATGAAGTTTGCTAAGGCTTGTCATGCTTGCCAAATTCATGGTGACTTCATTCATCAACCACCCCAACTTCTTCATCCATCTACATTGTCATGGCCCTTCAATGCATGGGGTCTTGATGTGGTAGGACCTATAAAACCATCTTCATCTCGTGGTCATCAATACATTTTGGCCGCGACAGATTATTTTTCTAAATGGGCTGAGGCTATATCGTTAAAGGCAGTTGGAGCAAAAGAAGTTGTCGACTTTATAAGGATTCATTTGATTTATAGATATGGAGTCCCTTCAAAGATAATCTCCGACAATGCTCTCTACTTTAGAAACCAATACATGGTGAAGCAGGCCGAGAAGTTCGGATTTAAACATAGTTTCTCATCGAGTTACAACCCCACTTCAAATGGTCAAGCCGAGGCATTTAATAAGGTCCTTTGTAAAATTCTAAAGAAGATGGTTTCAAAATCCAAAAGGGATTGGCATGAACGTCTCCCTGAGGCACTATGGGCGTATCGAACAACCGTTCGAACATCAACAGGTTGTACGCCTTTTAATCTAGTCTTCGGGTCAGAAGCTGTTTTACCCTTGGAAGTGCAATTGCCATCGCTTAGAGTTGCAGTGCAGCTTACGGATCCTGAAGAAAATGTCAAGATTCGCCTAGCCGAGCTGGAAGCATTGGATGAGCATAGGCTAGCGACACAACAAAGACTCGAAATTTTACCAAGCGCAAGTCGCTGGGGCATTTAACAAACGAGTCAAATTTCGTTCTCTTTCAGTTGGTGATTTGGTTCTTACTATAAGGAGGCCAATTGTCATAAATCGAAAGGCACAAGGAAAATTTGAATCGAAATGGGAGGGTCCCTATGTCATTACTAAGGTCTTCCCTAAAGGCGCTTATGAACTCTCGAACATTGATGGTGGGGTTCTATATTCTTGTGTGAACGGAAAATTTGTAAAGAAATACTTTACTTAAAATCCGTAGTATGCAAATGATAGTGGAGGCGATTCGAGCAACCCTTCCTAGAAGGTGGGTTCGGGTTGTACCTATGATGCGTACAAGGGATAAATAATTAAAACGTATCTCACACGCACATGATTGTTGGGTTAAATTTAGGCAACCCTTCCTAGAAGGTGGGTCTAGATTTTATCCTCTGATGCGTGTGGGTTTCAAAAAAAAAAAAAAAAGTTAATTAATTAATTAGCAAACCTTGAACTACGGTCGGCTTGATCCCTCAAAAAGAGGGTACGTAGGCAATCTAGCTAGTCAAATATGCTAGACGCAGCCCCATAAATAAACAAAATAACTTTTTTTTATTGATATGTATGATTTAAAAGTGTGTACAATATAAGAAAAATGCACATGAGTATTAAAAAGAAATAAGTGATATTCCACGCACAATCATGGTGTAATTAAAAAAAATGATGACAAATAATCAAACCATCATTTAATTATTATATAAATCAAGTTAGAGATCAGAATGGCACTCTCTTTCTGATGCAAAATATATAAATGGTCTCTCTGCTAAAACAACGAAAAGGGGGTAAGAAATGTGACAAATTGCAATTAGTTTAGTCAATTGACACGATTGAATCGTGAGTAAAAATTGATGAAACATGGAACGAATTTAAGCAAATTGGAATTTGTAGACATGCGATGTGTCAAGCCTCCCATTTTCTCGTTTGGGTCACGCTTACAGGCCATAAAATAGGAGACACCAGATGCATCAGATCACAACCATCGTTTTCAAACATCAGTTGCATCTTCAACCTGAAAAATTTGCACAGGAAATGTCAGCATATTAATCAAAGTGTGTACTGCAGAGCTTGATTAAAAAAAAAAACTACAAAGTAAACTTGCAGCTTACTTGTTAAAAGGAATAAGCAGAAGCATCTCGACAAGGAGGAGCTGCAAAAACAGACAGGCTGACGAATAGATTTTGAAGGCGGGATTTTCTAACATTCAGCTCTTCAACTTTAGCCTGTCCAGCTCGGTCAAGTTCTTCTTGCAGCTGCTGAAGATCATCCTCACACTTTTGAACGGAACTTTGAAGAGTAGCAGTTTTTGCCTCTAAATTAGCTTTCCTGTTACTAAGTTCAGCTTCAGCCTTCCTAACTTGCTCTTTCAAGGCCAAAAGTTCAACTTCTTGCTTTTGTATGAGAAGAGATTCTTGGGCCAATCGAGGGAATTCAGCTTGATTCGACTCAAGATCACTGCGTCGCTGGGCAAGATCGACTGAGAGTTGCTCAACACGGCTGACGTCTACAACGCTTTCTATTGCGGTAAGAGCCTCGGCAACATCAAATGCTTCTGTAACTTGTGAGACGAATATCGAAAGGTCGACATCATTGACAACAGCCATAGCTTGCAATGTTTCAATTGATTGAGAAACGCGAGGACGCGCAATTATGAGTTCACGTGGAGACTTGAGGTTCAAAATCTGTTTCAGGACTGAATTAATACCATTCTTGATACTTTCTCGGACCCAATCATCCATTGGCAAGGAAAGTAGACTATCCAAAGTGGCAGGCACAATCTCAAGTGGGATGACATCAAATGCACCTTGCTCTGTCTCAGAAGTTTGCGGTTCAGGCACGACTATGATTGCATTGTTGTTGGGGTCGTTCTTTGAAACAGGCGGTTCACTTTCTACAGAGGCTGCTTTGTCAAAGTCAAAGAAAGGGACTGAATTCACCTCATCATCCTCATAATCAACTTTTTCTCCAGAGCTAGAGTCGGGAGTCTTGTCTTTGTTAACATATTTTGTTCTTTTAAAGTGCACATCATCGCTTAAAGACCTCTCTCTCATGGGCCTTTTAGATGCATGCACACTATATGTTGGCTCACTAGCCAGATCAGGAAAGTTCTCATCAGAAGATGAGGAAACAAGATCAGAAAGTTTTACAGGACCTCTGAAAACCTTTGAAACGCTTTTTATGTCAGAAATCACATATGCAGGGTTCCTCAGTACAACTTTTTTCTTTGTCAAAGTGGACTGGACTTTAGTCATTGATTGGCCTGCACAAGGGGTTGAGATTCTAACCCACCATCGGCAATAGCCTAGAGTGCATGTCCCTGGATCGTAAGAGCGAGGAATATGAAACTTAGCTGAAGTATTCCTGATAAACAAGCGGGCATAACTCAGAGCAATATCTTTCAAAGAGCGCCGACTCCTTTGAGAAAAGCTGAACTTCAGATTATTACAGGGGACTCCTTGGACAAAACCAAAATGACGTGCAAACCTGTTTGGATAATAAGGTTCTAAGATCAGGTTGTTACCTACTCTGACTGGTAGCACACAACTGCGCAACGAGAGTAGGCGCTCGAAATCAACGTCTGATAAGGTGTCTAAGTCAAGATGGTCCGACTCTTTTGTCTCATCACCAAAGGGAACAGCTCTGTGAGATAAATAGCGTATGTGCCTGAATATTGACCTAGCATTGGAAGTAGACATTGTGGTAGGTTTAGCTCCAACATATCTGGCTAAAAGCGGGAATTTCTCATGAAAGTCGTCATCCGCGCGACGCTCATACAAATGAGAGAAGTATTCTCCCAACCAACCTACTACGAAATGAATACCAAAAGACGGATTGGCGCTGCCTGGTGTCAACTCATGGGTTGCCATTTCTCCTAAGCCATGACAAATATGGCCTAAAACTGTAGGAGCTAATGAGACCTTGGTTCCTTCCGCCATTAACCAAGCCATCACAAATGTTTGAGGCCGAACAAACTTTCCGCCGTGTGGAAGAACAAATCTGTTGAGCAAGAGGGCTAGAAAGGCAGCGAGATTTCCCTTATGACTTACATGTAATGGCAATAGTTTTGAAGCATCTACTTGGGGGATATTCTAGAAGTCTTTCTTCTTAGGACGTTTGTTCTCAAAAGACTCCCGATAAGCCACGTTGACTAATTCTCCCCTATAAAAGTGGGTTATCCATCTCCACCAAGATATCTCTTCTGCACCATGATGTTGGCAAAGAGCTGCATGTATTTGTAGAAGTTCTAAAATAGTCGATGGATACTTTGACCCATCTAACAAGTGTTCATTTGGTGGCAAAAACTCCTCGTATGGCTCCCCAAGAATAGGTAGACCACCAATATGTTTAAGGTCATTTAAAGATATGCCCATTTCACCACTTGCATGGTGAAGTGTGTTTGTCAATGGGCTCCAAAGCTCACAAAAAGCTCTCCACACTTCTGTATCGTACGCATATGGAAATTGAGAAACAGCTACCAACCCATAAATTCCAGCTTGACGGAGTATTTGTTCATAATCCTGTAAAACTTGCTCAGTCCACTCCATCACAAAATACGTAAAATCAGCCAAACCCCTAAATGAGAATACTGACCCCCAGTTGGTCTTGTTCTCCAGAAGTTTCAACAGAATCGGATAAAATTCTCTTGTAACCGGGAATTTGTTTGCACAATCACGATCAATGCAAACCTTATCTAAGAAGACACCTCTGAGTTCCCGTCCATGCTCACTATGGCTGAGGATTTGTCCACTCTCTTCATAAAAATTGAATCTTATATGCCCTTCAAAAAACTTCTCCTTTGATGTCCATGTCACCCGGGTAGGTATCTCAGGGTTGACAATAAGCTCTTTGAAAGAGAGAGATCTCTTATATGACGGTCCATTCTTAATCAGTTGACCATCAGGCCCTATAACTCTTTGTTTGCTCAGTTGACCGAAAGAGTCCATGGTAATAACCTGGCAATATAGAGCATATTTGATTAAAAAAATTGAAATACCAAATTTTGAACAAGTTCAACTTTTCACTTGTACAAAATTTGGGGGGTCTCTGTTCACCAACGAATTTTAACAAATTGTAATTATATAATCAATCTTATCATGGGGCGATTATCTTCAAGCCTTAGGTAAGAGCATTATTAGTTGATTTGTTATAAGATGATCAACGAAATTACTTTTGGATATTGCAAAATAAATGATTTAAATATGCTTAATTTAATTAAACACATCAGCACTGCATTCTCTACTTTTACAGTTGAGAATTGAAAATAATTTTATTCATTTCTTATTTTGTTTAAAAAGGGGAGGAGGCAGTTGTTTTGGGAAGTTAATTAACCAACTCTTAGACTTCCACATATAAAGGTTGAATTGGTAACCGGCCTTTTTTTCTTGGTTCGGCTGTTTAACTCCAAGAAAACAAATCCTTGTAGAGAGATACACAAGAAAAGAAGTGGAAAATTTGTTTGAGAAAAGAAAGAAAGAGATACGTACAGAGGGCACAATTTGTTCTATCTATCATCACCCAAAATCTTTATTTGAAGAAGGTAGTGCACATTATATATATGTACGTGTATATTGTACATGCGTATCAGCATATATATTGTGATTTCTTTCAAAAAAACTTTTGTTTTAATCCCTTTAAATCTAAATCTGTGGTATGGGAGGAACCGAATGGATTCAAACACCACATTCTTATACATATCCGTGGCCTGGGAGGAACCGAATGGATCCGAACACCACACTAGTGGATCCGAATGGATCCACAAAATTATAAAGTAGACCTTTCCTAGCCGTTATAATGCCCAATTTATTCCAGGATTTTTGGCGCGCTTGGATTTTGAACAAAAGAATTTATGATTCAACAAAAGGTCCTTCAAATTATCTATGTGAATCGTGTTATATAGTCTGTTCAAGACTTAATCACACACAAAAGAAAAAAGGGGCTTGATTATATATTGAAACCGGCCTTTCAGTTAAATACGTTAAATACTGGGATTTGAACAAAACAATGAAAGTGAGTGTATATCTAAATGGGCACATGATATACACGTACGACAACGTGATTGTTTATGAACGAAAGATTGTGTTTCCACACAAATAAAGTTGAATTCAATTCCGATGATAAAAATAAAAGGGATTGGATTCCAAAACTTAAACTCTATATATCAGTTATGGGTAATCAAAAAGCCTAAAAATTAATTATAAAAAAATGAAGGTCTATGGAAGTTCAAACCTGTTTGAATCTTTGAGTTATGGATTTGAAGAGACTCTGGATTCACTGACTGGTCTTGAGGAGTCAGTTTCAAGCGTCAATGTGACTTTGAGAAAGACGAGGGTTTTGAGAAATTTTGACCTTAATTAAAATAAGTAAATCTTTTAAGAATAAAGATAACACTAAGTTTAATAGAGTGTTTAAATTCAGTTAAGTTAATTTTCCATGTTTAATTCACTTTTATGGGCCGATTGGATTGGAAATTTTAAAGAAGGCATAATTAAAAGGGGAGAATATATTAAAAAATATAATTTTGATTGTGTTTGAAATTAATGGCTAATACATCGAATTCTAGTCATGATAAACACAATATACGTACATATCTTTGGGTTTGTTAAATAGTTGAAAAAATAATTAACCCATTAATAGATTAAATTAAGGTCCAGATTGGATCCATATGATCATGTGTGCTTGCAATATATATATATTCAGGTCACGTTAAAAGAACTTGGATAAATTTGACTAATTATTTAATTCATCCATAAAATTGATCAATTTTATAAAACTGCGCCTATGACTTAAGCTTTCTTTTACTCTTATAAATTTGGGGTTAAAATAGAAATATGTTTCTTAGGTAGAACTACGTTAAGACTTGATGCTTTTTATAAAGCTACGTAGGCGCTCGATATTAAATATAAAGAATATTGAGTACAGTCGCATATAAAAATATTTTAAGTTAAAATTTGATTGATAGAACTACGTATGATTTGATCCCTTTTAAAAGGGTACGTAGAAAACTCGACATAAAGTAAATGCTCGTCGGGTTCAATCGCAACTTTAATTAAAATTAAAATGTAGACCATATGACATATTTAATTGGTCTTTATTAAGAACTACGTTTGACTTGATTCCACGTCATATAAGTGGATACGTAGGAAGTTTGACATAAAATATAAAAAAAAAATGTCATATCCAGTCATAAGTTAAATTAAGATAAATCAAACAAAAATATACAACTTTTTAATCACATGTTTGATAGTGAAGAGATTAGACAACCCTTCCTAGAAGGTGGGTTTAATCTTATTCACATCGCGCAAATGATAGTTGGTTTGGATCCGAGCAACCCTTCCTAGAAGGTGGGTTCGGGCTCGTTCCGCTGATGCGTGAAAATCAAACCAAACCAAATTAAAACGTTTTGAACTACGTAAGGCTTGATTCTCTTTAAAGAGATACGTAGGCAACCCACCAAAACTGGGTGCAGCCCAAATCGTAAAAAACACTTAATATTTTGTATCGGTATTGCTTTTAATCAAAAGAGTCAAAAGAGAGGGTCGAACTAAAATAAAAATAATTTAAATGTGTTTTGCAATTTTGTGTACATTTTTGCTCAACAATAAATATTTAATTTAATTTAATTTAATTTCTTTCATATAAGTCTTTACATACTTATTATCCTTCAACATTAGTTAAAATAATGTCCGATTGTCAGTGCGTTTATTCGACCAAAATGAATAACTTTACTAATATTTTAATTAATTAATTAAATATTTAATTTGATAATTACTATTTAGATAAAAAGATTATGATATTATTTTAATTTTAATAATAATTTTATTATGATATACATACCAATACGGGTGAATAAAAATTTTTAATTTATTATTCTGTTGTCCCTCTCAAGTCAAATAAATGCTTCACATTTATATATTGATTTTTATCAATATTAGAATATAATAAATATTTAAAGATTTATTTGAAAGACATTATACACATATTTTCAATTTCATATCTTAAATCGTACAATAATATCTTGAATTTCAATACAACACACTACATCTTTCTCAATATAAGTAATCAAACAGTCATTCATCGACTCATCTCCGAGCCAAACCCGAAACAAACAAAAAATTATTATTTTTTGAAGGATCTAATAATAGATCTGAATTATAAATCTAATAGTAATTAATTAACTAGTAACCTTTTTTTAAAGGATAATGTATTTTTTTATTTAAGATACTCTAAAACCTTATTTTATTTATGCATTGAGCATTATATATTTTAACAATTGTTGTAGTAGAATGATTAATCCCCCTAAAAATTTGAAAAAAAAAATAAAAAGGTAAGTCGCTATTCAACTTACCTCTTTTTCTTTAAATAAAAATGAAAATCTCTCTGCAACCCATATATGTAAAACGTTTTTGTCCGAGCCCAGGGTAGGGGTAGGGGTAGGGATGGGGGGTTGACTTGGCTATTCATTAAAAAAAGGAGAAGAATACCATAATAATACCATTTTCACTAATTCATTCCACAAATACACCCTACCCTATATTTATTTCCAAAACTATACTCTTTTATTTAAAAATACCAAATTACCCTTAAAATAGAAAATTAATTAATGATAATTAAAATCCATGTAGGACTAAATTATCATCGTCTCTTCAACAAAGTTGAGAATGATCTCCGTCGAACAATCACACCATCTGCGTCGTTTCTCCTCCATGTCCACCAACATCGTCTCACCATCCATATTGACCCTACTCCTCCATCACCCAGTACAGCCCAGCGACGATCTCACATCGATTCTCCTCACCATCATTTCATCGGCCATCACTAGTCGGCGGCTCGGCCCAGCCCAGACAATCGGTTACACTCGGTTACATAATAAAATCGGATGATTGCATAAAATTAGTAGATACGTACGAATATATCGGAGTAAATGAATCCCATAAAGATAGGAAACAGAACAACTTGATATCCTATAGTTATACAGAATCAAACAAGATAAGATATAAGATTTTGGCTAAATACAAAAACTGAATTGAATTTATAATTCAAGCTTACCTTTTGAGAAGAATACCTTCACCGCCCCGCTCTGTATGCAAGTTAGAAACCTAATTATACAAACTCAAGTTGCATAAAATTAGTGATAAGTTATTTCAAAAAAAATAGTGATAAGTTATTTCAAAAAAAAATAATGATAAGTTTGTTAAATTTAAATCAATATAATTGACTAATTATTTAATGTATTTGGCTAATTAATGTAACAAACTTACCCTACGTACATACAATTATTTATAATTGCAACAAATTTATTATATAAATTTTATGTAATAAAATTATTGACCCAATTTATGTACCGAAATTACTATATAGAAGAATTAGTCCACAAAATTAACATTCATAAAATTTGTATAGAAAAATTAATCAATTGAAAATTTATGTAACAAAATTATATGCATAAATTACCATACACAAAATTTATGTAACAAAAATTTTGACACATAAAAAAACATAAAATTTATGTAACAGACTTAGGATAACAAATTAATCCACACAAAATTTATTTAACAAAATTAACATACATAAATTAATGTAACAAATTAAAATCAATGTAATAATGTAAACCTATACAAATTAATTTACACAAAATTACCCTATACAAATTTATATAATAAAATTAGGGTAACAAATTAACCTACACAAATTTTATGTAATAAAATTGACCTACACGAATTTATGTAATAAAATTAACATAGATAAAATTTATGTAACAAAATTAACATACATGAATTAATTTACACAAAATTATACTCTGTATTACACAAAATTACTTTACATAAATTTTATGTAACAAAATTTATGTAAAGGGGCTGTACTACACAAAATTACTTTACATAAAATTTATGTATAGGAGTAATCTATACTACATGAAATTTATGTAACAAAATTAATGTAAAGGGGTAATCCGTACTACACAAAATTACTTTATTTATGTAACAAAATTTATGTAAAGGGGTAATCCGTACTACACAAAATTACTTTATATAAAATTTATGTAACAAAATTTATGTAAAGGGGTAATTTTGTCTAATTTTATGTAAGAGGTTATTATTGGCTAAATTATAGTAAGAGGATATATTGTTGGAAAAAATTATTGAAATTAGTGTATTCCCGTCTTTTCCTCTTAAAAAAAGATGATAAGACACATCGCTTGTCGAGTACGGTGCAAATCCTGTCATACACTCATACTATGATATGATTGCTATCCCACATTTATGGTCCCATCTTTCCATTTGTTAAAATAATTAAATTATCAAGCTTTGGTTTTAAGTTTTAACCCCTCTTTGAAATTTGCACCCATCCACACCTATTATATCCTAGATGGCTAGGCATTTTTAAGTGAAAATCATGTATCTTTGTTGATTGATCACATCATGGAGTACGTTCCCACTAAATTTGTCGGAAACCACCCGTATGATAGGCCATATTTCGCTAAACCACACGGATGTTTGGATATTATTTTGGACCACCTGTATGATGGTCTCCGTTAACAAAGAACCACCTCGCCCCATATTCCGTCAAAAAATCATTGAACGCGCATGGCCACATGACATTTTAATCTTTTTCCTTTTCCTTTACACCATTTAACACGTAAAAAAGCCCAAATAACCCAGTCATAAAACAGCCCTAATTTCAAACCACCCCCACGACCACCTCTAGCGATTCTGCGATGGAGAGAGTTGTGATTGAGCTTCAATCGTGGTACAACAGCAACGTTAACAAAAAATTGAGCTTGGGAAAGCATCGAAAAAGGCGATTAATCGAAGATTGGGTTGGGCGAGCATCAAGTTGGGCTGTATCTGGGCGATTAGGGTCGAAACCAATAAAGCAAGGTACGAAAGGGGAGATTGGCGCAAGCAAGAGCTGAAGAAGGCGCAATCAAGAAGTGAAGAAGGCGCAAGAGATCTACCATTGCTCTGATAAGGTACGCAAATCCCATGGCTTCTCTCACATTGGATGCTCTCACGTTGAACTACAGTTATATGTTAAAGCCTAATTTGACAGTGGAAAATCACTATATGAACTGTGAATATCAGAATAGCTTTTCAGTGGTAGAATAAATTGGTTGTTGTGAGCATAAGTATTCCTTGCCTTTTAGACGACTTAGATTGGTGTGCATGTGACAAGTAGTTGATTTTTTGTCCTGGCATGCACTATAAATTATGATATTTATATGATATTTTTATCAAAGATTCCTTAGGTTGATGTGGTCATCAATGCTGTGTTGTATTTTTGTCCACAAAAGTCACATGAGCTGTAAAACAGTATGGTGTGGTCATGAATTCTCTATTGCAAACCTAGTGAGATTCAACTACCTGTATTTATTACTCTTGTGTACAGATGAGTTTAACATTCAGGTTTCAGTATGATGGCCGATTTTATATATCTCAATTAAGTGAAATATGCTACAGAAAGGGAAAAGTTCATCTCTATAAAGGTGTTGACCCAGACATGATCTCCAAAGTGGTTATGGAATCTATATTAAAGGAAGATTTTAGCTTGATGAATGTGAGAGAGATATGGTTCTCACAACCTGGTCAAAAACTTCACACTGGTTTAAGATTGATTAGAGGAGACAAAGATGTAATGGAAATGGTCCACAAAGCTGTTGGAAATGATGGAATAGTCCACTTGTATTTGGTCCAAGGAAATGAGACCAGTCCAACAACTTTGAGAAGCCAAAGCCCAACTGCACAACCTCTATCTAATTTAAGTGGTGTGAGTGCTCCAAAGAAAAATCTAAGCCAAAACCTAAACAACCAACCTGTGAAGAGTGGTGAGAGAACAATCCCAGATTTGAGAGAGGCAGAAATAGAGGAAGATTTAGAGGAATCAGATGGGTCATTACAGTCAGGTGATGAAGAGGTTATAGGATCTGAAAGCTCTGATTCAGACAAAGATTTTGAGTTCATAGAGAGTGAAGGTGAGGATGATGATATATTTGTGCAGAATGTTGATGAGGGTGTAGGTGAGTGGCTCAAATGGGGAGACACGTGTGAGGTATCCACAGTTCAATCCTTTAGTAGACTTCAAAAAAAAATCTAAAGTCTGGATTGATTTTTGGGTCAAATGATATCTTTAGGCAAGCTTTGAGACAGTGGTCAATTGAAAATGGTGGAGATTATTACTACCTACACAATGACAAGACTAGAATTTCTGTGTACTGCAAGTATAAGTGTGATTGTGCGATGAAGGATGCTAGGAAGAAGTGTAAGTGCAAGAAAGTTTTGTGCAATTTTAGGGCATGTGCTAGGAAGTATGGGAAGGATGGTAGCTTTCAATTGAAGACAGTGGTTGCAAAGCATGATTGTGGGTGGCAACATTTGAATTCTAAGATGACATCAAAGTGGCTAGTTGATAAGTATTTAGAGCACTATAGGGATGATCCTCATTGGAAGTTGACAGGCTTTATAAACTCTGTTAGGAGAGACTACAATGTTGATATCTCATACCACCAAGCATGGAAAGCAAGGTTTAGGGCAATGCTGAAAACACAAGGTGATGCTAGGGTACAATATGACAAGGTCTGGGATTATGTAGCAACTATACAAAAATGGAATGAGAAGAGCTCAACTTATGTCCATGTGTGTCTAAGCAATCTAGAGAAGCCCTTGTTTCAAAGGATGTATATCAGTTTTGAGGCTTGCAAAAGAGGTTTCATGGTGGGATGTAGGCCTATAATAGGACTTGATGGGTGTCACTTGAAAGGTGCATATACTGGGCAGGTTTTGGTTGCTATTGGAAAAGATGGGAATGACAACATATATCTCATTGCATTCGCAGTTGTTGAGGCTGAGAGGAAGGAAACCTGGGGCTGGTTCCTAGAGATTTTAATGAATGATGTAGGAGAAGTCATGCCCACTTTCATGTCTGATAGGAAAAAGGTTATTTTCCTAACTCTTTCTCTCTATAATAGTAGCTTAGTTCTACCTATATACATTCTGTAGCTAAGTTTTGATTGTGTTTTTGCAGGGATTGATTGAGGCATTGAGTGATGTTGCTCCTATGGCTCCAACAAGGGTTTGTGTCAAACATCTACACAACAATTTCAAGGTCAAATGGCCTGTCAAGACATACAAGGATGTTGTATGGGCTGTTGCAAGGGCATGGAATCTCTGTGACTTCAATTCTGCAATGGAGGAGATCAGAAAATTGGATCCCAATGCCCACATGTATTTGATTGATGCAAATCCTGTAACATGGTCAAGACATGCCTTCAAACATGACACCAAGAGTGATATGCTGCTAAACAATGTATGTGAGTGCTTTAATTCAGTTGTACTGCCTACAAGAGAACTGCCAATTCTGTCTATGTGTGAATGGATCAGAAGATGGATGATGAAGAGATTTGTAGCTAAAAGAGAGGGAATGCTGAAAATGTGAGATTTGTGTGTGTGCGTGAATTATGCAGGATATTGCTCCAACCAATGATTCACAATCTATCTATCCTGTTACAAAGACCAAGAAGTTCAAGGTTATTGCAACAAAGAAGGCTCTGAACTTAAGGCGTTCACTAAGGAAGCACCTCAGAGGAGCTCCTTCTCACAAATAGATGTTGTGTTGAATCATGTGTTTTAGTTTCTGTGTAATCAAACTTATGCCTATGTTGTACTCAAACTTAGTTTCTGTGTGTTTTGGTACTCAACCTTATGTATATATGTTATGGTACTCATGGCTGATGCTCAAACTTATGTCCATCCATCACATTTTGGTACTCATGTCTGGCTGATGGATGATGTTTTGGTACTGCTAATAGCTCTGAACTTTGTAATGACAATATGACTTATGGAATCCTAATTGTGTTATGTGTATGCAGCATATTATTGGTGTTTATTCTGTTGTGTTTGTGGTGTGTTATGTGTCAATTGTTCTTTCATGACACAAACTGCTTGTTTTGGTGTCTGTTTTGGCAACTTAATCAACAAAAGTCCATCAATTAGAAAACCATCACAACATTATGCATTACATAAGGCATATTGTTCAACATTATACATTCTAAACAAGCAGTTTGTTCACCATATCATTACATAGACCATTTTACTAGTACAATATTGAAGCACATAACCACAAACATACAAACAACCAAGACAATGATACCACTTGAATCAAGAATCTTCAATTTGGTAAAGCTTGAGAGTCAACTCTGTGTGCCTCTTTCTCCACCATCAACTTGTCCAATAAGATCTTCAAGGCAACAATTTCAGGTTGTTGCTCTTTGATTGAATCCAACAATACCTTATGACTCTGTTTCATTTTTTCCTTCTCATTCACCAATTTGTTTATGACACAGACAACTCTTGCATTATATGGCTCATCATCCCTCCATTCAAAATAATTGCATTTGTTCACAGATCCAAACTGAGGACAACCATAAAATCTCCTTCCATAGTTCCTTTCAGTTTGTGCAGTGGATTCCTTTGCTTGAAGCCCACAGAAACAAGCCCTTGCACACTAGTACAAAAGTCGAAATTAATATCGGGAAAAATATATACCGATTATTAGAAAATGAGGTATGCGTAGGATTAGATATATCAGGTATACCGGTTTTTAAAAATATCGATATCATACTAAGAATACGGATATCGGTTTTTGAAAAACCGATATGTACGATAATTTTTTAAAATTAAAAATTAAATTTTATGCCCAAAATTCCTCATCAGCTCCGGTCCTACCTTGAGATATTAGCGCTTGAACTCCCGCGCTCACTCTCATCTCGGCGCCAACCCTAACCCTACCTTCACTTTCCGCGCTCACTCTTGTTCCTCATCAGCTCCGTTGGCGAGCATCATTTGTCGACGCTAGAACCCGCCGTTTGCGAGCATCGTTTGCCAATTCGATCCTCATCTAGGGTTGTGGAGTTCGACTATCGCTCTATAACGCTGTTGAGCTCTACCCGACAAGCCGGCCTCTACAAGAACCCACCATTTCTAAGCAATGTCAAGTGGGGATCTATAAGGTTTGCCTTTTTTTTATTCCTTTCTTAGATCAAAGTTGGAATTAATGTTTTGCCCCTGGAATCTGGATCCTTCGACGTTAATTTTGTGCCATGTATATCTTATTGTTCAGGCCGGATAAAATTGGGGTTTGGTCAATATCAGTGTCGTTTGGGTATACAACTGGCATTTTCTGGGACAGATAAGCACTATCAAGTTCTCAATTCCTGGTATGAAGTCAACAACCTTCGCCAATACTCTCTTTTTGTCCTCTATTCAAATCTGAAAAATTCCCTTTCTAGCTAGTACAACAGTATCTTCTGATTTGCTCCTCTGATCTATCTCCCTCCTTTTAAAGCCAGTATTCTTTTCTTCTTTATATTTCTTGCTTCTTCGTGTTACTTTGTGAGCACTGATTATGGTCTGTGTAGAAATGTTTTGCTTTGTTGTGTATTGATGAAGTTATTCCTTCACAGTTCACACCAAGTGGAATTGATAGAAATAGTCTTTAAAATGTTCCATTGAGACAAATTAGTGGGCGCGGTTGAAGGCCTGAGTGTGATAATTAAGTGAGCATACTATTCCTAATGAAATGGGAATTTTATCACCTATTGAACATAGCAATGGAATTAATTCTAACATATATAAATGGTATCTAGAGAATATCATCGGGGAGCTTTGGTTAACAAAATCCGGTTTAGAATAGGTGAACATATGCTGTTTGAAGCCAACTGGAATACGTATGGATAATCAAGTAAGGCTGAATTTCTGAATTTTCTATGAATCTCTGTAGCAAATTGGTGGCTAAGATGCAATAAATGTGACTAATGTTGATCTGTTTGCTTACTTGATTAAAATTTACCCTAATTTCATTTATTGGCTTAGTCATTTAACCAAGTTCATCTTGGAATCACTTTTTAAAACATTAAGGCCAAGATGTACAACAGTTGAAACCAATTCTGAATTGAAACCAATTCAGAAATTCAGAACAGAAATTCACAATCAATTCAGAATAAACACTTCTAGATATCAAAGGCAATTGAATCCAATTTAACTCAAAATTAGGGATACGAATCCAATTTAGGGATTCCTTTGCTGCATCAACCTAAATGCAAGCAAAGCCTTAGTTCAAAGAAATGACCCACATACATCTACTTCATCCTCAACATAACATGGAATGGGAACTGAATCTAACACATGGAATGAGAATTCAATCTAATTGAGGTACCTCTCTCGAATCTGCGGGTCGATTTGAGCTTTGATTTGTCTTTGGAATCCAATCGCACAGATACGCCTTCTTCTTTGTTGTTGACCTTCGATTGCAACTCAATCGCCTTCTTCGTTGTTGTTGAAATTCGATTGCAGCTCAATCGCACCTCAGTCTCCTCCTTCGTTGCTCTCGCTCTTCGCCAGAGGTGGTCGTGGGGGTGGTTTGAAATTAGGGCTTTTTTACGCCTGGGTTATTTGGGCTTTTTTACGTGTTAAATGGTGTAAAAGAAAAGGAAAAAGATTAAAATGCCACGTGGCCACGCGTGTTCAACGATTTTTTGACGGAATATGGGGTGGGGTGGTTCTTTGTTAACGGAGACCATCATACAGGTGGTCCAAAATAATATCCAAACATCTGGGTGGTTTAGCGAAATATGGCCTATCATACGGGTGGTTTCCGACAAATTTCTCTTATATATATTCAATTTATAAACTCCCTCTGTTTCTTGAAACATGTCCTTTTATCCAATTTTTTATTTTTCATAAAACATGCCCTTTTAATATTTTTCCACCTTTTTTCAAATTTATCCCTAGTTTATAGGAGTAATAATTACTCTAAATAATTTTCTAGGAGGGGTTAAAAGTACACATTTTTTCAAATGTAGGGGTAATTGGGGGGCGACTTGGCTATTCGTTAAAAAAAGATGATAAGACACATCGCTTGTCGGTTGCGGTGCAAATCCTGTCATACACTCATACTATGCTATGATTGCTATCCCACATTAATGGTCCCATCTTTCCATTTGTTA
Organism: Fallopia convolvulus; assembly: GCA_964016875.1. NCBI lineage: Eukaryota > Viridiplantae > Streptophyta > Magnoliopsida > Caryophyllales > Polygonaceae > Fallopia > Fallopia convolvulus. The sequence continues at coordinate 50,843,176 of OZ024729.1, forward strand.
AAATAATTACACTCATACTATACAAGTTCTTCTATTGGTTTCTCTTCTTTTTCAATTTATTCCCCACGTAAATTTGCACCCATCTAAACCTATTATATCCTAGATAGCTAGGCATTTTTAAGTGAAAATAAAATTTGAACTTGTAACATGCATGTGTCTTTGTTGATTGATCACATCGTGGAGTACGTTCCCACTAAATGCTCAAAACTCTTGATTCATCACATCCACGAGTCGACCCGTAAAAAATTAATCGACCCATAATCCTGATTACGGGTTACGGGTTTTACGGGACGAGTCATGAGTCCACCCGTTTGACCTAGTAGAATGGGTCAAATGATCTATTTGACCCACTTGACCCTTCGAGTAATCCTAAAAATATTGACCCGTGATCCAACTCGTAATTTATGAATCGAGTCGGATCGAATTATGGGTCATCGAGTATTTTGAACAACCCTATACAAAAAGGCTTCAACAAATTTATAAACTTTAATTTTTTAAACACAAAAAGATAGTTTATGAAATTAGGTAAAATTATATTTAACCACCCTTTATTTTACACTTGTTGCAATTAAACACCCCTTATCTTTTTTCTACATTTAACCACTCTTTATTTGCAAATTTGTGTATTTAACCACCCATTTTGTCAAAAAACGTTATTTTCTCCATTAAATAAAGTAAATTATATTTTTCCCTTCCATTTTAATTTTATTTACAAAAAAATTAAAGAAAAACCACCCATGGTCTTTGAATTGGGGAATTCCTTGTCACGGGTGGGTTGCGAAGCAGCCGGCAACAAGCCTTCTTCCCGAAAAGACGACGAAGAGTTATAATCGGACTCCTCAAACGAGCGCATAACAACTCCCACTTTTTGGTTCTTCTTCGCTTTGGAGGGAGGAATGGGATTGTTATGGAGGAAATTAGGTCAGTGTTTGACAGAACGAGCCAACGCTAAAATCGGCGTGTTGAAACTTAAGTGTCAATTGTGGTTTTTATATTTTTTTTGTAAATTAAACTAAAAAGAATGGAAAAATTAATTTTTTTTTACTTAACGGAGAAAATAACATTTTTTGTCAAAATGGGTGGTTAAATGCACATACATACAAATAAAGGGTGGCTAAATGTAGAAAAAAATATAAAGGGTGGTTAATTGCAACAAGTGTAAAATAAAGGGTGGTTAAATGCAAATTTCCCATAAAATTAATTAATGTTGCACAGGGGTGTCTCGACATCGTTGTTGGCGCGCTTCCAAGATTGGTGTATTGATCATGTTCCTCGTGTGTGTAATACGTGTCTAACTATAAAAGTTGTCCTTTTCAAGTCAAATAAATGCTTCACATTTATATATTGATTTTTATCAATATTAGAATATAACGAGTATTTAAAGATTTATTTGAAGGACATTATACATATATTTTCAATTTCATATCTTGAAATCGTATATAATATCTTCAATTTCAATACAACGCACTACATCTTTCTCAATATAAGTAATCAAACAGTCATTCATCAACTCATATCCGAGTCGATTGCGTAATGAAGTTTTGATAATCTTCATAGCAGAAAAAGCTCTTTCAACAGTAGTTGTAGCAACAGGTAAAAGCAAAGCTAACCGCACCAAAAGATATACCAAACAAATGAATCACTGCCTTTTGATACTATATTCCAACCAAGAACTGTAATAATTGAATCTACCGGGAACAGTCGTAGGAAAATCATGATTTTTAGGTTTATAAGGTCCCTTTTGCAAATAAGCCCGTCTAATCCTTTCTATATCCTTCAAATCATAGTCAAATATATTTCTCCTTAACCCTGGACCAGCAGGCAAATCATCAGATCCAACATCAGCATTAGCAGTAGACAGAGTTGCCATTCATGGCGGATCAACATTAGACAAACTCGGAACACTTAACGGATCGGGATTAGAACTAGAACCTATATTTTGTGAACCCCCAAGGCCCCAATAGGTAGAAAAATCTCTTCATTTCCTAAACAATTAAAGCACATGAACATCAAATTCTAAATTCATAAACATAACGGAAGTTTCTCCATCAACAAATTTGGTAAATTCAACACACATAATATAATTTGAAGCCATCAATTTAGCGCACACACAATTACACAAATCATCAATTCATCAACTCAGCACACAAATACCCTAACTATGAAATTAGGGCTAACACAAATTCAACAAATCCTGGGAAATTCAACACACATACTGACACACACAATTCATCAAATCATCTAATCATCAATCCATATAATTTAATCTGAAATTGGGGCTAAAACCCTAACACAAATCTGAAATTGGGGCTAAGACTCCTAAAAGCCTAACACAAATCTGAAATTGGGGCTAAGTGGCTAACACAAATTCATCAATCCATAGAATAGAAGAAAGGAGACGGAGACTCGGAGTCTACCTCGCTGGAGTGGGCGGCCGAGTGGCTGGAGGAGAGGAGGAGGACTGAGGAGCAACTGAGCGGCCCGAGAAGAGGAGGTTGCTGGACGCTTGGACTCAGGTGCTGCACTATTGATGCGTGCAAATTCCAGACCGACGAGATGGCGGCGAGCCAGCAAGGATTTGAGGACGCCGACGAGTCAAGATGGCAGATTGGTGGGATCAGAGTTTTCGTCACTCGTTCAGCGTTCTGGAGAAGGAGGCGTGTATTTTCTCATTCTTCAACATTCTAAACCTAAAAAAAATCGTTTTTTTATATTTATTTTTTTTAAATTTGTAGCCCCCATTGGGCACTATACAAATCCGACTGCCCATGAGTTTCCCATCAGGTTCGGGTTTGGGGCGGGGCCAGAATGGGTACCCCTATCTCCGTCCTGATCCCTATACACATGCATTTATGTTCTCCATGTACCCATCCCCATACCCGTCCGTTTAAACTCCCCATCCCCATTCCCGTGATAAGGAATCCCCACGGGGAATGGAGAATCCCCACCCCATTGTCATCCCTAGTTGAATTCACCATATATGATGTTATGACTACTAATTAAACTAATCTTTAGAAAAATACTTCTTTTTTTGGTCGGAAAAAAGGGAAATTTCTTTTTTTCTCCTGAGGTTTCGGCTTTTCTTTTTGGTGAGAAAAAAATTTATTCCTTTTGGTACCCTTTTATTTTACACAAAGGTTGTTCCGTAGCTAAAATTCACCCAAAATTCATGTTTCATCCATTTGTTTATTATTCCTGTTTAAAAAAATAAAAAAAATTCAACATTTTCTTAATTTATTTACCCAAACTTATTTTACCAACAGATTAAGGCGTTAACATAATTCACCCATCGCCTTATAATGAATTGGAAACTTATAAGATGTTGTAGTTATGATACTTTCTTCCTTCAAAAGTACATTTTGTTTTAAGATTTGTCTCTAAAATTAAGATATATGATTTGACTCAAATACTCATAATCTTGTGAAGATCTTTTTCTCTTTTATCATATATTTATGTAATTTTTTTATTTATTGAGGATAATTTGGAATGGGCTCTAATATAGTTGTAATTTAAATATATGAATGGAGTTTGTTAAATCTATACCATTAAAATGTAAATTAATGAGTTAGATATAATTTTTTTTTCGAATTTTTATTTCTTTACTAAGGTTCATCAATTTCTGTTACTCTGATAGTAATTCTATAGAGTAAGGGTGTGTTTGGACGTACAAGTTATTTAACTAGATGTAGTTAAAAGTGGAGTGGTTAAATAACTAGGTAAAAATGAGTTGAAGTTATGAAAAAAACTAGACTGTATTTGAACAACTAAAACGAGTTAAAACTAGTTAAAAGTCAGACTTCATGTTTACTAATTTTTTAAAAAAGGAAAATTAATACTCTTTATTACTCAATTTTTTTTTAAAAAAATACAAATAACTAGGATAAACTACTAAAACCCCTTGTTTTTTAAGGTTTTCACTTAAACTACTTAGGCTCCGTTCGGCAACACTTATATGGATACTTATAAGTACCCAATCACTTATATGGAAAAAATAAGCTTCGTTTTATGTGTTCGGCAAAATTTGCTTATTTGAAATAAGTTATTTATATGCGATACTTATCTGCTGAAAAAATAATCAGCACCCCCTAACCTTATGTCAAATAAGCTAACTTATCTACCAAAATATAAGTAAGCGGGACCCATGTGATTTCCAATTAAATTAATTTTTTTATTTTTTTACCCTTCATTAATCTATTTTTAGCAATTTTACATATCTTGCTTAAAATATCAGCAATTTAGTTTACCGAACACATTCCAGATTATTTGGAAAATAAAAAACTTATATAAGTATCTCATATCAGCATCCACGATCAACATCAACAACCATAAGTATCAGCATCAACATCAACATCAGCATCAACACCGATAAGTACCGATTTACCGAACGGAGCCTTAATCAACTAGTAACTAGTTTATCTTAGCTTACCAAACATCGTTATTTGTTTTTTAAACTAGTAACTAGTTAAATCTATAACTATATTAAAGCTATATCTTTTTGAGCCACCAGAACGATTCTGGCCCCACCTCATATTTAAAAAATTAATTTTATTTTTATTATTATAACTTCTTTCTATTAAATTCTTTTTTAACTATTTAAATTTATCTCTAACATCAAACAAATATCTATTTATTATAACAATATCTTTTCAAAGCTTCCTTATACAAATATTTAAAATTAAAGATAAAATATTTTAAAATTTTAAAAATAAATATAAATCTTTTAGCACATATCTTTTGACGAATTTATTTATAGATATTTATAAAAAAATTAATGAAAAATATTTATAATGTTACAATTAATAAAAAATAGATAATAAAATATTAATAAATATATTAAAATATTTGAAAATCTCTAAATTTACATACATGCAAAGTAATAAAATATGCATAATATAATATTTGATTAACAAATTATACATTCTACGAGCAATAAATTACTTATATTATATTTTTTTTTATTAATATCATATTTATAATGTCTATAAAATAGAGAATCGTAGTCGTACATGGTACGATGGGTACAACTAGTAACTAGTTAAAGTGGCCATACAAATACACCATAACTTTCGATTTAAACCAAATTAGATTATAATTAGTCCAGGTATACATTTTTTTAGTAGAAAAACATTAGGTTGAATTCTCAGTCAGCTTATGACATCCGTACGGATGAGGACATGAAGTCCTGAGTGGGTTTGAATTTGATGAGCACTACATGAATGACGTAGGCCAACAATCAAGTTAGTCACTTTGTTGCAGTCACAAGGTACATGAGCAATTCTAACAACCTCAAAAGACTGCAAATTAACCACGCATATATAATATTAACATCTCAACCTGCCACGGGCAGGATTTGCTTCCTTTCAAAGTGTTTATCACAGTAAGTCTGTCTCCTTCAATTTCGATCTTTTTCAAATTTCTTCTTTTTGCCTCATACATCGCTTGTGTAGGCATTTATTGAGATATTGATTCCATTATGGTCCCGGATAATGTATCTAGTGGTGGCCATGTAATTTTCCTTTTTTGATCCATCGAAATTAATCTTAGCAAACCCATATTCTAGTTTGCTCGATTTCTTAGTTTTCCTCTTTGGCCATCCTCTTGTTTGTTTCGTTGGGCCTATACCCCGATTATCATCTATAAGATTTGTTTTATTACAAGTCCTAATTTGTGTGTTTATGAACTCATATACTATTCTAACCGGACCATCAATGGGTGGGTTGAAAATTGTTATATTTTTGTAAAACCAGATACTCCACCAGGCTATAATTAGTTCATAGAATTACTAAGTGTCCTTTTGTTCTTTTATTTTCTACATCTTCATCAAGATGCATTGATCATTGCTTAGATTTTTTGCTATCAATTCAACAAATAATTGAACAACTTTTTCTAAAGTCTGTATAGAGAAGGGACATTCGAATAAAAGATGTTTTGTTGATTCATTTGATTGTGCACATAGCAGGCATTCTGCAGTCACTAAAACATGTGTTTGAATAAGTGTTTCTTTTGTCGGAAGTCCATTTGCACAAATTTTCCATAAAAACATTTTGCATTTGGGGTTGACGTCTAGTTTCCATATTCAATCATATACGCAATCCTGTTTGTCACTCTCATGGGATACGAAAGACATTGTTGAGTGCGTAGAAAACCACCATTTTTACTTGGAAACCAGTATAATCTATCTCAAATTTATTTTTTCGGAATTATTATGGACCTGATTCGTGCTACCAATTGACGTGGCAGGAGATGAGACAATTCCTGAGTTTTCCATTTTTTATCTATGTCGATAAACTATGACATTGTGACATTCGTATCGATATTGGAATTTACCGGACATAAGTCCATAAGTGGTTGGTTTGTAATCTAGTGATCTTTCCAAAACCGGATTGTCTCACCGTCGCCAATTTGCCATATTAGACCTTTGACAAATTCGGATTTTATCCTTATTAACTTGTTCCATTGCCATGATACGTTTTTGAAAATATTATATTCTAGCAAGTTCGTATTTTCAAATATTTCTCTGAGATAATACGTACCAACATATTTTGAGGCTATGCTAAGAGTTTCCATAGTAGACGCATTTGTAACGCCTCATTTGTTTTGACTTCCAAAGTCCAAGGCCTCCTTTTTTCTTAGATCGGCATATTCTATCCCAGCCTATAAGTGGGACATGACCATTCAGCTTGTTCTAGAAGAATTCTCGATTGAGGGTATCTAATTTGTTAAGGGTTCCATCTGGTAACATAAAGTTTTACATCAAGTACTATGGTTTTGTTGAAATGACTAACTTGATCAGGGTTGTTCGTCCTGCTTGAGATAGAGCATTGGTCTTCCATTTCGATAGTTGTTGTTCTGCTGCCGTGATGACTGGTTCAAACGTTCTATTTGTCACTTTTGAGTTTATAATAGGACATCCTAAATATTTTTCTAATGAACTTGTATGTGGTATGTTCAATTCTTGTTGAAGATCTTTTCTCATCGATGTCATAACTCCTTTTGTTGTATGAAAAGCCGATTTGTGAAAGTTGACTTTTTGGCCAGAGATTTCTCAATAGTCATCCAAAATATTCTTTATGTTACGAAAAGCCGTCTTTGTGGTCGGACCGAAAATTATCATGTCATTTGCAAAGGACATGAATGGAATTCTAGTTCTTCCTCGTACAATCTGAAATCCAACATTTCTAGGCATTTCAATACATTCTTTATGTAGTCCGCGAGCTAATATCTCCGCGCCTAAACTAAACCGTAATGGTGATAGTGGGTCACCCTGTCACAGTCCTTGCCCGGGGTTAAAAACATTAGTTGGTTCATTATTAATTTACTAGGATAGAGAAAGTCATTGTGCATACACAAGTCCCGGTATACTTTGTTACAAGTGTAAAAGAGTTTATTTCCATAAGAACTATAATACAGTATCCTTTTACAATAAGTACAACCGAACAATCAACAAATCCTCAAGAAATTAACAACAACAAACCCCTTCCAATACCCTGCGTTTTTAAGTCCACAAACAAAAAACAAGCAATCCGAAAAAAAAAAATCATAGTAAAACAACCACAACCAAAGCGGGCTCAATCCGTGCACCTTAAAGGGCAGCAAGAAGGGCAGCCGAGCCAGCAAGTGCTCCAAACGAACCAACCACAACGCGCCAGCTGGCGAACGAAGAAGCGCCGCTGGGGGTAGCCTGCTGAGTAGGAGCTGGGGTTGAAGGCGCTTCTGGCAGCGGAGAAGGAGGCGTTTGGTCGGTGGTGGTGGCGACAGGGGAAGGTGTTGGCGTTTCGGTGGATGGTGCAGGCGGAGTAGCGGCCGAAGGAGCCGGGGCCGGGCTGCTCTTGCTCCGGTCAGCTAAGACGACAACCACCATCTTCTCATTCTTTTGACAATTGTCCTTGTTCCCACTTATGAAGTAGTATGGCCCTGATTGGGGAAATGTGAACACCGTGTGCCCGTCCGCGTGCTTCTCCAAGGGCGACGCTGTGTTGCAGCTGGCGAAGTCGTCTTTCGTGACTCGTAGCACCGAGTCGCTACTTGAAGGGTAGACAAACACTACACAAGAACATATACAATGCCTTAGTATCATAAGTAATGTGAATGGTTTAAGTTTTATCATAACATGATATACAATGTCATGTAAGATTGACTTACACAAGGAGTCGCCGATTTGGAACCGCATTCTCTCAGCCCACTGGTTGTAGACGGCGCTGTTATCGGAAGGAACCGCCCACCCGGATGAACCGCCAACAGTGAACTGCGTTGCAGCTACATTTTGCACAAGAAGCACAACACTCAATAATAGCCCAAGAGCGCGAATGGAACCCATATGTTCAAATCGGCTTGATACGAGAGAGAACGAGATCTCTTGATTGATCTGATGGAGTTGGAGCAATTGTGATTTAAGAAGTTCTTGGTGACAAGAGCTGTGATGATGGGTGAGGGGCTTTTGTAGTGCAAAGTTGCAATGCACACACTTTACAAGCTAAGCTGTGGCAGAGAAGATTTAGCTTCTTTTTTTAATTTCTTTTTGATGTTTGGATTCTTTCTCCTTTGCTTTGGGTTTCTTGGCATCTGGTGCAAAGTATATGGAATAGAGATGGAGTTTGAAAGAAGAGAGAAATAGCTGGGATGTTGGGGTTTTTTGAATTGTTTGAGCTTTTTTGTCTGCTGAAGAATCGCTTTTGTGTGGCTTTGGAAGAAGGGTTATGCTTTGCTTGATCAGTAACAGAGGGAGAATATTCATAGCTTGAACACAATTCATCAATCTCGTTCACTCAATCTTCCGTTGTGTCACCGCCAACAAGCGCCAGATCAAATCAATTTGCACAGGAAATATGAAGATCAAAGTCATTTGGCTTGATCCCACTGTATAGCTAAAGTCAGATCATTAGGCGTAGAATTAATGAATTAAATACTAGTGATAAGTAAAATGCATACCAGAAATTGGGTTTCTAATTTCTGAATCCCACTCCGTGCCCTGTACCCTCAACCAAATAGTCAAGACTATTAATTTAATGTACCATAAAAAGAATGCCTAATCAAATTGAAAATTGATATCGGTGAGTAAAAATGACAACAACTTTACCTAAACTAAAAATGATATAAATTTTATATCTATGTGTTCGATTGTTGAGCTTCTAAAAGTTTGACCTTTATAATCCACCAAATTGAAATAACATTCGTATTAGTTTGATAAATGTGACCAACATTCTACATATATTGATCTATCGTTTCAATAAATCATGAACTTTGTTTGGTGATGGTAAGTCTTTTTTTTTTTTTTTGAGGCATTGGTGATGATAGGTTTTTCTTGAGGCATTGACGATGGTAAGTCATATCATTTGAGGCATTATTGATGAACTACTTTTCAGAAAAAACTATCTATTAATCTATTAAAGATATATAAATTTCACACGTCTAAAACTTTGGAATAAAGTTAATATATAACTAGTTGATGACCCGGGCCTTGCCCGGGGACTTTTAAATAAAAATTGTAATATATTATTTAAATATGATATATGTATTATTATTTATTAAAAATAGTGTTACAAATAATTAAAATAGTTATGATAATATATTTTATTAGTAAAATTTATTCCAATATTATCCTATTCTTAAAATGTTATTTGTCTATTTATGTAATAATCATTAAAAAATTGACGCTCTTAACTCGTTGGGTTGACACGAACACGCACAAAAACCGAAATGAATTGACTCAATGAACCTGCAAATTTTAATGACATAAACCCGTACACAACCAACATGAAATGACTGAACCTAAACCCAACTAAACCGATTAAGGGATCAATAATTTTTATTTATTAATTAATGGATCCGTAATATAAAAAATCAACATACTTATGAGTAGAAATTTAATATATTGTAAACCCAACATATTTGTACTGGCGTTAATTTTTTTAAAAAAAATTATACTTATTAATAGAAAATAGTAGGACAATTTTTTTATTATTAAAATTCGAATTAATATTTTCCAAATATAAAATATAGTGTAATGTTAGTTTTAGATAGAAAAAATTAATAGTAAAAATATTTTTCTACCTTATTATGATAACAATCTATCATTATATATTAAAAAATCTTATGATTTTTTTCCGTTCTTTTAATTTTTATTAAATATATTAGAACGTAAGTTTTTATAAAAATTAGATAGATTTTTAGAAAATTTAAAAGAAAAATTATAAATAATAAGATTACAACATTACATTTTAAATATAAGGTGGCCAAAATTGTTCTAGTGGATCGAAAAGGTTCGTCTTTAATATATAGTTATAGATAGATAGATATTTCAAAGATATTATAATTTATATGACAATTTTTATTTCAAAGATATATATGTGACCACATGTGCATATTTTTTCTTATATTTTTTAATTTATCTTTTACAAATATGATAAATATAATGCCCCTTTTTATCTATATTGGTAAAATATAATAATATTATTTTATGTTTATGTTTATTGGGAGATAAATTTTTACAAATATTATTTTATCTGTATGTTTACTTGAAGATAACTTTTTTACATAATTAACTATTAAAAATTATTATTTTAATAAAGGGGTGATGTGGCGCAATGTGGAGGCAGAAATTGTTTCGGCTTTAATTATTAGTAATAGATATATATTGATATTATACATATATAGATTTATACATATACTTTTTATAAATATTTTTATTATTAGATACATATAAACATTATCTTTTATTATTTATTAATAAAGTGACACCTGAAGATAATTGATGACCCGACTAAATCATGCTTATAAGTATGTGGCGAATGACTTTATTACAAAAAGACACTAATAAAGCTTACTAAGTTGGATGTGATAGAGCAAGAAATACACATGAGATAAATATAATAAGAGACTTTTTATGTAATATTGCTTCTTTTAAATAAATTCGGATCTCTAAGATATCTTTCGCTTGATGGAAAAAATTGTGTGTCAATTAATCATATAGGGCTCACAAAGTATATATATATAGATAGAATTAAAAAATTTAAATAGTATAATATAAAAAAGATAGAAATAAAAATATATTTCCAACATATCATAATATATGCAATAATATTAGAATATTAAAATAGTTATATGCAACAATATAGATATCTATCTTATATCTAGTTATTGAAATTGATAATCATATCATAATTAAATATTAGAATATAATGTAATAATGAGTACAGATAAAAAGTTATCCATAGAATATAATGCAATAATAAGTAGAGATAAAAAATTTATCCATAAATAAATTGTTAAATAAGTTGAGTGTATAAAATTGGAAATTACATAAGATGATTGAATTACATAATATATAATTGATTAAAAAAATATTATTAAAAATAGGGTGACTGAAATATAAATTCTTAATGACGAAATTACCCAAAAGTGCTTCAAGTTTAGAAGATATATATTGATTAATTATATGGATTACGCTTCTTATTATCAATTAGTTTTACGATGGAACTTTACTAGACTTATATGTTGGGCCCAATATGTATATACGTATAAATGATTGTGTCGCCCCCACGTTAACGGTTCATGGGAACGTTTCTCGTGCATGAGTGATTTCGGCTATAAGGAAGCTGAGATGCCCCCACCAAGGGTCCAACCTGTCGTGTTATCCAAGTGTCAATTGGATCATATACCAATTCGGGTCCATTTCATTTACATGAGTGTTTTCGACTGAAAAAAAAAAGAGATTCTCATGGCTAAAAAGAGATCAAGATTAGTTTTAGCTATAAAAGAGATTGAGATGTCTACCACTAGTATGCTTGTTTCACTTATACCCCAAAACTACTTTTCACCCAAAAGTTACTTTTAACACTCTTGAAATTTGTGCAACTCTCTCTACTTTTTACGTTTTTCGATACACAAAAAATAACTTTTTACCCAAAACCCCCTTTTCATCAATAAGTGAAACACACATATCATTTTCCAAAGCAAAATTACAATTATCTTTCACGTGTTCCAATGCAAAAAGCATTACTACTTAGCAAAAAGTGCTTATTTACATAAAGTGTAGCAAGGCCATAAACTTTCCACACTAGTATATAATGTGGTTAATTGATTTTAAGATGGAAACATAACTAGGTTTATATGTACACGGCTCAACACGCATATGCATATAAACCATTATGTGCGCCCCATGTTAACGACCCATAGACTCACATAATTATTTTTATTGTTTAATTTTTTTTAAAAACATTGCTAAACTATAAATTTTCATCAAATTCAACCCTATTATAAATTAATTTAATCACATTGTATAAGAATAAAATGATAATTAAACAATTTTAAAATGATTATGCTGGGTCTATAAAAAAAACTTAATTCAGGTAGAATTTTGCGAATTTTCCTTATTTATGAATTACTTTGCGAAAAAAACTCACAATTTGTAGGTGTTTTATGTAATTTACCCTAAAGTTTAATGCATTCTCCGTCTTCATCATGTGTCATGTTCTCGCCTTCTAGGATCTCTCCGTTGTCTTCTTCTTCTTCTACATCCGTCCAAAACAAAACTGGTCAGCCATTGACCATGGCAGAAGACCACGACTCCATGTTCGCCACCCGTGACCAATATTCCTTCTCCTTCCACAACGCCGCCACTCTATCTGTAACCCTAGCCACCCCTCATTCGTTCGCACCTGAAGCTGCCAATAGAAAAGTTATGGTTTTAAACTGTCTTAATTGGTCTTCACCTTCGGCTAGATTCCTTGAATGGTAAGCGAATGCTGCTCGTTGTTTCTCGTTCTGATGATTTCGAAATTATGGAATGATTTTGCTGCAGATTCTAGAAAGTAAGGATAAATATTGGATTGTAAAACCCTAACATCACCGGAACCCTAATTAACTAATAATAAAATGATTTTGATGAAGAAATTGACATAGAAAGAATAATGTTCGCCTAAGTCGTTTGCATTTTGCTCTCCCCGTCTCTCTTCCCGCGAAAATGGAAGTGAGTGCAGAGTCTTCTTCGTTGATGATCGGCCGTTTATCTCTCTCATCTAAGCAATTTAAATATTCAGGGGAAAGAAAACAGATAATTAACTAATAATAAATTAAATATTGTTAGACAGAGAATAACAGGGGTAGAGAAAATTATTGAAGTCAGAAGAGGGAGTCAGAATGAGAGATCAGAGCAACCACCCACCTCCATTTTTGTGCCCCATCTTTGATAGAGAATAGGCATTCACCGCCACCACGGGTCCACGGCTCATTAAACCTCACCTGAAGAAGAAAACAAAAAAACCAGAAGAAAAAACAAAGGGAAAAAAACGTTGCTGAATAAAATTCAGGATATAAAAAAATTTCCTATTTTAAAAAATATTTTTCTCCTTCCTTCTCTTTGATTTGATTCCGCGTCTTGGACTTGGTCTTTCCCTTCACCACTTGATATATTTCCCATTAGTTTCTGAAATTTTTTGGAGGACTTTATTTATTTATTTTGGAGTTAAGGGGATTCCAGCTTAAAGATCACACATTTGACCATTTTCTTTTGATTTTTGGTACTTTTGGGGGTTTATTTGATTTTTGGGTGTTTGGTGGAATTCAATTGGGGTCACCATGATGCTGTGGTATAGTGCAGGTGAATCTGCAGACTCATATTATGAGATCAGGCCGGAATATACCGATGATGCTCCTAAAAGCAAGTTCAAGATCAGGGTATGTGCGTCTTTCTTATATTGGCTTTTGTGTAACTGAATCTCTTCTTCCCCCTGTGGGTGGGTTTTTTTTGATTGGATGATTGAAATGCTCATGAAGCTGTTTTGACTTATTTCACTAATTATTTTTATTGAGAATCTGAGTTTACCATTAATGCTGCTAGAAATTGATGATATATGGATTCTATTTTGTGCTGATTCAGTTGCTCTGGATTTGATTCATTTTGGATATAGACAGATGATATGCAATCCATGAGTGCATTGTTTGTTCAACTGTCTGATATCTTTCATTCTTTGCCTATCTCAATATGATATTTTCTCTTGGTTTGTTTCATAGGCTGGTAAAACATTAAGTGTAAGAAAGTGGAAATCAGCATTTTCTCCTGAAGGCTATCTTGATATAGGCAAGACCCTTGGTCGGATTCATCGTGGGGTAAGTTCTATCTTCCTCTGGAGGATCAATATATTCCAACTCTGAGGTTACCTGTGCAAGTAAAACATGTTGGTTGGCTTTCACCAACAAGTGAGTTATTTTTGCTTGCCTCCTCATTTTGTCTAAGTCACCAACTGCTGCATCATCGTCATAATCTGCAGCCTTCCTTTATGAGGGATATTAAATTTCTTACACAGAACCTTGAGTCTAAATCTTAATTTAGCTCTTGAGGGTTAAAGAAGGGTTGAAGTGTGCAGAGCAAATCACTCTTTGTTCCTTTATTAGCTGATCTCATCATTCATTAGCAGAAGAGCTCAAGTGCCTTTGGCTCAGATATTTTTCTTCTGTTGCCTCTATACTATGATTGGCTAAATTCTTAGTTGATATAGCTATCAAGTTTCCTTCTTGGAACTATTACTTGAAGGTGCAACTAAACCACATATGTTGCACTTTTCAGGGGATCCATCCAGATATCAGAGCCGAAGTTTGGGAATTTCTTCTTGGATGTTATGAACCCCATAGCACATATGATGAGCGGGCTGAAATAAGGGAATCCAGAAGGTGCCAATTCTTTTTACAGATATGTTTTGTGTGTATATCTAATGTGTGTGTGGTTCATTAAACCTCAAAGGTTGCTCATAGAAGATTCATGATTTTCACATCGGTCAACAACTCTTTGGCTTTAGCAAATGGGAGGCATTTTGATAAAGCTGATTACTAGATTGGCCTTGGTGAAATTTAAATACATGAGCAATTACATATCTTTATAGAGATTGTCTAAATAGCATTTTGTCAACATTTTGATCTTCTCAATGCAAAGTGTATTCAATATACTCTTCATACCTGTGATTTTTGTAGTTCTATTCTGTATGGTTGCAAAGCATATGAAGCCAGACTTAGCTTACCTACTGGTCACTCTCATTTGGTGCTCTTAACATCTAAACTCTTCAAAATAAATGGATTGTTGCAAAAACAGCTCTTTGCCACTGCAATCTAAATTAATTTTCAAGTCCACTTGTTGAAATGAATGGCTTCATATTCTTTCTGGAAATAGGAAAGGTTTCATTTTCAGGATAATGATTTATATAGCCAGTTACTGATGTAATTTAAAACTTGCAGAGTTCAGTATGCTCGATGGAAAGAGGTTTGTCATCAGATGTTCCCCCTAATTGGAAGTGGTAAATATGTAACAGCACCAATAATATCAGAAAACGGTGATCCTACTAATGACCCCTTGGTACTCCAAGAACTGGGGGTGACAAATGTTTCAGATCAAGATGCTTCTACGTTGCCTGCTGGACCTATTTTAGGAATGGAGAAAGAAACAGATAAGAAAATAATACAGTGGAAGCTTACACTACATCAAATAGGTCAGTTTCATATGCTAATGCTTGTTATATACATATGTGGCTAGCATAGGCTATACACAGATTGACAGGTTTTCCATTCTTTTATACATTACTCAAAATGATCTTCCTATGAAGATATTGCAGTGGCATTTTAAGAACAAGCTCTTTTAAGATTTTCAGTTAGAAGCACGAATGTTTCACAGCTATTTTAAACAACAATATTTTCTATTTGATTCAGCCATGCTAATGAGTTCAGCATGTTTTTTACTTCATATCTCTTTTAGGCATTTTTTAACCTCTAAAAATATTTTTTGGCAGGTCTTGATGTGCGTCGCACCGACAGGACTATGGTCTTTTATCAGAAGCAAGAAAACTTGGCCAAACTGTGGGACATCTTAGCTGTTTATGCTTGGATAGATGAAGATGTGGGCTATTGTCAAGGTATGCACAATATGACTGTTTTTGTAGCTTCTGGGTTGCTATGATTATTAACAAGAGATGTCTTATCATAGCTAGTTGAATAATCTATCTCTTTTGTCTTTTCAAAAATCAAACAAGGAATATAATTGGAAAAGCTTCTGCACTGTATGAAGCAGTTGCCTGTTGCTTCCATAACCCATAATGCATTGTTGAAGATCAAATGGCATTTATATTCATATAGCAATTAATTTACTGTTCCTGGTAACCGTGGTTATTTACTTGAGCTGCTGACATGCTGTATACAAAAAATTGCAGGAATGAGTGATCTTTGCTCCCCCATGATAATTCTCATTGAAAATGAAGCAGATGCTTTTTGGTGCTTTGAACGCATGATGCGCAGATTGGTATAATATCTTCTTATCTTACATACCGATTGCGTCTTTCTATCTATGATAATTCATATAGGTGTTTTATCTTTCTAATGTTTCATGATCTAAATTTTGAAGCGAGGAAACTTCAGATGCAACGGAGGCATGGTTGGAGTAGAGGCTCAACTTACAAATTTAGCATTTGTTACTCAAACTATTGACCCGAAACTTCATAACCATTTAGGTAAATCCACTGCATTGAATTTTCCCCTCTTCCTTTGTCATCTTTCTGTTTTAAATCTACCCGTTGAAGATGTTAAAATGTGACAGTATTTTTTATAAATTTGTTTGAGAGCAGATAAACTTGGAGGTGGAGATTACTTGTTTGCAATTCGGATGCTTATGGTTTTATTTCGTCGCGAATTCTCATTTGTTGATTCTTTGTACCTTTGGGAGGTATGAAAAATTGAAAATTGCTGCATTTTATGACAATGCTCCACTTTGTGTTCTAAATGGTCAAGTTATCATCTTTAAGAGACTTCTTATTATTGACAGATGATGTGGGCCTTAGAATACGATCCGGGCCTCTTCTGGATGTATGAAGAGCCTGATGCATTGCAAGGATCTACAAGAAAAGCGAAATCAATGCGCCAATACGGGAAATTTGAGAGAGAAAATATGAAGAACGGTGCTAAAGACGGCCCTCTTCCCATTTCACTCTTCCTTATTGCCAGTGTTCTTAAGGAAAAGGGCCCCCAACTCCTTACAGAAGCTCGCGGTATTGATGATGTCGTTAAGGTACACATTCTCTTCAATTGGGTATTGATGATGTAATTTTCCGCCCTTGTTTACTATTTGCTGTCTTCCAGATCTTGAACGACACGAGTGGAAACTTAGACGCCAAGAAAGCTTGTGTGGCTGCCATGAAACTTCACAAGAAGTATTTGAAAAAGGTATTTTTTTTTCATTTTCTCATTGATCCAGATAACTCGAATCGGTTTTAGTATGAAATTTCAATGATCCTATGTGTTTTTATTGTAGGCCAAGGAAACTTAGCCTAAGACGAAGAAGAACTCAATTTTTTGGTCAAGTGAAGGGAATCAATTGTTTCCGGAAGAGAAGGCAAGAAGATAAGACATACTACAGTTTGATGACATTCTTTGTAAAAATTGGAAATAATGTTTTTTGTTTTTGTTGTATATTACAAAATGGGAAAACTAGGAAAATACTTGAGCACGTCATGAATATAATTTGTTGATGTATTTTACCAGTACCACTACTCGTGGATTTTTTTGATATGGAAAAAAAAAAGAGCTGCCAAAAGTTTTGAGCATCTATGTATAATCTCCATAGTCTCTCTTAGCTCATGTACTTTGTCACACATGGTCATTTTTTAGTCCATTCGAATCTTTTGCTCCAAGACTTTGCACCAACTAATGCTTCATCCTTTGTCATGGATTGCTTGTTCACTTTTATTTGTAAAAAATAAATGAAAATTATGCCTGATAAACTTCTGGTTAAGGTAATTTTGTGTGGTATTCATCGCAGGGTAACTGTATACTTTTGAAAATTTTCATAGCATAACCAAACATTAACTTTAAACTAAAAATGTGATGTTAGCTTGCACGTTGAACAATACATATGTTATTTGCAGCGGAAATAGAATATTTCAATTCGAATTTTATGAATACGTGATTCCATGTGTTTTTGGTATTCAATATTCTCGAATATATGGTAAATATATAAAAAGTTATGGAATAAACATGAGCAAGACACTTTCAAGAAAGTCTCACTACAAACTAGGCCAAGAACAAGCTCAAGACCTAACATCCCAAAACAACAACCAAACAACGCAAAAAACTAGCAAAAGTGCTCACAAGCCGAGCACATATTTATACTTTGTAATAGGAGCGTTAGCGCTCCTTGTTATATATTATGTAAATTTCAACTATTGAAGTACAATATAATTTCACAATTTCATCTTATTTTCCAACCCGAATTGGTCTAAGCCACCATTGACCATTGACAACGACATTGTCTAATATTGTCGTAAATTCGACTTTAATCAAGCTATTGTACACCAAGCAAAGTTGTCCCAAGCCACTTTGTTGCCCACCAAGCAAGGTCTTCCGGTCAACGTTGTCATCCTCAACAAGCTCGTCCATCTGCACCGACCTTAACGTATTGGAAGAGGGGAGCAAATTTCGACCGTAGATATAAACAAATGCAAAAGAGGTTAACATAGAGTGTGGTTCGAATAAAACAAACTCCTTATCCTATAAAATAATGAGCGTTTAGAACCCTTGGATATTGACTGATATTCTATTTCTTGTAGGGACGCGTTAATATTTTCGTAATTTCTCGAAAATTACAAAAGTGCATCGTTATGCTGAAAAAGTACATTACGATATACCAAAAAGTGCATTACAGATACACTTTTGCAATGAACCGAACATGGAGGGCGCGTCTTATTGACTTTATTTTTATTAGCATTTTTTTAATTTAGTAATGCACTTTTTGATATTTCGCAATTTACTTTTTCAGGATAACAAGAATGAGATTTGAACGTGTTTCTAGCATAGAATATTTTGTCCATTATATATTCACTAAGAATGAGATTATTTAAACATTTTTTTCTTTGGGTAAATTACACAAAAGCATGCATAAATCAGCCTATTTGCTTACAAAATCTCATAAAAGGTAATCCTTATCCTTATCCTTATCCTTACTACTATAAAAACAAACACAACTTTAAAATCCGAGCGTTGATTTTTATAAAATCCTCTTGTTACTATCATGCGGCTGTTATTAATTCATTATTCATTATTTCTCAGTAATAATTTTGATATTTTAATGTTCCTTGAAATTCGTGTCGTATTGCTTAGCTCTTAAGTAATCTCGGGATATATATTCTTGGAAAAGCGTGATCGACTTATGTGATATTTGGATGTGAACGGGTAATTTTGACATGTCCCGAAAAACGTGTCCAAGTTACTTCGCTCATAAGCAAACTCGGATAAGTTTGTTTCTTAGTTGTGAAGAAAGCTCGTATACGTAATAAAACAAGTTTTAAGACATTGGATGGCGTGAAATCAATTAAATTAATACCAAAAGGTTTTGCTTAGCTCTTAAGTAATCTCGGGATATATATTCTTGGAAAAGCGTGATCGACTTATGTGATATTTGGATGTGAACGGGCAATTTAGACATGTCTCGAAAAACGTGTCGACGTAACTTCGCTCTTAAGCAAGCTCGGATAAGTTTGTTTCTTAGTTGTGAAGAAAGCTCGTATACGTAATAAAACAAGTTTTAAGACATTGAATTGCGTGAAGTCAAGTAAATTAATAACAAATAAACTATGCCCCTTTAAATAAATTTACGGAAATGTCATTTCCATATTCCTTTTCTAAAAAAACCATGCCCCTTAAAATAAATTTACGAAAATGTCATTTCCATATCTCTACACTAATGAAGTCTCCGTCTTATAATCGCCGCGCAACGCGGCCTAATTGCTAGTATTACACAAAGCCGCCTGTATTAAACTATTAATAAAAGGTTTTCAATAAAACCACCGCTCCCTCAAAATCTGTTAGGACGCTGTTGGGGTCAACTTGAGATGCCATTACCCCCATGCGAACCATCAACTCCTGTGAGCCTGATCTGATCGTCGACCTCTATACCACACTCGCCAGCCTTGTGTACTTCAAGTCGCAATCGCTTCAGAAACATTCAATCATTGAATCAGGTATGTTCGGGGTATTGATTTTTATAGTTTTGAAATCCCGATTTCTGGAAAATTTGACGAATCTGCTGTTAGGGTTTTGATTGAGGCTTTAAAATCTAGAAAATTTGGCAAGCTCAGTTTTAGGGATTTTGGGTTAGGGTAATCTGATGTATTCATGAGTCTAAGTTGCTTCTTATTCTCTCTGCCATAGGAATTCATCTGATTGAAAACTCAGACCTTAAACCCCTCCATTTTTTTCTGTTAAATTCTTCCATCATTCTTGTTTCAGTTTAATTCGGTTTCAAAGATGGAGGGATTCGTAGTAGCGATCCTTTCAATGCTCTTGGTTTTTGCCTTGGTCCCGTTGTTTCTATGGAAGCGCCGCCAAGTTTCAAAATCCGATGAACACAACGAGGAGCCTCAGGTTTCTGTTACTGTTAAATTGATCAATCCATGCAGAGGATTAGTTTTGGACTCTTTTTCTTATACTTTTGATTTTTCTTTCCTCCTTGCTTGTGTCTTTATGTAAATGAATTTATGTAGGCTCCTCAGAGGGAAAATGTGGTGCGTGCAACTGGTGCTGCTCGTCGTATGAGGAGGAGACCAGCTGCTGGTGCTAGCACTTCGTCAGCTGCTGCTGCTGCTGCTGTTGATGATCTTGGTAATTTGGTTTCACTAGCTTAAGCCCTCCATCAGTTCAGGTTGCATGTTAAGCGTGTGCTTCTTTTTGTGCTGATTAATTGTTTGATGATTCTAAAATGCAACTGCATAGAGCAAATAAGACGATTTGCTAGTCAGGATTAGGAAAGAAGCTGTAAAGTCCGACCTAGCACTTTGTGGTGCTCCATCTTATCATGGGCAAAATGTATGAACATATATGATGAACTCATAATCTTCACTGAACTTATATCTCCTTGCTTCTGAGTGAGACCATAACCTGTAAATCTGGAGCTCTGAAATTCTGATGTTAAAATTTATGATGAAAGAGATTGCATAATGGCTTACTTTGGCTGTTCTGTTAATCAATAACTGTTGATAATTCTAAAGGGAAGCTAGACCTGATTTATAATCCAATCGAACATAGAATTTTCTCATCTAGCTTTTCAATATATCCCAAGTAGAATTGTAATGCTACTGTAGTGTAGGGTTGACAGTGGCCTAATTTTTCTAGTGGATATAGGAAATCCGAGTAAGATTTGTTGTATTTGATGCAGAGGATGATGAGGGAAGTGATGACGAAGTTGACGCTGGTGGGAATAGGGCTTCAAAGAAAAAGGAAAAGAAAAGGCAGGAACGTGAAGCACGTCAGGTATATGCTTAATATCTATTTAGTTGGCCTATACCCTATATGTAAGCTTTGTATCACACGTGGTGCTGAAATTGATAGAAAAAATATGATTGCATGCTAGGGATGGCTATTTCTGTCACTCGTTCTATTGTTCTACCCACATCTGCTGAACGTTTTCTATTTACAATGAACAGCTTCATTTTCTTTGTTTTTTTTGTTTTATTTTAACACGGGTATTACTTGTGAAGGCTGAACAAGCTGCACGTGAATCAAAACAAGCAAAGCAAGATTGGTATTCAGACATGCGAAGGAAGAAAGATGAGGAACGGGAAGCAGAAGAACGTCGAATTGTATGCCTAAATGCCTATCTCATCATTCCATGGAAAATTTATTTTTTGTTTGACACCACACTATGCTTTTTTCTTTCATGATTGAGATATTGGTTTGCATGCTTTAGGAAGAAGAAGCAAAGGCTCGACAAGCCAAAGAAGAGGAAGCTGCTGCATTAGAATTTGAGAAGTGGAAAGGGGAAATTTCGATTGATGCAGAAGGCACAACTGAAAATGAAGTGCAAGAAAGCCAGGATTTGCTTTCAAACTTTGTGGAGTATATCAAGGTATGATCTGTTTTCCCAACATTTTACAGACAACTAAACAGATTAATTTTCAGTTACAATGTTTTTCCTCCATTGTTGCAGAATCAGAAGTGTGTTCCTCTAGAGGACCTTGCTGCAGAATTTAGGTTGAGGACACAGGCAAGTGAATGAAGTGATGATGTCTTTTCTTATAGTCTTATTATTTTTTCTTGCTATGTGACATGATATCTTCGTTCATGTGTTTCTTGCAGGAGTGTATCAACCGCATCACCTCACTTGAGAGCATAGGTACGTATCATATGCACCTTTCTATTCCTCAAGGCTGTTGCTTTGTACTTTGGGTCTTCACAATTTATATATTCTTGCTTCAAATTCAAGAACAGTTCCAATAGAATCAATAGAAGCCAACTAATGTTCCCATTTAATTCTCGAAACTCTTCAGGGAGGCTTTCTGGGGTCATGGATGATAGAGGAAAGTATATATACATTTCACAGGAAGAAATGAAAGCCGTGGCTGACTATATTAAGCGTCAGGGAAGAGTAAGCATTTCACATTTGGCTAGCAAGTCTAATCAGTTCATCGACTTGGAACCTAAAACTCAGTTAGTGGATGAAACCACTGGTGCAGAGGAGATTGAAGCTGCATAAATTCTGTCACTTGTTGTAGATCAGCAGCAGGAGCTCTAGTAAGTTTGTCACACTGACTTCTGAGTTTAGTTGAAAGATGGATTCTAAGACAGGCTGCTGTTTTTGGTCAGGAAAAATGTCTTTACTTGGCAACAACTTTTGGTTCATGTAATTGTAGAGAATTTAGGAAAATATCTAAATATAAGAAATCTAGAAGGCACAAAGCTCTTGTTCATTGGAAAATGGTTTTTCCATTTGTGCTGTCCTGATTCAATTCTGCTGCTTGAAATCATTTTCTCACGCATTGTGGACAATTGTAGGGATTACGTTCAAAATCTTGAGATGGGTGGGTATACATAATTGATGTAGAAATTCCAAATGTTAGCTTCTTTGCTAGATCTAAACTAGGGAAAACATAGTTATATAGATCAGTTTTTATGCCCATTTGCAAAAATAAGGTGGTTTAGTATAATGTTTTTAAACAATTTGATATTTTAAAACAAGACTCTGGGATTCATATTCTGAGCAACAAAATCCACCCTTCCATTTTATATATATTTTTAGATTTTTCTTCTTCCCCTTACCCTTTTATATCAATCAGCCAACAACCTCTAAATGAAGCCTCCGAATACAACGCTGTAACTAATTACAGCTCCATCATGAACTCTACAAAATTCCCTCCAAATCATCCATTTTGTAAACCCAACTTAGCCCACCTTTCATTCCGAAAAAGAAAAAAAAATCAGAAAAATAAACCCTCCATTTAGCCCCACATCTTCATTCTTCGGCTCTGGGTTTCCTCCTCTCTCCGAGAGCCCCCACATCCACAACCTCCTTCCCTTCTCCTCTCCACCACCCGAACCATCACCGCCTTCATCTCTTCATCTAAACACAGATACCGAAATTAACCATCCATGAAGCCGCTTTCGACCTCCTCCATGAAGATACCATGGCCTTTGATCATGTCTCTCTTGTACGTCACCATGCTCTCCCATGCTGCACAAAAATACGACGAGTTCGGGGACCCGGTAACCCCCGGAAGTTCCTCCTCGACATCCGGGTCATCCAGCTCCGGGTCAGGATCGGACTCGAACGAGGTAACCGTCCCCAAGGCCATGAAGACGTGCAATGGGATCTATATCGCGTATAACTTCTTGGGTCGGGAAAAGTCGTACCCGATGACAAGTAACGTGTCGGGGCAATCGTGGTCGTTCAAGTCGCAGCTCCAGCTGTTGAACATGGGGTCCACCGAGCTCAGGGCGTGGGAGGTGTTCGTCGGGTTCCAGCACCACGAGCTCATCGTCTCCATGGATGGTGGTCAGCTGGTGGATGCTGATGACTTCCCGGCTTCGGTCCAGAACGGGACCACCATAGCCGGGTCGGATCTTAAGACGGCCATTGACACGGCTAACGACATGACTCAGATGTCGGCTCAGGTTTCGATCAAGGGTACGCAGTTTGGGCTTGGGAATGGTGCCGTCCCAATGCCTAAGACCATCAAGTTGGTTAATGAAGGGTTTAAGTGTCCTGCTCCTACCAAGCATAGTGAGTCTCATTATCATTAAAGGATACCCACATTCCGTTTGCTTAATGAAAAAAAATTAAAAGTCTTACATATGATTTTGATGAGTATTAATTGAATATTCTTGTTTTTTTTTTCTTTCTAAAATCTCCTTTTTGGTGCGTAGAGACCAATATGCAGATGTGCTGCAGGAAGGACAAGAAGTTCAAGATCAAGCCAACGAAGATAAACCGACGACGCAATGGAGACCTCACCATAGCTTACGACGTGCTCCAGGCCTTGGGGAACAACTACATGGCGCAGGTGACAATCGACAACAACAATGCGCTCGGGAGGCTGGACCACTGGAACCTCACTTGGGATTGGATGCGAGGCGAGTTCATCTACAGCATGCGGGGCGCCTACACTAACGAGAAGGCCCCTTCTATTTGCATCTATGGCCCCGTTGGCCAGTACTATGGCGACATGGACTTTACACAAGTACATTCTTTCTACAAAATCTCTTTCAACATGATTCATTTCAATGTTGTTCTATTGACCGGGGTACCAAAATGTTTGTACTTGTGTGTAGGTAGTAAGTTGTCACCCTAGCCCGATCATTATGGATCTTCCACGAGAGATGAAGGACGATGAGAAGATCGGGAAGCTGCCATATTGCTGCAGGAATGGGACCATATTGCCAAAGCTTATGAACGAGAGCGAGGCACGAACCATCTTCCAGTTGCAAGTGTTCAAGGTTCCACCGGACATGAAACGAACGGCGCTCTACCCACCTCAGAATTGGAGGATTTCGGGTGCTGTAAACCCTCATTACCGATGCGGGCCTCCCATTCGAGTTTCTCCTAGTGCGTTCCCCGACTCCCGAGGTCTCAATGCCAAGTCCTTGGCTGTGGCGAGTTGGCAGGTATGGAAACCTCTGTTTTACACTTCTAACTATTAGGAAGCTTAATTATGACATAAAAAAGTAAGTAGTCATGATGAAGAGCTAATGCTAAGACAATGAATGCTCTAGTTATACATTTGAGACATTTGGGGTCCCGAGTACTCTTATTATTAATTGGTTTTAAGATGAAACTCCACTGATTAATCGACTTGTGACCAGGTGGTGTGCAACATAACCCGACCAAAGGCAAGAACAACGAAATGCTGCGTCAGCTTCTCGAGCTACTACAACGCATCCGCGGTGCCTTGCGACACGTGCGCGTGCGGGTGCAGCAACCTTCCGGACAACTACCCGAAATGTAGCAACAAAGCCCGGTCCATGCTTCTCCCGCCCGAAGCCCTCCTCGTCCCGTTCGAAAACCGCACCAGGAAAGCCGTGGTGTGGGCCCGCATGAAGCACTACTCGATCCCGAACCCGCTCCCGTGCCCCGACAATTGCGGCGTCAGCATCAACTGGCACCTCCTCGGGAACTACAAAGACGGCTGGACGGCTCGTATCACGCTCTTCAACTGGGGCGATCAACCGTTCGAGAACTGGTTCACCGCCGTCCAATTGGGCAACGCGGCTCCCGGGTTCGAGAAGGCGTACTCGTTCAACGGGACTCAGCTCGACGACCGAGCCAAGACGATCTTCCTTCAGGGGCTCAAGGGGATGAACTACTTGATAGCGGAGACGAACGGGTCGAGTGACTCGGACCCGAGAGTGCCCGGGAAACAGCAGACGGTTATTTCCTTCAAGAAGAAGATTATATGGGATTTGGATATTGAGGGCCGTGATGGGTTTCCTAAGAAGGTGATTTTTAATGGGGAGGAGTGTGCGCTTCCTTCGCAGATTCCTTCGGGTGCGAGGGCTCGCGGGTCCCGGGTTGGGCTCGTGACGGTTGTCTTAGCGTGGGTGGTCGGGCTTGTGCTCGTTACTGACCGGCTTCATTGGGCTTGATGAGGTTGATTCGTGGAGGAGGTCTTCTCCCTTTCATTGGTTGTGTTCATGTGTACTATTGTAACATTCTAAGCCCTTACGTATTGCTTCATTAGAATTTCGGGTCTTGGATACATTCATCAGTAGTTTAATATATTTCATTATTTGTTTTGTATCATGAAGTCTTTGCTAACATAGCGTAGTCATACTTGATTAATAATAAAAACTGGATAGGGTTATCTAGGTCGGCTAAAAATGGGAGTTAGAGAAAACTAAAGCTTATGTTTGAGTATTTGGCAGGAGTGTACTTGGTGAAGTAGTGAATCCAACTAAAAAGTTTGATTTATTAACCAGGCTAGACGACTAATTATCGAACCATGTTTGGACTTTGGATAATAATCATATAGTTGCAAATCAAAGATTGTTGATATTATTGTTTCGGTTTATTTAACTTATATTCCTATGCCCTATAATTCATACTTAGAGTTTAGAAACTAAACTCTTACAATTGAAAAATATAAATCCTTTTAAATGATAAAAAGTTATAAATGCAAAATCATAATTTGTTTCTACTAAATTTAGACTCTGCCCCAAATCCAAATTTAAAAAAATGG
Source organism: Fallopia convolvulus (assembly GCA_964016875.1). Taxonomy (NCBI): domain Eukaryota; kingdom Viridiplantae; phylum Streptophyta; class Magnoliopsida; order Caryophyllales; family Polygonaceae; genus Fallopia; species Fallopia convolvulus. The sequence continues at coordinate 50,869,650 of OZ024729.1, forward strand.
TTGTTTTGCAAACACTTAAGTTTGGTTTTTGGCCCTTTCCTTCTCCTTTTGATTTGGATTCGTATTTCTTAGGAAGGTAGTTTTACGGTTGTAAATGAGATAAAATAAAGAAAACAAAGTAGTCTAATGATGTGGAAGATTAAAATGATTATGGGACATTGCAAAACTAGACCACAGTCTTGGATAGCTAGACCATCTCTAGACCATACAGCGTGTAAATTAGTTACTGTCCTTTCTATTGGTGCAATTTTTCAATTCAATGTCATGACCTAACGATCTCTTCATAGGGTAACCACACCGATTTTGCTCTTGTTTGCTTCATATTAACGAGGGCAAAACATGAGATATAAGCATCAAAAACGTTTTTCTCAAAAATATTAAGTATCAAAAACGAGTAATTTTGTTTAACCGCAAAACATGTGAAAGATAAACGTGGTGACCAAAATGTCATGTCCTAACAACCTCTTCGTAGGGAAACCAAACCGATTTTTATCTGGCTTACTTCATTTAACAAGGGAAGATCCGAGATCAAAACATTAAAAACAAGTAACTTTGTTAAACCGAAAACCGTGTGAAAGATGAACATAGGGTAATGACCAAAACAAGGACCTCCACTAAATCATCTAGAACAAATAGAGCCCACCTCCAATATTGCCCCTTTCTCTACCCTTAACCTCTACAACTTTGAGCTTGCCACCCTGCAATTTTGCCGCATCACAGCATAGAACCAAACCACAATATATCGTTATTGAAATCATCATCATTGGATAAAACGTTTCATCGTTTAGGCTAGAAAACCACGCTTCACAGTCCATGCGTTGTTCACATCACAAGGTAACTAGATAAAACACCTAAAAGATTGCACAGATTCAACTGGGTTGATACTAGACCAACGGCATATGGGTCTCTTATTGTCAGACCATAACTTAAAATATATATATGTCAAACAACAGTTTTCACGCTGATACTGAACTGGAGTGCAGAAGTGCTGAGAAAGCAATTCTATAGACAGATAGTCTCAGAAACCATGAATCTTGATATTATCTTTCTTCACAATGCCAGCCTGTTTTAAACAAAGGTTTAAAGGTTAACAAGATCAATCAATGATTTGCACATTCAAGAGCTAGCAATACCATATCTGAGCAATTAATTACCTGAACAAGGAAGGTGGAAACGTTTTTTCTCTGATCACCTTGAAGCTGGATGACCTGAAAATGTTCAAATACCAAAAAGACCATTAAGTTAATTCAAAGGAGGAATGAATGATGAAAACACTATACATAATGTTTGAGAAATACCTGTCCTAGCTCGGGGTCCTGAACAACTGTACCATTGCAACAGAATTCCTTCTTGAGATCCTTGAGAATTTTATTGTAGCTGAATTCCTTCTTTAGTCCTTGAACAGTTGTCAAGCTTTTTCTACCATTTCGCTGTTGTACGCGTATATGTATGTACTCTTTTCCTCCAGCACTAGAGTCCTCAGCATTTGCGTCAGCAAATGGATCTAATTTGAAACACACATGAGTCAAAAATCAACTGAAAGATATAATGAACTGTAAGAGTTATTGGGTAGAAAGCAGATGACAAAAATACCAGTCAGTATAGCACAATATCTTAATCTACTAAAATGAACTATAAATAAGACTATCATGCCAGTAGACTACATTTGGGTATACAATGAACAACAACAACAACATTGACCCAGTACAGTTCCCTGCTGGGAAATCTGGGGGCACCCTTGGCTTAACACAAGGGATGCACCCGAAAGACCCGAAGGAAAAACCTGGCCAACAGAAACAGCAGAGACCAACAAACAAAAAAAAAACATACTCCCTCCGATCCAAAATAATTGTCGTTTTAGCTTTCGACACAAGAATTAAGAAAATCATTAACTAAACTCAAAAAGGTAAACTTTTTATAAATTTTACCACCCATCACCTTTTTTCAACCAATGAATGAATAACATTGATTAATAAAAACACATTCCAATAACAATTCTCATACCTCACTCCTAATCAATTGCCTAGAAAACCTAAAACGACATATAAAATGGATCAAATTTGAAGTGCTAAAACGACAATTAATTTGAATCGGAGGGAGTATAACAGAGCATAAACACCCAAGCCACAAAGACCCCCGCAAAGTAAATTCAAAGGATTATTATTCAAATTCAAGCAAAATATTCTGTCAGATGAAATCCATGCCCACAAAACAAGAGAACATCATAAAGAATAAACAGATAACAATCCAGAAGCCAAGGACATTAATTCAAATTCAAGCATCTCTTTCTGTCAGATGACATCCTTGCCCACAAGACACGAGAGCATTATAATAATAAAGAACAGAAAAAAAATGTACAAGCAATGTACATCTAAGTAGAGAAATTATTAGTTGGCTCACCAAAAGTAGAGGGAACTTGGGTGTCAAGCTCAGACATGAAATTTGGTAGATTGGATGGGAAGAGCTAGTAACCAATATAGATTCTTGTTTAGAAGATGCTCAGACCTGCAATTTTATGTTTACAAATCAGCCATACCATAGTATTGACAATGATATTGGATTTTATATGCAAACACAAATAGGAAAAAAAAACACAAGTAGAACAAACCTACATATCATAGAATTCAGCAATAACATAACTACCCACAAATCATGAACCATAACTAATCATTTTGACACACATAGAATCAATACTAGTTCCAATCCTGTTTGGTTTTAAAGGTTGACCCACAAGAAAGAATCTTCTTTTGATTTAAAAAAAAGTTATCTTCAATAGATCAAAGATCTGAACACAGGAATTTCTATAAGCACAAACGTATCTAAATACCTATCACCAAAAAGCATCCAAAGAAACATATAAGAGATTATACATGTAGGAAACCCTCGCTTAGACTGCAGAATCAAAACAGCAAAGCTAAAGGAGTCATCCCCAGAAGATCTGTTGATTTGTGCCCAACGCAAACTTGCGTCACGATTTTAAAAACCTTATCTCGTGAAATACCACGCCACCCCTCTCTAAAGGAGGAAGCGCTCGGCCTTGGGCGAAACATCTCATCAATTAAACCAAACAAAAAGAAAATTTTGGATCTTTCAATTGTAACTTGCAAGCAATTAACATGTTATTTCCATCGAAAAGTCAATAACAAGATCTAAAAAAAAGGACTCGGATGAGTTCTTACTGAAGAGAGAACAAAACCAAAAAGCAACGATGTTTATGCACAACAGATAAAACAGGGAAGAGGGAGGCAATTAGAGATCAGGGATCTGTTGGGATAGATGAGCTTATGGGCAGATTTGAAGGAGAATAAACACAAAAGAAGGCTACCTGATCCGAATACAAAGGGGATAGATGGAACCCTAATCGGATGAGTCTGAGCAAAGAGCCAAAGAGATGGGAAAATGAGATTAGTTTTGAGATATTAGTAGAGCGATGGCGACCTGGGTGGGTTGTGACTTCGGTGGGTTAGGTCGAATGTGGGCCGTCCATTGGGCTTTTTCTGTTGGGCCAGTGATGCTTTTAATTTTCTATTCCGGATGGGTTCATTCAGAGCCCAGAGCCCAATATATTTACAGGTGGGCCATTGATACATTTTTTTTTGGAAATGGTAAATGAATTTCCAAAGGGATATACCCGTAAAATTTACATGATCTCCAAGATCATAGTTCACAATCGGTTACAAGTTACAATGATTCAAAAACAAGAGGAACAACTCTCTTTTACAAAAAAAGAAGGATGCTCTACAGTTCACACAGAACCAAATTCACACAGGAGATCACAAGCAAACATCAGCAAGAGCCCAGTTTTTACAGATTATAGCAGTCCAAGTTTTATAACCCATCTTTTTTCCTTACTTGATTTCGGTTTGAGTCTTCCTCTGGTGCGGATACAGGTCATGTTGATAGCCTCCTTGGCGCACATATCAGCACTAATGGTTGACCCTTCAAATATTTTCTGATTTCTGGATTTCCAAATCATGTAAACAGCAGATGTGAATGCAGAAAACCTGACCTTGAAGTATGCAGATTGCTTGGACCTGCTCAAGGAGAAGTTGTCAAGCCATCCATGGATGGTGTTGTTGCTGCAGTGGTAATCAGTCCAGCGCATGACATCGTAGATGACGGCTTCCGAGAAGGGACAAGTGAACCATCTATGATTGGTTGTTTCAGTTGCATTTGGGCAGAAGGGGCAGGTGTCGGATTCAACGACGCCGATTCTTTGGAGGGCAGCAGCAGTGGGAGCACGATTGAGGCCTGCAATCCAGGTGATGAAAGTGCAGCGAGGCACGCACCTGCTATTCCAGATAAGGCGGCACCACTGTGGAGCACTCCCATGATCTCTCCATGCATTGTAGAGATTGGCGGCTATGGCTTTCTTCCTTGAGAAGGTCCCTAATATTGAGAATGGCTTTCCACATCCAGCTATCACCTTCTTTGCTTCAGACCTCCCAAATGTTGGTTTGACGAAGATAGCTCGAATTAGCCCACCTCACCCAGATGTTGTCCTTGTTCTTATCGATGTCGTGGATGAGTTGTGCCATATTTGCTTTGTTCCATGAGAGTAATTCTTTGATACCAAGGCCTCCTTCATCTTTTGGCCGACTTTTGTCTTTCCATGCAACAATGACGCGCTCTTGGGGACTCGCCCTTGCCACTCCACAAGAAGCTTCTGAGTGTCTTTTGGATGCTCTTTAATGCGCCTTTCGGGATAATAAACGCCTTAGTCCAGAAGTTGTTAACGCCAGAAAGAACAGAGCGAATAAGTTCTAGCCGACCTGAGTAAGATAATTTCTTGGCAGCCCATGATTGAACCTTGGAGGTGATCTTTGAAACCAGGCTAGAGTACTCACTGATTTTGAGTTTGCGAGAATGCAGCGGGAGGCCGAGATATCTAATTGGCAATGTGCCCAGGCTAAGACCAGAGAGGTTGAGCAAATCATTGAGGGTGTTACTATTCACACCGGCAGCAAAAAGAAGGGATTTGGATAGGTTGCATTGGAGTCTGGAGGAAGCAAGGAACTCTCGGAAAGTGCTCATCACACTATTAACATCAGAACAACTGCCTTTAGAGAAAAGAAAAATATCATCCGCGAAGGCGATGTGCACTAACCTCAAACTTTGGCATCTGGGGTGGAAACTGAAGGCTCTCGAAATGGTCATTAGTTCAAGTTTCCGGTTGAAGTATTCCATGGCAAGTGCAAAAAGGATTGGGGAGAGTAGGTCGCCCTGCCTAATGCCCCGCTTGCCTCGAAAAAACCTGGTGATAGACCCGTTGACGTTGATGGAAAAACTGGTGGATGTAATGCATGCCTCGATCAGCCTGACAATCTGATTTGGGAACCCGAGGCTACGAAGCACATTTATGAGAAAATTCCAATCAAGGAGGTCATAGGCTTTCCTCAAGTCCAGTTTGAGAGCCACTCTAGGGGAGATATTTGCTATGGAGTAATTTTTTAAGATGTCTTGGCATACTAGGAAGTTGCTCCAAACGCCTCTATTAGGGAGATACGCTCCTTACTTGTAGTCGACAATTCTTTGGGCTGCAAGATTGATTCGGACACGAGGATTTTGGCAATGATTTTGTATAGAAGATTACAGCAGGAAACCGGTCTGAAGTCTGCGATGGAGTTAGTACAATTTTTCTTCAGAATGAGATGGATGACGGTGGAGTTGATTTCTCTAAGCAGCTTTCCGTTTCTGAAAAAGTCCTTGACTGCAGCTATGACGTCTTTCCCAACAATGTTCCAAGTGTTTCTGAAGAACCCGCTGCTGTACCCATCAGGCCCAGGAGACTTTATATCAGGAATAGAAAAGACAGCAGCCCGAACTTCATGGTCGGTGACATGCCTAAACATCAGGTTGCTCTCATCCACAGACACACAAGGGCCAAGTTCTGAAACGTGATGCTCAAAAGCGCTTACACTAGTACTAGTGCCAAGAAGGTCTTTGTAAAAGGATACGATGTGTTCTCTAATTTCTTCAGGTTTGACAAGCACTCGACCATCATCGCAAGTGAGAGAAAAAATGCTGCAGCAAGATTTTCGTTGTTTGATAGAGGTGTGGAAGAAAGCCGAGTTCTCGTCCCCCTGACTAATCCAAGTGACTTTGGCTCTTTGGGCAAGGTCTTGGGAGGCAACCCTCAATGTCACTAAAGTTTTTCTTGTTGAGCTGACGTAGAGACCTCTTCAAAAAGCGGAGCTTCATCACAATCTGGAACATTGAGCACCCGCGGATATTACGGTCCCAAATGTCCCTAACCCTTAGCTGAAAATCGGGGTCGGAGACCCAAATGTTTCTGAAGCGGAACGAGATTTTGCAGGCAGAGGTGGGCAGGAAACGCACAATGCCTGGAGAGTGATCAAATTCACGTTTGTCGTCAAAATGGGCAAAGGCATGGGGGAAATTTTGGAGCCATGCGGTGTTGTGCATCACCCTATCAAGTTTAATGTATTTGCGCTGAGTTCCGTCCTGATTGTTGGTCCAAGTGAAAAAACACCCTTCACTTCTCCTATCCGCAAGGTCGGTGTACTGGATAGTTCTTTTAAGTGCATGACATTCATTACCCGGGGATCCGTCCCCGTTGCAGTGCTCGTCCCGCTTTAATGTAGCATTGAAATCTCCAAACACAATCCACGGAAGAGAGCATTGGTCATAAATGGACTGAATCTTGTTCCAAAGCAGAGATCTCCCATTTTCACAATTCTGGCCATACACAACAGACCGGTGAGGTTGACTTCGCAGTGGATGATTTGATCGGACATGTAGAGGGCTTTACAATTAAAGACCAAGGGGTCCCAAACAACACAAATTCTGCATTTACTTCCGTGATCTCCGTTGTGAATACGGTCCCATCCTTCCAAAAACGAACCGTATAACCTATTGCGATTCACTTGATTTACTCTGGATTCTATGATGGACAAAAATCTGATTCTAAACTCTTTAATAAGGTTCAAAAGTGCAGCATGTTTGAAGGAGGTGTTGCATCCCCTTATATTCCAACACGCTAATGCGATACTATCCATCAAGAGAGATGGAAGGGGGTGGAGGGTTCACCATGCTCGATCCTCGTAGAACAATCTCCAACTTGCCACTCGGGATGTTGTTGGTTGGTAGAGGGGGGAACACATTGGGGTCAGTTAGGGCACCCCGCCTAGAGGGGCCATCAGAGAGTTTAATTTTGGCTGAGCTCTTAGACTTCGCAGGGGGCATGGCCGGCTGGATCAGTTGAGGCTCATTGGCAGAAGAAACCGGAATCAACGGGTTGGGTTGGGTCTTTTCATGAGGAGGTGGCGGTGGAGGGGGGCGGTCTCTTTGGTAGAGTTGCACTCACCTTGTTTGTGGCCAAAGACGTTGCAAGTGGTGCACGCCCATGGCGTCCAGTCAAAGCAAACTGGTTGGCAAGTTATGACCCGGTCAGGGTCTTTGACGCGAATGCTGGTTTTTCGGGCGTGTGTGGCATCCACATGATGAGGTATTTTCGGTTGTCGTTAATACCTATCAAAGAAACCTTAGTTTTACCAACTCAGTAGAGCGACAAGTAAGGGTCGATCCCACAAGGACTTGTGTATTTGTGTTATTACTTGAGTGCCAAGTAACTAAAAGGGGGTTTTATGATTGAAAATCTAATCTAAGATGCAAAATAAAAGTAAATATGAATGCAAAAGTTGATTTAAAATATGAGAGACAAGCGTGTTCAACTAGTTAAATCCATCATGACATTGCTTTGTTAATCATCGATTCTCTTGATTCTCTTCTCACTTGAATAATCTATTGTGGATAATGACCCTACTAAGGATTAAGACCCAAACTTCAGATTTAGTTGATAGAACTACCAGTCTAACAACCCTAATCATCTAACAACCTAGAAGACTTTCTAGATTCAATTAGACAACAACATAACGATTCAAGTTATCAATAGAAACAAACACTTAGAGCAACCAGACATCTAAGTGACTTGTGAATTTATTCCCTTCTTCAACCAACTAGTCCAACCGGCACTAATTGATTAAAGTACACTCTTGATCAAATTAACTCCGACCGGTAATTAATCAGATTCAGTTATAACTAGAAAAATTAGGTGATCAATCTAACAAAACCCTAGTTTAGATTCAATTAAGTACATGGAATACATTCTATTCAAGTTTATTGAGAATCAATCAAAGCTCACAACAATATACAAATCATAACTTCAATAACTAGCCAAACACAATAAATTTAGCAATGCATAATTAAATTGAAAACAAACTTACAAGAGTTTCAAAGTTGCTCTCTTGAGAGAAAAACCCTAGCCTCCAAAAGTGTGTTCTAGGTTATGAAAGAGAAACTAAAAACAAGGTTTAAATATCCTAAGATATCCAAAAATCAAAATATCTAGAAATACAATCAAACATGTCGGTCAAGATCTATCTTAAGCCCATCTCGAAGCCCAAAACTCGCGGTCCAACTTCTCCGCATAAAACAGCAAGGCGCGGTCTCCCTCTAACATGCCGCGGCCGCGACACCTTGATCTCCAGCCCGCAGCACTTCTCGGTTCAGCATTTCAAGCGACACTTCAGAGACTATTTTCACCCCCTTCGAGTTAGAATTTGGACTCGGAGTAAAAATATGAATTGTAGCTCTTCGAGTTAGCTTTCCAGTGATACCAAATTCAGCTTCATCCGACCACTATAGCTCCCAAACCAAGCATTGCAAGATAGAGGTGTCAAAACAAGACCTTCAATGCATAGCCCGAGTTTAGGCGTTCTTTTCCCTCAAGCTCTTGGGTCTTAGCTCTTCCAATCTTCCCTTGTATCAGTCTAAGCTTCCTCAAACACCTCCATAGTCCACTAAACTTTGTCCCGTCCACACGTGTTTACCTAAAGATCTGCAAAACCGAACAAAACAATCGCAAATCCCGAATTTCCTAGAAAACCTTAAAACCTAAGAACTACACTAAACTAAACTAAAACACATGAAAAAAAAACATAAATATGCATCCGAAACTATACCTATATGCAAGTTATCACCACCTCGACCAAAATGCGCGCAAAAGAGACCCTATCCCATTGGTGTGTCAACTTGTCCGTTGCTATAGGATTGTCGAGGGACGTACCTATTTTGCATAGAGCTTCCGGGGTCCAGAACCGGATATCCAAATCTGGAAGAGAGGCCCATAGTGTAAGGCCCGAGGCCATAGAAGCGCTATCCCATGCCAACCCGAGAACTTCCCAAGAGGTCACCCATCCTGGTACTACTCTCGCCCTTGCACGCTTAACTTCTGAGTTCTTTATCCTCACTCAAACTCGGAAAAGGAAGAGCTCTTGTTGACATGAGTAGCACCTCAATCCCTTATAAATCTTCGGGGTGTTATACATAGGGGCAGTGTTTTGAAGGAATTGACACTGATCTAAGCCCCGTCGTCCACTATTTGAGGAGGATTGGCCGGATTCCCCCAAGCATCCAGGGCCCATTGTTGAGGACAATGAAGTTGAAGCAAACCGAAACAGAAAAACTCCTTCTCTGTTTTGAAGGATTTTTGGTTTGGGGACGTCGCGCCATCTTGCCTCCACGAACCTATCCATGGCGGAGAAGGAGATTCTTGGGCCAGGAACAAGCCCGACGAGAGCGGAGGACCAGTGGGAGCAAGACTCCTTTATGTCCTCGCTAGTTAGTTCCACCAGATCTTCGTTGACCCCCTCAACCTTATGAAGTTTTTGTCCGAGGGAGATGAGTTTGTTGTTGGCGACCACCTCACTGAAGGAGCGAAGGCGGACAGGGTTGTTGGAGGTGTTTGCAGGTGAAGGTGGAAGCTCCGAGTCGACCACCTGGTTTTTTGAGGGATTATCCTCGGTCAGGGTGGTGGGGTTAGGTTTTGGGAGGGTTGGAGGAGCGGGAGGAGTGGGGGAGGTGTCGTGGCCAGGAGACCCCAATTGATGGGCGGGCAGGTCAAGATTACCTACAGGTGTGTTCGGATCTGAGTTCAGATCTGAAATGGGTGAGGAGTTGACTGACGTGCTCAGAGAATCGGATCTGGAAGTGCTGCGCAGGTTCATGGTCAAGGGCTGGGCCTGGCGGCTGCTCGTCTTTGAACCCGGCGATTTCTTTCCCCTGGATTTCCGGCCGCCCATGGCGGCAGCGGCAGCGGCGGCGGGAGGAGGGGTCTGGAACTATCAATCGCTCTCTCCCTGGTCGTCTTTGGTGCGGCACAAAAGTGAAAGGTTTGATACATTTTAGCTACGAGTTTAGTGGTCGATTCTGTCGAAAAACTCGAGTTTAGTGGGGGCCGTCAATCCTATAGGTTATGGTTTGTTAAGTTACCAAAAAAATAGTTTAAATTTCAAAAATAGTTGGAGTTGTAAAATTAGTTGAAATTTTAAATAAATACGTAAATATTTTTTGGTAGTATTGAACTAGTTTATTGCTGTATAATATATAATAATTTTAAATTTCACTTGATATTTAAAATAAGAATCCTTGAGTATTTGATCAAAATTATTTTTAATAAATAAATAGGGTTAGCCTTATTTTTATTTCAAAATAATAATTTTTTGTTTCAAAAAACAACTAGTTGCTTGTTTTTTTAAGTCAAACAAACAATGTTTATGTAATAGTAATAATAAAAATAACACATATAATTAATTATCACAAAATTATACACACATATAATACACTAGCTATAAATTTTTAGTTATTGAGTTTTGCTAAATAAATTTAACACAAACAGGCCGGTTACTAGTTCAGTTAACATGTAACAAACAACATGAATTTTATTTAAAAATATGAGATAGTATAACATCAATGTATAAAATATATGAGATGGTATAGCATTTGAGGGGTTCTCGGCGTAAGAAAATTCAAAACGTCGATTTTCTCTAGTGTCCTAAATTAATCATCATTCCTACTACAGATCGGGGCCAAGTGATGAAGTTGAAAATTCAAAAGCCATCTGAGGAGGGGATCATCATGAACTTCTACCACTCATACTATGGATAAAATAAGTAGCAAGAAGATGTGATCCACGTACGTAAACTGCCATTTGACTTTTGAGGGGAGGGACTCACGAGAAAATTAATTCAGTGTCAATATTTTCTCCGGTGTCTTATTCACCACCCACCCTACGCTCGTATTTGTCGGCATAGTCAGTGTACAGTGTTACTGTGTTAAGATAAGATGGACGCCGGAGCAGCATTGAAAATTCAAAAGTCTTTAAATATGATGTCCCTACTCCCTACAAACAATTAAATCGCTTAGATAATGAAGTAATAATATTCCAAGTCTTCCTAGCTAGTGGAAATATTTGACAATTAAATCGTTTCCTCATTAAAAAAGAAAAAAAAGATGTCCCTATAAATCGAATAGGATGAATGAATCATTTACAAACTTTACTATTTTCCAATAAGCTTAGGTTCTTCAACATGGAGCCATCTTTTATCACCAAATATTCAGTTTTGGTGCTCATAGTTTCAGTAATTTTGCAGGCTTGTACATCAAGATGTTGTCTGGAGCACGAGAAGGTGGCTTTGCTCCAACTGAAGTCATATTTCATGGCACACTCGACTTCTGCCAATTTTACAAAGTATTTATCTAATGAACTAAGTTCATGGGATAGTAACGGCCGGGAAGGAAACTGTTGTCTATGGAATAGAGTTTGGTGCACCAGTAGCTCTACTCAACATGTGACTCAACTCTCCCTACATATGCTTATGGGTTTTTACTATGAGGATATCTTAGTTGATGACAATTATACTATGGTCCTTTCTAACGAAAAAAAGTATAGTATGGTCCTGAATGTTAGTTTGCTTCAACCTTTTGAAGAGTTGATAAGCCTTGACTTATCTTTAAATGGCATCAAACGCTTGGTAGGAAATGGAGGTACGTACATATGTTCTTCAGCATGCATATATAGGTTGTTTATGCATGTTTGATTTAAGTAAACTAAACTTGTATTTTTTTTTATCGATCCCTAGGTAGCAAGAGGTTAAGGTTGGGAAACATAGAGATCTTGAATTATGGATATAATAAGCTTCAGCTTCAAGAACTTGGAGATCTTGTGGGATCTCTCCCATCGCTAAAGAAATTGTTTTTGAATGAAAACGTAATTTTTGGAAACTTTCCGGGACAAGGCATGTAGTTGTTCCTGATTTGCTATTACATATGTCCATAAATTTTGTTCAATCTAGCTTAATTATCATGCATGTGTTCTGTTCTTTCAGAGCTAGCGCATTTGAAGAAGTTGGAGGTGCTAGATTTGAGTAACAACATATTAAATGGAGCTCTAGGAGAAGGCAAGTCGAGATATATATTATTAAAGTAATGAAGAAGCGTTATATTTAACATCGTCCTATTAATTATCTATTATATAATCCATGATTTTACTAGACATTAATTATCATATCTCTATCTCAACTATCCTGGGTTCCTTCTTGATTCCTTCGTCATATGCTTTCAGAGTTAGTACATTTGAAGAAGTTACGGGAGCTAGATTTGAGTTTCAACATCCTAAATGGATCTCTACCAGATCAAGGTACGTAAGACAGAATAATGGAAAATGAATTTACTTAGCATATCTTAATTCTATTGTTTAATTTCCATTCTTGACTTCTTGTAGCATTGACTAGTCAAACACATGAAGTATTGAATTAGCTAGGGTTAATAACGAATTTCCATTCTATTGTTTAATTTCCCATATTGCATTGATTTAAAAAATGAAATTGAATTTTATTAATATTTTGTAATTAGATGAAATTATATTTGAATTAGCTAGGGTTAAAAACGAAGGCATAAGCTATATATGCATGCTGGAGTGAAATAAATTGATGGTCTCATTATAAATTCCACTTCTAAAAGTCATTGCATTTTTAATCTCAATTATAAAAACATGAATGAAGAAACCACTATATTGAGTACTCCAGAACGATTAAATTTTTGATGGATGAATTTCATTATTCTTTCAGGTTTATGTAAATTAAGGAACCTTGAAGATTTAAATCTTTATGAGAATGAATTGAGTGGTAGCATCCCAAAGTGCCTTTGGAACATGAAATCTCTTCGAGCTCTTGACCTATCATACAACAGTTTTAGTGGGATTTTGCCCCCACTCATCAACCTCCCATCTCTTAAATTCCTGTCCGTCTACAAAAATAATCTTCAAGGGAGATTCTCTTTGTGTTACTTGATGAACCATTCCAGGATTGAAGGTTTGTTCCTCTCGAACAATGCTGCACTGCAAGTAGAAATTGAAGATTCATCATGTTTATCCACATTTAAGCTTGTGGCTCTAGGATTAGGCCAGTGCAATTTGATTGGTCAATCCGATATCTTCCCAAAATTCCTCTCAAACCAATCCACCCTGGAGCATCTTGATCTTTCTAGTAACGGGCTAGTAGGATCATATCCGAATTGGTTATTGAAAAATAACTCCAACCTCAAGTATCTAAACTTGAGGAATAATTCAATATCGGGAAGCCTTACTCTCCCTAAGCATTATTATCCATCACTGGCCGTTTTCGATGTTTCAAGCAACAATTTCACTGGAAAAATCCCTGAGCATATTGGAAAAGTGTTATCTTTTCTCAATATTTTGAACATGTCCTTGAATTCTTTCCAAGGGGACATCCCTTCTTCAGTTGGCAACATGACACTCTTATCAATGTTGGATTTATCAAACAACAAGCTTTCCGGAGAAGTACCAAGAAAGTTGTTTTCAGACTGCACATTGTTAGAATTTGTATTACTATCAAAGAACAACCTTCACGGAGAAGTTATTCCCAACAACATGAGCTTGCCATACTTGGAGGTGTTATATTTAGATAATAACAATTTCAGTGGGGCCATTAAAGTATCATTGAATATCTCTAAAGAGTTGCAATTCTTCGATATATCTGATAACAAAGCAACAGGGGCAATTCCTAGTTGGATTGGCGACCTTCAAACCTTGAGCTCAATGTCATTAGCAAAGAATGAATTCCATGGTCACATACCAAGTCAACTTTGCAAGCTCGAGTCAATTGAGTTCTTGGACCTCTCTGAAAATATGTTCGTTGGAGAGATACCTTCTTGTGATAGGCTTTCCCAACTAAGATTCTTACATGTGCATGGAAATCAGCTCACTGGAGCAATTCCAAGGGGATTGGCAAGGTTGACATCATTAGTGACACTAGATTTACATAACAATCACCTTTCAGGTAATATTCCTTTGTGGATTGACCAGCTCTCAAACTTGGTTGTTCTCCTATTGGGAGGAAATCAACTAGAAGGAGAGCTACCTATCCAACTATGTCACTTGCAAAATATTAACATCATTGACTTGTCAAATAATGGCATTTCAGGAGTTATTCCTACATGCTTCCAGAATTTGTCATTTGGAGCACTTGAGTTGGGAACTTTATACACCGATTCGGTGATTAATGGTGTTGGTATAGCTTGGAATAACTATACCCCTTTCGTACACATGATAACATTGAATTTGAGACAAGAAGAAGTAGAGTTCATTGTTAAGAACAAATACACTCCTTACAAGGGAAACATTCTTACGATTATGTCTGTACTAGATTTGTCACGTAATCGACTTACTGGTGAAATCCCTTCTGCACTGGGAGAGTTGGGAATGATCCAAGCATTGAATTTGTCTCACAACTTCTTGAATGGCTCAATTCCTAGAGATTTCTCCAAGCTTAAGAGCATCGAGAGCTTAGACCTGTCAAGCAACAACTTGAGTGGAGCAATCCCTTTAGAACTAGTCGATCTCACATTCCTAGGAACCTTTAATGTATCTTACAACAATCTAAGTGGGGAAGTACCAAAATCAGGGCAATTTGGAACCTTTGATGAAAGCAACTACCGAGGAAATCCTTTTCTATGCGGGTCACAACTACCTAGAAGGTGCGGAATTGATGAACTAGTGTCAAATGCGGGGACAATTACAAACGAGGAAGGAGGTGAAGAGTTTGACATCGAAGTATTCCTTTGGAGCTTTGCTATGACTTTTATCACTGTGTTGCTAGCCTTTATTGTTGTCCTTGCCATTAACCCTCATTGGCGGAGAGTTTGGTTTGTATATATTGATGTGAAATTCCTTTGGTGGTTCCACCCATGAACTTGGAGCATACCATTTCCTGCAATGTTGTTTAATTTTTAGAATTTTTGTAATTTTCTTGTATTAGTTTGTCTTTCTATTTATTGTCTTTAATTATGTTGTTGAATTAGTAATCTTTGATGATGACCTATTATCATATTTTCTATTTGGTTGTTGACTCTTATCATTGTTGTTTTGTGATTGTAATGTGAAATAGTTCAGATCATATCATACTTTCATATTCAGACTCGAGTGTAAAGTACTAAATAGCACGTGGAGATGTAATGCATATAGGGCTCAACAAACGGATATATCTAGTCCGATCTGATCCGGTATGTCGGATATCCGATAATTTTTTCATTAAAATCCTGATCCGTATCCGGTAACAAATATCTTTTTGTATCTGATATCCGAAAGTGGATATCTGAAATATTCGTATTATAGATTATTGCTATTTTGATTTAAAAAATAAAGCGGATCAACAGATATTCGATTTTGATATTCGCTAATCTAATCCAAAAACACGCTTAACAAACATTATTTAACTAAACCTGCTAAATTAAACATTTACACCAAAGTTCATATTACATATACTAAATTAAAATTCCTCACAAAGTGGTATTAAAGCTAGAAAGTGTATATGTGTTCTAGCAACTTACTGTTTAAGACTTTAAGTTCTACCTTCTCGCAAAAAGTGGTAAACTACTAATAACAACCTTCTAGCAAAAAGTAGAAAAATACATACCTAATTAGTTAATTACATATATGTTCACCATTCAAGAGAATCATCAAGGAAAATGGTAAGGAGTTCTTCTAAAACCACATCAGATTCGTTAATAATCATGTCTAGGTGATCCAAAAGCAATGCCTTCAAATCTACAAATTTCAATAAAACAAAGATTAGTGACTTTGACACAAATTAAATAAAATTGCTTGTGCTTTAGATGAATAAATAAGGTATTACTTTCTTCTATATGCTCCATACCAAGCAAGTTCTCTTATATAATAATAAGAATATTAGAGGTGTGCTACCAATCTTGTGCACAAATAAGCGCTTCTACCATAGACAGAAACGAAAAAGTACGAAACGAATCAAGAACACGCCCACCAATATTGAATGCTGATTCGAAAGCAACAGTGGAAACAAGTATCGCTAACATATCTTGAGCAATTTTAGATAAAATTGGGCACCTCTTTTGATTGTCTCTCCATGTAAAACTTGAAGGGAAGTTAGTAGTTGAAATTTCACAAGCATCCTACAAATACTTTGTAATATCCGTGATTTTTAGGATAAATTTGAATTTTTTTCTAGACGACTTTCTAAGACCCGCTTAGCAAAGTCGTTACTCGTTTTGACCGTAAGATAGGAACTCAAGTCTAAGAATTTACAAGTGACAGAAAGTAATCATGTAAAAAGATTTTCTTAGTTCACATAAATTATAATATCGCTCGATCGGACAATTTTTTGGAATTTTCTGAACAAGTTCCGATGACCTGTTTAATAAATCTCATTACACGTTATGATCGTATTAATGGAAATTATTCCTAGAAAATTCAAGGTGATAGAATAAAATCATCGGAGTTGATTTTATTGGTCTACATAATTTTCTTAAAGACCATTTCTATAAGAAGAATATTTTAAATCCAAAGTTTATATTTTACCGCCATAATGAAAGTTCTGATCGAACACGTACAAATATATTCTTACCGAAAATAGCCGCTAATTCCGTGAATTGAATAAATTTTATTTTCTTAAATATTTATTTATTTATTAAATAAAATAACTTATAATATTCTTATTCCATTCAAATTCTATTCTTAAAGTAATAATTCAATATAAGTGTTATAAAATAATCATATGGGGTAATAATGGAGATCATAGAATGGATTTTGTGCATAAAATTATATTCTTGCAATCCATCAAATTAATTTGGCAATCTCTTCTCCCCAATCCCATGCCAAGAGCATATTGCTCATCATCACATGATCTTACACTAATATTTGCCTATTTAAAGGCCCCTTGTCATCAAAGACACCTACCTCTTGTCATCAAAGACACCACCAACACTTCCTCCTTCACTTCTCTTATAGATCACTCTTATTGTAGCCAAATTCCAGCCCTTAAAACAACCCTTTAAGTGTTGATTTTTTCCTTAAAAACACCACAAAGAAATCCTAGTGTGAGCCTCCCACACCACCACCCACCACCCACCACCCACCACCGACTACTTAGACCGCCCCCTTGCCGCCGCCCCTGGCTGCGCACGCCTCTGCCGGCCAACACTGGAACCGTCGGTGTTGTTGCCAGCCCCGTCCCTCGTCACTCCATTCCGCTCTCCTTTGTTCGGTTTATTGTAAACTTAGCAAAAGGGTGAGGGTTCTTTCCTTCTTTTTATTTTGATTATTTTTCTTGTTGATTTTAATAATTTGAGAGTTAATTGAACATATTATTATGCTGATTTTTATAAAGAGAAGAGAAAAAAAATCAGATTTTTACAAGTTATAGTTTTGTACATATTTTTAATAGAAACTAGCATGCATGCATGAGTTTTCAAGCAAAAATGATCTTATAAATTGTAAAATAAATTTTATAAATCTCAAGAGTACTATAAAAGGGAATTTTTAAAATGAATATTCTGATTTTTAAGAATAATATGAGCCTAGACTTTCTTTTCCTTTATTATGGAAGAATTCTTTATTATGAAAGAAATGACTTAAGAATTAAATAAAATAAAGTTTGTATGAAAGAAACCTTCTTGCATGTCTTTTAAATAATGTTATAAGCTTTGAAATATTTTTTTATGAACTTTTGAATAAAGAGATTTAATAAGAACAAAAATGAGCTTAAATAATTTGAATAAGTAAGTGCGTGTGGGTTAAAAGGACTTTTGTATAACTTAAAAAACTATTGCATGTCAACTTAGACTTAAACTAAATTTTAATAATTTGTTTGTGACCTTTCTAATTAAAAGTAGATTTATAGAGGTTATTATCTACTTAAATAATTTGAATAAATAGTTGCATGTGGATTTTACAAGGTTTTATGTTACAATCTGCCCTTGCATGTTAATTTAGAGCTAGTATAAATTTGAAATAACATTTTTCATGATCTTCTTGATAAAAATGATACTTACAAGATGCAAGTTATACTTCAATAAATAAATAAATAACTAGTGCATGTGGAATTAAAAAGGTTTTTTATGAAATTATACATACATGCATGTCAATTTTAGACCTTACTATAATTTTGTAATAAATAATATGTGACATCTAGAAATAATCTTGATCATGAGAATATTTTTTATTTAAGTGAAATTGCATAAAAAGTGCTTGTGGTTGTAAACGGATTCTTGTTAGTTTTTTTAAAAAACCATTTTAAAATTTGCATGCCAAGTTATCATTAATATAAGTTCTTGGAATAAAATAAAAATAGTCTTAGAAGTAATATGATTCATGAAAACAAAATTTTAGTCCACTTTGTAGGATCGTTAGTACGTCTAGGTTGTCGACCTCAACTAAGTCGTCAACCTTTAAGTAAATGCAGCGGAAATGAACTACAAGAAAGACTTATTTGAACACGAAGTTTTTATAGTGGAAACACTTGTTTGATTAACTCAATCAACCAAGTGTGAAAACCACTCCCTTCCAAGTTCTCGCTTGGAAGGATTAAAAGCCGTAGCTTGCTTTATTGATCTTTTGGACTAGTTACATAAACACCCTGTATCTAGACCTACTTCCCAAGCACTCTAGAACTCGTTGTGAACTAAGTAACTACAACCCGCACTCAATCTAACAAAAGCCTACGTCTTCCTCTCGAACTCTCGTTTCTTTCTTAGCACAAAAATGGAGTATGAGTTCGTGCTCTATCTAACCTAAAGCCTTAGATTAAATACACACAAACTAGGTCAGATAAGAGAGAATAATATCTTCCAATTCGGTTATGGCAAGATATTATTTCTATTATCTTTACAAAATCATCCTAAGCATATAAAAGGATTACAATCAATATTGGCTTAGGATAAAGGCGTACACGACTTACAATATAATCTGCATAAGATCTTTCCTAAAACAAGTTTATCCTATCCAAACAACCAAGATCTCACGCGTCTTCAAGATCTCCGAGATCTGCCTTCAACACACGTCAACAACTTGACTGACGTTGGCGACTCCTTTCAAGGACTCGAGGTCGTTCACGTGACAGACGTTTGGAACCATCAAAATCAAAGCCTCCAGCTTTTCTAACACACTTAAATAATTATTGCATGTGATTTTTAAGAAGGATTTTTTACTTGACTAAATACATTCTTGCATGTTTGTTTTAAAGTAAATATTTTAATGCTATAAAAGTTATTTAAAAACATCACCTTGAAAATAATAATAAAGGATTATTATTATTTGTTTTCCTACCTAAATTATTAAATTAAATAATTTAGAGTAACATCCTTTCTCTTAGAGGAGTAAAATAAGAAAAATGATTGTTTGAGAATAAAATAAGAATTTTAATATATATTTGTTCCTTATCTTTTCGAATAACTAAGTCGAAGCGTACGAACTTCACTAAGTCGTTCTAATTTCCTAGTTTCGTAAACTTATGAAAGAAATTCAAGGCAAGTGGATATTCTCCTAGTTACCTTTTCGATATCTCGATTTCATTAAACTTCTCTACGTTGTGAACAAACTTGTTTGCTTAAATAAATAAACATAGGATATATCAATTGCTAGAAATAACGATATCTCATTATCGTTATTATTATTCGAATGCTAGAAATGAACTTAGGATCGATGATTGCGGCCTTGTTTGTTAAAATGTCTCATTTAGAGACATCGCTTAGAAAAGTATAGGAAAAAGTGTTGGACATAAGTCTTGAAACACTTTTTATAACGTCATATTATATGTAGGTCATGACTCTACTCTTTCTTCGTTGACTGAAGTCTTAAGCAATGTCGAAATAGAAAGATTTCGTCTAAAGTCTAAAGCAATGTCACATGGAAAATAAATCTTGGCTGAAGTCTTAAAGCAATGTCAAAATAAAAAATTTTCGTCTAAAGTCTTAAGCAATGTCAAAATAAAAAGGTTTCGTCTAAAGTCTTAAGCAATGCCACATAAAATGGAAAAGGCGACTAAAGTCTTTTACTATGTCGCCTTTCAAATTCAAGAATTAGGCTAACGTCTATGTTATGCTGACATTTAAAATTGATAATAAGGCTAAATCTTGGCCTTATTCAATTCATTAATCAACTTATGTTATACCCCAGCTAAGTGTTGGATTTATCAAACAACAAGCTTTTCGGAGAAGTACCAAGAAAGTTGTTTTCAGGCTGCACATTGTTAGAATTTGTATTACTATCAAAGAATAACCTTCACGGAGAAGTTATTCCCAACAACTTGAGCTTGCCATACTTGGAGGTGTTATATTTAGATAATAACAATTTCAGTGGGGCCATTACAAGATCATTGAGTATCTCTAAAGAGTTGAAATTCTTCGATATGTCTGATAACAAAGCAACATGTGAAATTCCTAGTTGGATTGGCGACCTTCAAACCTTGAGCTCAATGTCATTAGCAGAGAATGAATTCCATGGTCACATACCAAGTCAACTTTGCAAGCTCGAGTCAATTGAGTTCTTGGACCTATTGTTGAGCGAGGATTTCTTGACAACAAATAAATTTATAAGTCAAGACCCCGCTGTTGTATAGCAGAGTCAGGATCGTTCCACAGGAAGCAAGGTTGTTCGTTTATCAACTACTAAAAAGCAAACAAAATCAAACAAAAACACACACAAGCAGCCTCGTTAACGACGTTGTCAGGGTCGTTAACGAACCACCGTACACAAAAAGACTCAACTAAATAGATCATGCCTTTAAAATAACTCAGCAAAAGACTCAACTAAGTTCGGTACCGAGCCAAGTAACTCAGCAGCGAAATTCACTTAAAATAATTCAAATAAAAACAAAGATCTAGGACTAGGGATACCACAACATAGCCAAGCATATAAACTCGTAAGAAGAATAGATCATGCCTTTAAAATAGATAGATTCATCAACTTTCGTTGACCATGAAGTAAATTAACCTACTTTCGTAACCTAACTCACTCAATTGCTTGTCTTGGATCTAAAGCTTGAAACTTTCGTATTCAAACAATATCAACCTTCAAGTTACTAACTTTCTCTTTCAATCAAGTTAAAAACTCAAATTACCTCAACTTTCATCTCGATATTGTTGGAAGGGTTTCTTGACAACAAATAAATTTATATCAAAACCCCGCTGAGTACAGGGAGGTCAGGTTCGTCCACGGGAATTAGAAGAATCTACGTCTAGCTATGAATCCTAACAAAAGAAAACAAACAAAGCAAAACACACAAGCAGACGCTCGGCACCGACCCACAACAGGTCGTAACCGACCAACTACGCGACACAACACAGAAGAACAACCAAGGAAACAGGAGCTCGGCCCCGACCTGAAAGTGGTCGTAACCGACCTATCCGGGTAATGAGAAAACTTCGAAAAATCAAATTAAAAGAGATCTAGAGCAAAGGATCCACCACAACAAGCTATGCATGCAAACATGAATCGAACTCAACCAACAACAATCTCATGAATGACTTTCGTCACAAATAATCAAGTAAAAATCTAAACTTTCATGAAGATCTAAACTTGCAACCCTACTTGTTTCCTAAAAGTTTCAACTTTCGTTTTCAACCAAGTATTATCCAAATTCACAATTCAATCTTTAAATTCAATCATAAACTTGAACATGCCTCAATTTTCATCAAGGAATTGATAGCAAACAAGTGGATAAAGGATAGAGATTTAAAAGAGATTGTTTAATCAAAGATTCATGCTTTAATCATGCACAACTCGTCGGGTTTCACCCCAACCCTAGAAAAGTAGACTACTTACGATCCATGGGACAATCAATGATCATAGACATAAGAGAAGACATAATTCGAATCCAAACAAACCTTAATTAAAAAGAAAACTTACAATCTCAAGCAAACCTCCAAATCTCTCTAAAATTGTCCTAAATAAAACATTTACTAAACCTAGCTTAAAACGCAAGTTTCAATTCCACCACACACGGAAGTGGTCGTCGCCGACCAAGTGTGGATCGTCTCCGACCAAGTGTGGGTCGTCTCCGACCAAGTGTGGGTCGTCTCCGACCATAGGCAGCACTTGGTTTCTTCATTTCTTTGCCCGAAACTTGCTCTAAAGCTTGGTTCTTCTTCAATGTTCTTTCCTTAATCGCTCTTGGCCTTCTAAGACTTCCTTTAGCTTCTTTTAAAGCACCTTGATCTTGAAACCTTCACCTCAGAATCCTCAATTGCATCGACTCTCACTCTTCTTATTGACATCACCACAAGACCACTTGAACACCACCTCATACAAAGCTTGAAAAACCTAAACATTTCCTCCTCAACACTCCAAATACCTACAAAACATCAAACAAACTTATGTAGACTCCATACCTAAAGATAATATGAAAACCTACACAAATGACTCAAGACAACACAATAAACTTAGAAAAGACTCAATCCTAGCTAGAAAACTACCCATAAAACCCAACTCAAAAGTGCGACATCAAAATACCCCATACTTAAACTTGCTTGTCCTCAAGCAATCACTTAACATGCATCAATACCAATCAACAAAACTCAAGAATCACCTTTATAGAAAAAGAAGCACAAGTAGAATAGTGAGCAAACAATTTCCACATCCTAGCACACATGAACATCCTAAGCAATCACAATCCAACCTCACCAAGGAATGTGTTTCACTCAACTCTCAAAGTGTTTAAGCTATAGCAATAATCACTCGACTCAAATTCCAAACACATAACCGCATAGTCAATGGAACTTATATAAGCAAACTCTCCACCGAAGAAGTCAAAACAAGTCAAATCATCAAATGAACTCGGGTGGCTCAATGAAAACTTCAAAGAAGTCTCCATTCGTCCGGGTTGCAATGGGGCTTGGTAATAACAAAAGGGAGTGGCTATATTTTGGCTATGTGGTGCTAACTAATCCGAGAATCAAGACTCCTAGACTACACATCACTCACCCAACATTCTTTCTTCTTCTTCAATCACCAAACACTTAAAACTTTACAATGCAATACCCCTTTCACCTATTATCATTGTCTTTCCTCTATTCTTTGAAGGCTTTGGACTCTAGTACTTATTATTTGACTTTCCCCTTTTTTTTCTCTTTTTTTTTGGGGGCGCTCGGCACCGACCCTCTTTGGGTCGTCACCGAGCCAGATGCGTGTACTTTGAGCCCAAACAATACTTCATACTTGGATTTTCCAAAGACAACATACTTTATCTACCTTCCACAATCACTTTGTTTTCACCCAATTACTCCATAACATTCTTCAACAACTTCTTCTAAGTCCTAATTCCCGGATCAAAGGGTCAAGCTTATCATGGCTAGGGAATTTTTTTGTGGAGCTAGAAATAGGCTTTAAGCTCAAAACAAAGGGCTACAAACAGAGGGATCGTGCATAGGTAGGAAGAGGAATATAATAGGCTTATAAAATGAGTTCAAAATCATTTGATTCAATCAAGTAATGAGCATATCTCCATTGGTCTCAAGTTTAAAATAACCATGCCATTGTCAATTGGTAAATTGCATTTGGAAGAGTAATTCACACATAAAAGAGAAAGGAGTAAAAATGCACATCCTTTATAGGCCAAAATATATCTCACTTAGGTTCAATTTCTGTTGGATTGCTTTTACTTAGAAATATGCATGCTCAATTTTCATTATAAGCTCAAAATTCAAAAAGTAAGATCATGGTTTAGGCAATTCTTTAAAGCATGTCATAGGTTTTACATGATGATGCAAACAATTTCCATCCTAGGACATCTAAGCAATAGGGCATTTATCCATCTAAAATCAAAAAGAAAAAGACTCAAAACAAAACTAAACACACACATCAATCAAAACACAAAACAACACATGACTCAAACAAGTAATCTCCCAAACCACCCCATA
This sequence comes from Fallopia convolvulus, assembly GCA_964016875.1. Classification (NCBI taxonomy): domain Eukaryota; kingdom Viridiplantae; phylum Streptophyta; class Magnoliopsida; order Caryophyllales; family Polygonaceae; genus Fallopia; species Fallopia convolvulus. Next base: position 50,893,695 of record OZ024729.1, read on the forward strand.
CTTAAACATCAATGTCCCCATTGATTAAGAAAGTAAAGAGAAAGGAAAGAGAAACTAACTTGGACACATTTTGAAGCGTTGGCAAAGGAGGAGAATCATTCTTGAGGAGGGTGAGGAGGTGGTGGAGCTTGGAAAAGGTTTTGCCCTAACCAATGGTTGAAATCCGCTTGAGCATTCCATCTCTCAACATCTAGCTTGTGGTCTTCAGAATACTCGATGCAGAAATCCTTAAGCTCTTTTTGATGCTCAACAAATTGGTTGTGGTGATGATTAAGTGCTCCATAAAGTTGGTGTTGGTGGAGCATAAGGGCATCCATCTTAGCCGAGAGACGGGGGATATCGGGATCGCCACCCGAACTTGAACCGGTATGATATGTGCCTTGTCCTTGAAAATGAGAGCCGCCGGACCCATCAAAGCCATAGGGGTGAGAGTAATAAGGAACCATGTCAGTTTGAGGCCCCATTGTGAAGTCCATCGGGTCGACACCGGGCTGGTTGTGGTAGTTGCTGCCCACTGGTGGGTCGGCACCGACCTCCTGTGGGTCGTCTCCGACCCCCTGTTGGTCGTCTCCGACCCCCTCTGGGCTGGCCTCGTGGTATTTGTGGTGTGTTCCGACACTCTTGTTCTCTTTTCGACACTTCGGGTCCCTACAAAACGTTAGTGGAGATGCAAGACAAGAATCCTAGCTACTCTAAACTATGAAAAACAAAATAAACTAAGCTAAAAAGAAAATCAAAATAAAAACAAAGCGGGTTGCCTCCCGTAAGCGCTTAATTTAACGTCTTTAGCTAGACGAGAAGATACCTCAGCGGATCAGGGCGGTTTCCATCCAGCTTTGTCGGGATCAAAAGAAACCCCATACTTAGCCGGAAAAACATCATAACTTCTCTCCAAAATATTTGGTCCTCGATCATCCACAAGAATGCTCGGTAATCCTACAACAGGGTTAGTAAAATCCGAAAAACAAGGAGGTTTTGACTCCTTCATATGACTAACAGTAGGATCTAATATTGAACGAGAATAGGAGAAAGGATCATGACCAGAATTGATTGGATAAGAACAAGAAAACTCACCTGGATTGAGCAGAAAAGGGTTCGTCACCGACCCATGGGGGGTCGGCATCGACCGATCTGGGTCAAGAAGTGCCTCGGTACTGTGCTTGAATCCACCTCCCACCTCGTTTTCCTTCAGATAAGGGTCGTTACCGACCCATGGGGGATCGATAGGCTCCTTAGTACTACAACTAGCCACTTCGTTCACGACTCGATTGAATTGAAATTCGACCTTCTCTTCTCCAATATCAAACGAGAGAAGTCCCTTCCTGACATCTACACGTGCTCCTGCGGTGGCTAAGAATGGTCGACCTAGAATGATTGGCACCGCAGGGTCTTCAGGCATATCTAGCACAATGAAGTCGTTGGGAACAAAATATTTTCCAACTTGGATTGGAACGTCGTCAACGACTCCAGTTGCTTTTACACAAGAGCCATTTGCCATATAGAGATTCATATCAACGGGCTCCAGAGGTCCCATGTTGGTTTTGGACCATATAGAGAGAGGAAGAAGACTAGCACTTGCACGAAGATCACATAAGGCTTTAAAGCGATGGGCACCTATGCCAATAGTAATTGGAAATTTACCCGGATCACCGAGTTTCTCCGGGAGTTCTAGAGATCGCACCTCATCGGTTAGTTCAGACATCGACCGCTTCTTTGACAAGATTTTTTTAAGAAATTTGGTGTAAGCGGTCATCTCATTCAAAGCTTCAACAAAAGGAATAGTGATATTAAGCCCTTGAAGAACCTGCACAAAACGCTTGAATTTGCCTTCCGTGGAATCCTTAGCTTTCTTGGATGGGAAAGGAAGCACCTTTGTTGTTGATGTAGAAGGAACGGACGGGAGAATTCCGGGGAGAGGGTCGGCCACGACCCTTGGTGGGTCGGTGACGACCTCCTCCGAGCTTGGCCGGTCCTCGTCTTCTCTTGTTTCTCGATCCGGCAACTTCGTTCCGCTTCTCAGATGGATTGCAGCAATTTGACCTCTCGGATTTGCATCAGAATGTCCCGGTAGTCTCCCTTGAGGTCTTGGAGTTTGAGCCGCTATGTCACCAAGTTTTGAGTTCACCTCCTTCCTCCAAGCTTCAAAGTCTCCCAGTTGATTTTGCATTCCTTTAAGATCAGTTCGGATGCCATTCATTCCTTCAAGGAGTCCTTGAGCCCAAGTTGGTGGCTCTTGGAAACCGGGAGGTCTATAGGGAAGGGCTCTTTGCTCTTGTGGTGGTGCTGGAAAACCTTGACCGTAGCCATTGTTGTTCCATTGAGAAAAATTGTTATTGTTCCTCGCTGGATAAGCATTGTTTTGGCCACGATAGGGTCCCCTCATATAATTTGCCTCCGCATAAGCCTCGGCGGCTCGGACTTGTTCCACGTTTGTGCAAGAAGAAGTAGGATGAGCATGGGAACCACATTCTTGACAAGGTTGAGCGGTGGATTTGTAGTGGCCCACTTGCTTCTTAAGCCGGTTTATCTCATCTTGCATAAATTGAAACCTCACATCCGGATCAATCGGCTCAGCATTAGGATCATAAAGTCTCTTCTGTGGAACCTTGACGGCTTGTTGGGTGCCATACATTGCATCATAGTTGGTGAGTTTGTCTAACAAAGCCCACGCTTGATTGGGATCCATCTCAATGAACCCACAATCGGTATGAAGGTTGATCCGATCTTTTGTAGCAGCATTAATTCCCTGGAAGAATATTTCTTAAAGTACATAAGGAGGTTGTCCATGAGTTGGACATTGCCGAAGAATTTCTTTAAACCGCTCCCAAGTTTCCACAAAAGTCTCATTGGGAAGTTGATGATAAGAAGTGATGCGCTTCCTTAACTCTGTAGTCTTAGCCGGCGGAAAGAACTTTGTCAGAAACTGATCATGCAGAGTTTTCCATGTAGTAATAGATCTAGAGGGTAAACTTTCAAGCCAAGTAAGAGCTTTTCCGGCCAAAGACCATTTGAATGCTTTCAAAAGCACATATTCAAGCGATACATCATCAACGACAATAGTGTCACAGAGGTCAGTGAAGTTCTTGATGTGCTCCATAGGGCACTCGGTGGGCTTGCCTTCAAATTGAGACCTCTTGATAAGAGTGATGAAGTGTGACTTTATCTCAAAAGCGTGCTCGATAGCAGGGAGCACAATAGTAGATTCGGGAACCTTGAATTCAGGATGCATATACTGCTTTGCATTTCGTGGAATAGCATCACGTTGTTGCTGAAGACGAGCATCCACATCTCTCTCTCTTTGTGCAACAGCAGTTTGAGCATCACGCTCTCTTTGAATGCCTTCCATTTGACGGCGAAGATCAGCCATCTGGCGAGCAAGTTCCTCAGCGTTGGCCATTGCTCTTCGTTCTCTTAGCCTGCGGTGAAGGGTTCTCTCAAGTTCGGGATCAAAAGGAAAATTGTTAACTCCCCTTCGTGAACTAGAGGGCATACACCTGCACACACAATCACGAGAAAACGAATTAGTAAAGACAAAAGGGTATGGGCTATTTCCAAACCCCGAAAAAAAATAACTAGACAAAGAAACTAAACTAACTCCCCGGCAACGGCGCCAATTTGATGGAAGGGTTTCTTGACAACAAATAAATTTATATCAAGACCCCGCTGAGTACAGGGAGGTCAGGTTCATCCACGGGAATTAGAAGAATCTACGTCTAGCTATGAATCCTAACAAAAGAAAATAAACAAAGCAAAACACACAAGCAGACGCTCGGCACCGACCCACAACAGGTCGTAACCGACCAACTACGCGACATAACACAGAAGAACAACCAAGGAAACAGGAGCTCGGCCCCGACCTGAAAGTGGTCGTAACCGACCTATCCGGGTAACGAGAAAACTTCGAAAAATCAAATTAAAAGAGATCTAGAGCAAAGGATCCACCACAACAAGCTATGCATGCAAACATGAATCGAACTCAACCAACAACAATCTCATGAATGACTTTCGTCACAAATAATCAAGTAAAAATCTAAACTTTCATGAAGATCTAAACTTGCAACCCTACTTGTTTCCTAAAAGTTTCAACTTTCGTTTTCAACCAAGTATTATCCAAATTCACAATTCAATCTTTAAATTCAATCATAAACTTGAACATGCCTCAATTTTCATCAAGGAATTGATAGCAAACAAGTGGATAAAGGATAGACATTTAAAAGAGATTGTTTAATCAAAGATTCATGCTTTAATCATGCACAACTCGTCGGGTTTCACCCCAACCCTAGAAAAGTAGACTACTTACGATCCATGGGACAATCAATGATCATAGACATAAGAGAAGACATAATTCGAATCCAAACAAACCTTAATTAAAAAGAAAACTTACAATCTCAAGCAAACCTCCAAATCTCTCTAAAATTGTCCAAGAGCTTGGAAAATATAAGTAACCTAGAAAAAACCACTTGCAACTTGTTCCGTCTCCACAAATAACGTCTTCCTCAATAGCCTCCAAAAACGTCCCAAAAACTTCTCCCTAGAATCCTCCCCCTAAAAGCGTCCTCTTCTTAAAATAAAACCCTAGAGATCCTTATATAGTGGTAGAAAAATCTCTCTAAGGAAACTAAATTCTATCTTAAAAAGGCCCATAAATAAAACATTTAATAAACCTAGCTTAAAACGCAAGTTTCAATTCCGCCACACACGGAAGTGGTCGTCACCGACCAAGTGTGGGTCGTCTCCGACCAAGTGTGGGTCGTCTCCGACCATAGGCAACACTTGGTTTCTTCATTTCTTTGCCCGAAACTTGCTCTAAAGCTTGGTTCTTCTTCAATGTTCTTTCATTAATCGCTCTTGGCCTTCTAAGACTTCCTTTAGCTTCTTTTAAAGCACCTTGATCTTGAAACCTTCACCTCAGAATCCTCAATTGCATCGACTCTCACTCTTCTTATTGACATCACCACAAGACCACTTGAACACCACCTCATAGAAAGCTTGAAAGACCTAAACATTTCCTCCTCAACGCTCCAAATACCTACAAAACATCAAACAAACTTATGTAGACTCCATACCTCAAGATAATATGAAAACCTACACAAATGACTCAAGACAACACAATAAACTTAGAAAAGACTCAATCCTAGCTATAAAACTACCCATAAAACCCAACTAAAAAGTGCGACATCAGATATAAACACAACAAACAATCTCAATAATAGATAAAAGGCATTCAACACGCAATCTTACTCATCAAACATGCTCAACTATGCCGGGCTTAACCCCGATCCTAGAAAAGAAGACTACTCACTAATCATAACTACGAAACAAATAAACTCAATAAAAGAAATCATTGAAAACAAATTACTACTCAAACTAAATAACAAATATCGTCTTACAGAAAATCAGAAGAAACCGAAAATAAACAAATACCGAACCGAAATACTGACTAACGACCCCGGTAACTCTCGTCCACCGAGCTCTCAATCTCGACTCCGATCTTCTCTCTCTATCTCGGCTCTTCCTCTTCTCTCTACCACTTGCTTCTCTGATTTTTTTTCCTTCCTTCTAAGCTAAATAAGAGGGCTATTTATACTAAAAAGGCTAAAAACTAATAAGGCTAGAAGATAAAAACTTTCCTAAAAGATAGAAATAAAAACCTAAAAAGATAGAAATAAAATCTAAGAAGATAACAAGACCTAAAATATAATATAATAACCCTAAAAATCATAAAAAGATATTCTACCGACACGGAAAGAATTTCCCGCACACGATCGGTGAGTTACAAAGTCAACCCTCGAAATTTCTTATCACGTGACCTCGTTAACGATCCCTCACAGCCTCGTTAACGAGCCTGGGCTTGGTTTCTTCCACACTTCATCTTGTAAAACCTGGACTCTGACTTCTTCAAACTTGTATTCCTCTGTCTTTCACTGTAGCGCTCCAAATTCAGCTCTATATAGCACTTTTCCTTGCTAAAACCTACAAAATACACAAAATAGAGTAGCTTCCATACTTTCTATGAAAATATACAAAACTATCCAAAAACATACTAAACTAAACCTAAACTTATCAAAACTAAACCTAATAAACAAAGAAAACCTACTAAAAACTATACTAAAAACATGAACATCAAAATACCCCATACTTAGACTTGCTTGTCCTCAAGCAATCACTAAACACTAACCAAAACCAAACAAACATACTCATCAAGATATAGCCATCCTCTAAAAAGCAACATCTACACATGAGAAAAATATAACAAAGGATATTTAACGTCATCACACATATATGCACCAAATAGACATAAGAAAATACAATCCAACCTCACAAGGGATATAATGTGTTTCACTCATCTCTCAAGTGTTTAGGCTTATAAATTCAATCTCTCAACTCAATCCAATACGCAAAAACTCATAGAATTGGAACTTATATCACCAATACTCTCCACCCAAGATTTGTCAAAAACAAGCAAAAATCATCAAGAGAAACTTAGGCTCAATGAAAAACTTCATAGAAGCTTCCATTCGGCCGGGTTGTAATGGGGCTTGGTAAAGACAATAAGGCGTGGAAAATTTGGCTATGTGGTGCTAATAATATCCGGGAATCAAAGACTCCTAAAAACTCACATAATCAAAAACTCTCATAAAAACAATATACCAAACACACTCTCTCATTATGCACACTCATTTTACTCACCCAACATATCCTAGAAAGTCTCATAAGAAATATAAGAATCTCTGACATTATCTATAAAAACACATGCACTTTTAAACTCCCTTCTTTTCTTCTCGCTGCCTCGTTAACGAACCCACTTCAGGGTCGTTAACGAGCTTCATCGTGTATTCTTCCATCATTTTTTCTCTTTTTTTTTTCTTTTTCAACAAATAACTTTATTTTGTGCATTTTTACTTATCAAGAGATCTTTCTTATTACAAGTAAAACAAGAGACTTCCAATCTACCCTTCCCAATAATCCCTCAATCATAGCAAACAATATATGTCACTCCTTTTTTTTTACACTCAACAAAAATACCTCTCCAATCTAAGTCCTAATCCCCGGATAGGGTCAAGCTTATATCAGCTAGAGAACAATTTTGTGGAGCTAAAAATAAAGGCTTCAGACTAGAATTTGCTATCAAAAGAAGAATCATGTAAAGGTGGATAAGGAATAATAGGGCTATAAAAATAAGTTCTCCATCATATGATTTTCACAAGTAATGAACTATAAATCCCATACGGGTCTCAAGAAATAGATAACCATCACAATTCCAAGAGATAATATGCATAAGGAGAGTAAATCACACAAGAAAAGAAGAGGGAATTTATTGATGTTCTCCCTATAAGGCCAAAAATTCCTCACTAGGTAATATTTTGTTGGATTGCATCACTTATGCTATAAAGTATATGTGCTCAATTTCATCAAGTGCTACCTTTTCCTAAAAACAATTTCAAGTTTGAAGATTTCGGCTATACTATTAAAGACATGCTTGCAAGGAATTATATGATTAAGCTAGCAACTACTATCATAGAACCTAAAAAAAATATCTATCAATTCTAAAACTCTTTTTTTTTTCTCTTAATTTTTTTAATTTTATTTTTTTCGAAAAAACTCAAAACACATAAACACATAAGACAACAAGTTTTCTACTTTCTCCCACCCCATACTTAAAATTACAGTGTCCCCACTGTAAGAAAATAAGAAGAAGGAAAGAAATAGAAAAGAAAAACAAACAAAGATAAAAATAAGAAAAAGAAAAACATAAAAACTTACAAAGTCTCAAAAGTGGAAAACAAGGAAAAACTTCATCTTCAGGCTGAATCACTGGTTTGGTGGAGGAAAATAGTGCTCAAAGGTACCCATGAAGTCATACATCGTCCTCCAACGCTCAGCATCATCCGCCTCTCTCTGACGATGCCTCTCATCCTCCATCGACATGCGAGCAAAATAGACGGTCTCCCATCTGTCCATCCTCCGATGAATATGGTCCTGCTGGAGGTGGAGTTGCTGCATCTGAGCAGAAAGATCCTCGGCCCACAGAGGTGGCATACTCGATCCTGTGTACTCGGGCTGAGGAGGTGGTGGATAGTGAGGCTGGAAATGGTCTTGGTACAACACCGGGTTGTATGGCATGAGTCCATAGGACTGAGGGTCGGTAGGAGCTGGCGGTGGGTCGACAGAAGCTCTCGGCGCCTCGTTAACGAAGCTAGGTACCTCGTGAGGAATGTAGGGAGGAGGCTGGAAATGGTCGTTAACGAGCCTGGTGGGCTCGTCAACGAGGACGTTGCTGCCCAAAACTTCCGTGTCGAGATCTTCATCTTCGAGGTTTAGCTCCTTAGTTCCTCCCTCGATGTCGGCTTCTTCAGTGTCGTCGCCAATTACCTCGGTATCCTCATCTTCATCTTCATCTTCATCCATTGCTTCACCTTCTCGCTCAAATCTTGTCTCACACGGCCGTAGTGATAGCTCATCCTCCGGCTTAGGCTCTAACGGGTAAGCATGCCCCGTCCACGCTTCGTACCAATTTGGTACGTAGAGTAACTCCAACTTGTCGAGGGTAGGCCTAACGAAGCGGTCTTGAACTTTTACTTTGAACCCCCCTTCGGCTTGAATGAAAATATTAGAGCTATACCAATAGCTCTTGTGGAGGAGTTGAGCGTGGGCCGGTGTGTAGCGAGTGAGGTCAACTCCCAGTTTTTTAGCCAAAAGGCTAACCAAGTTGCCACACCAAACCTCCTTGGACTTGGTTGATTTCTCGACGTAGTAGAGCCATTCGTACCCCAAATTCAAGGGGCCGGGCTCCTCGAAAAGGATGGTGCGGAGACAAGCAACTTCTGTCCTCGTTGGCCTGTTCAACTCTCTCTTTGGCCAAAACATAGCGGCTAGGACTCGGAGAATGATCCTAAAAATGGGGTTGATGATGCTTGCCTCGGATAATGCCGCTGTGGAGGATTGTTCTTCCCCCGTGATGTAGCTCCATGTCCTAGTCACCCTGTAGTCTTTCAAACTGTAGTCTCTAGACGGATTCAGAAGCTTTAGGATTGCGTTGAACTCTGCCATGGTGAACTCACGACTCACATTACCGAGCCGAAACCGGATTCGTCCCGCCGAAGTCTTCGATGGGAAGCTAGTCTCTAGAGTGGCCAAAAACTCGGATGTGAGGGCCGGAAAGTATGGTAAATTCTCCTTCTTCAGGAGATGGGATGCACCAAGGATAAGGAAGGCTTCCTTGACGTCCGTGTAGATCCCCGTGTTGATAGCACTGGACTTCGAGAACCAACGGGTGTTGTGGTCCTTCTCTAGAATGGCACGGTATCGATGCACTTGGCCTTGAGTACTCAAGATCACGTTGTCCATGCGAGGTGGAGATGGGGACCTCTGGTTCCTTTTCTTCTTCTGAGCTCGGGTAGCGGGTCTGCTTGAACTTGCCATGAGATCTACAAAATAATCAAAACTTTTCCAAGATAAGATCTACTCAAAATAGATAGGCAAGAGACCCCATACTTGGTCTCGAAATAGCCTCGGAATTATTCATTAACTACCCAATTGGGTTGTTGAATTTTTAGATTGTGCAGGGTCGTTAACAAGCCTGGGTGGGTCGTTAACGATCCGCCGAGAACCAAATCACAGAATTTCCGAGTTTTATCTTCCTTAAAAATCAAACCAAAACCAAGCATGCAATCCTCTATACTCCTCACTAGTCACACAATCGGAAATACACACCCCATATTTGCTCGATTACCCATCCCGAACATGCTAAATTTTGCCCGAAATTTTGACATGCAAAGTTTGTAACTTGATACTAGAACAAGAAAAATTCATGCTTTTCACCATCAACTTCTCACAATGAGATATCTAACATGAATATCCCTCTCTAGATCTAGAATTACAAAGCAAAATCACAATCATGGGCAAAAATCAAATCATGAACATCGATCCTCTATATGAACTCAATTCTAGACATGAAATTTCTACCCTAAATACCATAAATCATGCAATTTCGAGTTAGGGTTTAGAAAACATACCGGAGAACCGAGAAATTTGAAGAACAAGGGGTCGAAAATTGGGTGAGTAACGAGCTCGGTGAGGGTTATCGAAAGCTTCGATCTTCGCCGGTGGAGGGAAGGGTTTCCGGGCTTCGGTAACGACGGTTGCTCGGTGATGGTTGGCGCGGGATTCCGATCGGTGGGAAGGGGTCTTCAAAGATTTTTTGTTGAGTTTTTGAGAAGGTTGGATTTGGGAGGATTTGAGAGTGAAAGAGTGTGGGAGGGGTAGAAAGGTTATATAGGAGAGGGAAGGGATAGGAAGGTGTAGAGGGGGTGGCGGCTAGGGTAGTGAAAAAGATAGACTAGGTTAAAAAACTTACCTGCCCCGTTTTGCCGAATCGGGTCATCCGAACCGGGTCGTTAACGACCCTGGGTGGGTCGTTAACGAGCCACCGTGGCCTCTTGGAGTGATATTTCGATCCCTTCTCCTGCATCTTGTTAGCTCAAAATTTAATCCTAATTTCTATCCTAAAAACTACTAAAAAGAACTCAAAAGAAAGCTAAGAAAAAGAGTCTAAAAAAGAGAAAAAATCTAATTCTATACTAAAAAGCGGGTTGCCTCCCGTAAGCACTATTTTTAACGTCGTCAGCCCGACGTGCTCCTCTGACTCAAGGTGGCTCCTGTGCAGTTATGTTGGGGTCTTGAGGTACCCCATACTTAGCTTTGCAGTTTTTGTGTGCTTGAGTTGCTAAATTAGGTCCCTTTTCTTCTATCAGTATGCCTGGTATTCCTACATGATGGTTAGTGAAATCCGAAAACCAAGGTGGTTTGGATTCCTCTGTAGTGCATATGATGGGGCATGGTGTAGGAATAAAAGATAAGGAATGACCATCTTTAGCAGATTCATAATTAGAGTACTTACCTTGGTTGTATTCGTGAATGTGGGACTCGGTGATTGGCCAGTGAGGCTCGATAGGGACGGCTGAATCGAGTTCTGGTTGAGTCAACTCGATTTGTCCGACTGCAATTGGGTCGTTGGCATTCTGATCCAAGTTGAATTCTACCCGTTCCTCTCCAATATCAAAAGTGAGGAGTCCGTTTCGCACATCAACTCTTGCACCTGCTGTAGCTAGAAATGGTCTGCCCAGAATTATGGGGACATGAGGGTCTTCAGGCATATCGAGGACGATGAAATCATTTGGTATAAAGAATTTCCCGACTTGAATAGGATAGTCATCCACGACTCCTGTGGCCTTGACATATGATCCATCTGCCATGTACAGATTCATATCTACCGGCTCTAGTGGTACCATATTAGCTTTAGACCAAATTGAGAGAGGAACTAAACTAGCACTGGAGCCCAGATCACATAAAGCCTTGAACTTGTGGTTGCCTATACCGATTGTTATTGCAAATCTCCCTGGGTCTCCTAGCTTTTCCGGTAGAGCTATTGATCTGACTTCATCCTGCAGCTCTGTAATGGATCTTTTCCTGCTAAGAATATCCTTCAAAAACTTTGTGTAAGCCGGCATTTCGCTTAGGCCTCAGCGAATGGGATGGAAATATTAATGCCCTGAAGAATCTTTACGAAACGCTTGAACTTACTCTCAGTAGAGTCCATAGATTTCTTAGTTGGAAATGGAAGAGTTCTCACCATTCTCGGAACCAAGTTAGGCTCCAGAGGTGGTGCTACTGGGTCGTTACTGGGATCGTCAGGTGACCTCGGTGGGTCGTTACCGACCCTGATGGGGTCGTTAACTACCCTGGAGTTGAGAGGAAGGCTCGGTCTAGAAAACTTACCTGGGGTCGGGGCGTCAGGAACCTTCGAAGCCTCGTCACCTTGGTATATGGGCTCGTTATTTGCTCTCGTTGGCTCGTTAACGAGCTGTTTGGTGACGTCCTCTTCCTTCTTGTCCTCAGTTTGAGCTCGTTCCGGTAATGTCTTCCCGCTCCTAAGGTGCACCGCTGCTATTTGTCCTCTAGGGTTCTCCTCGGGGCGGCCTGGGAGTTGCCCTTGTGGTCTCGGAATTTGGGCAGCGAGGTTCCCTAGTTGGGAATCAACACTCTTCTTCCATATATCGAACTCTCCCCATCTTTTATTTTGTTGGTTCAGGTTGGCTTGAACTTCGTTAACCTTGTTGGTCACTTCGTTAACTTTGTTGGTCACTCCGTTAATGCCTTCCTGTAATCCTTGAACCCATGATGGTGGCTCCTGATGGCTTGGAGGTCGATAAGGTGCAGGTCGTCTATCTGGTGGAGGCATTGCATAGTTTTGATTGGTATTCTGATTGCCCCATGCCTGATAGTTGTTCGACCTGTCATTATAGCTAGGCTGGTTCCTGTATGGTCCTCTCATATAATTCATCTCAGCTATTGTCTCAGCGGCTCCAACCTGCTCTATGTTAGTGCAAGCAGAAGTACTGTGTGCAGAAGAACCACATTCTTGACATGATTGAGAGGATTTCAGAAAACTTACCTGCTTCTTCAGACGGTTGACCTCATCTTGCAAGAACTGATTTTTAACATCCGGGTCAACTTCGTCTCGGTTAGGTATGTAGAGACGTTTCTGAGGTTGTGGAGTCTGCTGGGTTCCATACATGGCATCGTAATTGGAAAGCTTATCCAACAGTTCCCATGCCTCCGTTGGATTCATCTCTATAAAACCGCACGCAGTATGCGTGTTGATGCGGTTCTTGGTCTCTGCGTTGATACCCTGGAAAAAGATTTCTTGCAAAACATATAAAGGTTGCCCATGAGTGGGGCATTGTCTAAGCATCTCTTTAAATCTTTCCCATGTTTCAACGAATGTTTCATTAGGCAGCTGGTGATAGGAGGTGATGCGTTTCCTCAACTCCGTCGTCTTAGCAGGAGGGAAGAACTTTGTCAGAAATTGATCGTACAAAGCTTTCCAAGTCCTGATAGACTTAGAAGGTAGGCTCTCCAACCAGCTCAGGGCCTTTCCAGTAAGGGACCACCTAAAAGCTTTTAACAGAACATATTCAAGTGAGACACCTTCAGCAGCTATGGTGTCACATAAATCAATAAAGTTTCTAATATGCTCCATAGGGCACTCAGTAGGTTTCCCTTCAAACTGAGCCCGTTTAATCAAGGATATGAATTGAGACTTGATCTCAAAGGGTTTCTCTATCGCAGGAAGCACGATTGGAGATTCTGGCACCCTCAGTTCTGGATGCATGTACTGTTTGGCATTCCTTGGATAGGCATCAAGCTCCTCTTGTAGACGAGCATTAGCAACTCGTTGACGCTCAGCCTCAGCAGCAACGCCTTCTTTCTCAGTCTTCAATGCCTCCATCTAATTTCGGAGGTCTTCCATTTGAAGAGCCATCTCTTCTGGTGTGGCCATGGCTCGGTTTTCTCGGAGTCTACGGTGCAGGGAACGTTCGGGTTCTGAGTAATAACCAATGTTGTCAAACTCGAGCCTTCGTCGTCCTACCGGCATACGCTGAGAAAACAGACAAAGAAAGCAAAAATTAAAAACAAAAACGGGGTCGGGCTATTCCCGAACCCACAGATAAACTAACAAACACGTTGCTTCCCCGGCAACGGCGCCAATTTGTTGAGCGAGGGTTTCTTGACAACAAATAAATTTATAAGTCAAGACCACGCTATTGTATAGCAGAGTCAGGATCGTTCCACAGGAAGCAAGGTTGTTCGTTTATCAACTACTAAAAAGCAAACAAAATCATACAAAAACACACACAAGCGGCCTCGTTAACGACGTTGTCAAGGTCGTTAACGAACCACCGTACACAAAAAGACTCAACTAAATAGATCATGCCTTTAAAATAACTCAGCAAAAGACTCAACTAAGTTCGGTACCGAGCCAAGTAACTCAGCAACGAAATTCACTTAAAATAATTCAAATAAAAATAAAGATCTAGGACTAGGGATACCACAACATAGCTAAGCATATAAACTCGTAAGAAGAATAGATCATGCCTTTAAAATAGATAGATTCATCAACTTTCGTTGACCATGAAGTAAATTAACCTACTTTCGTAACCTAACTCACTCAATTGCTTGTCTTGGATCTAAAGCTTGAAACTTTCGTATTCAAACAATATCAACCTTCAAGTTACTAACTTTCTCTTTCAATCAAGTTAAAAACTCAAATTACCTCAACTTTCATCTCAATCTTATCTAGCCGAGGAGGCTGAGATTGATTTAAAAATTTGAAATAGAATCAAGACTATCTTTCTTTTTAGTCTAGTTCATATCAATTTTATCTAGCCGAGGAGGCTGAGATTGATTTAAAAATTTGGGAACCCATCGCTGAGAAAGCCGGGTTGTTTTTCGGGGATATTATTACAACAATGTTTTGGATTATTTTGTGTTCTTTTTGTCTATGCTTGAGTTCATTTTCCGGGCTTTTGATGAACTGGTGTTGTCTTCATTCAATTGCTTTGTTTAGACCTTCTCTCGAGTGCTTTTGATCTGCCTTGCCTGTTAGTGGGTCCACTGCTTGTGACGGTGCTTTCAACGGCCTAGCACTGCTTTCCTTATTGCTCTTTGTGAGCGGGGTTCTTCCCCAGAATGTTGGAGTGAGCTAGTGTTTTTTGAATCGCAATCGGTTTCTGTTTGCGTGCCTATAGATTTGACGACTTGTCCTTTGACATGGACTTTTTGGATGTTCGTCGGTGGGGCGTTTCGACGTCCCTTTCCGACTTTACTCTTTGACGCTGAAGTCGGTAGACTTTTTCTCGCCGGCGGGAGACTTACTGAATCTGGCCGTTCGATTTTGATTTTTGTTTGATGTTGACGTGGCCAACTTTGATCCCCTCTTTCTCTTTGGTGGTCTTTGTTCCACGTTTTTGTTTGTGTGTATTTTTGGGCTCTTATTAGTTTGTTGTCTTGGGCTTGGGCCTTGGCCGTTTGCTAGCGTTTTTTCTAGACTTCTCTAGTTTGTTTGGTTTGTGTTTGTTGGTTTGTTTCAGGTTGATCCAGGTAAAGTATTCATGACTCCGAGGATTGGTTCTAGGATGGAGTATGGTTTGCATGTGATTGGTGTGGTCGCTGGACGTTTTGAGGCTGCTAAGACCCTTCATTCAGGTGGAGGCAGCGCCAATGGTCCATCTTTCTTCATGATTTGTCCGTTATGACCCGTATGCTAGAGGCGTTTGTATTCTCTAGCCCCCCACTTCTCCTTTACTCTTTTCATTCTAGATTCGGTTTTTCGTTAGTTGTACTTACTTTATGTGTATGCTGTACTCATTTCAGGTTCTTCTAGTCGGTTGTGCTGGCTGCCATTTTCACGGCCTCTCGGTTATCGAGCTTGTCCGATATACCAAATTTTTACCTTATCAAATATATTATATATATACTAAATAAAAAATTCACCAAAAAGTGGTATTAAAGCTAGAAATTGCATATATGTTCTAGCAACTTACTCTTTAAGACTTTAAGTTCTACCTTCTCCCAAAAAGTGGCAAACTACTAATAGCAACCTTCTAGCAAAAAGTAGCAAAATACAATACCTAATTAGTTAATTACATATCTTGAGCAATTTTAGATAAAATTGGGCACCTCTTTTGATTGTATCTCCATGTAAAACTTGAAGGGAAGTTCTAATTGAAAATTCACAGGCATCCTCCAAATACTTATTCAATTCAGACTTATTGATACGGATCATTCCGCTAACATGGTTAATAACTCGAGGCCCATTAGGGAATGTCGTCGACCGAGACGATATGAAGAATAAAATTTATTTATTTAAATTAATTATCTTAAAGTTGTAATTTTATAAACTAGAGTTTATCTCTCTTCTCGAGTTTTCTTTACGGTTCTTTCCCTGGACGCCTTTTTTGAACCGTAGGGCTTAGATTTAAATACTTCTTGTTTAGATTATAAGTTAATTAATCAAGAAATTTATTTGGCCTAATTTCCCTTGTTCTCTCTTACGCTACTTCCTTGAGTCGGAGTTCACACCGAACTCGACTTGTGCCTTGACCAACAAGGCTCGATACGAATCCACACCGGGTCCGTATCAACTAGTACTTTCACCTCAAACCACCATGACTTCCTCCGCTGACGGAACCGCCGATACCACGACTTCCGCCATTGCGGAACTCCGTGACATGATATTATAGTTGACCGATGATAGCCAAACCATCTGACGTGACATGGAGATCCAACGCTTAAGAATAGACAACGTCATTGATCTCGTCAACAGCCGTCAGAGTCCACCCATGGCTGTCTCCGCTGCACCATTGTCTGTTGCGCCACCCACGACTCAACCCCTAACGGGTTGGCAGCCGCCAGTCGCTATCCCTCTCACCGCAGCATCACCGATCGAGGGTTGGCCGCCACCAGCGAACCCTAATATCGCGTCTCACGTTTCGGCGTCGGCGAGTACGTCTTCCCAGCCACCGCAGTTGTATGCCAATCCACTGCAGGGTCAATTGCCGCCACCGCCTGGGCATTCCGCGTACAATCGGATCGCTCTTCAGGCTCCACCGGGTCACGATAGTATTCCCAAAATCCGAGTCGATGCCCCTCGCTTCAATGGAACTGATCTGAATGGCTGGATATTCAAAGTTCATGCATACTTTGATTATTTTTATACGACATATCACGATCGTCTAAGGCTGGTTGGTATGTTGTTTGATCACCCTGCCTCGTACTGGTTTTGTTACCAGCGACGCAACCATTGTGGAGAAACTTGGGCCGATTTCCTTCTGTCAGTTCAATAGTGTTTTGATCCGACCTATTATGAGGATTATATTGGACTCTTGTCCAACTTGAAACAAAAGACGATTGTGATTGAATACCAAACGGAATTTGAAGCTTTGTTGAATAAAGTTACTGACTTATCTGAGACCATTTTTATCTCCCTATTCAAGTCGGTATTGAAACAACCAGTGCGACATGAATTGAATTTACGCAATCCGGTGTCACTAGCTCAAGCCTTTGCTTTAGCACGAGAGCTGGCGGCTTCGCTCGTCAAAACCACGACGCCATGGTTGGCCAACCGACGGTCCTGGACACCAACTGGGTGACGCCAAGCTACTCCACAACAGAAACTACAGACGACGCCTACTCCAACCGTGAGTACAACAACGCCGACACCGCCTAGCCTCAACTGTAATTACTCATCTCTTCCAATTAAGCGTCTTTCTATTGATGAACGAGAAGAACATACTAAAAAAGGCTTATGTTGGAAATGTGATGAGAGGTACACCCGGGGACACCGATGTACACCTCGCTTTTTGGCGTTATTAAGCTGTGATGAAAGTGATGATGAAGACAGTGAAGAAATCAATGATGAGTTAGTTGTCACAGGAGATATTTCTAGCCTCAATTCTATGGAGGGTCTTCCGAATCCGCGCTCTTTGAGACTGTCAGGAGCAATTAATGGCATACAGGTTCAGGTTCTCATAGACGCGGGAGCACACATAATTTTATTCATTTGGCCCTAACCGAGAAATTACAGCTGCCCTTGTCAAAAATTTCGCCATTTCGTGTCTTTGCAGGGAATATTGCTTACTTACTATGCACGCATCAATGTCCATCTACTGCTGTCGATTTACATGGCCATTCTTTCTCTATTGATCTCTATGTTTTAGCTGTTCATGGGCCACCGATCGTTCTGGGTATTTAGTGGTTACAAACATTGGGTACTATTGCTCATGATTATGCCCAATTAACAATGCATTTTTCTTGGCAGAATAAAACTATGTTTCTGCAAGGGGATCGACAATCACCAAAAGCCATTTCTATTCATGAATTGCATTCTCTATGTGCTTCAGAGGAGATCGCTGAATGCTTTGAAATTCTCCATTTGCCGACTGATCCGTCTTCTTCTTCTGCGCCAGAGCCGCCCATATTTCCGTCAGATCTGAATTCGGCTGTTTGTGAGGCACTTCAGCGCCATGCTGCCGTGTTTTAGGTTCCCACGGATCTTCTGCCCCCACGAGCATTGGATCACCACATTCATTTGCAACCGGGATCGAAACCGGTAAATGTTCGCCCCTACCGCTATCCATATTTTCAGAAGTCAGAAATTGAACAACAGGTTAAGGCAATGCTTCATCATGGCATTATTCGGCATAGCACTAGTCCTTTCTCTTCACCTGCGCTTTTTTTTGTTGAAATGCAAATTCGGATAAAAGGAGAATATGAGCCCCGAAGGGCTAGTACAAGCGATAGAGACCAAAACGGGGCACACATGGGAAGGTGCGTAGGCCTCCCATACTATGCCCCGAGTGGTAAAAAAATAACGTCAAACAAAACTAACATCCAAACCTAAACACAATAGTCAAAACATACAAATATCCAAATACTAACATCAAGCCTAGGAAGCACGTCTATCTTGGATTACAACTTAAACTTGCACAAGCTAGGGAGGCATTTTGGCCACCCTGGCCGAGCTCCGTGTAGTCCGTCCGGGCGTTGCGTCGGGCCATTTATGCCGCGCCTTAAGAGCTAGGACCGGGGCACTCGGAGTTGGTGGCCTCCTTGTTCTCGTCTTGACCGGTATCCATCCTTGGCCATCTTGAGGTTCCTCTTCGGTGTTGTCTTCTTTGTCTTCAACACTCTTTGCCTCATTTGCATCGTCCTCCTCTTCCTCTTCTCTAACACTTGCATCTTCTTGGTTCGAGGACTCGAAAGTGGTGGCTAAGCTTTGGCTTCCATGTGTGGGAGATCCACCACTTGTCGAGTGATTTTGGGACTCTTCTTCATTAGTTTCGGCCTCTTTGTTTTTTGCCTTCTCAAGGTTAGGTTCCAAAATGACTTGTGTTGGCACAAGAGGCCTCTCTTTGGGACCCTTCAAGGGATCCATGGAATTCTCCACAAGCTCGGCCGATTTGAAGTTGCTTCGGTCTCCTTTCTTTTCCTTGAAACTACACTCTTGATCGTTGTGGCCAAACGAGCAACAAGCCTTGCAATATGATGGCTCATTCTCCACAAGATAGGTGCATTCGAGTGTCACTCCATCATCAAAGTCTAGGTAGCTTTTTTGGACCACCTCTTGAGCAAAGTTGATTTCCACTAGGATTCTGGCATATGCTCCTCTCTTCCTCCCATCCGTGACGGGATCCATATACAAGGGCTTGCCGATTTGTGAAGCCACTCGGCCTAGTACCTCGGGTGACCAATATTGACTTGAAATCCCATACATACGCACCCACAACGGAATTGTGGCCTTCTCCTTGCGATTGAAAGCGAATTTGTCCGGTATGTGCTTGAGGAGGAAGGGTTTCCCATGGATGAAATATGGGCCTCCCTTGAGCACCTTCTCTTGATCTTCCTCGGACTCAAATCTAAAGAGAAACCACCCTTCTTCTTCACGGTATTTTGGTTTCACGCCCCAAGCTTTGATCATTTCGTGGATTAGAAAATGCCTGGGATGGCGGCCAACAAATTGGCCTAAGAGAGTCCATCCCCACACAACATGCTTTGGAAGCCCTTCCGAACATTTTATAGCCACTCGGTTTGAGGTGGGAGGGGTGTAGGTTAGTTTCCCTCCAAGCCCGACATTCATGAAGGATTTTTTCGGGTTAGATGCCCAAGCATTTGGTCTAGTGCCATGGGCACCAAGGACGGCCGCATAGGTTCGGGGTGCCGAGGCACTCGTGCCAACGTGGTTGAGGGGTTCATCGGGCCGAGTTGGGGGCTGGTTTGGGCGCGCCTTGTGAGGGACGGGTCGCCACTTGAGGTTCTCGGCAAGAGGTGGGGCGCGCCTTTGGTAGTTGGCGGGGATGGGGCGCGCCGTTGTGGCATGGGCGTGGCTCGGTGCGCCTTTGGAGGGTGGATTTTGGGTTGGGTTGGCAAGGGGTGGTTTGATCATGGGTGCTTTGGCGGGAGGGAGAGAAGTGGTGTTTTTTGTTTGGTCTTTTTGAATTGGTGGGGCCGAAGGTGAGATGGCATGCTTGGTTGGCAAGGTTGGTGGGGCCAAAGCTTTTGGTGAGTTGGAAGGGAAAAATGAGGAAATTAGGGTTTGTTTTAGGGTGTCATCTGCAATGGGAGGGTTTGGAGATGCATGTGACTCATCTAGAAACATATTACCCAAAGTAGAGTAGACATGGGATGGACAAGGCAAAAGTTGAAGGTTTGACTTTACCTCATTTGGTTTCCTTCCAATGTCTCTTTCCAAGGCATCTTTTTTGCTATCCTTTGCATGTGACTTTGACTTGGGACCACCAACTTCAACATGTGACTCCATGGCCGGTTGACCCAAGGTGGTGGCAAGCTCCTCCGGTGGTGGCTCCACCATGACCAGCGGTGGTGGGGTGGTGGTTTTGTCACCGGTTTTCTCACCCGGCTCCAAATTCATGCCTCTCTTCAATTCACCACCTTCCTTGGACTCTTTTCTCCCACTTGCATTCAAGAACCCCTTTTTGATAGTGGTGTTGCCATGGTGAGCCGATGTTGCCATCTTCACCTGCGCTTTTAGTCCAGAAGAAAGACGACAACTTTCGCTTTTGCATTGATATAAAGCTTTGAATAATGCTACTGTGGCTGATAAGTTCCCGATTCTGAAAGCTGATGAATAATTTGATGAACTGGGCAACGCAGTTATTTTCACAAAACTGAATCTCCGCTCTAGTTACCATCAAATACAGATGCATGATTCTGATATTTATAAGACTGCTTTTCGTACACACGATGGCCATTTCGAATTCCTAGTTATGCCCTTCGGGTTGACGAATGCGCCATCTACATTTCAGGCCGCCATGAACCATCAGTTCGCTCCGTATTTGCGTGACTTTGTCATCGTTTTCTTCGATGATATTCTGATTTACTGCCCATCTGTCGAAGCACATGCCTCTCATATTGATTTCGTCTTACATGTTCTTCTTGATAACCACTTCTTTGTCAAGAGTTCTAAATGTTCTTTTGGCACTACCAAGGTGGAATACCTCATACATATTGTGACAGCAGGGCAGTTGGTAGCAGATCCGGCTAAGTTATCCGCCATGGCTGAGTGGCCTACACCTAAATCTGTCAAACAACTGCGGGGATTCTTAGGCCTGACGGGTTATTACATGAGATTCATTCGCCATTATGCTTTGTTAGTTGCGCCTTTAACGGATCTTCTGCAGAAAGACAAATTTGTGTGGTCCGAAACCGTCGACTCGGTGTTTACACGTCTGAAAGAGGCAATGATGCATCCTCCTATTTTACAGTTGCCTGATTTTTCAAAGCAATTCATGATTGAGACAGATGCCTCGGATGAATGCATGGGTGCGGTGCTATTACAGAATGATCGACTGCTATCTTTTTTTAGCAAGAAGCTCGACATTCGTCGACGGGGTTCTTCCGCTTATTACAGGGAGCTTTTTGCCATCGTTTCTGCTGTTCAGAAATGGCGCCAATATTTGTTGGGGCGTGAATTCTTAATTCGCAGCGATCAGAAGAGCCATAAGGAACTCCTTACTTAGGTAATACAAACACCTGATCAGTAGTTTTTTATGCGGAAGCTTATGAGCTACAAATTCCGCATCGAATATAAATCTGGGGCAAGCAACAGAGTTGGCGACGCACTCTGTAGGTGCATGATAGATGACGAGGCCACCCTCCAACAACTGCTTTCCTTCTCGGTGCCACTACCAGAGTTGCTATATAGGCTACGCCGTGAGAACTCCACCCTCGCCGATTTGAAAGCGTGGCACACCGTCGCGGCTGCGGGCACACTAGCTCCGCCACTTAAGGTTCACGACAATATTCTATATTACGGGCATCGCCTAGTCGTGGGGTCTGCTTCCCCGGTTAAGGATGCAATTCTGATGGAGTTTCATTCGACTCCTAATGCGGGTCACCCTGGAGTCGATCGGACTTTTCATCATGTGGCCGATGTTTTCTATTGGAAGGGCATGCACGCTGATGTGAAGCGATTTATTGATTCTTGTCTAATTTGTCAGTCCACCAAATACAGTACTAGTAAGACTGCGGGTCTCCTTCAGCCACTACCCGTTCCTCAGCAGGTTTGGGACGAGGTATCCATGGATTTCATCACCAGATTACCACCATCTCGTCACCATACTATGATTTTGTTGGTAACTAGACAAGCTTTCAAAGTAGGCACATTTCGGCGCCCTTGGAGCTTCATTTGATGCCCCTAAAGTAGCCGTCGTGTTTGTGGATATTGTGGTAAAATTACACGGCATTCCGACTTCCATATTGTGTGATCGTGATCCTATCTTTCGTAGTGCTTTTTGGACTGAATTGCATCGCCTTGGCGGTACTAAACTTCGTCATAGTACCACCTATCATCCTCAGACGGACGGCCAAACTGAGGTCAAGAACAGAGGTTTGGAACAATATCTGCGCACTTTTACACAAGGCCGTCCCCGTCGTTGGTTTGATTTTCTTCCATGGGCCGAGCTTGCCTTGAATTCTATGTTCCACGAAGGGTTTGGGCATGTCGTTGTTTCGGGCCTTGTATGGGCGTGAAGGCCCGCCTATTGCTCGCGCCACCATCCCTACGGGACCACCGCCCCCTGCCGCGGAGGCCATCCGAGATCATGAGCAAGTCCTTGAATTGATGTGCGCTAATTTGCTTAAAATGCAGCAACAGATGACCTCTCAGGCCAATAAACATAGAAGCGACATTGAGTTTCAGGTTGGTGATTTTGTTCTCTTGAAACTTCAACCGTATCGACAACATTCTGTGGCCAGGCCTTTGTCGGCTAAGCTAGCACGTCATTTTTATGGCCCGTTTAAGATTATTGAGCGCATTGGCCTTGTCGCCTATAGATTGGAATTGTCGGCCACAACTCGTATACATAATGTCTTCCATGTCTCCTTGATCAAGCGTTTTATCACAGATGGATCGCCTATTGCTCCGAGTACTCTGCCTGCCGAATTCTTATACGACAAGCCGATTTCACGACTAGTGCGCGCCATCGCCGCCCGTGAGGTGTTAGTTGAGGGGTTGCCGCGTTCCGAGTGGTTGGTTTAATGGGACGACGGCGAGCCCGCGTCCATAATATGGGAGCCGATAGACAAGTTGCATCAATCTTTTCTTGATTTACGGCTTGAGGAAAAGCCGAATCTCATCGAGGGAGAGAATGATACAGCACATTCCGCTAACATGGTTAATAACTCGAGGCCCATTAGGGAACGTCGTCGACCGAGGCGATATGAAGAATAAAATTTATTTATTTAAATTAATTATCTTAAAGTTGTAATTTTATAAACTAAAGTTTCTCTCTCTTCTCGGATTTTGTTTACTGTTCTTTCCCGAGACGCCTTTTTTGAATCGTAGGGCTTAGCTTTAAATACTTCTTGTTTATCTTATCAGTTAATTAATCAAGAAACTTATTTGCCCTAATTTCCCTTGTTCTCTCTTACGCTACTTCCTTGAGTCGAAGTTCACATCGGACTCGACTTGTGCCTTGACCAACATGGCTCGATACGAATCCACATCGGGTCCGTATCACTTATTGATACGAAATTGATTGGCTCGCGTGCTTCACTTCCGTTTGTTTTCCAGGTCTCGATCTTGTCAGCTTTAATTTTTTTCACTTTCAAGTTCTTAACTTTGGATGAGAAGACTCAAACTTTAAGGAGGGATGCTCACGAGTCGGGTCGAGTCGACCCGCGACCTGCAAAAAAACTTACTTTCGACACGCGACCCGACCCGCGGGTCGACCCGTTTGACCCATTTTACTAAGTCAACCGGGTAAAAAATGATTTTCTTACCTAAAAAAAAATTATTTTTTAACATAAAAACATGTATTTTTTTAAAAAAATTGTCGGGTTTGCGGGTCGACCCGTAAATCCTATGAGTTTTTATAAAAAACAGTTTATACATTAATTAAATTATACAAATATATATTTTAAAAAAATTGCGGGTTGTTGGGCGACCCGCGCGGGTTTGACCCGACCCGACCCGCAAAATAAAAAACTTCAACCCGCGACTCCACCCGCATATGTCGCGGGTCGACCTGCAACCCGCAAATTGTGGGTCGGGTCAGTGCGGGTCGCGGGCTACCTGACCTGTTGAACACCCCTAACTTTAAGGTTCTCAATCACTTCTTTGGATTGCAAGGCAACAAGGCTTGTAGGTTGATTGATTAAAGTACAAGTAACAACTCAATTGAATGGTGTTAGAGATTGTGTTTGGACGTGTGAATGGAAGAAACAAATCAGAATTTGTGATGTTGTTGGACCAAAAATCACAAAGAGAGAAGAGAGATATTTGGGTTGAAGATCCTTGGAATAAGAAATAAGGTTTCTATTCCAAAGATTTAATTCAACATGTCCTAGAAAGTAAGGATTACAAGGGTTTAAATAGACTAGATGACCAAACATCCTATGCCATTATTAAAGATATTATATCCTAAAATAACTTCTACCTTATCTTAAAGATATTATTGTAAGACAACTAATAGCTTAGGCTCCAAGTAAGATCCATATTACCTTCCAAATTTTTCCCACCAATCTTGCTTGGTCCAAATTGATAAGATAATATGTTTCCTAACTTAAAAACCATAATCCCACATATTATGGCCCACAACACATGGTCCATATATGTAGATTAGCCTATAAATAGAAAAACATATATAGAAAGCACTATAAATTGTAAGTTCTAGGATAAGCATGCAAATAACTCTTGCATGTGTGTTTGCCCAAGTCAAGTTTAAACATGGTGAATAGAAGTGACCCATCTAGGCTCCTTAGGCTTGTCCACCATGGCCAGAACACAAGCTAGAAGAACCTTTGTAGCTTTCTTCAATTTCTTGGCTTAGTCTCTAGTGATCAGTCCATCAAAGCGAATATGAGTCAATTCCTCGATGTCTTGTGGAGTCATGGGTACATGGGCTGCATCATTCTCCTCCACTTGGCTACGAAGCATCCTCGATTCCCCGTCGGAGTCATCATCGGGATCAAACAAAGTCAGATCAACTACATTGAATGTCGGGTGCACGTTATATTCACCAGAAAGATCCAAACGGTATGCGTTGGGACCAATCCTCTTGACAACTCGAAATGGGCCATCCCCACGGGGATCCAACTTAGATTTGCGCTTGTTTGGAAACCTCTCTTTCTTGTAATGCACCCACACAAGATGCGTCTACTTCAAATTGAACGTTCTTACGTCTCTTGTCCGCTTGTTGCTTGTACTTAGCGGTCTTGCGCTCTAGATGCATCTGAGTCCTCTCATGTAACTTCCTTAAAAACTCAGCCTGCTTGTGTGCTTCAAATGACTCCTTAGCCTTCATGGGCTTAGGATCCACCGGGGTCTTGGGATTA